>JAOYRS010000078.1:0-1200000 GCA_032432895.1 Dryadula phaetusa
GTTATGTAATACTTTTGTAAAATTCTACTCTTTGTTTCATACTACATATCAATAATCTTGACATTGCCAAGTTTCGTATGCCATTTTACACTATCTCTTATGCATATAAAATTAGTGTTACACATCTATACTTAGGGACTCATTTATGAAATAATTTAATTACATATTACCTAAATATTAAAATCCTTTAGAAAATATTAATTTAAAATATTTAAACATCTGACATTTAAATGAAATCCTCGGCGGTCTAATTAAAGTTGAAATAACTTGAAACGTGGACGCAAAACGAAGCCAAATCTGACGAGAGCAAAAAGGACAAATTGATAGACGGTGAGTCAATACGATCTTTTCATTCGTACTCAGTCAGATATTGTTGACGAAGTTCTTGAGAATTTATCATTGATTTTAATGATAAATAATAAATCTGCTTTAAATATTCACGATGGGAATATTTGTATTGACAGTTGAAACTTTCTACTTGTTAATATAAGCCTTACGTATATTAGAGTCTTTTTATATTCGTTAGTCTACAATAAATAACTCAAATAAGTGATTTTTTTTTTATATAAGTAAGTATTAAATAATTATTTTCAATCTTGAATTGTTAAACCTTTATTATTTCATCAACGATTTCTCAGGTAATATGGTTAATAGTAAAAGTATTGTCTTGGATGTTTCCGATTTTTCGTAGGTAGTGCTATTATCAGTTAATTCTCCACTTTTCATGCTAACTTTAGCCACTATGAATATACAAAAATATTTTTAGATTTGATCTGATATATATTTACTAGTATTCAAATAAAGTTCTAAGTCACTAATTTATGATAGTAAGCGCTAAGTTTACACGAAAACTATTGTTTAAACTCTAATTTTCCGTTTTTCATTTTCTATGTATAATTTTTTTCATTTTGTTAACTTCACGCTTTTATCCCGCAGAGCAGGATAGATCGGAAGTACTTAGTGTCAAGACACTCCGTACTTCCGCTTCCGAGTAGAATGGCCCAACTCACCGCCATGCTTTGATAATTAGCTTTGTCTAATTCAAATCTAATAGTCCCCCCGAGTAGGAATAAAAACGTAATACCCAAGAACCAATCGCGTTTAAAACTCAGTCCCCACTGCATCACAATGAGCCTTTTCTTTACTCTTTTTCAATATTTCTTGGTTTATTTACCTTTGTTCCCACCATATACAAACATGGTAGTTGAATCTAATTTAGCGTGTTTTGTTCGAGATTCATGGTGTTTACAAATAAAATAGGCCCTTGAGTCCCTTTGTAGGCATTTCGGTTACGATTGCGTGTTATCTTCAAATATTTTATTATAATCGTATAGGATACTTATATATCTTAGTAAGTTTATATCTTTTAATAATGAATTCTTTTTGTTATATAACAGCTCGTTAATATAAAAATAAGGTGAAAAGTGAAGATTGATGTTACATCACTACTATGAAATTTTCAATTACAGGAAAATATATAGTATCTAAATTCAATTCAGAAATTTAACTTTACTACGTCCCTTTAATTAACAAACTAAGGGGCTTAAAGTATTTCTTAACATTAGACTCCGTATTGAGATTATTTGTGGTAAAACAATAATAAATCAACAAGTCAATATACAATCTTTAAAACAAAAATATATAAGTTACTACTTATTATTATATAGTTATTTCATATTTATAATATTGAAAAAAAATACTTTACCAGCAATTTTTAAAAACCGATTTTCTAGTTAAAACTTTGTCGTTCCCTCTGTCTAGAACATATGTTATACATAACAAGAATTCTTAATAATAAATATATGATAATTTTCTTGGAAATTGACTTTCGTGACGCAAATGAAAGGCGTCTTATATAGGGCAGGTCGCATTTGAAACACCCACGAGTCAAGATCATAGAGATTGTGACCTAAAATATTAAATATATATTATACTTGGAACTAATCTTAAGTTAACATTATTTATAAAAAAAATATTCTTTACACAAAAAACATGAATTATCTGTATTTATATAATATTTAAATAATTTTAATTTTTTTTCTATATATAAATGCAAACATATGTTATTAGAATTGTAATACAATATATAATATTATAATTCTACTTCTACTATAATAGTTATTTGAATTCACTGAGTGTCAGTATTATGTAACTTTAGATAATATACGCTTGGTAATTAATAAGTGTAAGTTCACATGTTATTGTTAGATAACTAACTATATTTTTCTATGTAAAACTTTCTACGATTTTTATAATATAATCTATGTTTATATTTTGTCTGTGCCACAATTATGTTAATTGGCAGCTTTAAAAGAGGTCATAGTACTTGGTTCGATTAAAAAAGTTTTGTGGCACAGATAAGAAATATTTATGGAACTTGTATCTTCTTTATATTTTATTATAGTAGGAGGTTAATTTCCATAGACTGATTGCATCTCTTCCCTTTTTCATAGTGTAATTATATATTTTTGTTAATATCTGTGTTTTATGCAATCGATGATATAACTGGACATACTTGAACTTAAAACAATACAGACTAATAAATATCGATATCGAATGATTATATCGAGTATATGTACATTAAAAAACAATTACATCTTATTTTTTAATTCTTATAATGAAATATATTTATATTTTATAGTTAAGTTAAAGAACTAATTAACGCTGTAAACTTTAATTAACATCGTCTAGCCAGTTTTAGTTAAAATTATGAATTTAATGCAGAAAAATTTATTCACTAACTATTTTCATAGTGTAATATAAAAATAAAAATAATACTAAAATTATAAGATTCGAGCTCAAAAGAAAAGGTGATGTGTAGATTTTCTTTCTTGATTAAGATAAATGCCATACTTTGTTTCATCAGACTGGAAAGAAAATTATATTTAACTGCCACTTATTATACAACGGTGTAAGTGCGCCACAACGGCGTATGTCGAAAGAAAATCTTAGTCTATCCTTATTTCACCTTCGCCTCTTTCTTTCTATGCTCAATATCGTCTTAGGATGCGATCGGTCTTTAAAATAACAATTCTTTCTTAGTTCATTATTTTTAATACAATTGTGTTCCTATTGTAGTTATTCTAAGATTTCAAACGAATTTACTGTAGATATTTCTCGTCTTTGTTCAACACAAACAGAGATGCATTGTAATGGGCAACATTGAGCTTTAAATAATCTAACCTTAAAATTAAGGTGACTGGTTCATGGAGTGGCGTCTTTGTTTGTGTTTACCTTTTTATGAATAAAAAAATCATGTTAGCGTTATATGTTTCTTCCTTATAAGGTAATAAAATCTAAATGTATACTAAACTATCCATTTCATAATTGTATGTTAATTTAATATATATTGTAATATTTTGCGAAAGTCCAGTTGAGTTTAGTATGATTTCTTTATATTTATTGACGTTGTGACACTTGTGACTGTCTATTATGTAATATATATAAAAAGTATATCAAGTTTTGGTTTAAAACATCCAGGCTGGACTACGCATTACTTTATAATTTGCTATACATCCTACGGTATTGTAATTGGTACTTATATATATATATATATATATATATATATATATATATATATATATATACATACATATATATATATATATATATATATATATATATATATATATATAATAAACGGACAAAGTCGTCTGTCAGCCTCTAAATATAGTTATATTGAACAGAAAGGATATTTGCTGATAGATCACTCTGTTCTCCACAAACAACCATTAATAACTGAAAGCTAAAACAGACTTATATACTGGAACTTAAACTAATAACATCACTAACTCAAATAGAATATACGGTAACATCTAAATTATATTGCTGCACTATTTAGGTATTATATTGAAAATCCTTTTTATTGATCAAGTTTTGCAAGAAAGAAGAAAAGCTGGTTTGAGGTAAAGGAAATTTTTGGGCAATGTGAAACGCTGTATGCAAATTTAAAATAAGTGTTTGCGTACGTTCTAAAAACGCATTAATTATTTTTGAACTATTTAAAATTATATAATACTGCTTATAAAAGTTTGTAATAAAATAATTAATTAAGTTGTTAAAGCGACAACGTCTCCGAGGTCTTTATGAGTCTTGCTCTATTGCTGTCATTTCTTTTTAGTAGCTTTCATAAAAAAAAGTAAAAATTCATTTTCTTTCATGAGCGTAGACGTTTTTATACTGCCCAAAAATACCTACATGCGATATTCCATCTTCCCACGTTAAGTACATAGTAGCTAGGCTGTCACAGTAAATTGACAGACAGTCATTTGGCAAGTAACGAAAGAATAACGATTTTGTTATAGGAACATTTTAATACAATTTTGCCTTAAATTTAACACATCGGCATCTTTATTTTACATTTCTAAATCAAAGTAGCCTAAGTTGCTCCATATTTGTATATCAGTTATCTGCCAGTGGAAATCGCGTCACAATCGATCCAAATCTTAACCAGAACAAACAGACAGAAAATTGCAAAAAGTATTATTTTGGTATATATTATGTATACATACATAGGCATTTAGTAATAAACATTTATATTAATGTTATAAACAGACGCAACAGTTATATTTACTAATGAATTTTAAAAAATTGGTTTTCGTCTATATACTTTGATCAAGTATTGTAATAATTTTACCACCATGTTCGTACGATACGTGCGTACCGTCTCAAAATAGATGGTAAGTGGAAAACAGTTTGACTAGAATTAAATTTAGTATTTATTTTAAATGAAACAATGTTAACTTAATTAATCGTGGTTTGGAAATCCTCACGTTTTAACACTTTGCAGTAGTATGTGGTCACACACCTATCTACCGGTACCTCATTAATCCAACTAAAATAATAAAACCTTTGATTTTTACAATTTTCATACATTTTAAATAAAGTTTTATAACATTTTACTAACGTATATTTTAGAATTAGAAAATATATTTTAAAACCCGACGTTTCAAACACTTTAAACTTTTAGTCCGAGATCATAGATAGTCTACCTCTACGCGATAAATCCGTTTACAATACTTTCATTTAAACCTGCAAAAACAGTTTATTTTAAAATATGTAAAAAATGCGAAAGCCAAAGAAGAAAGTTCTTTTTAAAATTAGTATTTTATTTTTGGTACTTATAACTATATACTGAGGCAGACAGACCGCTTAATATAGTAATAATGAATGTACATAATACATATACACTGTTTTAATACGTTCTACATTTCTACCTAAGATCTAAAGTCTGAATATTCTTGAATAGTTGAACAATATGTTACATAGGACGTGTATAGTTTACACTTCGTTACTGTTTTCGGTGTTTTTCGATTTGAAACTATATGTGATTAATACATAGTTGCAAATAAATGAACTATATAAACTTAAATGTAGTTTTATTTTACAAATTTAAAGTTATTTAAAACTATTTTATAGTACAGGGTTGAGTTGCGCTACTTCGCGGGTAGCGCAACTCAACCCTGTACTACCTGCTATGCGGGAAAAAGTGTGGAACAGCTTTCTAATAATACGATAGCAAAGCATATATGTACTTATCCTAATATAAATATTTGAAGAAAACAAGATTCCCACGCTTCTTGGTTGGCGGCGAAGTGCTCGAGCCTCCCCACACAAGGTATGTATTTATATTTTCCAATATTATTTTCATACCTATAATTTAGTTATGAAAATGATATGACCGTCGTGGCGCAAAGGGACAGCGTCCGACTGTAAGCACGATCGGTTATGGGTTCGATCCTCACTCGGAGGCGTGATTACATATTAAATTATTATTGACAAATTGCGGCGTTCAATTCTACCACTCAACAGTCAGTCTCGAATTCGGTGGAAAGCGAAGTACAAAGTAATATATATATATATAATTTACTACATATGTATATACACAAAAACATTTAAACATTTAAAGACCAGATTTCTCTGTTGTAAGGTGTTTCTCTTGTAAGGTAAAACGCGGTGCTAAATATATACTTAACAATGCAGTCAACGGAGTCTCTTGACACTACTGAATGTTTATGACTACTTTGAATGCTACCTAATGACTGACTAGAAAAATACAAAATCGGTCTTTTCTGGTCTGGTCAAAAACTTTTGTATTAATATCTGTATGTAACACATACCAAAAGTGATCACTTAACTTATATATACAAACATATGTATATGTAGTCTATTGCCTTGGGAACTAAGTTAGCTGGAGCTTAATCGAGTTACGACTGTCTTGAGAACTAGGCTACAATACTAAAATTTTCTGTCCTATACTCGTAAACAGCGTTCACTTTATTATTTAGCTTTTAGTGGTTAAATTTTATTATTTGTCAGACTGTTTTATATATTTATACTCTTTTGTTTTATTTTTACGCTACGCTACCTCCCTGCATACCTCTTTCGCCTCGTCAACAAACATTTCCATCTTCACACACGCCCCTCAGGGGATCCTCATATTGTTTACGTGACCTTTCTTCAGTATTTTCGATACTGTATTTTCAAAGGTCAACCGAGGTGTTCCCCAACCTCTAGTACCACTCACCTTTGCTTCATAAATCTTTTTTATCATTCTTTCGTCACTCACCCTCTTAACGTGTCCAAATCATCTGAGCCCGTTCTTCTTTATTGTTACTATGACGTTCTCGCTTAAGCCTGTCATTCTGCATAACTCCTCGCTTCATATACGGAGGTTCGAGTATATGGGTTCGAGACCCACTCGGGATAATAATTGTATTTAAAATTTATTTTCATTTCTCCGCTCTGGTAAGATAAAGCGCGACGTTGAGTTGGCCAATCGTCACACAATATCACTATTTTAGGAGGAAACAAGTTAACGGAGACTTTTGACAATGGTTGTCTCTAACTACTATATTGTACAGGATAAAGAGTGAAGCTATAAAGAAAATAATGTTAAGCATGTCCTTTTTAGGTATTTTTTTGTAATCTAACATTAAGGTTATCATTGACATTATTGTTACTTTATCTACAAATTTCCCCAACAAATGTAGCCTTGTTCAGAATAGATCTTAAATTTATATTTTTATAAAACATATTTTGATATAATATGAGAAATAGATTAGGCCGGTCGCGGCGCAGTGTGACAGCGTCTGACTGTAAACGCGACTGGTTGTGGGATCGATCCCCACTCAGGGGAGGGATTATATTTAATTATTTTCACTTCCTCGCTCTGGTAAAAACACAGTGCGGCGTTGAGTTGCACCACTCAACACGCAATGTCTTGACTTCGGTGGAAAGCGAAGTACGGAGTGTCTACCCTGTTATGCGGGATAAAAGCGTGAAGCTAAAAAAAAATAGATCTCACTCTACTCTACTAGAAAATTTACATACAAATAATCCGTTGCTCTGAATAACTTTCTTCCGTCATTCAGGTCCAACTCGTAATGTTGTTTAAGGGGAAAAGATTTAATTTTGAAGAAAAATGTTGGTTCTCTTTTCAAGCATTTGTTGAACCAACCAAGGCACGTCACCTTGGACTGAAAGACGTACGTTACATGTTTTAGAAACTGTACTTCAATAGATCTTATTTATTTGAAATAAGAGCTACATTATTGTAAGTACACAACTTTCTTTGAAAGCACTTTTGTACTATAATGGAATTCAGTTAGAAGAAGTTCAAGTAATAATATTGCAAATTTCAAGTAATAATGAAACAGGAAAAAAGTGTGTGTGTATATTACATATATTTCCGAAAAAGATGATTACGAGCGATGCTAAAACACAAATCAATGATTATTACCATTCTCATGTGCTGGGGCGTGAACCAAAAAAAGCATATTTATCCTGAGTAGGAATCGAACACACAACCCTCTCATATCAACACAGTTAGACGCTGTCCTCTTGCGGCGGAATGGCCTTATCAATTATCAATAGCAAATAATTGAATAATTTATCAATTATCTGAAAATAGTAAACCGTAAAAATATATACTTATATTCACAAATAATATTAATCAATAAGAAATTACATTACATTAGAGTCAAAAATTGTATCTATTCTATAAAGATATTCGGGACTCAGTCAGTACAAGCGTACGTTAAAGTTTATTACAGCCAAGGGAACAATGTCAACAGAACACAGAAGTTATCAAGTTACTGGTTGCTTGAAAGCTTAGATTGAGTGCTTAAGTTAACTTTAATTGTAAAATAGACAAATCGATCTTCAAGCTTAAAGTGGATATTATCACACTATTATATAATAATTGAATGTGCTATTCGCATACTCAATTTATTACGCTTGCAATTATTTATGTACTTTTTATTTATTCCCAGAAGAAGAAACAGGTGTCAAGATAATTCATTCTCTGTTTATTAAATGAAGTTTAATATAAAAAGACGTGTCGTTTAGATAAAATACGGCGTTGAGCTCAGCTACTCAAAACTCAATGTCTTCAATTCAGCAGAAAGCGGAGGTATTCCCTGTACTATGCATGATAAAAGCGTGAAGTAAAAAGAAATTATGACTTTACAAACCTACAAACGTGCTCAATAGATTATTTTATCTATTTAATATACAAATATAATAAAGCATTAAAGACGATGGGCTATGAGGCATACAGGGCCGACTTAGACCTCTCCTGGAAGGTCCTGGAGCATCGAAGGAGTAGTTCACAAACAGTCACAAAAAAAGTTAATACAATGAATTCATTAAAGCAATTAATATTTAATGTCAAACCAGCCATGTGTCCTATTGATTTCGAGCATAAATAATTATTAACATTTTTCACCAATTTTGCATAATACAAAGAAAACCAATTGTATGAAAACTTTCCATCTTCCACGTTTTGCCCATTTTTTAGAATAGTGCCTTTCTCTTATCTCGCTTATCTGAGTGTTAAGACACTCCGTACTCCACTGTCCGCCAAACTCGACACTTTGGTTGTCGAGAGGCGAAACTCAACGCCGCGCTTGGTCTTACCAGAGCGAAGAAATGAAAATAATTGTTTTTACAGTCAGACACCATGATTTGTTCTATTCCTACTACCCAATTCCAAGAGTCGCATTTTTTATGACTCAACAGGCCTTAGTGACGGAATCCGGCCAAATAACGAGTTTAATTTTCTTGTCCAGTTCATGGCAGAAAGCGAATCATTTATCATTATTACTTGAAAGTTCTACAAACGGTACCTGCTAACTGAATTCCATTATACTACAAAAGGGCTTTCAGAGAACGGTTTGTACTAACAATAATGTAGCTCTTATCTCAAATGAATAAGATCTATTGAAGTATAGTTTCTAAAGGATTAGATTCTAAGGGTCCTTTGTTCTAAATGTTTAATAATTTGTTACCTTTATAAGTGTTCTCAAGGCTTATATTGTCTCATCTGTATGGTGTTAGGCTTAATATATCGTTGAACTAATTTTTGTCTTCAAGAAGTACTTTTTGTCTAAATAACTAAATATTTTTTTTTTCCTTTTTTGTGTTAAATTTTCCTTTTCATATAGTCATGTTTGTATTTTATATAGTAGGCGAGAAGAAGTAAGTAATCATATTCCTGCATTATTCATTAAAATTCTGCCAAAAAACGAATAATATGATGTTTTAATCTGTCTGTCTGTGTAACATCATAGGTTCCAAATGATTTGATTAATTATTTTAAGGCCTGAGAGAAAGTTTATGTTTTTAACTATAACTATGACTTCTAGTTATTAAACTCTTGAGTGCATCAAAAAGTCTTAAGATTCCGAATTGCTTAGCAACTACAGGAGAAACAGCATATAACCAATATCAGCATACAACAAAATAAAAAAAAACATTTTTAGAAGAAGTTTCATCTTTCTTTGTAGTATTCTCGCACACACACATACACGATTTCTTTGATTTCATACTATCCATAAGCTGCGTTAAGCAAGTTCGCTCTAATGATAAAAACTTAAAATTTACAGTTTAATTTCTCTCCATACAGATACATTATTATTACTGAGATGCACTGAAATCAAAACATATTTTATGGTAAACATATTGTGTAAGTAATAAGATATTTGATTTTCGTAATTTTTCCTATTTTAAACGGACTAATCGCGTATATTTTGGTATTCGAAAATAGATCCGTTTAAAATAGTTTCATTTAAAATATAGTGTAAGTGTTTCCAGAAGTAGGAAGTGACAGTTATACTGTAACTTGTGGCTGAATAAATCATGTAGTTATTTTATTTGTTTATTTATTTGATTGCAATTATTGGCTTCCCTATTTTTATTAAAAATGTCAAAATACATGAAAATTTATTCTATATTATTTCTAATTTCTTTGGTAATGCATATAGCACGACGTTGAAATCTTCACATATAATGTCTGGAATTCGGATGAAAAGTAGAAAACGTAGTGTCCTGACATTAGCAACTTGTACATAAAAAACTAAAATAAAGGAAGATTATTATGCATACTTTCTTTTAACTTGGTTTGTAAAATATCACTTAATTAGATATTTGGTGCGGTAAAATCTAAGTGCTGGAGCTTTTCTACGCATTTTTTTAGCTCTTTATACGTTTCTCAGAGTTTGAACTGTGAAATGCTGAACTTGTTTCTGGCCAGGTCGATACAACATAGGTATGGTATATCATTATATATTGAAGGTTAGATATAGGTTGAAATATATAAGTTGACCATATAGGTTGAAGGTATCAAATGACGTGCTCATTTCCACTTTGAATGCCAGCAGTATCTGTAGTTCCCCTAGTGGTACACGAGGCCGTGGGCGGCGGTGACCACGGACCATCAAGCGGCCCGTTACCATAAAAAAATGCTTACAATTATCGTGCCCAACTGCTAAAGACAAAATTATGTACCAAAATATAAAACAAAATTAATGAAAAGCATAAAAATCAAACAAGTTTATCATATTTATACGAAAAGCTCGTAGCGTCATGAGCGATCTTAAAAGTTTCCGCGCATAAATTACTTGGGCAATTATTTTTTTTAATAGACCGCTTACGCCGCTTGTATATTCATTCAGAACAATATTAAATTTAACGGTTATTAGAATTTTAATAGCTTTATTAGCTTTTCTGCGGAAATTGTTTTCGTTTTTGTCGACATATTTTTAGAAACTCGACTCGTTTTGGGTGATGTAATTAATTGTTTTTATGCTATTTGCTCCGTAAATTGTTGTGTAAACATTGCAGATTATTATTAATTAACATTATGTTATTGATTTGTTGTGGGTTCGATCCCCACTCGATGTAGTGATTATATTTAAATTATTTGAACTTCCTCGCTCTGGTAAAGACAAAGTGCGGCGTTGAGTTCCACCACTCAACATGCAATGTCTCGAAGTCGGTGGAAAGCAAAGAACAGAGTGTCTTGGCTCTAGGTACTTTATGTCTACCCTGCTATGCGCGATAAAAAGCGTGAAAAAAAAGATAAATATGTTTATTAAGATGTACAAATATGTAAAGTTGACCCGTGGCCACTAGTCCAGCTACTACATCGTTTGAGGAGCAGCGGACCGTAACTTCTGTTGGCGTGCGGTTGAAACGTAAACAACTGACAAGGATAGAAATAGCTTTAGAAAGTGAATTAAGTTTTGAATTTGCATAGAAGTGAAATGAGTTTGGGCATTGTGTTTGCTTTCTTTATCTTTGCCTATATGAAGCAGGCAAATATTCTAATTAAGTCGACATCAATAATGTATCTAACGGATAAATTTTAAATAAGAGGCCATTTTGACGCATTGGGGAAACATACGTTTGTATGTTAAACGATAGAAATATGTTCTCTGGGAAGGCCAAAAGTATCACATTATATTAATTTTCGCTAAATTTTCCTATTGAATATGTTTCCAATTTACATGATGAATTTGCTCAGATTATACTACTTATTTGAATAAGAAGTATAGAAATATCATCTTCTTAAGTAAGTCCCGGTCATAATTAATGGTCAACAATGGTAAATGAAGGTCAATTTTTATTGACCTCTAATTTAATTCCAATTACTTAATCTAAGTTAGATTATAGATATAGTTTTTTTACATATCACAACAACAAAAAGTTATCTTATTTTTTCATTAATTTGACAAATAATTCGGAGGCAAAGTGGAAATCATGTACCGAAGGTAGAAATCTTTTCGAGACACACGCATGTTACTGCTTAATATTACTAATAACTGTCAGATGTTTTAAAAAGGAGCTTAATGGATATTTAACAATGAAATATTAAATATTTTTGCCATAACAAAAGTTCTACGCAATTTCGGATTACCTTAAATTTGACTATGTTTAGCTTGTAAGCTTACGTGATTTCATGTTACTTTGTTTAAATCTTGACGTGTTTTATATTAAATTTCGTAATCATATACTTAGAAAGCGTTGCACGGAGAGTTAAGACACTTGCATTTCTGTGACTAACCTGTTGCGAAGCTGCTTTTTATAATATTAAAACCATATTAGGTGAACTGCGAGACAAAACACTGTATGTTTTGTCATAAATTTTTTAATAGATATCCTTATAAATTATTTCAATTAAATAGAAATTATAACATCTAAAAACATACTAAAGACAAGATTTTTGATAGAAATACAAAAAAACGGCGACAAGTATATATGAAAGACGCAAAGTGAACTCTCCAAACTCTCGCATTTACTCTTATAGTCCAAGCTGATTACGTTAGTGATTGTCCTTTGATTAGTACAATTAAAAGAATTAAAATTTGACAAATGTTCAGATTCGAACATTTGTCAAATTTAACTAATAAATAGAATTATTAAAACGATTTTATCTGATTTTCTTGTCATACTGATTAAATGACCAGGCTTTCATTAAATAAGATATAATTTTTTTTGAAAAAAACGTATAAAAATTTGAACGCAACGGGATTTGAACCCGCGCCTCTTGGATACCGTCCAAGCGCTCTGACCGCTAAGCCATGCGTTCTACTACCAGCTGCGTCGAAATTCTTATACGTTTTGTTACAACTTATTTATGTTGTTAGCATCTCTGTAGAGAGATTTTTACAAATTTGTACTACTTAAGGATTATTAAGAAATAATCGTTTAACAAGAGAGATTGCTATTTTATTTTCATATTTAATATTTTTAAAGTGTTATTGTTAAAAAAAAATTTTATACGTTTTTTCAAAAAAGTTTTCTAATCCTAAGTGTGGAATAACACTTTGGATTAGAAAACTTTTTTGGAAAAAACGTATAAAAATTCGAATGGCTTAGCGGTCAGAGCGCTTGGACGGTATCCAAGAGGCGCGGGTTCAAATCCCGCTGCGTTTAAATTTTTATACGTTTTTTCAAAAAAGTTTTCTAATCCTAAGTGTGGAATAACACTTTAAAAATAGTAAATATGAATATATAAATTTACGTAAGTGACTTTTTGTAGCAGTATTTTAGTATCTTGTTAATTGCTTTGAATATAATTAGAATTTATATCAAAAAATATAAGCAAAATTGAATATAGCTGTACTTGGAACACCAAGATCTCATCATTTATTCCACATCTACAAAGTCAAATTCAAAGTCATAATTTTATTGTTTTTTTTATTTAACCAAATGGTGGAAATTGTTATGGGAATGTTTTATGTGTTTTAAGGGATTTTAATTAAAAATCTTAGTTTTTTAGTGTTAGCTGCTGAGGTTTTGTTTGTAAATGTTGTGTGTTATAAATTTTTCTGTAGTTTTTGCGATTTATTGTAAACTCTGTATATATGTGCCATCGTTCTGGTGAGCTCAAAGATGATGATATCAATTTTTGTTCAAATATTGCACTGAAATTTTGATGTTTAAGATTTTTTTCTTTCAATAATTATAGTTACTGAGGTTTCTTTACATTTAATTTATAATGTTGTCACATAAGTACCACTTTTTAATCTACGCAAATTATTTTAACGTTACAAAAGTGAGGTTCTCAAAACGAGTCTAGACATAACATAGATAATTCTTGTAAACATTTCCAAACTTACTCTAATAGTGTAGTAGGAGATAGCATTCGAGATCTGATTGAATTGCCAAGTAAAGAGCTTCGCTTTCCATTCAGTAACGAAATTTATAATCTTCAAAACAGCAGCCACCGCGGCGCAGTGCAACAGCGTTTGACTAAAACAACTGGATTTAATTTGGTTGTAGGTTCGAATCCCACTCGCGTGTATTTATAAAATTATCTTCATTCTATTGAGTTTATCACTCAGCACTCAATATAGCAATTTCGGGTGGGAAACAATCAACGGTGTGTCTTAAAAATAAGTTGTCACTGTCCACTTCCCTACGCGAGTTTTAGCGTGATACTGCTACTTACAACAGTGTTGGGAAAATATGTGTTTTGAAAGTATTATTTATTCGTGTCTAAATCGTAAAGGCAGAATATAAATGTTTTTATAATAAGATCTTTGATTTTCGCGATTTTTATACATTTTAAATGAAACTATTTTATCCGGATTAATCGCGTATATTTTGGTATTCGAAAATACATTTTGGACACCAAAATATACGCGATTAATCCGGTTAAAATAGTTTCATTTAAAATAAATGTTTTTATTTATTTCTTGTCATTACGTTTTTTATTTCCCATCCATATACAGATTAATTATATCCACAAACAGGCTTAATTTATTTTATTTCTTCAATTACCTCGAACAATAAGAAAGACATGAGGTCTCAATATTAAATTTGTTACTTGCTTGGATATTGAATATATGTAACTTGTTGATGTTACCCGACCTTGGCTTTACCAGGATGAAATCTCTATATATATGTAAATGACCATGATACAAGTAACTATTACTTGGATAAAGATTTGTAAGGTTGGGATCAATTAAAGACGTCTTGTTGGTACTAGGTTCTGATTTATTCTGATCATACATACACTTAACTTACACTTGAGTAATGCCGCAGGCTACCACACTACACCTCCCACGGCATTTAAAGAAAAAAAATTACAAATATATTTTTTTTCGATAACAATTAGCTGATTTATGACATTCATTTTTGGGAATAAGTTTTATTTTAAAAAACGTTTTTAAAAAATGACAGACAGAAATACATACAGAATAAAAAAAAACCTAGGTATTCTTAATTTAAACAGAAAAGAAAAAAAAATAACTATTTAAAACCTAAAGTAATATTAATAATATCTTATAATTTAGAAGTTCCTTATTATTTAAGTATTAATAAAATTAAAGTATATTTTGGTCATTCCTCAGTATTAGTACGTAGGTACGTATATATCTATATATCTAAGTATCTATGTATTTCCTTGTAAGAGAAACATCTCTTTCGTAGCCTTTTTAAAGTACATATATGGTGTATATACAATTTTATTTTTAAGACGTCTTTTAAAAAGTCATATCCGAGATTAGTCGCGATTTAATTTTTTTTCTCTTAATTATATATTCTCATTTCAGGCGCGCCCATAATAGGCCTTTTTTATTTTTTTTTATTTTATTAATTTATTATATTTATATTATTATTTATTTTTATTTGATTGGGTAGCCCGGACTACTCCCAATATTTTTTATTTTATTTATTTGGTTAACCACTTTTTATTTATTTATTAGTACCCTTTGTGCACAATCTTTCACAAAGACGAACTCGCGTACAGCATGATAAAGAAATGAATAACCATAGCATTCCTTTTTCCATCATCTTACAATGAAGCATATCTATATATTAGAATAACTAACGTTAGGGCCCAAAACATAGCTAAGCTAATATCCGATAGCCAATTCCATACAGTCATACCAATAAAACCAGCGAATTAGATCGACATAGTTAAGTAATCCTTACATATATATTCACACACCTTATCTTACATTCAAAATTTTCTATAACCATACTCATATAACCTTTTCTTTCCTTAGATCTATTAAAAATCTTTCATTTTATAACCCTGTCAAAAACTTACTCCTTTACTTTAGAACATTTCTATAGCTCTATTTTTTATTATATTTAGGACTGAAACGTTATATACTACATACTGGCTTCTCGAGCACAATACGATAAGTAATATAACCAGTGCCTATATATATATGCAATTATAGTAGCACTTAGCTACATATTTATTTTTATTCCAATAAATTCTCACACGCAACACTCCATATGTACCAAGGAAATTTAACTTGTCCACGATAATTCATCGGTTGATCTATCCGACTACAAATAGCCAAGCTAAGCTTCAAAGCCACATTTTCCAAAACAACAACGTCGAACCATACCATCTACATAATCATACCACTCCCACACAATAACGTAAATATACGCCATCTCTCTACTTTACCATACCTTTCAATTTCCATTCTATAATATAATTTAATCTATACTAAAAAAATCTTTTAATTTTTATACTTTCCTTTTATATCCGACATAATATATTTGCTTCAAAGTCATAATATTGACAACATTTAGTTTTTATTCCATTATCGTTTTTTTTTCATTGTCCGTGTTTTTTTTTTATTTCATGCACTTTTTCCTTTAAAATAATAACAAGCAAATAAAATTTAATTATCAATGTTAACTATTAACTATTTGATTATTTTAAGTAAAATTAAATGCGAAAAACTATTTTTTTTTCAATTCCAACACTAAAGCAGTATAATAAAAAAAATATCAAAACAACATAAATATAAAAATAATGGCAAAGGCAAGCCAGGAGACAACAATGGTATCTACAAATAATTGCATCAGCTTTTAATCTGAATCTTCAATATCATATTAGTTTACAAATTCCACGCCTTATTCGTAAAACTTCGCGTCAACGTTTTTATAAAATTTGAGCTGCACCATATATGGGAACCAAGACTTGCATTTCGAAGAATATAAGTTATCTTGTTTACAATAATTGCAACATTAATTTACGCGAAATTTTGTATTTAGATTTCGATAGATATATTTTTATTATGCATTTATACTAATTTATGATTTAATAAAAAATATCATAACAATATTTATTCCTATTTATTATAATTAAAATTTAATTTTGTATCGTAGTCAAATAAAAATTAAAATCTTAATCATATTTTGACATCTTATCATTCATATTTTAATATTTCATTATTTATTTATTTTTTGATAACATTAGTGTCCTTAATTTTTTTTAAATCTTCTTCTTAAAACAATATTTACTCACTCACATTTTCATTACTGCGAAACTGGCCACTCGGTGTAGTTTTTCTTTATCTTCATTATTTCATTTACTTCACATTTGAAAAATGTACACGGCGTTTTCCTTGGATAACTTGTTTTGTAGAATATGCTTTTGTATGCTGCGGTGATTTTTAAATTCAATAAATTCCATCATTCTTCCTCAAGGAATATCTTCAATAGATCAATAACATTTTGTTTTTGATCTGCTTTCCGTTTTTTTTATTTACCTCTCTTTTTCTTTTCTTCTTTGTGTCTTCCTGGGCTGCCTTTTATATAATCTTTGAAAAATGATTCATTTTTGAAGTTTTAATAATTGTTATTTTCTTCTTTTTACGTTTTGATTTTTACGTGTCAATCCGAGAGATTTTTAAATTAGGAATTTTACCCATAAAATATATTTTCATTTTATTTTAATTTCCTTTTCCATTTTTTTTCTTCATTTAATAATAATATTTATTCGGTGGCTAGCCGGTGCACGCGTCGCAGGCTAGCGCGCGCACACCGACTGGCAGGGTCGCCATGTAAGGTTGGGATCAATTAAAGACGTCTTGTTGGTACTAGGTTCTGATTTATTCTGATCATACATACACTTAACTTACACTTGAGTAATGCCGCAGGCTACCACACATTATCAAATTTCAAAAATGGCAAAAATTATCAACAATGGCGGGCGGTCGTGGGGACAGCCTCGACTGTAGACGTGATTGGTTTTAGGTTCGATTCCCTATCGGGGAAATGGTCATTTTTAAATTACTTTCTAGGCGGCGTTGAGTTCCGCCACTCAATACACAATGTCTGGAATTCAGAGTACGTAGTATGTTAACATAAGGTTTACCCTGCTATGCGGGACAAAAGCGTGCAGCTAAAAACATAAATGTAAGTAAAGTAAGATGTTTTTTAAAATATTTATATGTATTGAATATGTTGCTTATAAAAATAACAAAAAAATCTCTCAACGTATGTTCATATTATTTTCCATCTGAACATTGTTTTGAAACTGGGTCAAACCTGAAAAACAATATAAAATGTAAATATTAAGTCTGCAAAATGGTTGCGGTGGCTTCGGTAAGGGTGGATTAGTTTTATATTTCATATCATTAAAAACTTTTGCTATTCACTTTGTACAGTATTCTCGCTTTTGTTTCCCCGAGACACATAAGGCGCAATATAGATTACATATAAATGTTTTAATTTCAACTAATCCCATGTAATAATTCAGTAGGTTATGTTCAGTGGGAATTTTTTAAATTTAAGTTATATCATTCTATCTGTATATTAAAAATTTTAATAAAAAAATTAAGATCATTTAAATAAAAAAAACATTATTTCATGTTTACACAAGCATTAAAGTACTTTATGATTTATAAACCTTATAAAGCTTAGTTAGCTTTATTTTTACAATAACATTAATTTTAAACAAATGCCTTCTAGTTCTAATTTACCTTTCTGATGACATGTTGTGTTGTATAGTGTTATATTGTGTTGTGTTGTGTTACTTAGTTCTTTACTTTAACGCTTAGGTATTTTGTAATAATAGTATCTATATACTTGTATCCATTTTTTAGTTTAAATGAGATCTGTAAAATATTTTTGGGGCAGAAAAGTATTAATAATGTTGTTAAACCAGGTGTATCTGGTAAATAGTAAAATACTAGTACTGGTAATGGATGAATAAATAATAAGAATGTTTAATATATAAAATAATTAATATGACGTAAGTACAATCTCAGTTGGGTAAATTTATAAATTGTGTTACAAGGAGTAATGTAGTAAGTCTATAGTCAATTTGGTATAACGCCGATATTTTTTGCCAAGCTCTCACAATAATATTATAGACAAAATTTATTAACAATAATAATACAATGAAATAACCATTTACGTACATGTATTCAGTAAATTGTTTATGATAGGATTTTGATAGTTCACAGCCGCCATCTTGGTTGTTTAACATTTGACATTTGTGTTGTTTCGTGTTTACCATTTAATCATAAATAAGTTCACGTTACCTTAACGTTTGGAAATTTTCCAAATTTTCTATCAAAATTCGAGAAGTATTGTCTCTACTTGAAGAGCATTTCTTGCTAAATATGGTCGTCATGGTGCACCGTCTGAGCTCGCTATACGTCGCATAATCCAAAAACTGGAAAGTGAATATTCTTTGCACGATAGTAGACCACCAACACGACAACGGACAGGCCGTAGTGAAGAAAATATTACCGCCGTATCAGCCAGTGTCGAAGAAAATCAAAATGTTTCCGTTCCACAACGTGCACAAGAATTGGGCTTATCCAGAATGACAACCTGGCGAATTTTACGTATGGATCTTAGCCTAAATCCATACAAGATTATGTTGACACAAGAACTCAAGCCAGCAGACCATCGATTACGTCGTGAATTTGCTGATTGGGCGCATGAAATGATGTAAACCGGAAACCGAATTTCATAGGAAAATCATCTTTTCAGATGAGGCTCACTTTTGGCTCAATGGTTAAGTGAACAAACAGAATTGTCGTTACTAGAGTGAGTCAAATCCAAGAGTGATTCATGAAACACCATTACATCCTGAAAAATTGACTGTTTGGTGCGGATTATGGTACGGTGGAATCATTGGCCTGTACTTTTTCAAAAACGACGAAGGCCGTACTGTTACTGTCAATGGCGACCGTTATCGTGACATTTTGAACGTTTTTTTTTTCCTGAAGTGTATGAAATCGATGCGGACGACATTTATTTTCAACAAGATGGTGCAACATGTCACACTGCGACCGTCACAATGGATTTATTGGACGGTTATTTCTCGCAACGGTCCTCACAATTGGCCACCAAGATCATGCGATTTAACACCCTTGGATTATTTTTTGTGGGGGTATGTTAAATCTCAAGTATATGCCAATAAACCAGCTACGATTCAAGACCTTGAACGCAACATTCGAGCGACTATAGCGACCATACCAGCCGAAATGCTATCCAAAAAATATATGAAAACCGATCGTATTCACCAGTGCAAAAAAAGTCGTGGCGGTTATTTGAACGATATTTTGTTTAAATCATAAATAGCATAAAATTTCCAATTAAATAAAGTCATTGCACACGAAATTCGAACATATATTACATGTTTTATTTCAATTTCAAAACATATTTTCTTATTGGGGAACCCCATATATAGTAGTTGTTTATAATATAGTATAGCATGTGTATATATGTATGTTTTTATGTATATTTATTTTCTAATATAAATTTAATAAATTAACTGAATACTTTATACACCTCTCTGCCTTTGTCTTAGTGCATGTCCATTACTGTGATTGCCTGGAACAGATTACTTTCAGCGATAAGAGCGCCATTGCAAATTTATTTTAAGTAAATCACACATATAAATCTTTGTTATTCAATTATGTATGTAATAAAGTATAAAATTTTATAAGAAGATAATTATATACATATAAAATAATCGATTTCTTCGTACATTCTATGAAAACGAGTTTAATTGTAATTACTTCATAATATATAATTTTCTTACTTTTATCGCCTTCCGTCTGTATCTAACATGTTTCTTCTTATTTTTAGCAACGCTGCAAGTGTATTTAAGTATAAAGCGGATACACACAATACCTACTACATATAGGGTTTGCTGTAGACTGTGGATCGTAGCGCCGTAGCACTAACAACGTCTTCCTTTTAAGCATTTTGCATTCCTTCAAAGCGTCTTTCACATTGAAGTTTTTAATTTCACTTGGTACGTAAATAACCTACTGACTGTAGATAATATACAGTTTTGCATAGTTACGATATAATTCAACCTAAACCAACAATAAAATATTTTACATACATTTTAGTTTTTTTTAATTAAGGTAGCAAAAAGTGAGAAGGTAAAATCAAAATTGAATTACCTCTAACTTTAGCAATTTTTAACATGTTCGCTTATGCGTTTTTCCAGAAAGCAATATATATATATATATATATATATATATATATATATATATATATATATATATATATATATATATATATATATATATATATATATATATATATATATATATACACGCTTTATCCCTTGCAGGGTAGTCAGAGAGCACGGAGCGCCAAACGCTACGGTCCCTGCATACCTCTCCTCGCCTCGTCCACAGTCATTATCTTTTTCATATATTTCATACATGCCCTTCGGGGGACCTCATGCCTTTTATGTGACCTTCCTCCAGTACCTTCTATACTGTGCTTTCGAAGGTCCACCGAGGTCTCCCCCCACCTCTCGTATTACTCACCTTGGCTTCAAATACCTTTCTTACCATTCTTTCATTGTTTATTCTTTCAACGTGCCCAAACCACCTGAGCACGTTCTTCTTCATTCTTAATATGACATTCGCGCCTACACTTGCCATTCTACCTTTCCACATCCATTTTGTATCTTCCATCTCTACTAAGCATACTTCCCAGATATACTACCTGATTCACTTATTCTAATATCTTTTTACCTACCCTAATCTTGCATTCCGTTCTTTCTTCGTCTTTTTAAAATACTAGAATCTTAGTTTTACTCTTCTTTCAGAGTGGTGACCAATGCCTGTAACTCGCATTCTGATGATGCAATTAGCACTGCATCCTATGCACTATTACTATCCTATAACTATCTTTCATTCCCTGGAGACAACTATAAAAAAACAAACTGAAGAGCCAATCTGACATGGCGTAACCTTGTTTGACACCCGATTGAATATCAAACTGAGGCGACATGCCAACTCCTACTCGTACACAGGCTGAGTGATCTCGATAAAGAGATTTTACAGCCTGCAACAAGGGTCCGTTCACATTGTACCGGGGCAGTATCTTCCATAACTTCTTTCTTACAACCATATCAAATGCCTTTTTAAACACTCAAAAGCACAGATCATTTTCTGGTTTACAGCCAAAAACTTTTCCGTGATCATGCGGAGAGAAAAGACCTGATCCATGCACCCTCCTCTAGGTCTAAATTCTCCTTGGGCCTCCCATAAAAGCCTCTCCCATAAAAGGATCTCTCTTGCATTCTTCTTCTTCTTCATTCTTGCATTAAAAATCGAATAGATAACGAATCACGTGAATGTTTCGTTTCATGTGAATAAAGTCTCGCTACTTATTGTAATGCATTTTTTTTAGCTTCACGCTTTTATCGCATAGCAGAGTAGACAGGAAGTACCTAGTGTCAAGACACTCCGAACTCCGCTTTCCCCTGAATTCCACACATTGCGTGTTGAGAGGCGGAACTCAACCATGCGCTTTGTCCTACCAGAGCGAGGAAATGAAAATAATTTAATAATTATCATTCCCCCGTGTTAGAATCGAACCCACAACCGATCGCGTTTACAGTCAGGAGCTATCACACGGTGCCACGACCGGCCTCTTTTTTTGTAATGTATGATAAATAATAACTTTAATTAAGGTTAACAAAAGGTAAACGAAAACAAGTGTGATATCAATAAAATTAGTTCAGTAAAACATAAATATGAAACTATAGCAATTTGAACGGTGTTAAAACATGGGACGCAGATGGCGAGATACGAATGAGGACTGAAACCTACCCTCATACGATTAGGGGCGCACGGTTTTCAATTAATTGAATAGAAATACTTCCATAATAGTACATATACGACTAGAGTGTTTTCTATGTACGTGAACAAAATACAAAACAGACTACTTTGTAGTTTATATACAAATGTTTTAGACATCTTTAAATACATGTTTTTTTTAACATCACGCTAATATCCCACATAGCA
Source organism: Dryadula phaetusa (assembly GCA_032432895.1). Taxonomy (NCBI): domain Eukaryota; kingdom Metazoa; phylum Arthropoda; class Insecta; order Lepidoptera; family Nymphalidae; genus Dryadula; species Dryadula phaetusa. The sequence goes on from JAOYRS010000078.1 coordinate 22,833, forward strand.
GGGTAGATAGGAAGTATCTACCGACAAAAGAGTCCGTACTCCGCTTTCCATTGAATTCGAGATATTGCGTGTTAAGTGGAGGAACTCTTTTACTTCTCCTAATAGGAATTGAACCCAGAACTGATCGTGTTTACAGTCAGACACTGTCTCAATGTGCCACGACCGGCCACATAAGTATTATTCTATATTCAATTGCTTTTTGTACAGATTTTTTGTTCCTTTAGAAAACCACTATATACCATTTTTTCCTGATTCATAAACAAAGGCCAATTTTTCAATAACTACAATAAGAATTATATATACAAAAATCTTAGTATATATTTTTACTAATTATGTTAAGCAAAATAGATTAACGCATAAAACATCTCGCAACACGTAACGTCTTCAATTCTTTTGGACTTTATCACGATGTACCCTACACACATTTCACACATTATTGTACACATATAAAGATAAGTTGTCGCCTACAACTTTATCAAAATGAAGTTTGAGGACGACAAAATAAATATTATTTCTTATAATGAAGCTCATCTCTATCAGGATTATTCCATCAATTACACTTTAAATGTTTCAAATCTATAAAGCAAAAAGCACTTTTTATCCCTCATAGCAGGATAGACAGAAAATACTTAGTATCAAGACACTCCGTACTTAGCTTTCCAACGAATTAGAGACATTGCGTGTTGAGTGGTGGCACTCAACGCCGCTCTTTGTCTTTTTTACCACAGCGAGGAAGTGAAAATAATTTAAATATAATCACTCCCCAGACTGGAGATCGAACCTACAACTGATCGCGTTTACAGCCAGACGCTGTCGCACTGCGCAAATGCGCGGCCTCAATTTATTATTTTTAGCGTTTTATAAAAGCATAAATTTTTTGAATTTTGTAATCGAATCCTTACCGCGCCTTTCGGTATAATGCCACTTCTTAGACAACAAACTAAAACAGTTCTATATTATATATTTACGTACAGATTGTTCTAAATGGGACTTAAACCCACAATCTCCTAGCCTGCAATAAAACATGGTCAATTGCTTCGGGCGTTAATATACGCGTCGAAGATAAAAATACTCGAATCAATATTTTAAGGCTTACCACATCATCGCATTGCTAAGTGTAGCGTAGAAATTCCCGTTTCGACGGCATGCAAGGCAAATACGTGGAAAATGATAAAATTCCGAGCTGTGATAAATTATCAGTCGACCTACATAGTTTCTGTTAAAATTACATTCTTTTTATATGGACTGTGAAACTAAATTGTATTTTAGATTGGGTCCTTCTCACACGGGCTTGTCTCAGTATTGATTTTTGATTTAAAAGTTCAAAATGTTCAAGTACATGAGTTTGTTCTTGACAATTGAACGGTTTAGAAGTTTTAAAAGAAATTCATTTATCACTTACTGTTTGACAATTATATATATATATATATATATATATATATATATATATATATATATATATATATATATTTACTATTAAGATCGTATTACATTTTTTAAAAAAAAGCTTATTTTTCATTAATTTCTGGTTAAGCATCAAAATTCATAAATCTAGAAACAAAACCTGGTAATGAATAAACTCGCTTAGTAAAACTTTTCAATGTAAATGCTTGACAATTTGTCGTTATTGTTTCAAACTCGGAAGTTGAGAGTGGTGCCAAGTCGGCTATGATTAATTGGTTGAAGTTAGAACTTCAGATTGTATGACGTATAACTTGAGACTTACATGTTATGAGTTGATATTTACAATTTTACCTCATATTTTTTTTCAATTCAATTAAAATGCATCATTATAATTTCGTTTTAAAATTTTAAGTGTCCGCGGCGTTGAGTATCGCTACTTACGCGTAATCTCGATTTTGAACAGACAGTGTGGCATAGACAAACTTGATATATAGATTCTTTTTGACTATGGAATCGATAGCCAAAGCATATAAAGTCTTCATATTAGATTAGTGGCTATTCTAACTCGTAATGTCCATCGTTTCCACAAATTCTTTAGATACATTCTAATTCACTAGTCATCATGTGTATATTTGAGCATTGTATACATATATAGATAATATATATAATAAATAAAAACATTTTCACGTGTGGATCCTCAAATTCTTACAATATCATATCCTTAAGAAGTGATCTTTTGTCTGTAACTTCTTATTTAAGCTGTTGAATAACTAACTACATTTCCCATAAAATTCAATATTTGGAAATGTTTCTTGAGGTTAAGGCATAATTTAAACCTAAAATAAAGAAACTCTTTATGCTGACTACCCCGCCAGAGTGTGAAGCTAAAACACATACACCTATGTATATAATGAACAATTTGTATGAAAAAATATCAATACCCGCTGCGTGAATTAAAATGATGATATTTACTTTAAACAAAGTTACATTATACAAAATATAGAAATTTTAAAATTAAATGTTTCATAAATTTTCAAATAAGTAAGTTCAAAAGTGACAACTAAATTAATTTCAATAAGATTTAATAAAAATTTTAAAGCCGTAGGTAGCCAAGCTGGCCTTTACAATAAAGGGCAAAGTGCGAAAAGTTCAAAAATCGCTGCCTGCTACAGTGCTCTCTTTTGATGTAGTCTAAAAATATATCACAAGTGTTTTTCTTTCTTTCTTCTTTTGACCGGCTTATCAGTATAATCTGGAAATTTTTAGATGCATTTGGTAATATCATTTATAATAGGATTATATTTAATATTTATTTTTATTTTTCCGCGCTAGTAAAACAAATCTCGTTGTTGAGTTCGCAACTTAACACGAAATGTTTCGATTTTGGGCGAAAAGCAATCAACTGAGTGTCCTGACACTAGGCTGTCTCTAACTACTCTGCTTTGCTGTATAAAATTATAATATAATAGTGGATTATAACATCTACATATAAATATTAAACACATAGGACTTAAACGTTGACATACCAAATTTATAAAGCAGCAAATATATATATACATATATATATATATATATATATATATATATATATATATATATATGAGCTAGGAGTCTTTCAAATACTATGAAATTTTTAAAGATAGTAAAAAAGCCTCAAAGTGTGGCTGGATTCATAAACTTCACACAAACGAAAACACGGGATATAACTAGTCTAATAATAATGCAGAATACTTCTCAAGTTTTGTCATTCATTCGTGTACTTTGTAATTAGCAATTTATATGTTAAACAATTTCAACAATCTCTTAGTAAAGTTCGTAATGAAAATTTAATATTACTTTCTTACGTATATGTGTATTAATATATTTAATGACTTATTGTTGCTTCGATTTTTAATAGTGTATTATTAGTAGTATTATACGTGTAAATAATCGGTCTATAGTTTTAAATGGTAGAATCGCTCGGAAAAATGCCTAAAACTTGATCCAACTATTTCGCTAAAAAATGTCCTTGAAAATGCATTGACTGACTATTACCTCCACTGTTTGAGTTCCACTCTACCTAATTTGCTAAGTAAAATTATGTCAGATGAGACACTGGTGAAGGGCCAAGGGGCGGTCAGTTTGAAGACGCTTATCGCCTAGTCTCCTAGCCTGAGTAGGAGTGCATTGTTCGCTTCAGCGCGTTACTCCGAGCACGCCGTCGAGCTTGACCCACCACCCTTAGCTTCATGACTCTTCTTGCAGGGTCTCGACGTCTAGCACACGGAAGATTGGGTTTCCATTAGCCCGGTTGTTGGTGATTGAGAAAGACCACCATGAGGTTTTAGTGAGTATATGAACGGCCTATAACTGGCAGTCCGGAGTCCCACATAACCCGTCCCGAGTCCTTAATCGAAGACATGATGAAAAGGCTATAATCATACACAATACTAAAGGTATACACCGATATACATATTAAACTGATATTCTCTTTCGTACTAGAAGATATCATAGCGCAATTGTTAGGTTATTAATTTCAATTCTTTAATATTCATTTTGAGAAAGTAAATCCATTTTTTTTACTATCATTACAATAATTATGTTTTATATTAAGCATGTTTATTAGATTCTAATGACAAAGGAATAAAAAGATAAATAACTTAAGAGGCTTTAGGCTTTGTTATTGTAGTGTTTGCAAGCCGCATTATAATACACAAAGGATACGTTAGTATTAAATTATAGTAGGATATATTATAATCCTATATTATGTAATGGATTCATGCCAAATAGAAGATTAGATTAACTCCAGATGTTTTTTTTTTATTTTAGCTTTGTCCGTTGACTAAATATAATTCATTATATTTATGTATTTTATACACCATGAAATGACTATGGATAAAGAAAGGAAAAGTCGCTCCGTTAACAATTTTCCTTCTATATGTTGGAATTTGTGGCGTGTCAAAAGTTAATTATTAACTTACAAATAAGTCGCGATTTCATATTAGCGAAGTGATTTATGCTGTGTACTGGCACGCCTGAAGCACCCTATATAAAGAACAGAACAGAACAGAACTGAAGTCTCGACAACCAATATATCTTACATAGATTATTTATATTTATATAAATAATCTATTTCTTCATGTGAGTAACTACTTCACTAATATATGGTTATCATTGTTTCGACTACAGTATCGAACAGGTGAACAAAACACGACTGCACTCTGTTTTCTTTCTTAATAATACCAAGGGACAGTAATCTGACACAAACGGAGTGAGATTAGACGAAAGACTGACAGCTTTTTATACTTGAAGGCAAAAGTGTGGATACAAGTTTTATTTTATTTTAATTGGATTTTTGGTACCTTTGGTTTTCATTTTAGGTCATATGCATTTATCGGTAGACGGCGTCCCACTGTGTCACGTCTCGGCCTCAAATAATATATTGCTGATATATATCTTATAATATTGAGCATCAAGACACTAAAATACACGTACTAAATTTTTCCATCCCTTTATAATTTAAAACAAAAGGCAGCTCATAATTACCAAGCTTAAATGCCATGAACCGCGAGCATTGTTTACGCTCTTCCATTCTTCGTGGTTGCATGCAGATTCACGTTTTTACCTCAAATTACTTCTTTCTATATATTTTTTGAAATATGAATTTTAGTAAAATTTTAATAAGGCCTGTGTAAGTTTATCATGTGTATTATTTTTCTGGACACGTGCCGATTCTCAATATGAATTCATCAGATGCAATCAAACAATGATATCAGTTTGTAGGAACAAAATACAGGAATAAAAACTTAAATATCTACTACCTTAATGTTAAAAAAGGAAGACTTGTTTAACAAAGAATATCCATTCCAATAAGATTAGATGTCAAAATTATGATAAATGATCGCTATAGTATAAAATTGCGTTTGTCAACATTTACATATATATGATATTGCAGGATAAGTAATTTTGATACAAAATTGTGCTCGGACAAAATATATAAGAGTTACCTAATATATATCTTCTCTCAAGTTGTTAAGTTTCAGGCACTCTCCCGAGTTTGTCTCTGCTGTTCAAGCAGCTGGGCACTCGCACGTTGCTTTAATTTATTGCAAAGTTTTTCCTTGTCATACATTTACTAACTTTTATAGTATTTAATATAGATGTCAAATTAAGCTTTAGAAATACAAATTTAGTAATATCTTAATCCTTCTTTTATCTTGATGTTTTGTAGGAAAATAAGTTATATTTAATCTGTTATCAATATATTATTGCACTTTAAATTAATTTCAGACCCTTCACTACGACTATAAAAGATATTTTCTTATTAAGCAAATATTTCCCAAATCAAATATTAAAATTAAACATAAATCGTAGGCGTTTGTTGGCGTGAATGAAAATCATGTACAAAATTGAGCCAACTTATCTTTGTGTAAAGCTTTAATAAAGCCACCTTTGAAATGGCAATGTTTCCGTTGAAATGTAAAAGAAACTATTTATTATAAAAACGTCTAAAATACCGATAAAAAATATAATTTAGGCGGAGTGTATAAGAAAAACTCCATTTACAATATGCCTAAAACAATTAAGTATGAATAGATATTTAATAGTTTTGGATTTTGTACTCTCGGGTACGTCTACTTACGTACTGGGTATGCGCAAAAGGAGTCCTTTACGCATACCCAGAATGCGTTTTGTAATATTTTCACACTGTCCATATCCTATTTTTCTTTAAAACTAATGAATTATATTAAAACCTTTATTTTTTGTCCTAAAGTGTGAATAGTACTTTATAATAAAAATTATAAATAAAACTTTTTGATTTATAAAAATCGAATAGATGATTTTCAATTTATAGCGCCTATTCAAAAAAAAAGAAAATTATTTTGGTTTTGGCTATTCTTTTAACAGGGTAACGCTAGCCGGTACCATAACTTATTGAAACATTTCGATCTCAGTACAAGCGCACACGAGCAAATACCATTTCTATTCACTAACATTGAAAGTTTTCACTTAACCGAGTACTATGAAAGCCGAGTGGACGTAGAGAGAAAATATTAAAAGGATACCCACAGCTGAGATCTATCCACTCACTCATATTACATAAAAAACTATATTATACTCTAAGTAAACGCGCTAAGGTTCATTTTTCATAGAAAACACTTCAGTATTGAGAAAACTAGAATATAGAGTCAATATTTTTATCATACACTCCGTTTCAGTATGAAGATTATTGTAAAGAAATACGGATGTACTTGTAAATGTTATCCTATTACTTTTTTGTATTTGCTCATGTCGTAGAAAAAACCAAAACAGCATAAAGGAGTCATCATACTTTTAAAAATTTAACTATTAAAACGAAATAATCGAGTATTTTTGGTATTCGATAGTATATTTTAGAAAAGCTGGCTTTTTTAATACTTTTCATTAGTTCTTAGCCACAAGTTGACTCATTATCTGTCTATGAATATTCGAGTTTAAATAGTTTATTTAAAATATGTAATAATCGGCAAATGCAAACATCCTATAATTAATACTCATACTACACAACTTAAGTTAGTCAATATACTTCTTTGTATGATATATATTAAAAATTTTATAATAATTATCACTGAACAAAACCCAAAGGAATGATTACAAAGATATTTTCTTTGTATTTGATGCTATAAACACCTAAAAGAGACTACAATGCTAGTTAACTATTTACTTAAATAATAGAAATAAAATATATCCAACTTCCTAAAAGTTTTTATTGGAAGAAAGCCAGACTATAAATACAAATATCGGCTAATTTTAAAGAATACTGTTGTTTATGCATCTTCCTTCATGGCAGGCAGAGGCGCTCGTATCAAGACATTTGTTCTCTGCTTTCAAGTTGATCATATGCTTTCAAGTTGATATACAATATAAATATAATTTCTAAATTATACCTTATATAGGTATAATCTGTCATTCAAGCTGCCAAACTGTCACCATTGCGTTTACCGTCACACAAGGTTCCACTGCGTTGTGAGGACCTCCAATTAAATATTTAATATCTGAAATGTTTCTTTACCACAATATTTCTCAGTAGTAACATTTGTATGTGTTATTTCGTATTCCCGTGGTAATACAAACTTAGCATAGGTGTCCATTGCTTTATCAAAATTGATTGATGAAGCTTCCATTCTTTTCAAATATTGGTTCCTGCAAAGCTTTCTTGGAACTGAATATATCAGCTTCTTATAATTCACTTATTATAATGGTATAGTATATTTGAGTTACTCTTTAAATAAAATACGTAGCAAGTACTTACTCTTTTAATGCTCGATCACAACTGTCTTACAATAGATCACACAAAGTTTAGATCAAGTTTAAAGTTACCTACAATTTTATTAATATATAATTAACTATAAACTACAAACGGATATCGTACGTAATGTTGGTGATTATATAAAATCTAATTTATATAAAAAAACAGTTTTTTTAAAAATAATTGATACAAGTTAAATGTTTAGCAGCAGCGATATTCTGGTTCGCTTTAGTTGTTGCGAAATAATTTAATTTTAAATAATTTCGAGCGCATTATGTGAGAACATAATGGGCTCAAATTTAATTACAGGTTGATATGCTCACGGTATATTTTTGGCTCTATTCAATTTCTTAGTATTTTATGAATTTTAGTATGAACTTTATTAGTGATATTTTATGAATTTTAGTATGAACTTTATTGAACTGTAATTATTGCACTAAATTAAAATATAATTTGATATATAAATTAAAGTAATTTATATATTTAATTAAATAATATATATCGTTTAAATAATACATATCGTTTAAATAATATTTGGAGTAATATATATTTGAATTATGTTCATTTTCTCGCTCTGGTAGACAAGGGGCGACATTGAGTTTTGCCACTCAACACGCAATGACTTTAATTCGGCGCAAAGCATAGTACGGAGTGTCTTGACACTAGATAGTTCCTGTCTACCCTGGTGTGCCGGATGAAAATGTGAACCCAAAAAAATTCTATATAACAAATTATCATTAAAGTAAGTATAAACACAAATACAAGGCAAGTTTCTACTTAGTTTTTTATTTCGCTTCAGGCTGAGCGGCGCTCACGTCATGCCGCATACAACACCCGCATTAGAAGAACATAGAATTGCCATTTGGCGGGAAACATGACAACTCATTCTGACATTATTTATAGTTTCATTATACATAAATATTTACGGTTTATTATAAAAGATCAGAATATAATATGCTTACGTATTGTTCTAATATTTTTAGAGTTTATATTTTAATAACATAGATTTTCAGTTATGGAATTAGCTAGTGGTACAATTATACTCAATGTTTCGAAATATTCGATTAAATATCAGTTAAGAAGCTAATTGGTGTCTCTGATGATAAGTTATCATTTTAGTTTTTTTTTGGAAAAGCGACATAAGTTGTAATTCCAAAAACATTCACTTATTTATGGAATGACAATAGTAGGTATAGCACGGTAAACTTATTTACTATAGACGTTTTTAGCTTCATTCTTCTATCCCCATAGCAGTCTAGACAGGAAGTATCTAGTGTCATTGGGAAACGAACCCACAACCGATCGCGTTTACAGTCAAACTCTGGCCACGACCGGCTTCTATTTTTAGACATTTTGTGTTTAATTTAAGTAATTAAATAAATAGATTAAAATTTAGAATTTTGCTCCGATATGTCATATTTGAAGTCCAGTATTAACATTTTATATACATACATATCATATAGCCACTAGTATGTCACTGTCTGGTGTCGTTCGTGACAACGTAATTTATAGCGTTTTCGTTTTTGTAACCAAAATTAAACCATAAATTTTGTCTCAATCTACAACTATAAAATAAAGTACCTAAAATATATTCTACAATTCCCTTTCAGTTAGGAATAGGTATATCGATAGTTATTTAATAATATATGGACTGAATATTCTGGTCAAAATAATTTCAAGAGCAAATTCAAAAAGCAAAAATCCTTTAATTAGTTACAAGACCTCCTAGCAAAATATATAAATGGTTTTATTATTACTTCAACTAAACAAAACCCTAAACGCCTTATATTAAAGCTATTCTACGAGTATATTAATTGCAATTTCTTTTACAAATAACGTAATGCAATAAAAATAACTTCTTTGACGATATAACCATCTAAGAGACTATATAGCTAATACATATGGTCTATGGTGCTGTTTTCTTTATTTTACGTTTGTTTAACTTAACTCTTTTATCCCGCATAGTAGGGTAGACAGGAAATACTTAGTATTAAGACACTCTGTACGGAGTACAATCTGCCACCTACTCTGTACTGTCCGCCGAATTCGAGACATTACGTGTTGGGGCGGTACCCAGCCCCGCACTTTATCTTACCAGAGCGTGGAAATGAAATAATTTAATCATAATCCTTCCCCCAAGTGGGGATCGAGCCCACAACCCATTGCATTTACAGTCAGATGCTGTCCTACTGCTCCACGACCGTTATAAATATACTTTTTAATGTTTTGTGTTCCAACAACTTAAGATTGATTTTAATTATTAATAAAATTTGATATTCCTTCTATTTAATTGCTTTTTACGCACTGCTGTATATTACTTATACACGGCAGTGGGTGAAAAACGATCCTCATTGGATATCCCGTCAACATTATTCACCTGTTATTCCCATCAACTGCCGGCTTAAGATATTGTCCAGATCATCAGTTCATCTTGATAGTTGTCATTCCAGTTTCTTTTACCATGCCTAGGTCTACAGTCAAAAATTTTGCGGCTCCATAATTCGTCGGTTCTACGACAATGTGTCCCGCCCATTACCAGTTACGCTGTGCTATTGATCGTGTAATATCCGTTAATCAAATAAGATATTATATATATTGATATTAAGAAAAAAAAATCGGTTTATAAAAACTTGTATTTGTTCCAAAATCATTTACGTTCTCATTAGAATCTATAAATAAGAACCTTTTTAGATCATTACATAAATTAATAGTTTTCAGGCAACGTAAATGGTGCGGCTATAAAATGACCTATCGCCATTATTGTCCACTATTTATGTAATAGGGTTGTTGTAGTAGAAAAATTTAAATTATTGTACATTTCTCTGAAAAAAAAAGGAACTTTTATGATGAATTATGTAACGTCATCCAATGTCAACAGTTACCTACTTCAAGAATATTTTTCTTCTTTTTAAAGTATTTAAGTAAATAAACACAGAGATAATTAATTAAACCTTACTAAGAAAATATAAATTTTATTCATTATAATTTCTAGCATTACATTGTTAATATATTTTTTATATACCACACACCACACTTTTCCGTCTTAAATGGATAATCGACAGCTTTATACGAATCCTTCCTTCCCTAATTACCTTTGTACTGTTTTATTTTTCAAATAATATCTGTTTTGCTGCTCAAATATAGCAAAAAATATCATTGAAATGAAGAATATCTTAAAAACAGATAATAAACTCATAAGCTGTGTATAGATATATACGTAAATAAGTAATGCAATATTGAGTTACTGACTTACAACGCACAGCTGAAACTACCTGTCACAGATATTTGAAATTCTTTCGAGTAATATGTTAAGCTAGAGTGGATATTTCTTGAAATTTCTATATAAACGAAACAATTAAGAAATGAGAATGAGAAAAAAACAGTATGATTTTTTTATTTTAATCTTAGTAACTGTTGGGCTGGCTCTTTATACACGCTAATCTCTAGTGGCACTGGATGCATTTAAATGAAATCCTTTTTCTTTTATAGCTTAATAGCCTCCATGAATACAGGGATTCTTTTAAGGCTGAAATACCTAAGGTAGAAGTCATAAAATATTAACTAAACTAGAAAAAAATAAAGGGTCACTTTTGTAAATTTTTTTTAGCATATCACACAAAAATGAAAAGCTTGGAGCGTTTGATGTTGAGTGTCTAAACTGTATGAATTCATACCACATTGTGCGATTATAGAATTTAATAAATAAAAGTAAGGTGGTCGATTACTGTTTGACGTTAACTTTACATAAGAAATTCATAAGAATTGACGCATTACCTTTACCAATGGAAACACTCACTTTACTAATGGAGCACTCATTACTTCATATGTAGATGAATGAAATCGCATCTAGACTCTTGAAAGCACATGTAGGCATTTGACATCACCTGTGGACAGTTGAAATCCATTTACGACATATGATGTTATGTGTCGACAATGACTCAATATCTTCTTGAGCACGTGACAGTGGGAGAGAGAGAACTGATTTGATTGATTTGTTTCTCTAATTTAAGATGCTCTTCGGTCATTCTTGTCAAGAATAGGGAGTGAGCGGTAGCATAATTTTGGTTTTATTTGAGGGGAAATGCATGGTTAGTTCACTTGGTTAGTTGATATATGTTGACCAAAAACATGTCGATGTCAATATTAGACCCAGATTCTTTACTTTTTATAGCGTTGATTTGAATTCCAGAGCACAAGATCCTTGGCAGTGACTTCCGGTTTAATTTAGATTTCAAGTCTTCTACTGCAGATTGTAATTACTTGAAATTTTCTTAAACTTACCAAAAGATTGAAAAATTTAGCCTATATTTGAATAGCAGTTAGGTCATAATTTAAAAAGCTGATAATCTATTATTACGCGTACAATGTCGTGAGTGATAGCTAGTACAATAAATGACAAGACGAAAAGTAGGAGTCTCGCAAGGTACATAGGCATTTTCTATTTTATTATATGATAATATTCTTATTACAAAAATATTATGTAGAGCTTTATAACTACGTCATATATTTCCTATAAACGATTATAATGGAAACGTTTCAAAGGATAACAAGGAAAAGTGCTAACAGGTAACATAAAATGAAATACGTGTTAATACGACTCCTGTCTGGCTCGTTATAAGCAATTACCCTGCCCACAGAGAAATAAGGCTTCATATAAATTGATAAATATTTTACTGCTATAATCTTGGTATTTTTTGTGTAAATTATGATATTCTTATTAAAGGTAGACCTTCTTCAAGTTACTCCTATATCTTTCTTTAAATATGTATGTGATTACTTTATTTTCGCATGTTATTGAACTTAAAGTAGAACAACTAGAAAAAAAATGCTTTAATGTCTTATTCTAGAGTAAACACTTTAGATTCATCTACTTCCATCAACCTCATCTGTATAACACTTCAGAGGCATGTGTGAAAATGTTTGTCCTCTTGTTTGACTGATATAGCTTCACGCGTTTATCCCGCAGAGCAGGGTAGTATGTTGAGTTACGGAACTCAATGCCGCACTTTGATTTCTTTTTAATTCTCAAATACCTATTTTTTTATTTAACCTCAATTTTTTTAATAAAGAAATATATTTCTCACATAAAATATACAGTTCTTTTAAGTATGATATAAATTCAAATATATCGAGCAACTACAAAAATCGAATTATTGTTGTCCAAGAACATGCGGAATGCGTAGAAGCTAAAAAATGTTTAAAATAAGTATTGTTATAGTTACAATATTGGCTACAAAATAGATTTTTATTTTATGTACCTATTAATGTGTTCTGGGCCTAAGCATAAATGCATCTCCTTTAAACCATTACATACAAGAATGTCTAAGCCCCTAGGCTTTGTTCTTAATAAATAAAGTAATACGACACATCCTCGATTATATTCTTCGGGTCTCTGATTTATTCTTTTACAGTCTACAGAACGAAAATATTTCTTTCTCAATTTTAATACTGTTTTAGAAATACTAACTCTTTAAGTAGCTTTAAGTATAACAACGGTTAAAATAAAGTTAATAGTTTACTGTACTAGCGATAGCAATAGTGAGTTACTTTTTTATTGACATCTTTTTTATTTTTTTTAGCTTCACGCTGCGTGGATCGCTTTTCAATTCGGAAGAAAATCAAAAAAATAATTACTGTAAAGTTTAGTGAGACTTCTCACTGTGCATACGAATAAAACATAACTGGTCTGTACAAATATTTTCTTAATAATATATTTAATCGCTTTAAGAATTACTGAAATATTAAAAAAAACATTTTTTTGGCAAAAACTTTTTTTTCGCCTACTTAATAATAGATGCAGGAAGGGATTTTAAATATGATTGAATTAAATTTTAGTCTGCTTTTACTATATTTTTAAAACTAATTATGCAATATCATAATATGTGAAATTTGTATACATGAAAGTGATTTAATAAAAGAAAAAAAAATAAGATTTAACTAATCTTTGAAGTATGTACTGCCATCTATAATTTTTACTTCAAGACATTAAGCTGACTATAGTATATATTTAAATATGATGATATTAAATATGACATATTAAGTGGACTATTATAGTTATGACTTATATACTTTTATTATTTATTCTGTGACACTAGTGTCATAAACGTCACCACATACGACAATTGACAACTGACGTGTTTCTGTATTGTCTTTTTTTGTTTGTTTCTTGTTGCTGTGTAGGGCTTGTGTCATCTATTTACATTTTAAAAATATTAGTATTTAATTAATATAAACGCATCAAAACCATTTAGAACAGTTTTTATTAGGTGTAAGAATAAAATTAGTTACTCGTCAATAATGTTGAAAGCTGTGATACTTATAGGGGGACCACAAAAAGGTAATTTAAAGTTGTTCATTCCCAACGTCACCGGCTTTTATCAGTTAAATTACATACAAATTTACGATATAATCATTTCTATTAGCACAGATGTATATGATTATATCTTTAACTATTATCGTAGTATATATGTTGATGTGTCATGTTTTAAAATTATAATGATAAATAAATATTGAAGCTTACATATTTGTTTACATGTTTTTTATATAAATTTCGTAATAATTTTAAATAAACACATAAGTATAAGTATTATACTTGCTGTTTTTTAAACTATATGAATCCAATAAAACGTAATGCTACTTTCATAAGAGATACATAATAATAATAATAAAAATTCCACTCTTCTAGGCACAAGATTTCGTCCTCTTTCACTGGATACTCCTAAACCTCTATTTCCAATAGCTGGCCTTCCACTAATTCAACACCATATAGCTGCTTGTGTTAAGCTTCCAGAATGCAAGGAAATTCTTATTATTGGATCATATACAACAAATACAATGGCTCAGTTTGTCAATGATATGCAAAAGGAGTATCATGTTATAATAAGGTAATGCTATAAATAAATTAGAAGGACATGTATGTGTGACCAGTGTTATACACTGATTTATATATAATATAATATATTTTTGACTTCATTATTAATTAAAACAATTTAAGTATATTAAACTTCTCATTTTATTACTAGTAACAACATCCGACATAAAACAAAGTATTTAATATTGAAATAAATCTGTAGTTCCTGTAAAAAAAAAGAATGTATCTAATTACATAAACTACGTATTTCACTTTTTTCGACAGATATTTGCAAGAATTTACTCCTTTAGGTACAGGAGGTGGTTTATACCATTTCCGAGATCAAGTCAGGGCTGGTAATCCAAGTGCTTTCTTTTTATTGAATGGAGATGTATGTGCTGATTTTCCTCTAAAAGAACTATGGGGTTTCCATGAAGAAAGACCTACAGCTTTGGTAAAATCTACTTTTCATACTATAGTGATTTATTTCTAAATTTTATAAGTCTGTTCTTTTTACATTAACTTTAAATAATATTATAAAAAATATTCTCTTCTGTATAAATATATTAATACATTAATTGGGACATTGATAATTTTGATTAACTAATATTTGACCAGTTTTCTCATCATTTAAAAAAATAATACAAGTATTGTCATGTTTTTTTATAATTTCTTCATTTGTTCACCATTCAAAAGGTTAATATCTAGAATTTGGTCAGAAAGCAAAGAAATAAAAAGTGTGATACTGCTTATATACACAATTTGTTAAATTCTTATTTGTAGGTCACAATTATGGGAACTGAAGCCACCCGTCAACAATCAGTCCACTATGGTTGTATGGTACGAGAATCTGCAACCAAAGCAGTCTCACATTATGTAGAGAAACCGAATAGTTATATATCAACGTTAATAAATTGTGGTGTGTATATGTGTTCGTTGCAAGTGTTTCATACCATGGCTGATGCTTTTCAAAGGAAACAGGATGGGTTTTACAGGTGATTTATTGTTTTTTTTACATTTATTTGGGCTAATTTTGTATACTTTACTGATTATTTAGTCTCTGATTGTATATTTTATTTTTAAAGCCTCCAGATTCTTTTAATAATTGTATTGTTTATTTAATATGTTTTGTATAATATTTTCTTACATTAGATGGTTCTTCAAAGAAAAAGGTTTTTGAAAAATTATGTAGTTATGCTGAATTTGTTTAAATTAATTTTAATTTATAATATTTTTGCTTATGTTATAAAAAACACTTGTATTTAGTACATTTTATGTGTATTAGTAGTATGAAAAAATTTCATAGTTTTATTTAATTCATTTAGTATTATTTGAAATACACTTTATTATCTATTGTAACATTGGTGAAAATGATGAAGGGTGATGATATATGAATTGTCCCCTGAAACATTGTTTGTGTGTTCCGTAAAATAGACATACCTGTTTGTATCTATAATTCTTAGTGTTGACTGTTTAACATGATATGTTTTATTCCTGTTGCCAGTCACTCTCTTAGAAAGTACATGAAAATTCTCAGTAGTACTTTCGATTATGTATTCTCATTTAGTTAAGAACAAATATACATTTTATCTTTTATTAATATTAATTTAATATGTTCATAAAACCTTGTAATTTGTTTTTTAAATAAATACAAAATTATTTGTTTATACCAGCGGTAATGGTCAGAGCAGTCCACACCCCGGCTATATGTCATTTGAACAAGATGTATTGGCACCTTTGGCTGGGACTAACAAATTATATGCTATGCAGGTAATATTTTTTAAATTTATTCTCTTACTTAATATAATAATAATAACAACATATTTTATTGCACACCACTCACATAAGGAGAACAAAGAAAAACAAAACATAACCAAGTAAAAGGCTACACTAATTAGTACCATATCAATATGAGCGATCTCGGCCAGGCAACCTTTAGGTGTAGGTGAAACCAAATCAGTAGGCGGTACTTGCTTTACATATAACTATATGAAGAGATAGATATATAGATATATACATACATACTTTTATATAGTAGTTAGAGAGAACATACAAACAAAATACACTAACATACTAGAAATAATCAGTAACAAGTACTAAGAATTAAAATTATGTTAAACTATTTAAGCTTTTTTTAATTAGACTTACTTTTGTAAGAATTATTGTTTCAATATTCAGGTAGTGAACTGGTGGTCTCAAGTGAAAACAGCCGGTTCAGCGATATACGCGAACCGCCATTACTTAGAATTACGTCGACAGAGTCTTGAACTCGCACCATGCCGCATACTACCCGATGTCTTCGTTCATCCCACGGCTGTAGTCGATAGTAGTGCTGTGGTAAGAATATTTTTAATATTTCTTTTAAGTTTCATACACACACTTAGGAAATAATAAATAACTAAAATCGTAATAATCGTAGTAAACTAAAAGTTGTAATAAGCGCATTAAAGTAGACGTATAAAAACGTAATAGTTTGAACGCTTTTCAAAAGGCGCGGTTTCGACTCCCGGTAGAGACAGTTCGTGTCTAAAACATATGTTTTATGCTTATTCTTAAATATGTCACAGTTGTTAGTAATATTGTCTTGGTACTTCATAATATGAAAATATTATTATTGTTTGATTATGCCTGTTCCATTTTTTACTTATTCCATTATTGCGTAAACGGTACCCGATGCCATCATAAAAATCCACATTCATTTAAAAAAATGAAATAATATAATTATTCAAAGATTTAATTCAAGTTGAGTCAAAATTTCATATATTTATTAATTTACCGCGATTTTAGCACAAGGCCTCTTAAATTGTAAACAAGTAAATGTTAAAACAATATATGTAGTTTGTATTTGATTTTTTAATTATTTTTTGCTTTAGATCGGACCAAACGTGTCGATAGGCGCTGGGGTGACTATCAAAGCGGGCGTTCGTATTAAGGAGTCGATCATTTTAAACAACGCGACTATTCAAGAACACGCATTAGTCATGTATTCAGTCGGTACGTATTGTTTTTTGATTTTATTTTTTTTTCTACTTTTGTATTATTTACTTTTATATAATAATTTCAATACTATACTTACAAATATATTTGATATTATAGTTTTATTTCTGCCATTTTATATGATGTCGTAGTCAAAAGTATATTTTTTTATCTTTACGCTTTTATCCCGCATAGCAGGATAGACAGAAAGTACCTAGTAAGACACTCCATGCTTTGCTTTCCACCGAATTCGAGACATTGCGTGTTGAGTGTTGGAAATCTACTCCGCACTTTGTCTTTACCAGAGCGAGGAAGTGAAAATAGTTAAATATAATTACTCCCCCGGGTGGGGATCTAACCCACAACTGATCGCTTTTAAAGACATACGCTGTCCCACTGCGCCACGACCGGAATTCGGTGGAAAGCGAAGTACGGAGTGTCTTGATATTAGGTACTTTCTGTCTACGCTGCTATGTGGTATAAAAGCGTGAAGCTAAAAAAATCATACTATTACTATATTATTTATTAGATCTGTTATAATATTTACCTTTTAGTGGGTCAAGATGCGTCAGTAGGCGAATGGTCGCGAGTAGAGGGAACGCCTTCAGATCCAGATCCTAACAAACCGTTCGCAAAAATGGATAACACACCCCTATTTAACAACGACGGACGGCTTAACCCTTCTATTACTATATTAGGTAAGAAAAAACATTTAATTTAGACTGACCTGTCTATTTGTGACCACGAACTGAGTCTACCTGTGACCGCAGATTACTGTAAAGTGTTCAAACCTGACATAGGTTTACAGAAATATACTTTCGAATACCAAATGTGTAAAAATCAAAAAAAAAATTCTTATTATATTTTTTTCATTTCCAGGTGCGGGTGTTGTTGTTCCAGCAGAAATGATTTTATTGAACTCCATAGTGCTGCCTCATAAGCATCTGACTAGAAGTTTTAAGCACGAAATTATTTTATAGTGTACATTTTTTTGTATATTTGTAATTATATGAAAGTAAAACTACGGACCTCTTTTTACGAAAATTATGTAAAAATAATTAATATTATTATTTTAAAAGTTACACCGGTCGTGGGGCAGTGGAACAGCGTCTGATTGTTAACGCGATCAGGATGTGGGTTCGATTCCCACAAGAGAGAATTATTATATTTCAATTATTTTCATTTCCTCGCTCGGTCAAGACAAAGCTCAGTGTTGGGTCCCGCCACTCACACGCAATGTTTGAATTCTGCGGAAATCGTAGTACGGAGTGTCTTGACACTTGCTACTTCCTAGCCAGCGCTACTTCAACTCGATACTTCATATCTACTTTGCTATGAGAGAAAAAACCGTGAAGCTAAAATATATACATATAAAGGAGTTCAGAAAGATATTCGTAATAAGAGTTTGTAAATGTGGCGTTTCCAAGGCAACAAATGTAAGCGTTAAATCGCTTATATTACTGCATTTGGCGCTCCGTTGTCTCTGACTGAGAAAATCTTTTTTTTTTTAAATAATGCATCAAAAATACATAAAGTCAGGTAAATTTAGTATTGCATACTTTTGTTTAAAGTGATACACGCGTTGCTAAAGCAACAGTGTATTTTACGCGTCAAATTGTTCAAATAAATAACTTTACGGACAATAATTTTATACAGTGACATTTACTTTTAAATTTTTAACAATTATAAATGTATTATAATTTTACTTATTAATTAATATTAGAAATTATTTAATAAAACTACAATTTGTTTTTAAAATGTGAAATAAAATGAAACTTGTATATTTTTGTTTTGTTCAACTCTTAGTTTAGTTGCAAAGCTAAATTTTACTTTGATATAAATCATTTGTAAATGATCAAATAATTTGTAAATTATGTTTATAAATATGGATATGTATTTTTTTAAATTTATAATTGACAATTATCAAATAAAAAACTGGCTAAGTTCGAGTTGACACTATTCATAAAAAATCACGTTTGTTGTATTGCCATAGAAAAGTTAAATATTTATTTCATTATTTATTTTTTGAAGTTATTATGTAAATACATATTCCCTCAATAATTCATGCGTGTACCTGTTTCCATTATCAATTTCAAATAAAAATAAGCGAAAACACTTAAAACGTGTGTCGTATGGGAGCCCCCTTAAATATTTATATAATTAGCTATTTGTTATTGTAGCGGCAACAGGACATACACCATTTGTGAAAATTAGAACTGTCTAGATACACGGATCATGAGATACAGCCATGTGACATACAGATAGACAGCCTTAAAAAATAAGAAAACCTTAAAAAATAAGATAAAGAAGTATTTTTATATAACTTAAAAACTGTAAGATCTTGGATTTTCGCAATTTTTACGCATTTTAAATGAAACTATTTTAAGCGGATAAATCGTGTGTATTTTGATATTCGAAAATATATTTTTGGAAATCTGATTTTTCTGACATTTTACAATAGCCTGTGGTCACAGGTAGACTGAGGTGGCATTTGTGTTAGCTAATTATACGCGATTAATCTGTTTAAAATAGTTTCATTTTAAACTAAAAAACCTGAATTTACAAACAAAACTAGCATTTTTAATTTATTGATTATTCTCGCAGTGGTATCAGTCATATATTTATTTAATTCCTTAAACCAATCAAATTACGCCAAAGATATGAGTACAAGTCAAATTAATAATGTCATGGCGCAGTGAATATAATTATTTGAATGAACATATGGATAATGGTAGCGAGTTCATATACAATTTGTATTTTTTTAAAAATTCTCATTTCGCCGCTCTGGTAAGATAAACCGCGGTGTTGTTTAACATATATAAGTATAATTATTAAAGACATGTGTGGATTAATTTTATTTTTCACATTAAAAAGAATCTTCTTTATTTAAGCATTTATAATCATTTTTATAGTATATTTTAAATTACAGCACAAACAAAAGAGCCGTTCATTGCATATGTCGATTAACCAAAAAATCTATTTAAACTGACTACTAAAGAAGTTAATCCTATATTTTTTAGTAAATTAATTAATATAAATAAAAAAATATATAAGTTATTGTAATTTTGGTTATAGCTAGAATCTTATTAAAGCCACCATGGCGGAGTACCGTTTGAGTGTAAAAGCGATTAGTTCCGGGTTCGATTCCTGCTCGATGAAATAATTATATTTAAAATGTATGTTCATTTCTCTGTGTGATTTTTTATTTACATGTATATTTTCGTAATACCAGATCGTTTTTATTAAATAAGTAACAAAAAATGGCAGTTTTGTATAGTGATAAAAGTAATACTTCTTTCAGTGTTGCTTTGTGCATATTTAAATAATATTTCTTCCTTTGTTAAATGTAAAAAATGCGTACATAAAATTAATAATAATAAGAGTAGACTAAATGATTAAAAATTGTCAGTAGTAATACCATTTTTATATGACTGAAGAAGTTAAACGATTTGTACAGTGAATAGCTTAAAAGTACATCACTATGGTGCTTTATATCTTTAATTTCTGTGCTATATTATAATAAACGTTCTTAGTTTTAAATTGTGTTTAAATTTAAACAGTCAATAAATATTAAAAGAATAGATATCCTAAAATATTAGTCATAAAATTGTAAATTTAAATTGATATCTCGATTTCGGAGAGTTCTCTCTGAATCTGCTATGTGGGATAAAGAATGAAGCTAATAAAAATACTAAAAATTCATAGTTTGAAGATAAAATTCCACTTGTATCCCGCAGATACGGTATGGTGTTCCTCAATACATTACTCGTGATGTTTAACCTTTAACTAAATTTTTTATGGAACTATTTGACACAATTTTGACATTTTAGTATGTTTTAGTTGACGATGCTCTTAGCGCGGAATATCTATTGGGACGCAGTTGGACAGTGACTGTCTGTAAACAAGAAAAAGCGTGAAGCTGAAAAAGAAATAAAGCTGAATAAAGAAATAAAGCTATCTACCAATAAAAGTCGTACCCGTCAAAATCGGCCCAGCCATTCCAGAAATTAGATAAATTTTTACTCGTTATTTTGATATGAATCGTATAGTAAAATACATATGGATTTAATAAAAAGTGGTTATTTTAACATTACAAAAATACACTATATTTTTATTTATTTGTATAGATACCTTTTAAAATAAGATGAATTCTCTGTTTGACATTTGTTATTAAATAAATAAATTATTTTATTTTATTTTATTAAGAATTCGATTAAAATTTTAATTGATGCTTATTGAAATGCATTTATACTTTATCTTTAAGTCATAAGTCATAACTTACAATAAAAAATATAGTAGCTCACCTTTAGATCCAAAACAATTTAATTATATTTTATATAATATTTTAATAACATACAATCAAAATATATTATTAAAATAATCTCTGTCATCTTGGATTTGATTTTTTATTGTGTACTTTAATTGGCGTTTCCAGCTCATTTGATATTTATTGCAGCGGCCATTTGGCTTTGAATACAATAATGACTATTAATAATTGGTATGTCATCAGTAGAGTATTCCAAATTTCAGATTAATCAAATACCTGCAAAATGTACAAGACAAGTTGAAGGACAGCTTTTGAAAATAGATATTGTAACACGGAAGGAAGTGATCTAGAGGCTGGTCTTGACTCAGTGTGACAGCCTCTGACTGTAAACGCGATCGGCTGTGGGTTTAATTCTCACCCGGGGGTTGAATTGTTTAAATTTTTTTCACTGCCTCGCTCTGGTTAGACAAAGTGCAGCGTTGAGTTACGCCACTCCACGCAATATCTCAAATTCGGCGGAAAGCGAAGTACAGAGTGTTTTGACATTAGGTACTTCTGTTTACCTTACTAGCGAGAAGCTAAAAAAAAGGTTAAATAGAATGGAAGCGATCTATCACTTTAATGTACAGTGGTCCTACATTCAATTTATAATGAACTTCAAGTTGGTCTATCTAAATTTTTTTAATTCTAATGCGTATCTAAAGTTATATATTCATTTTGTAGATTTTTTGTTTTTATTTGCAATCTCATTAGACGAGTTCATATATTATAGTTTTGGTGCTCTTAGTTTCCAAGAAGCATGGGTTCGAGTCCCACTGCGTTCAAATTTTTATACATTATTTTATAAATGTTTTTAAATTCAAAGTGTGGAATAACACTAAAAATAGTAAAATAATCAGTATTGTCGTTTATTCAAGAGGGCCGCCGTAATAAAATGGCGGAATACATACACTTGGATAATCTATCCAAATAAAAATTATATATATTTCACTTATTGTCAAAGTTTTAAAAATGTAAATATACATTTTTGAAAAACGTATAAAAATTTTTGAACGCTAAGCCATGCGTTCTACTATCAGCTGCGTCGAAATTCTTATACGTTTGTAACAACTTCTTATCTTGTTAGCATCTCTGTAGTAGAGATTTTTACAAAATTCTGCAGCTCAAAGATTATTGCGAAATAATCGTTTAGCAAGAAAGATTGCTATTTTATTTTACTATTTTAAATTTCTATTCTACACTTACGATTAGAAAACATTTTTGAAAAATGTAAAACAAAAAAAAAATTGTACTTTTTTCGTAAATATTTTCTAATACTAAGTGCGGAATAACACTTCAAAAATAGTAAAATAATACTTAATATAACTTAGATGCAATACATCTATTTATATATGTAAAAAGATTTGTTCTGAGTGACTGACTATAATTTACGTAAAGTTATTAAGCTTATCAGTTGAAATATTTAAATATTTAGATAAATAAGTTACTGTATTCAATGTACTGGTTTCCAAAAATACTACTGTACGATATAGATCATGTGTAACCTACCGATTTAACACTACATAACCAACTAATATTCAAGGTTCAGAAAAAATCTTATTCATTATCTTCTATGATAGGTGTCAGATCACAACTCCACGCTTTATCTTACCAGAGTCGCTAAATGGGAATGATATAGATATAATCATTCCTTTGAGTGATAGTGAATTCCGTCTGAAATCACTTTCATAGTGTTTACAGTCGCAATATTTTAACGAATGCTATTTGTAATAAAATAGTTGTGATCGGGACATCGTCTGCATGGAATTCAATGTCTATTGTTTTTGTTTTATAATTCTAAAACAATTAAAGATTAAATCAAGTCTATTAAAGATTAGACGGGCTTCAAGGGTTCAAACATAATTATAGCCTATATGTAGCCGCGCACTAATAGCTATAATACAAAACAAGTTTTATCAAAATCCGTCCAGTACTTAAGTACAACAGACAGACAATACTTCAAAAATTATGCGGATGGGATCCGATCCATACCAATATGAAGTTGCCTACTATTTTTTAGATGGTAATCAATGTACAGATGAACTCGTCTAAAGTTTTATTATATGTATAGATTATGTACCCATAGATGTAGTTATAATAATCATACAAGTTCTTAATGCGTTACAAAGACAAGGTCAGGTTTAAATGTGGGATTTTTCTCAACAATATGCAGAAAAACGGTATTTTAATATTGGACTGGTTTAGTTTATATCCAAAGCAACAGAGTTCATTCAACGAATAGGAAATTATATAGTGAAACAGGAAAAGAGGCCACCGACATGGCACAGTGGCGACTAAACATAATGGCTTTGAGTTCAAAATCAATTTGGGTAAATGTCCGTATAATGTATTTATTAAAACGTAAAGCATATGTGTGATACACACGTGGTACAAGTGTTTTACTCTTTTAAAAATCCAGTTGGTAAAGTATTGGTATTGTGTGTAGGAATTATTTTATTATTTTATATTATTAATTTTTCTTTTTCAACCATATAGGGATAGTCAGACACAACCTAGTGTCAAGACACTCCGTTGACTACTTTCCACCCGAAATCGAGACATTGGGTGTTTAGCGGTGAACTCAACTCCACACTTTGTTTCACCAGGGCGGAGAAATTAAAATAAATTTTAAATATAATGATTCTGCAGAGAGGAAATCGAATCCACAATCAATCGTGGTTACACACGCACGTTGGCACACGCAATCTAATTATTAAAAATGATAATAAAAAAATGTTTTTGTAATTCTTTACCAATTTTTTCCGCCAATGAGTACATGCTGTTGACCCTGTTGGTCTTTACAGCGACAGCGGGAGAAGGAGGCAAGAGGGTACTTTGTCCCTGCGAAAAATAGCAAACACTGACGTAGATGCGATCGGCGAGGGAGTTGGGAGTTCTTTACCATATAACTGTGCCAAATTTACACTCCCCTATCCGCTCAATTTTCGTAAAAATAAATCTAAAATTGTTTCTTGCTTTATGGACTTAAGAGTGTAGATAAAATTGTTTTGCTATTCATGGAATAGCAAACAAAACTATAAGCCGTTCTATAACTATACAACTAATATACTCTGTGCTTTAGGCGTATAAAGTTGACTGTCGAGTAGGGAATGATTAAAATTAGGGAGTCGTATTAATGGTTTTAGTTGAATATCCTTAAAATGTAGCCTGTTATTTTTTTAATTCATGACATGATTTGATGACAGCATTTCATTTCATCTCTTACTGAATATTGTATGTAACTGAAACTGAATTTCTTTCTGTATAAAAAGTACTTTATTAATAAAAAAAATGCTTCTAGGGTTTTAGGTTTTAGGGTCGACAATTAGAAAAATAAGCTAACCGGGGCTTTACCAACTTGATTAAAAATTTTGAACTCTAAGCACTGCAGGTCTCTGTATTCTTTCGTTGCATACTGTAGATCACATGAAATTATGCTGGTAGTACGTCTGCTTAACACGGTAATCATAGAGAACTTAGTGTCAAGTGACAGTTATCAAAAAGAGTGTGAACCGTATGCTGAATTTAACTCCGCACTTTGTCTTACCAAATTAAAATAAAAATATTTAAATACAATAATCATTTTTCCGAATTCCTATCACTAATTTTAAACTTATATTATAATTACATCGCGATGGCGCCAAATAAGACGTCAAAAATGATAACATGACATAATAAATATATTACGATATTTATGGCTCGAGTCGTAAAATTAATATTTTATTAAATGTGTCAACAATAAAAAAAACATATTCACAAGTTTTTACATACTAACAAATTGACACATTCTAAGAATCTCATTAATTGGGATTAGAATTCATAAATCGTATTTCCCAACACTCGATGCAAACGAATACTTACAACGTGAATATGAATAATTCACGTAATCCGGTCCAAAATGTTTATCAACCTGCACTTGAACTAAAGTGTGTACGCTGCATATAGGTGCATTCCATTTGTTACGTTGATATTTATATGAAATATATTATATGATTTTTTTTTATTTTTTGAATTTAATTTTAATTTTAAATTTATAATAAGTTAAATATATATTTTTTTATTATAATAATAATATTTGTATATTTATGTAAGGGGAGAAAGATTAGATTAATTTCTTCACTCGCTTGTTCGTATTTTCTAAGAGTTGCTTGCATTATATAAGAACAGAATAAAATTTATATAAACAATAACAATTGTCATTTCGTACTAAATGTACGTCATAACGTCATACATACTTTATTTTATACAAGAATCTGATTTGATTAACTGTTCTGCACTAATATTATATAACTGGTAATATATATTTTTTATTATTTTAATATTGTTAACATTCTATGGATATATTATGATACATACCTTCTATATTTTTTCCGAGAGCACTATATCGCTGTCAAGAATTCTCTAAGAAATTATGATTTAATATAATTACAGTAATTATAATTTAAAATATTTATCAACTATATTGATATTTTTCGTGGTTAATAGTAACTTTAAATTCCATTAATAATAATCTCGAATTTCATTAACCTTCAATACAGGTTGCCTCACGGCGCGTGACTCACTGTGTTCATTTAGATTAAATGTGTATACATAAAAAAACAAAAGAAATAAAGCTTCCGTTCAGAGTATTATATTTAGTAAAAAGTTGTTTATTTTAATGGTCTGATCAGATGAGACATTAATCGAAATTGTAAGCGAATTAAATTTATCATGACAATATGAGTAAATATTAATATTTACTATGTTTAAAGTGTTATTCCGCCCTTAGGTTTTGAAATTTTTTTTGAAAAAAACGTATTAAAATTTGAACGCAGCGGGATTCGAGCCCGCGCCTCTTGGATACCGTCCCAGCGCTCTCACCGCTAAGCCGAGCGTTCTACTACCAGCTGCGTCGAAATTCGCATACGTTTGTTACAACTTATTTACGTTGTCAGTATCTCTGTAGAGAGATTTTTTACAAATTTCTACTACTTAAAGATTATTAAGAAATAGTCGTTGAACATGAGTGATTGTTATTTAATTTAATATTTACTATTTTTAAAGTGTTATTCCACACTTAGGGTTAGAAAACATTTTTGATAAACAGAAATGCTAACAACCTAAATAAGTTATAACAAACGTATAAGAATTTCGACATAGCTGGTAGTAGAAAGTATGGCTTAGCGATCAGAGCACTTGAACGTTATCTAAGTGGCGCAGGTTCGAATCCCGCTACATTCAAATTTTTATACGTTTTTTTAAAAAATATTTTGTTTTTTGAGTCAGCAACATTTATTGTCATATTTCACTATCCCGCACCTGTAATACATGTGACTTAAGGTCTATTTTGGTTATTAGCTACTTAAACTTTTTCGTCATTAACATCTTAATAAATTCTCGTCATTTAAATAACTTTGCATCTCTTTTGTTTGGATAAGTCTACTCTAAGCGTATGACAAAATGTGTGTTGTTTTCAAAAGATTTTCATTGTTAAGGAAAGTATCTTTTGTTAATAAGACAAAGTATGATATTTTTATTATTTATCTTATTTTTTTTCAAACTTCTTTGCCATTCGGAATATATTTTTTCATTTATATAATTCAAGTAAAAATAATATTGTAGTAGTAATACTACCTATCAAAACTATAATAGAAGATACTGGGTGACCTACTCATACGGAATATTTACATACAATTCAAGACTTTATGATAAATTCGGACGTAAACCTCACGTGAAAAGTGAAAAGTGTAGTAGTATAAATTAGAGCATTGCGATAACCCTCATACTTTTTGGAAAACGTGATTACGATGATATACAAAGCTGGTGGACAGAGCTAGACGAGCATATCTAACTTTGCTCGACAATAACAAACAAGAACACAGCGGCGCTTTCAAGAAATGGTACTCTTGCCTTCTCGAAGAATAGTTTTCACGTAAGCGTGATTTAGAAGCAATTCTCATGAGGAATCACGTATCAACTTACTCAGATACACATTTCACTCACCGGTCATGGTGTATTTGCAGATTATTTATTAAAGATCGGACTACAGGTGCAGGCTCACCTGTAGTCCGATCTTTAATAAATAATCTGTGCGGTATTTAATAATAAATGTGCCTCACTTAGGACGCAGAACGGCAAATCCTGATGCAGGAAGTTGGACTAAATTTTTCTCTACCCGTTATTATAAAAAAGATACTGAGCCTAGAACCAGCTAGGATAGCCGTAATTACCTTCTGTGATATAGTTATGGTATAGAAGAAGAGTACGGGAGAAAGTAGATTTTGCTTACCAGAGACGGTGGGATTTCAATTCTTTCTAGTCTCTAAGGCTCGGTAAACAGGGTTTAAAATAGACGTATTGAACTTTGACCATGGCTTGTGTATATGTACATACTCCTCCTATATAGATCAACTATAGGTACTTTTCGGTTGTGACATAATATAATTAAGATTATTTGATTCATCTATATTGGATTAATCGCGTATATTTTGGTATTCGAAAATATACGCGCGTAATCCGGTTAAATTAGTTTCTTTTAAAATGTATAATAATCGCGAAAATCAAAAATCTTATTATTATTTGATTCTCAATGTGAGCTCCGCTAGTGAGTGAGTATCCCTGGCCTTCTGTTGTCTTCTGTCCCACAAAATCTGGCTTCTTCTCCGAATTTTAAATCTTTGGAAGATGTCCTCTTTTTAATGAAAATTTACAAAAAAAGTATAAGTAACTTAAATGAAAACAATAAAAAAAATGACATTGGTATTCAAAAATACATTTTTGAAAACCCGACGTTTCGAACATTACAATAGTCCGTGGCCACAGGTAGGTAGACAAAGGTGTTGTTATTCTTTATTTAACACGTTTTTATGTATTTAGAAAAAAATAAATCATAAAGCATAATTCCTTATTTTCACATTTAAAACCTCAATTTATAAGGGGGTTACAACCCGCTATTAATTATTATACATTTAAAATTCTTCAACCAGCTGGAACATGCTTTTATTATAAGTCATTACAATTTAAATCAATCTGTTTACTATATCACTAAGA
The DNA here is from genome assembly GCA_032432895.1 of Dryadula phaetusa. NCBI lineage: Eukaryota > Metazoa > Arthropoda > Insecta > Lepidoptera > Nymphalidae > Dryadula > Dryadula phaetusa. Next base: position 51,666 of record JAOYRS010000078.1, read on the forward strand.
AGTCAATTAAATAACGATTAAAGAAGATTAATTTACAAAATATTATTAATTATATTCATTACATTTTTTATTACTATACTGCAAGAAATAACAAGCTTACTATATTTTTTTTTATTATACAAAAGTAAAAATAAATGAAGTGAAAATCATTTAGAAAACAAAACGCTCAGTTCCTATAGATCAAAAGAACCGTACTTCCTTATAATTAGTTAATTCATTAATAGATTTGTATGGCATCACCAAGAAGCGATTAGATCGTATTGTTTGTTTGGAACGCATTGCAAATGAGGGAACGGCTTTTAGTGTCCATCTACCGCCAGTCGGTACTAAGACACAGCGGTGTCAGGCTGGATGCCGAATTCAAGTGATATTTAACTATAATAGTTAAAAATGAATATAATACTAACTAAGTTGATGCGTCAAAATGGAACGAGGATCAATCAATATCTTTTCGCCGTTATAAGTAAGTTTAATTAAATATCTATTAGTATTATAATATCTAACTGTTCAGTGGTTAATGTCAATTAACTTTGATTTTAGCTGATTATTTCTTATCTTTTATTTTTTTTTAAATTTGATTATTACTGTAAGGTGAAGGTTTCACTGTCAAGGTACGCTTGGCAAAAATAGGAAATTTGTGAGTTAAACAATGTGAGCTTTTTAAGCAGGCTGTAACGATAATATTTTAAATTTATTCCGTATGCTATTTCAACCTGTGACCGTTTCTTTTAGTCAGACTTGAGCTATCTGCACCATGTTTTAATGTTCTAATGTAAAACCTTATCTAATTATATTAGTTATTATTAATTTTAATGAAAAGTAATTAGTTATAATTGAGAATATTAGCAGATTAATTTTCAAGAAGTATTTTTTTCGCATAATATGAATTCGTTTTTTTTATTTAAAAATAAATTATACTATATATATATATATATATATATATATATATATATATACTGCAAATATGCATACGTGTATACTGCTTCATTTAAAGTCTTAATCATTAGTTAAGAAGACATTTTTAATTGAGTAACGTTATTTAATTTATGTAAATCAATAATTCTATAATATTTGTTTTTTTGTCAAACTAAAATCAAGGATATACAATTATTATATTGAGCTTTTAACCCAGTTTTTGCTAAATTATACATACATATCCTCTACCGCTTCATTTGTTTTATGAACTATACTAATCTTTATATTCACTAGAATTCTTTATTGTTTGTATCGTATATTTTCTTGTGTATAATCTTTGTTACTATCAAATTTCATCTAAATTTGTTCAGTGCTTTTAGCATAAAAGAGCAACCAACATCCATTCTTCTTCACAAACTGGCATTTATATTTTTAGAAGGATATTGTGGGAGATACTTATTATAACAATACTGGTGATTTCACACTGTTTTTTAAGTATTTAAAATGAATAAATTATTTTACAATGTAAAATTAAGTATTTAAGAATAAAACGTGGTGCAGTGGAAGAGCGTCTGACTGTAAAAGCAATCAATTATGGGTTTGATCCCCACTCAGGGAAGTGAATATATTTAAATTATTACATATAGCAAAATGCCTTTTTTTAACATTTTTTGTCCGTCTATCATACTGTTTGTTCCGACTACTCTCTGAAACAGCTGGACGGATTTTAGCGGGAAATTTATCGACAAATGGCTAATGTAATCTAATCAAATTCTAAAATAAAAGTAGCCTAACTAATAAGTTAGTTACAATTGTAAAATTAAAATCCAGAGATGTTTTACACATACGAGGTCATGGGCACAGCTAATCGATTATATAAAACTTCCTTTATAAATTGACTGACGGATATCGCATCACAACTATTGACATAAAAAGCTTTTTAATAATTTAGCATATATATGTTTGCTTGGGGAATATAGGAGAGAACGAAAATAGGACTTCTGAAAATTCCAACAGAAAGATAAAAAAAACAAGGGCGTGAAACGTCTATGTATAATACAAGTATTTAGAGATTTAAGCCTAATATATTTTTTATTTTAACCGTGCTTTTCTAGGCTATACTTATATTTATATATTGCGTTTCTTAAGTTCCACCTATTAAAGTTATTTTGTATTTGATAGAGATACCAAGCGATACGGATAAACTATACATACTAAGGCCAATAAAATGCATTTCAATGCGTCATCATGGCGCCTAAGATTTAATTGAAATCTAATATTAAAGTAAATATGCTAAAATGTAAGTACATATCTGGATATTTATTTTTAATATTCTCGCTCAGCTCAGCTCACTATGCCTTTATATGTAATGGGTTTTTTTTGTCTTTTTTAATATCATTCACAACCGGTAATTGTAGATGTAAATGAGAAGCCTTCTAAACTTAAAAATGAACTTAGATTGCAAACATATTTGTTTTTATGTCGAATAATAAGTTCCAAAGAAGTAGTAGAATCTAATCTTATTTAAAAATCGAGAAAACTCGAGAAATATTCGTGGTGTTTTTAGCTTCACGCTTTTGTCTCGTATAGCATACTATACAGAAAATACCTAGTGTTAAGACACTCCGTTGTCCACTTTCCGCCTGATTCGAGATACTGCGTGATAAGTGAGGGATCTCAACGTCGCGATTCTTCATACCAGAGCTCAGAAATGAGAATAATTTAACTATAACTATACCCCCGAATGGGAATCGAACCCACAAGCGATTGTGTTCACAGGCACCCCAGACGTTTCAGACGCCGTTCCATTGCGCCACGGCAGGCCGGTAGTGTTGTATTTATATAAAATAACTTAAAGGTTTTTTTAATCATACACATCTTGCTTATATAATCTTAGATACTTTACTAAGCTTTAGTTGGTATACCTTATTATAAACAAAAGAAAATGTTATTTTGTTTCATCTTTTTTTTTCCTCTGAATAAGATTACAAATTGGTTTGTTGAAAAAAACTTAAAAGTATAAGAATAAAATTTGCATATCAATTTATTATATTAATGATTAAACATCATATTGATATATAGATATTAATTACAAGACTTATTGTTTTGAATTTCAACGTTATCCCTCTTATTTTTTCCCCTCTCATCCTTTTAGAATAAATTTGAATGTCAAATAAATTAAAATTATTATTTTTTATTAAAAGATAATTTTTAATGTAATAAAAATATTTAGAAACTTATAACAATACTTATTTAAGATTCAGATCACTAAGATTGTGGAAAATATCTATGTCTCTTAACAAGAAAACACAGTTTATTTGACTTTTAAAAACGCTCGTAGCTGTGTAATAAAAATGAACCCAAAATAATGCGCCAAGTATAAGCAACTACGCAACTCTACTATTGCACTATATCAAGTGATAATTAAGAGATCAATAGATACAATTAGTATAGCTAAAATGATTACAATATTATACAGAACTAGTTTATCCTATTCGACCTTCGAACGATGACGTATAGGTATAATTAATACAATAGGTAAATATATAAAAAAATGTATTTAACTTATAGTACGTTGTTTGTTTGTTTTAAATTAAGTTGTTAATTAAATATTAAGTTACTATACTATTTTTGATGTGTTATTCCAAAAACAAGGATTAGACAACATTATTTGAAAAACGTATAAAAATTTGAACGCAGAGGGATTCGAACCCGTGCCTCTTCCATGATAACCGTCCAAGGTTTCAAAATGGCATGGGTAGGAATTTCACTGCGTTCTAAGTTTCATACATTTTATAAATAGTTTTGTCTAAATATTAATTTAAATTTTAATAAATAAGCCTTTTCCCGCATAGACACTTCCTTACCCAGATTCCGCTCAATTCGACACATTGCGTAATGAATGGCGGAACTCAACGTCGAGCTTTGTATTTATTTCCAAAGCGGAGAATGATTTCTTCACCAAATGGGTATCAAACCCACAATGGTCTAGTATACAGTCATCAATATTCAATAAGCCTCGATTGCCAATGTCAATAAATAAAATATGTACAATAAATATCAAATCATATTTACATTACTTTTATTTGTCTATGTTTTGGGATAAAAATTAAAATGATATCGTATTATTTCGTTAGTAACTATTAAAACAAATATTGTATAATAAGAAGTTCAATAAATATATATATATATACAGTTATTATACATGAGGCTGGTCGTGGCGCAATGTTAAAACGTCTGACTGTAAGCGCGATCGGATGTGGATTCGGTTTTCACTCGGGGGAGTGATTATATTTAAATTTATTTTCACTTCCTCGCTGTGGTAAGACAAAGTGCGGCGTTAAGTTCGCCACTCAACAAGCAATATCTCGAATTTGGTGGAAAGCGAAGAACGGAGAGTCTTGACAGTAGGCACTTTCTGTCTACCCTGTTAGAAAAAGCGTGAAGCTACAAAAAATACAGTTTTCATTGTTCGGCGTATTTAATAATGTGACATAATACTGGAATCTAGATTTAGTTTAATATTTTTTTAATAAAACAAAAAAAATTAAACGGACTATCGTATATTTTATTATTTGAAAATAAGTTTTAGAAACCCTACGTTTTGTACACTTTGAAATATTCACTTCGCTCATGAATGAATGAGTAAAAATCGCAAAATCAAAGATTTTTTACTTATTACGTTTATCCCGTATAGCAGGATAGTCAGATAGTGCAAAGATACTCCGTTCGACTACTACATATGTATCGTAGTTGTATATTACCTTTATACTATATATTACCTTTTATTTGTTGCATTTAATAAGGCTAACCAATAAATCTTACAATATATACGTGCTAATTTATAACAAACATAATAAGGCCAATTTAAAACAATTACAAGACTTAAATGAACTGAAATGAGCCGATTACGCAACTTTGGGTATCCTGGTGGATACCAGGATAACAGGATACGAAGTAAAACAACGTCTGACTACAACCGCGCTGGATATGGATTCGATTCTCAGTAACATTAAAATACTTAAATTGTTGCAAACAATTTCCGCATATAAGCTAATTTCTAATCTAATTAAATATAAGAGTTCCAATGCCCAATGAACCCGGAACCGTGTGGAAATTTTCAAATAACGCATCATAAAGCGCATCGAAGCAAGAAATGGGGGAAAATAACTATGAATTTTTTTAAAAACCATGAGTGAGGACTGTTAATATAAAGTACGGTAACATTAATATCATACGTATACGATGACGTTACAATTATGTGTTTCACGTAAGCTTAGCTTTCCTATTAGCGCAATTTTGTATGGAATAACTCACAAATGTTAATATAAAGAGTATATATTTGAAGACTTTTAACACCTATATTTTTATTAAAAAAAAATTGATATAACTAAAGTATTTTAAATTCGGATAAAATCAATGATTTATAATTATTTTAGAAATATTTTTGTTTTTGGTTCAAATTATTATCTTGTTTCTAAAATAGTTTAAATATGGTGACAGGGAATATCTTCTAATCAGGTTCTCTCTGTTCACGCGTAAACGTTTGTTAGATTTAATAATTATTATTTATATATCGTAATAGCTTTTTTAGCTTCACGCTTTTATCCCGCGTAGCAGGGTAGACTAGCTACCTAGTGTCAAGACATTCCGCACTTCGCTTTCCACTGAATTCCAGACATTTCGTGTTAAGTGATGGAACTCTACGCCGCGCTTTGTCGTTACCAGAGCGAGGAAGTGAAAATAATTTAAACATAATCACTTCCCCGAGTAGGGATCGAATCCACATCCGATCGCATTAACAATCAGACTCTGTCCCTGTAAATTTTACATTTAGTATTCCATACTAAACAAAAATTGATAACGATATTTTTTTATTAATATAAAATTTAATGCACATACAGCCTGCGTCCGCACCTTTTTTCCTTATTATTGTTTATTTTTCATTTACATATAATCATAATTAGGTACGTAGTACTAAAGATCTGTATTTAAATTCAAGCGAATTCTTGACACATTTATATAAATTATTTTTTCATAAAGATATGTGTAATACGATTCAATTAAATTAAATATCAAGTTAATATGAACAATAACGAGTACCTAACTATAAGTATGAATTAATAATATATTTAAATAAGCCAATTTAAGTCGATTGAGAATCGAATGCAAAAAATTACTGCGTTCTCCATTTTCAATAGATAATTTTTAAAAATCTATATACATATATTTGAAACATTTATTCCATTATTTCATAATAATTAATATTTTACATGAAATATTATTCGCATGCTAATAATAGTTGGGAAAAATTCTCAAAATGCAGTTTAATCCATTTTGTTTAAGATTATTGTTTACAGACCGTGATATTTTGAATGATTAAATCGCGTGAGCTAAGAAAATTGCTGCTTTTTGTTTTATTATGTAACAGACAATTGGAAAATGTATTTAGAAATCCGCATTATTAATGTCCTTGAGCTGAATTTGACAACTACCAGTCTACGTAAAATATTAAAAAATATTGTATTTTTCATACTTCAAAAACTGTCAACTGTACGTCTTCATTAGGTTGTCTCTGACTAGCCTTTTATGCGGGATTAAAGCTTGAAGCTGCTTTTTATTTTAAATATAACTAAATATTTTAAATTTAATACTCATTTTTTTTATTAACCTATCCGTAGCTACACTTGTCAATCTGTTACAATGTTAATAATAGAACAACAAAAGTTATAAGACCACGTGTACGCGCACGTGGTCTTTTTGAATTAAGAGAATCACAAAAAATGCTCATTTTAATTTATAACTAATCTTTTGTTATTCTCCTATGTTCTTTGTCTTTAAAAAAAAACTAATTTTTTACTCTAATCCTTAGATACTGACGATCGAATGATCAATCGTGTCTACCATATTTGGCAAACTTTTTTGTTTACATTTTCAAGCGTCAGCTTTATATCTAAACGTCATGTCAATCATAATATTTTTTTATTATGTTTACATCTTAACAAGCACTGGTTATAGCACACAAATTTGCTTGCATAATTCCATTTATTAAATTTACACAAAAAATTCGAAGAATTCTCTCATAGTTGTCTTCTATACTCCTCGAGGTACCTATCTACATGGAAAGTCACCATTTTCGCCAAATTAAAAAAAGATATTTGTTATTTGTGTTTTGTCGCCAAACATATGCAATATTTTATATAATATAGTTAATATATAGAAATTGAGACTAGAGAAAGGTTATTAATTCTATATCTAATAGGAGTGTCGCAGCATATTTCGAATTCTTTTGTATTTAGAAAGTAGTCATATAAATTCTGCAGCAAAAATATATATATAAAGTGAACTGGTCATGTGAATCTCATTATAGAATTAATTAGGTTAATATTTATAACAAATTTTGACACGATTTTCTAAAATAATAGACCTTAGGAAGATCAAAAAATGGACAAAAAATTTAGTAATATTTTAAAATTATTTTTATGGAAAATTGGGTTAAGTTAGTAAATTTTATTAAGGTTATTTTATTTAATTGGTCAACAGATTAAATATATAAAAAAATAAACAATATCACATGGGTAAGTCTCATGATATAGTTATAAAGTTAATAAAATCGTCTCATTATAAAGTTAATAAAATTATATAGATCATAAGGTCAGTTAATAAGCACTGTTCTTTAAATGCTGTATACGTGTATAATAGGCCAATAAAAGAATTTTGTTTACAAAACATTTGAAGGTCAAAAAGTTACAACCGAGCGTTAATCCGAAAAAATATTTATTTCCAACTGTTTTGCATAATACATGAGAAGTCATCTATAAAAAATATATATTTATATTTCATATGCATGTATTCCACTACTAATTATGTTAACGAAGCTATAGTTTATTATATATAAAATAGTATTGTTTTTCTTTCAAATATAACTATCTTCCTCTGTAAAGACAAGTGCGACGTTGAGTTACGCATCATAAGTCACAAATAAGCGAAAATCGGAATGTATTGATGCTATGTTCTCTTTGCCTACTCTGCTCCTATATAGCAGAGTAGTGAAGTGTGAAGCTGAAAAAAAAAACATTTTTTACGCAGTAAACATAAGATATCTGGTAAACGTCACTGTGCGACAATAGTCAATTTTGACAAGTAGTATCTAAATTTTAAGTTGCCTTATATAGAAAAAGATTAGGCAAGTATTTGCCATAGAATTGCTATATTATTGATATTTCAAATTATTCGTGATTTACATATGACGTATGCACATTTCTACACTTTCCTGAACAGTACTTACTACGTATAGTTTCTACTTAAGGTATGTACCAATTTACATATCAATAAACTTAAATAAAACCTGTCCATTACTCAGCTACTTTTAGACATAGAAAAACTACTGTGAGTAGAAAGTGGAAATTTTACTTTTTGTACGTTCCTTAGTGAACATAAGGAAGCATAAAAAGGATTTCCTATAACTCCTACGAGACTACGTTTAAAAATCCATGTAAACACAAATTGATAACTTAAATAAGCATTACCAATATATGTGGTTATATTACATTACGAATTAAAGTAAACTACTCTTACCCCTTTATCATCAATTTTTCTTTATTTAAGAATTTATCAACAAAAGGCAGCAATATCTTAGTAAATACAAGCATACTTTTTTTGTTTGTTTCTATTAAATCGCGTGTTAGTTAAGCATAATTTAATGCACGACTGATACATGCAAATGCAGACGACTCAAAATAGGTTGATAAATAAATTATTTTAGTAATTATTTTTTTTAATGGATTATTATAAATTATATTGACATTCTACACTTTTTCTCCCTATAAAGTGTAAGTACCTAGAAAAAGATGCCTACCTCTCCCAAGAAGGGGTTCAGAATTTGCATATTAATATATTGATATTTGCACAATGTATGACTGTATATGTTTATTGATTATGGGTTCGATTCCCAATTATTCTCCTCTCTGGTAAGACAAAGCGCAGTGTTCACTTCCCCATTCAACAAGTAATATCTCGATTTTAAATAGAAAGCGACAATAGAGTGCAGTATTTAGACCACTGATTACTCCGTTATACTGAAGAATCATAATCCATTATGAAAATATCAATGAATGAACGAGTAAGTACTACAATTAACTACGGGTATCGACAATAGTAAAGAGCTATCGTGTTCACCAGTCATTAAATCTGTTTATAGCTTGCACAATTTAAAAACATTATGTGATTTAAATCAACGTGAAGCAAAATTGTTGATAGATTATTAGCGGTAACATTGCTTATTATGACTGAAATATTCCACTCGAGTGTTTTTTTTAATGTTTGTAAACCCATTACTAAAAATTTATAACATTTGCAGAAAATCGAAGTATCAAGCGACACATTGTATATGATCGTTGCATCAATATAACACTTAACTACATTTGCAAAATTAAAGTATATCTACTTTTAAATTATTAAAACTTAAGATACAAACTGGCACTGTGGATTACCATTGACTGTAAACCGGAAGATTGTGGGTTCGATTTCCACTCGGTGAAAGTCTTATATTCATTTCATCGCTCTTATAAGACAAATCACGGCGTAAAGTCCCACTAAACAAATACAACAATTCAAATTCCGGTTTATCAAATTTTTCATTAAAAAAGTAGTACCTACTTAGTAAATATTTTTATAATATCATAAAAAGTACAATATAAAACGCAGTTTGAAGCATCCGCGTATGTATTAATTTGGATTTTCTGTAAAAACATTGTAATTTATGTACGTGACGTATCTTAATTATATCTCATTTCATTGTTAGCAATGCGAATTAGTTAATCTTATTATTTTAGGGGATTTTTTGAACGCAAGAGAAAAGTACTTTGGCGAACATATGGATGTTTATTATAAATATTTTTAAACGTTTTAAATATAATGCATGGATTTTATAATCTAGGTTGATGACAATATTAAGACTATTTGTCAATTGTAATCAATAAATAAAGTATAAACTCAAAATCAAGTTTAAAGTTTCTCAATATGTGAATAATTTTAATAGATCAACTAATCTCAGAAAGGAAGAATCTTAAATTTTTTTTCTTACTATACGCCATATAATATTATATTGTCAAGGATTTAAAGACACGTGAAAACGTTCAAGCGAAACGTAGGCAAGAAGTGATTCAATAAAAAATTGCAAGATCTTTTTAAATTATTCAATTATATAAGTGGAGCTAATGTTAAATTTGCTGTACATAAGGATATTATAGATAAGGATATAAGAAAATTTCTTTTTTTTTAAATTTTTCTAGCTTTTTAACCTTAAGTAACATTAGATAGGAAGTAGCCTAGTTTCAAAACACTCCGTACTCCGCTTTCCGCCGAATTCAGAATATTGCGTGTTGAGTGGCGGAACACAACTCCGCGCTTTGTCTTCTCAGAGCGAGGAAATAAAAATAATTTAAATATAATCATTCCTCCCAATGGGTTTGGAATTCACAACCGGTCGCACTTAGTCAGACGCTGTCCCACTGCGCCACGATGTCTAACATTATATGGAGAAATAAAATGCTTATGTAATTTTAATGTTTTATAATATTACTAGTATACCATATCATATTTGAGTACAAGAATACTCATATTATATACTGTGTTTTTCACTTTTCGTCTATTTTAGAGATTTTTATGTTTACAATACTGAATTTCGCTACACCGAAGCGTAATATCAAGCATAAAATTTAATTGTCCAATACGCATTTATAATGTTCATTAGTTTTACTAAAGAATAATATAATGTACATACAGGAAAATAAAACTTAAACATCATTAATATATAATTTTTTGTCTTCAACTAGTCACTAGCTCACGAGGCACATCACGCCGTTTGTTTACCGGTATCTTCGCTACGTTAATTGCAACTAAATGTAAATATACATATATATAAATTATTGTGTATGTTGTTATTGCACGATTTTAGCTTTGTACATTTGTTTTACCCTTTTATCCTGCGTAGCAGGGTAGACAGGAAGTGCCTAGTGTCAAGACACTCAGTACTCCAATTTCCACGGAATTTAAGACATTACGTGTTGAGTGACGGAACTCAATCCCGCGATTTATCATACTAGAGCCCGCAACCGATCGCGTTTTCAGTAAGACGCTGTCCCATTGCGCTACGATCGGCCTTGTACATTTTAAAAGCTGTTATCTAATATTATTGCCTTATTGTTAGCAGCAAAGACAAAGTTTGTTGTAAACTTTACACTTAATCGCTCTGGTAAGACAATGTGCGGCAATTCAACACGCAATGTCTCTAATTCGGCGGAAAGTTGAGTACGGGCTGTTTTGACACTAGGTACTTTCTGTCTAATCTGCTATACGGAATAAAAGCGCTCTTAGAATTAAGTATTTCTAGAAAACTCAGTACTTCATGTATTTAAATTGTTATTGTTTTTATTAATACGTGCTATCATTAAAATTATATTAATATATACCTTCTTCCAATGTACGTGATTTTTCTACGTTATAATTTTAAAAATAAATATAATTAAAGTGAACCTCTAAAGTAACATTGTGATATACATATATATTTCAATTATCCTCAAATGCCTTATGCCTTACAATTATAATACCTTATTTGCGGTATATAACAGGCAAAATTGGAATAATTTCTAAGTCTTCCTTAATTTTTTTAATATAATTACACACTTAAAGCGTAATCGAGAACAAATTTAATAGCTCAACCTAGATTTTAATTAGTTTATATGAATCTCAGATCAGAATAAAAAAATATTAAAGTTCAAGTTCAGAGTCAATATAACATTTAAATAACATTTAAATCGAGTAATAATTAGATCATATAGAAAAAAAGACATGATCAAAGGACGTTCAGCTTTGTAACATGAGATGACCAATCAGATTCCTGATCTTATTGCTAATGCAATATCTAGATTTTGGACGAAAAACAGTCAGCAGGGTGTCTAGACATTAGGTTGTCCTTAACTATCCTGTGAAACTGTTTTCTTTTATCTAACCACAGTTAGTTAAATACAAAGCTTGCATAGTTTGTTAAAACATGAATGGTCTATTTTCTGGTTACGATACGTTTTTTCATTTATTCATATATTGCATGCTGTTCAAGGACATATTTAATACAACTAAATTTGCTATATGCCCATGCTTCGAAATTAACTTTATATATTTAAAAAAAACTTAAGCTAGACACATTCATTTTTTTGGTAAGTGTAAAACGAAACTATTTAGTTATTAATGATGCGATTTATAAACTAGATCATTTTAGTGTCCGTCGTATATGTATATGTCATATATGACATTTACGTAAAATGTCAAAAATAATAAATCTGTAAAATTATCCGAAACAATTGTTTTAGTGTTTAATTGTTTTCCATATAAGAAACTTGACATTTTCCTGACGTTTGTGTCACGCTTGTTAATGATAATAATTGATATGTTTTTAATATGACAATAGTACATGTCATCTTAAGAGAGAAGTATAGAAAAACAGATAAATTGCCAGATATTAAAAATTTTTAGTGACAAATTACAAATGTATAGCCATTTATTGAAGTTTAACACAATTGGCAAACTCAAGGATAAAAGCATGATTAAGTAAGACAGTAACTATTATTTTAATTGTTTCAGTAACAATTCCGCTTCTGAGCTTTGGCATGGTTCAAGGTTGGCTGTCACCCATGATTTCAATCCTGCAGTCACCTCAAACACCGTCGCCAGTTCCGTTCACATCTAGTGATATATCATGGATGACTTCAGTCACTTATATCACGGCCATCATATTTGGAGCTCCCATGGGATACCTTACTGACAGATATGGAAGGAAAGTCATGACGCTTATTACGACTTTCTCTTTAATAGTGAGTATTAGTTTTTTTCAATATTTACTGGACTGCACTGGAAGAACTGATTTAGGGGGTCAGTTAAAATAATATGGGCTGGCAATCGGAAGAACATTGTTGTATGGATATAGTTCTCGTTTATATGTAAATAATGTAAGAAACAATGCAATAATAATATATTGTAAAAATTAAATTCTCATATGACTGAAAGCTGACAAATTAGTCAAGTGTCAGTACGATAATTGTTTAATATTCATAAATGCCTGTAAACAATGCAACGCTATTTCTATCTGTCATATAAACGTACATAAAAAATAAAGCGTACAAGCACTGTTCACAAACAAAAAAACACACATTTATGACACTTATAGTCGTTTGAAAATTAAATTGTTACTTGTTCTGTTATAAAAGCATCGTAAACTGTAATTGCATATTTTGATTAAATTCTTGTTTATATTCGTACGAAATGAAATACATTATATGCATTATTTTAGAAAACGCACGGTGTTGAGTTTTGCCACCAAATACCAAATACCTTGATTTCAGGCCAAAATTGCCACTAAATCTTCTCTCACAACGCTACAGTAGGGAAAAATTGTTTACATTTTTTTGTTTATATATTTTTCAAAAAAGAACACTTGCTTTAAGCCAAAATTTTAAGATATCGCCGAACTACAAATACGATAGGTTGTAGGTTCCATAAACAAATTAACACCTATTAAATGTTTTTGTAATAATTTATTTAATGAATGCCAAAATAAATGCGTCTTAGAGACAAGGAAATGAAATAAACCTTGATATAATTTAATTTTGAAACTCAATAAAAAAATATGGAGGAGGTCACGCGTCGTAAATCTGTCGTATACGGATGAATATGTAAAATGAAATCTTCGGCCTTTTACAAAAACGCATATAAAATAATTAGATATCAATTTTTGTAATAGGAAACTTGGTAAATTCGAAATTCCCAGTAAAATATAAACAGCTAATTTTTAACGTCAACTAATTAAAGTATTTATCTATTTTTTTAATAATTAATTTTAGAGTTTAATTAAAACATTCCTATGCCTTAAAATAATTGTAAAATTAATAATTTGAGTAAAATAATTTAAAAAACAATCAGTATCTTGCTTTATCGGGCATAGCAGGGTCAGAGGCAACATAGTGTCTCGACAATTCAACGACCCCAGAGAAGAGTATTGAAATTAAATTTAAAATATAATCATTCCCCTGCACGAAAAACGAAGCCACAACCAGTCACGTTGACAGTCAACTGTCCCACTGATCTACGATGACCACTATGACTATTTTAAACAGATTAATCACGTATATCCTGGTATTCTAAAAAATAATTAAAAAAACACTATTTTTCTTCATCTTCTAAGTCCTTGGTAACGGATAGTTCAAAATATCGGTTTTTTTAATATAGTTTCGTATAGCAAAATCCATATATTTAATCCGGTTTAAACAGTTTACACTACGTCATTACGACTTTAGATATCAAGTACTTAAAATTATAATTTAATGCTATATATTTACGGTTATTCCCCTTATAAAGCAAGCCTATCAATACGGGCTGAGGATAATATTAATACTCATTAAACTTGACATATAATAGATTACACGTATTGCTTTCACTTTTTCTTGGGGAGTTCCCTGTGGAAAATAAAATGTCATTCGTTTAGAGTTTTGTACGCCATTATAAATATTAATTTAATATAAAAACATGCATTATATATATCTTAAGCTTCAATCGACTGTCTGTTTGTAAGTTATATCATAATGAACATATTTAACGTATTATTAATTTAAAAATGTAATGAAATGCAATATATACTGCCATATAATTAACTTTTAGTTTTCTATTGTGTAGTTGTTAGTATTATGAGTTAGTGTTAGTATTGTGGCAACAAGTATAATAAAATAATAATTTGATGCTTTTTAAGCCAACAAATTGATTTAATTTATTAGTTTTATTTCAAATAGCCTTTGTAAATTTATTTTTTTATGCATATTGTGCATTCGTTCGTTGGACTTACTTCAATACATATATACACAATATTTTAAAGACGGATATTCTAACCTCTTCTTGTAATTGCAAAAAAATATATAAATAAATGACATCCCATAATAGTATAATTTAATTAAAAGCTACCACAGACTAAAAAGGATTTTTTCTTTTTTTTTTCAAAATAAAAAAAACTAGGTAGTGTTAAAATACGTAACGCACTTTTCGTATATTTTTTTAATCTGCATCTTATTTGTTTGTAAACAATGCGAAAAACTTGTTCCGCTCTAAATGTAAAGCCTGTTTTTTATCTGTATTAAAATAACTTAAAAAAGTGGAATGAACTTGTAAAAAAGGTATTGACCGCTTCCTTCCTTTTGGACATTTGTATTAAAAGACTGGTTGCTATTGAATTCGTTAATTGGCTTTATAAAATACGAATTTTAATTACAATATAAAAAAATATGGAAGCGATATAGGCAATTGTATATCATTGTAAGTAGTAACTGTTTAACTTACAACAGAATCTGCGTATACTTTTATATATATTTTGTAACTTCACGTTTTTATCCCGTCTAGTAGGGTAGACAGAAAGTACTTAGTATCAACACTCTGTACTTCGCTTTCCGCCAAATTCGAGACATTGCGTCTTTGTCTTACCAGAGCGAAGAAATGAAAATAATATAAACTCCTCCGGAATGGGAATCGAACCACATACAACCAATAGCGTTTACAGTCGGACGCTGTCACACTGAGACACGACCGGCCCTAACCTTCATATTACGTTGAATATATTATTTTTTGATGAATTTTAACACCATTAACCGTGCTGTACTACCTGTACTTTATAATTGCTAGCTGCAAGTGCAGGTTTTAAGTTTTCAATTACAACGTTATCAGAAAGAACCTAGTGACGCACCGTTCAGTTCTATCTTTCAATCATGTTGGGGGCCTTTATGCTATTTGAAATATTTTTACTTCCGCAGGGGAAATTGAATCGAAAATCAAACATTTTATTTTTTAATTGATTGCATTTTTGTTCTAGCTCATGTAAATAAAATTATTAAGTGTGACAGAAGAAAGTATTAAAATATTTTTATTCATACATTATATTATAATAATGTATATTATTAAAATATTTTAATAATGTATATTATTAAAATATATTATTATAATAATTATATATTTTTTTCAGTTATATTGGCAAATTAAGTTGGTGTGTTTGCAACCCTGGGCTCTGATTCTCGCGAGAGCTATCGCCGGCATCCCTTGCTCAGCGTGCTACATCGTACTGCCTATTTACTTGAAGGAGATCAGCGATATCGATTTGAGAGGAGCATTAGGAAGTTTGCTTATATTAAACAGGTGATTATTATTATTACAAATATGAAACCTGTATAACATTTGTGATAATACACATTTGAAACGATCTCTTTATAGGCATGTTAGGGGTCACCTATGTATTACGTGACACTTTAAGGGGGAGGGAGGGGGTCGACAAATTGTGACATCGCCTGATATCAGTAGCCTCAAAGACAGACCAGCTGACATGGAGTGGGAAAGGGTCAAAAATTCATGAAATTCATGTGACGTAATTTATAGATGGTCCCTTAACAACAAAAATAAGTTATAATATGCGTAATTTTTAGCGTATTTGGATAACAAAGTAATGGTTAGTGGACAGAGGTGCTTGAATGGTTTTCAATAGGTAAGCGCTCTAATTTCTATGCGTTTTCCAAAAATATTTTCTTATCCTACGTTTGGAACATAATAGAACACACGTTAAAATATTTAAAACAAAAGAACGCGCTTAAAATTACCTTCCCTTTTTAATTTAGTGTCTAGTTCATATTACGAAAATATTGTAACGTCGTAGCCACTGGTTCAAGTGCAAATGCCATCGGTTGTGGGTTTGATCCCACTCGAGATAGTTATATTTTAATTATTTGTATTTCCTCGCTCTGGTAAAACAGAGCGGCGTTGATATCCGCCACTCAACATGAATTGTCTACAGTTGGGCGGAAAGTGGAGTACACTAAACGCATATACTTTCATCTAAGAGTGTATCATACCAACCACATTATACAGTTCTCGCAACCAACTTGATGTTTCGCCCTTAACTTATTTCTTGAGTAACAAAAATCAGTGATTCTTAACACATATCGTATTGTCAGAAAAAATATATAAATATTTATGTAAGCACATAATGTTTATTAACATATTTTAATATAAATAATGACCTGCCCAGCAATGGCAGAAATTTAAATTTTATATAATATTAAATTACTATTTTTCAAATAATAAAAAATAGCCTTGCAAGATAGCCTCAAGCGGACTTATTAATAGATAATTAGATAGATAGATAAAAACGTGGTAAAAATAAAACCTAGGTCCAAAATGTCTTACTATATAAATGTATTGGTGTCAAGATTTTCTAAGTCAGTGTGTTTCAATGTAATATTATTCATAAAATGCTATTTTTGCCTATAATCTATAGTTTTGAAAGTTTCTATGGAAATATATGTCATATTAAAACGAAATTAAGAGCAGGTTATGCATAAAAATACCAGTTATAATAATGTTAATGTTTCGTCATATTCATTTAATGATTTCAAAATATACTTACGTATGGAATCATACATATGTGGAGGTGCAATTGTATTTTTTTTCAACACGTTTCATTCAAAAAAAAACCAAATGAACCCGTACCAAATAATCTATACAAGAAAATCTTTGAAAATCAGCCGAATGTCAAAATTTGTCCACGTATTTGACGTTCGTCTGAAAAATTGAACACGTGTCCAGATAAAATAAAAATATAATAATTTGTAAATTCCTTCCCTTTTTTTTCTCATTGTCATAACGATGGGTTTAAGGTAATTTTTATAAGATAAAAAAAATTGTTGAAATTTCTATAAGGTAAAAAAATTTTGGAAAACTTTTTTACTTATAGAAATTTCAACTCTCCTTACTGAAAACCTTTTCATTACTTATTATGCAAAGCTTATAGTGAGTAACAGTCCCTTAGTGAGTAACAGAATATTTCTTTTGTTTCACGCTTTCGGCATAGCAAGGTATAAATTATTTTTTAACCTCAACCCTGCTAAGCGGATAAAAGCGTGAAACTAAAAAAATGACTGGCTGACGCAGTGTCACGGATACTAGGTAATTCTATAGCGTCAAGACACTCTGCTGACACTTGCTGTGTGGCAGAACTCAACGCTGCACTTTATTTTACCAGAGCAAGTAAATTAAAATAATTCCAATACAATCATTCAACCGAGTTAAAATGCGCCACGACCGGCCATTTTTTCTATATTGTTAAGAAATAAATCTAAATCGGAATTTGAATCTACGACGACTGTGTGATGGGATGAATAATAAATATGGTATAGTCAAATAAAAAAAAATAGAATACCAGATTAAACTAAATAACACTTGTTAGTAAACAACCCATTTGCATTTAAATATTAATGATCTAATTTGTTAACTTAATTTGCATTTTGACCGATTATTTTAGAAAAATAATCATATATCTATGCATATAATTAACAAAACCAGAAGCGACTTACTTGTTGCAAATAAATTAATTGAGGTCAAATTATGTTTATATTCGAGAACTTCGTTGAAATAGTGGTATTTTTGCAACAAATGTAATATTTTACCACTTATTTATTTTATTTGATTTAATTTTTCTTCTTCTTCTTATTTGATATTGTGATAATTAATCATTTTATCGTTACAGTAGTTCGTACAGGTATTACAAGCATTGATTGTATATACTTGTTAGTGGTATTTAGGTGTTTGCTTTTTGCTTTCGAAGCTTTTTCCTGCATTGCTATGTAAAGTTAATTTAGCTAGTGGCAAGACACTCTGAATTCGCTGCTTTTAGCTTTGTAAAAATAATATTGTAAATAATAATAATATTGTAAATTCGTGGTCTGTGTTTATAATTAGACGTGACTGCGTCAAGACACCTTTTTTATTTCTCTAAAATATATTTAAACCCACTCTGGATTTACTTATAATCAATATACATATGAAACAAACCTCTTTCATTGTTATATTTACTATTTTTAAACGCGAGTGCTTGGACGGTATCCAAGAGGCGCGGGTTCGTATCCCGCTGCGTTCAAATTTTTATACGTTTTTTCAAAAATGTTTTCTAATCCTAAGCGTGGAACAACACTTTAAAAATAGTAAATATTAAAATTAAATAGCAATCTCTCTTGTTAAAGATTATTTCTTAATATTCTTTAAGTAGTAGAAATTTGAAAAAATCTCTTTACAGAGATGCTAACAACATAAATAAGTTGTAACAAAACGTATAAGAATTTCGACGCAGCTGGTAGTAGAACGCATGGCTTAGCGGTCAGAGCGCTTGGACGGTATCCAAGAGGCACGGGTTCGAATGCGGCTGCGTTCAAATTTTTATACGTTTTTTCAAAAATGTTCTCTTTCATTGTATTGAAACTTTCTATATCTGGCTTTTTCAAAATTCTATTTGGGACTGCGTTCTATAAGTTATTAACATATTATTAGTTAAATCTGTTAAATATTTTTTTATTTAAAGCTAACAAAGACAAGGAATTTTCATAAAAACATTGAACCTATAACGTATCAGATTTATCAATTAATATATTTTTGTATAATTCTTTTTTTTAGCTTTACGCTTTCATTTCGCATAGCAAGGCAGACATGAAGTGTCTAGAAACTCCGTACTCCGCTTTCGGCCTAAATCGAGACATTGCTAGTTGAGCGGCGGAACTCAACGCCGTGCTTTGTCTTACTAAAACGAGAAAATTAAAATAATAACCAGTCTCGCTTCCAATCAGACGCTGTCCCACTGCGCCACGACCGGCCTCTAAATTATTTAAAAAATATTTTTATTTATATAATTGCAGAAACATAGGCTATTTAGCTAGTTACGTGTTCGCCGATCTCCTGCATGTCAACACAATGCTCTGGATGGGGCTGCTGGTCCCTACGATAGTATTTTTCGTCTTCCTCGTGATGCCTGAGACACCAGAGTTTTTAGTTAAACAGGGAAAAATTGATGTGAGTACAATTAAATAATTAGACATTGCTAAGTGTTAATAACCGTTTTGTTATTTTCGAATATTAATGCTATTTTTGTATACTAATATTAAGCCGATTTGAATACCGCATTAACATTAGTAAACAAAAATATTCGAATATGATATATAGTAATAAATTTATTAGAAAATTGCCCGGTCGTTGCACAGTGACTATAAAGGCGATCGTTTGTGGGCTCAATCCTCCTTGACTATATATTTTTTTCCATTTCCTCGCTCGGGTAAGACATGCTGCGATGTTGTGAATGAGTTCCGCCAGCCAACACGCAACGTCTCGAATTAGGTGGAAAGAGGAGTACGGAGTGTCTTGACATTATGTTTTTCCTGTCTACCCTATATTATACAGGATAAAACGTCAAGCTAAAAAGCCCATAATTACCTACATGAAAACATACATTTTTACATATATACATAATATAAATATATATTTTACAAATTTGAATCTTCAAGTATAAATAGAAATATATAATAAATCTAGTAAATTTTTATTTTTACCTAAGTGTCAACAAATCTTAATAATATTTCAGGAAGCCAAAACAGTATTGGCGTGGTTACGTGGCAAAAGTACGATGGACCACGCCTTAGAACAAGACATAGACACCATTGTGAAAATCGAAAAACAGACCAAGGCTGATCCTAAATCCGTCTGGAAAATTATATGTAAGTTAGATAATTTAATAACAATAATTTATTAACTTTTTTTTAAGTCACTACAGACGATCTTACTACCTTTGTTTGTTATTAAAGTTATTACTAGTATATACAGTATACTAGTCATTATATTAAGTTAATGAAAATAATGGATTTGTATAATTATACGATACAATAACATTGAGGCCATCGTGGCGTAGTGGGACAGCGTCTGACTGCAATAACTATTGGTTGTGGGTTCGATTTCCACTCGAGGAAATAATCGTATTTAAAATTTATATTCATTTCTCCACTTTGGTAAGACAAAGTCCAGTTTTGAATTCCATTTCGGGAGGAAAGTAGTCAACGTATTATCCTGACACTAGGTTATCTCGGAATACTCTCCTATACAAGGTAAAGCATGAAATAGTTTTTATACATTTATAATTTTACAAAACAAATAGCACAGACACTACTGCGTGAATTTGCACTTTTATAGAAACTAGCATGTAGTATGTTATATTGTTAAGGTAACGCTTTTTTACACGTTGATAGATTAATAATAGTGTAGCGTTACCAGTTTTTTATTTTTTACCCTTTCGTTACTTTGTACTGGGGAGTACAGATTACGTCTTCGTCTTGTCGCAGTGGGACAGCCTCTGACTGTCAACGCTATCGGTTGTAGGTTCGATTCCAATTTTGTGCTTATAATTATATTTGAATTAAACATTCATCTCTTCGTTCTGGTAAGACAAAGTGTAGC
Organism: Dryadula phaetusa; assembly: GCA_032432895.1. NCBI lineage: Eukaryota > Metazoa > Arthropoda > Insecta > Lepidoptera > Nymphalidae > Dryadula > Dryadula phaetusa. Next base: position 72,930 of record JAOYRS010000078.1, read on the forward strand.
ATTGAGTTCGCGGCTCTACACGCAATGTGCCGAATTTGGTGGAAAACAGAGTACAGAATATCGTGACACTAAACACTTCCTGTCTACCCCGCTGCGCGGTGTAAAATCCTGAAGTTAAAAAAAATAGGGATATACGACCAGATCATGCAGTTGGTATAACTTATTTTAAACAATCTTTTGTTATTATAGATTTTTTTATATTTTATTTTTCCTTATAATTATTTATTTTTCATTTACATATAATTATAATCAGCTACTTAGAAGTAAATAAATATGAATATTGCTCCCAGTATAATTTAGACTCGCAAGACAATTTGATTATAAACGCCACGATGACGGTACAAAAAATGCGTTAAGTAAAATAAATATTTTTGTATAAATTTCTATTTATATTTACTGAAAGGACCCTGTAAGCTAGTAACTAGGCCGAGTATATATTTGCATGGAATTTGCATAATTCATATATGTATTGTTATATATTGTTATACTCCGTGTCCAATGTTATACTTTAACTGGCAATTTTGTATTTTAAGAATTCGCTCGCAAATCGTTATTTCCGATTATGAATATTTGAACAATTATTTATTTCCTGATTAATTTATTAAAAATTTTGAGGGACAAAAACTAATTAATTAATTGGTTTTTGGTATTTCATATATACTTGCTATATGATCACATAGTCGATACGATACGTACGTATGCGTGGCTACGATAGTCTAAACATATGGGGGATTATCAATATAGTAACAATTTTCACTTTAAATCTTTGATTTGCATGAATTAAACACGATATTCGCGTACATTTTGGTATTAGAAAATACATCTTTAAAAACTCGACGTTACGACGACGGCCGACGTTATCAAACTACCGCCATTTGTCACTGACAAATGAATACCATGTCATTGTACCTGTGACAACGAACTACTGTAAAGTATTCGAAACTTCGGGTTTTTAAGATTTTTTTTTAATTACCAAAATATATGCAATTAATCGATATATATGTTTTGTTTTAAAAAAGCTCTTAAATATGATTTAAGTTCAAATATAGATTTACGCATTCTTACATAAATTAAAATTACTATATATAATAGCCTAAAAACTTTGTTAAGTTACATTATAAAAAATATATTTTTCTATTTAATAATAAAACAATTTCAATATATTTTTAACATTATGTATATTTATTTTCATTTTAGTAAAAGACAGAGCGACATTCAAAGCTTTCATCATAACTTTAGTCATCAAGATCACACAGCAGTTCGACGGTTATCTGATAGTGCTTATATACGCTGGGTTCGTGTTTGAGCGCGCTTCGGAGTCGATATCATTGAATCTAAGTGCTAATAAACAGGTGATGATGATAGGAGTTGTTCAGCTGGTGGGGTCTATTGTCGCTACTTGTATAGTTGAAAAGACTGGGAGAAAGGTAATTATTAGATATTTTTATTGAAACTCTTTTTAGGCCTTTTGAGGTTGGTCAGTAAACAGTGTCTGACTATAACGATCGTGGGTTCGATCCTCACTCGGGGGAGTTATTATATTTATATTATATCTACTTCCTCTCTTTCGCAAGACAAAGTGCGCCGTCGAATTTCACAACTCAACATGCAGTGTCTTGAATTCAGTGTCTACCCTGCCTTGACACTAGGTACTTTCTGTCTACCCATTTTTCAAACTAGGACATGGTCTAATTGCCTAGACTCAACTCAACATGCAGTGTCTTGAATTCAGTGTCTACCCTGCCTTGACACTAGGTACTTTCTGTCTACCCATTTTTCAAACTAGGACATGGTCTAATTGCCTAGACTCAAACCTTCAGGCAATAACTTCTTTGGTTTTTATTAAAATTTATTTTAGAATACATGTAGGTAGTCTGATTAAATTTTACTGTGAGACTAGCGATACCAATTTATTTAAAAAAAAACTTTAGACTTTCTTCTAAAAATAAGAATTATTGAAGAATATAAATCAGAACTATAGAAATATTTATTCCTTTTTAGCTCCTCCTGGTATCGACGTCGTTAGCCGTCGGTGTAGGCATGCTGATACTAGCCGCGTGGTTCTACCTGGCAGGCTCCGTGACGTGGCTGCCGGGCTGGTTGCCGGTCTTCGCTATGTGCCTGTGTATATTTGCGGACGCCGCTGGCTTCCAGCCCATATCTTACATCATTATTACTGATTTGTTTACTTTCCAGGTGAGTTTCTGTGTTTTGTTAATGCATTCTTATTAACTGATTGTCAATACAACCAGTTGTGGGTTTGATCGCCACTGGGGGGAATGAATATATTTAAAATTATTTTTACTTTCTCGCTCTGTTAAGATAAAATCCGGCGTTGAGTTCCACGACTAAACACGCAATGTCTCGCATTCGATGAAAAGCGAAGTACGGAATGTCTTGACACTAGGTACTTTGTGTCTACCCTGCTATGCGGGATAAAACGCGTGAAGCTAAAAAAAATAATCAAATTAAGCAAGGTCAACATTGGAATAAAAAAACATTCTTTGTCAAATCAATTACAAGATTATAGAAGTAAATTTAGTATATTTATTATAAAAAATGATAAAAAACGGTAAATTAGCATCATATTTAGTTACCTATTTCTTTCTTTTCATTGACTGAATTCTGTATTTTATTTTAGCTTTAAAATAAAATCCGTTACAGACTTAATTTGGGTAAAACAAACGGACAGACAAAAATTATATAAAATGATATTTTGACTTGATATGTGTATACATATATCTTTAGTAAAATGCGTTTATATTAAAATTACAAACAGACTCTGTTTAATTGTATTAATGGTATATTTGTTTAAAAGAATTGTTTTATCATAATAATGTATTCTTTAATCTGCAGTTGCGCGGTACTGTGTCATCATTCGCCAACATCTGTGCCAAATTGAGCAACTTCATACAAATGAAGTGGTTCACAAAACTCTGTGAGCTGATCAGCATCCACTGGACGTTTCTATTCTTCTCTATAATCTGCTTTTTCGCGTCAATTTACACTCTAGTCGCTTTCCCAGAAACAAGGAACAAAACTGTTGATGAAATATACGAGAAGTTAGATAAGAAGAATGAGAGTATAAAGGCTGTGCCCTGATAGAATTTTATATAGATTTAAATGTTTTATTGTACAAAATAATTTTTCAAATTTTTGAGATACTTTTCCAATAAAAAAAAATAGAAAGTATCCTCGAAATTTAGTATCCTAGATACTTTTAAAATATTTAACTTGTAGACAATAAAGGTTGTTAATTACTTAGAAGTCTAATAATCGTTAACCTGATAATATATTTGTTAGAGGCATTCGAATCTTAAGCTTCGTATAGTCATATCAGTTAGTACATTTTAGTTGAGAGGCAATTTTAATCTAGACTATTATGTTCAAAAGATCTAAGAACTTTACAACAAACAAACTAATATGTACAAACGTATAAGATACAATTATTTAACACAAAACAGTTAATCCAGAATATACTAGAACAACGTGGACTGAATGTCAAATAGATATCATATTATTGTAATAACGATCCGTCCATATATATATAGATTTGTTGAACGCAAATCAAGACTGTTAGTATAATTCCATTATGGGATGAATCTCTTTGTTAGTTTAAAATATTAATAAATTTAGCACTATTTATAAATCAAGTTTAATTTAAATAAAATAAATCAAATATGATGTGTATTTAAATCAATGGAACAACATCTGAATGTAACCGCGATTGTTGTGAATTCGATCCTCACAAGGATTGATAGATATATGATATATAAATTATATTTATTTCTTTGCTCTGGTTATATAAAATGCAGCGTTGAGTTACGCAACTTAATCTGTAATGTCTTAATTTCGTCTGGGACTTGGAGAACGGAAGGTTTTAAAAACGGAAACATTTTAAAGAGTTATACGTAAATAACAATGCTTGTTAGATTTTCTTACAAGTTGCATTTATGGAAGTTGCATAAACGAATTTTCTGTTGTTATTAAGAGATGTACCCATTCTCCAATTCAATTACAAAGTCGATAACTATAAAATTAATAATATTGACGTTAGTGGCAAATAATCGAGCGTATGTTCTTTATATAGAAATTCTACCTATTATTTTTTTTAAAATAACAATACTGAAGGAGGTTGTCATAAGATGATGTATTAAAATGACTACAATTGTCAAACTTGTGATTTAAAATCTTTAAAAATGTTTTTAATTTTAAAATGTATATAAATTTTAAAACCAAATTGTTATACATTAACTATTTAAAGTTAAATTATACATAATAACTGGCTTGCTATTTAGCGTTTGCCGTTTTGCCATAATTTGAATTTCAACATCCTGTGTATTCAGGTACTCCGTGTCAATGTACTAACCTTCCAGAATGTACTATAAAAGCATTTTTAATATATTAACGTACTAGAAGACAAAATAATTGTTGTACTATGAACAAAAGTTATCAATATTTATATCCATTTTGTAGTAAAGAAACTGTTCCCCAATATGTCTGCCAAGTTATTACTTTAAAATATATAAAAAAAAGATATTTAATCATATACATATAAATAAAATTTATTAATATACAAAAACAGTAGTCGTTTGAAAAGGTACATTTCCTAAAAAACCTAATGACACGTAATAATTATAGCTATTATTCAAATTATACGGCCATTTTAAAGTTGACTACCAATTAAGTGTTTACACCAAATAATTTAATTGAAAACGATTTATATACGACTGCCCAAATATGATGTGTAATAATGTAAGAGATTACTTTTCAAATATGTCACAAGATGAATCTCATATTACTAGGAAATATATTATAAAAGGGTTAATGTCAATGTCAATTGTATTTTGTAAATATAATCTATATTTAGCAAGCTTAAGTTTGAATCTGTGACTTGACAGATTCACAACATAAAATAGTATTTAAGGTACTTACTTAGTATTTAATTAATAATCATGTCCATATTGTATTATGAATAAAATAAATTATATTAATAACAAAAATAATCAACTGAAATTGTAAATAATGAATGTTGGTTTTGAATAAAATTCGTTGAAATATTTTTTGTTTTATATTTCTCACTAGATTTTTCTGCACAAAAACCTTTTTGGAGGTTAACTGAGATATTTTTTTTTCTTTTCTGTCCTAAAATTATTAAAGTTATACTTTTTGAGTATATATTTAACATTATAAGTATTAAAACTATAATTTTCAAGTAATAAACGCCTGATTATAGTTTAGCAGTTTTAGATTTTATAGCAAATAGATTTGATTGCCTTTACAAGTAACAAGGAAAACCTACTAACATAGGTTTTCTCGTCATGAATCTGGAATAGAGTTTAACACTACGAATTAATAGCTAATCTCTCGTAATACAGAGATATTCTATTAATATAGATACTTATTATTTCATTAATTATTTAGACAAACCCAAGTCTGAAAGGTTTGGGTTTTTTTATAACTATTATCAGTTAACTTGTAATATGTATTTCGCGGTGTCAGTAGCATTTTTTTAATTGATTAGATAGAGAGAGGATCCCCTATCCTAGGCAAGCGAGGGTATTCACTTAAGTCTACGTTAGGGTCACAATCCCTCGGCACTGCTTCGTACTTCTCTCTCAGCAACACAATCAACAGGGTGAATATATGGAGCGCTAAGGAATTTGTTGTTTTATATTCTCAAATATAACAATAATATTTTTAATAAACATTTTTTAATGAAAATCTTTTCAAAGTACAGGACAAAAATAAAAAGAAATCAATAACTAAATTTATCATACAAATGATAAATACAATTTCCTACTTTAAAATAAAGTGTCACGTTTTAGTTATTTAGACTATTGTGTTATTTTTATAATATTATAGTCACGTTACACTAATTACGTTTTGAATTAACTATCATCTTCATATCTTTTAATCGTCTTAGTTGTTATGCCTAAAATTAATTCTTGTGTAGTGTATCCAAAGGTCGTGGCTGTATACTTTTTGATTTAAATTATACTATACTCTATACAAATAAGCTTGATCTTTTTGATAGATGTAAATTTTTCTTTGCTAATAGTTGCGGTCTCTTTAGCCGGTAGAACATTTTTTAGAAAAATAAAGTAAAAAAAAGTGAATTCTAAATTTATCACTGCCCGATTACGTGATCGATTTCGTAAGAAAAGTCTGATTTTTTTCACTCTTTGACTCGTATTTCTTTGGGTAAGGTGTATACTTTCATGGTCTGAACCACCTATTTAAATTTAGCGGGAAGTTCAATAACCCTGTAATGTTAAATATTTACTTATTATGAATATTGACCGACTGTCGTTTATCTACCCAATGTTTTATCCATCATCCACCATCTCGTCACAGTTACGAGTATTATAAAAGCTTATTTTTAGACTACTAGATATTTTCTATTTACCATCTACTGGCTAGTGTGTCAAACTTATCAAGCTAATATGTACAGGGTATAAGTTTTCAAAAATAAAACAAGCTCCAATTACATTTGGTATGGTTACGGTATGGTTTTATTACGGGCAGTAAAAAATATGGGATCGTTTGATTCGCCGACGACTGGCGCTTATGCCGAATTTGATATCTACAAATTTTCACAAAAAAGCATTTGTACATTTTTTTTCTTTAATTATAAAATTAAAATAATTATATACTAGCTACTATATATTTTAATTTTCTAGCTATCGCCCGCGACTTCGACTGAGCAAGGTAAAAAAAAAACTAAATTATAGATATATCACACTTCAAAAAAATGTTTTTGTAAAAATACTAATTAAATTGGCCCTATTTTACAGTTTGTTCCTACTTAGACACATAAAGCCAAAGACTTCATATAAACTTGCGAAAGTCCTGAAAGTTTAACCTACATAATCTTACTCTGTAAAAAAAATACCGTTTTTGACGAATATCTTCGTTTACGCCCAAATTTGATGTGATTTAATACATCATATGACACCATGGCCCACATGTTATTTTAAGCACCCACATATGACATCATGGTTCACATATTATTTCACTTATTTACATATAACAAACACCATGATTCACATGTGATTTCAGGCATCTATACAAGATATCATGGTCCACATGTGATTTCAATCATCCACATACGACACCATGATCTGCATGTAAATCACATGCAGATCATCTATCCTCATGTGACATCATAATTCGTATATAATTTCACTCACCCACATATGTTCACATGTGATTTAACTCTTCCACATCATGGTCTATATATGATTTAGCTTATTCACGCATGACACCATGGTCCACATCTGTTCACATGCGATTTTAAAAGTTCACATATGAGCTCCCATGTCGAGACGTCGTCATGGCGCAGTGAGATTTCTCTTCTTTTTAATAAATTAAAATATAAACTACTACCAAAAAATTGTATCACAAATACTCCAACAGTACAGTCAAATAGTCAATCAGCATCCGGAGTATCAGTTTTTTTGTTGGAATAAGTTAAAGTGGAATATTTTATACTATTTCTTAAAGTTTAGATCAGTCCGTCTGAAGCACCGAATCATCTGCATACAACCGCCAATTAACCATCAGGTCACTTGCTATTTCACTATGATAGGTATCTCCTATGTCATTTTGTTTGACATCCTAGACTCTTCTCTTCAGTTGTTCTCACTACGTTTCTTACTTCGAGATTTTGCAAGCTGAGTTAATGAAGCGGCAAATCAGCGGCATGGAATACCTTAATATTTCTCGATGTTCACTATTAGAGTAGTGTGTACACCGCACATATATTTTACGATTGGAAAAATACATGCGGGGGACCTTTGGATTCGAAGGCGGATCACTTAGTTTTCACTGAGCTAACATTGTTCCCACAAAATATATAATATGCATCAATTCGGTTGATTAATATATGTACTAACGTTCAACATTCAATTTTAAGAAACTTTGGCCACGAAATAGCATATCGCACGATGCCTCCGTAATACCAGAAGTATAAAAAATAAACAAATCTAGCAATAATCTAGCAATTTGTTGGAACTATTAAAACTACATAGACGTTTTAGTACATACCCCTAAAACTACCCCTTAAGAGCAGTATTTTCCAATATCTAAGGGGGCCTTAATGACCACCTACATTTAAAAAAAACTATCACCAAAGTTTTATATTCCTAGAACTTGTAGTAAAGAAGGTTCATACAAAATTTACAAGTTCACACAATATATGAAACAATCCCTCAGGAGTCAACTACTTCTTAAAAAGAATTACCACCCCAAATTTTACTCTCCTAGCACTTGCAATAAAGAATAAGTTTCATATAAACTTTCAACCACATATACAACCCCTAAAGGGTCAAATTTTCCAATATCCTTGGTAATCATGTACGTCTTAATAAGACCATTATCAAAAATATTACACTCCTAGCACTGGCACTATATAAATTTCATAAAAGTTTTCAACTACTAAAACAGTCCGTTAGGGGCGAAATTTATATACAAATATGTAAATAGATTTACACTTATTAGTTATAGATAGTTATAGTACAAATTTCAAAATGATGTATGTAATGTAATGTGGGTGAAAAAACAAACATAGCAAGGTGTTAAAAGCAAATTGAGTTTCTTCAAAACAGTAATTATAGATATATTCAATGATTACTTAGCCTTTTAAGTAATATTTATACATGATGAACATGATGCTAGCAAATAAATATGATATTTAAAAAATTCTTAGAATCGCTTTAAAATTCTTTTTTGGCTTGAAACTATAATCAGGTAGTTAGGTAGTAGCTATATAATTTTTAATTTTCTTGATTTTTATAATAATATCTTCGACTTGCGCTATTTTCACGCACTTTGAATAAAAGTATTTTGGACGTATATTTTGGCATTAAAAATATTTTTATGAAAACTCGATGTTTCGAGCAAATAATATTATGGTTAAACATGGAATAGCGTGAAAAATAAAAAAAAAACATAAATTACACTAGAATATAGTCTCTGGTAGTTTTTAATTCTAACATAAGTGTTGTTTTCTGTTGTATTATAGTAACTTATTTTTTTAATTATTACTTAATAAAATTAAAAAAAAAAAAACAGATTGTTTTCTCACAGCAGGCTGTGCATAACCATCTGTCACAGATGGAAAAAAATATAATGGAAAAAATCTTAAATTCTTGAATTTGACCGAGTTGAAATTGAACCCACAACCATAAATACAGTTAGGCGATATCCCCCTGGGCTATGATGGCCTTCTTTCTTCATATTGAGCTGTTATACTTTACTAAGCAGAAATCACTAGGGGTAAAACTCAATGTGTGACTCATTTGATTCTATGAATTAATAATATTAAAACATATTTATTATTTTGTTACATTATGGTTATTTCCATATATTTATAAATATTCCTATTTTTTTTCTAAATGAAGTTTTAAGAAAACGCTTTTAAATGAAGATTCAAAATTTTATTGTATAATTGTAAAATGCTTTGGGAAGTGCGGTGTATTTAATAAAAATTCCAGATTTATCATAGTATTAAATACAATTTGAATAAAAAAATATGTGAACAGGGAAGGAAAATTGAAAACACCTAAGCATTCGATGGATTAACCGATTCCCAATCAGGAGATTTTATTTATTGTACGTTGCGGGAGGCGCGAGTTTGAGTCCCGTTTCTAAAATATTTTTTTACTTTAAATGAAACTATTTTAAACGGATTAATCGCGATTTAATTATTTTTTTCTTTATGAATGAATAACACATAAAAAATATTTTTACGTTTATTTACCCATGTACAGACTAAAATAACTTAATTGTGTGTGGTTTTTACGTTTTTAGTAACCAGAGTCTAAAAATTTCATGACTTATTTATGCATCATGAAAATTATTGACTATGATACGCAAACAGAATGTGTAGTATATTTGTATTATTCATCATTACTAACCAAAAAAGTCCATGATTATATGCGTATTTATAAGGGTTAATAATTAAAAACTTTAAATGTCAAATAGGCAGTGAAAACCCAAGCGATATCAAAAGGTTTCGCATTTGCATCGTATTCGCAGAAAAATATAAAAATTTACATCCAACGGAATGATTCAACCTGCTAGGGTGTTAATAATCGTACAAGAATTTTTCATAAGCTATATTTATTTAAGTAAATCCAAGTAAACATTTTAAGAAAAGGCATAAAAAAATAAACATAGCAAGACTCGAACTTGCGTCTTTTGGAAACTCTGACCACTGTGCCATGTGTTAATTTCTCATCATAAGTGTTGAATAATCATTTTATCATATTAATAAAATTCTAAGTACTTTATCTATTCACTCTAACGAGATCAAACTATGTCACTACATTTATTTAAATAGTCTATTTACGCAGAACGGGTCACTGCCTAGGACACTATCACCATCACGCAAGTATGCAGCACGAGATGTAAAGAACTGATGTACTAGTACGTATTTTAAGCATTAGGTTCAAGAAATTAAAATAATATACGTTTAGAGTTAACAGCTTCACATTTTACCTTGCATAACAGAGTTGTCAGAGAGGACCAAGTTTCAAGATACTCCGTTTGCAACTTTCCATTCGAACCCCAGACATTGCGTGTAAGTGTCTTAGAAGTAATTATTAGAATTCATGGATGAAATCTCTTCGTTTTAAAATTAACTGGTTCTAACAAGCTGTTGCTATTTTCCTTCACTAATAAATTTTGGTATAAGTAACCAATGGTCGTGGCTTGCTGGTTTCTATAGAATACTAAGAGGACGTAGCAATAGCAGGGACTTCCCTAACAAAATTTGTAATTACCTGACTTCAGATTTCTTACAGATTACTATTATTTTATACACTAACAAAATTATAAAAATATTACTTATTCATTATAGAAAAGGCACATTTATAAAAGGATTTTTAAAACGTATTATGGTGACATCAGAGATGACTGCTATGTGAAAAAAATATCAAGCTGCTGCTTTATGTTATACAGAAGCAACTTCAATCTTCTTCCCATTAACAAGAGAAGCAGAGAGAACCTAGAGTCAAAACATATAATTATAATATGTAGAAGTAATATGAATGTAGCAAATGGCTTTTATATTTGACTAAGTTATTATTTGGAAAATATTATGATTATTAATATTAAAATACATACTTATGTTAAGTATGTGTTTAATATTAATAATTTGTAAAGTGTGTAAAAGCCTTTTACATTTTAATTTAAATTATTTACTATAAATAGTAATATAATTTACAGTACACAATAACTGATAAAACTCAATATAACAATATTATTTTAATTTTTTTATTTTAATAATTTATTATTTTAAAGATACACATTACCCATGAAATACTTTGTCAAAGGTTAAAAGATTAAATATTGCAGACTAATACTTCCCTTCTAAGATAACATGAGGTCAACATTGCGTAAACGATATAGTATTTCTCGTGAAGCTTCTGAAGATAAAACTATTTTAGAACTTCATTGCCGTTTTACGTCTTGCTCGTGTCATGTGATCGTTATATGACTGAAATTATTTTTATTATAATTTAATTTTTTTTACAAGTCAATAAAATATTTATATATGTCAAAAAACTAACGGAATTAGTGGCAACAATATTAATAGTTTGTACAGTCTTGATTAACTAAAATGTAACTTATATGTTTTTGTTTATGTAAAATTTGTTTGGCAACAACTTCGTCTTCAATATAAAAATAACGTTGCTTAACTGATATCTTTTTCTTTATAAGTAAACAAGCAACACGCACACGGCTTTACCGGCATCAACGATGAAATTCCTGGAAAATCTAAAGAAATGGGAGAAACCATTAAGGGTCTCCTTTAAGTATCTCGATATGAAATTTCATCGCAATCGGCTCAGTGGTTTAATCGCTACTAACGTCATAGACAGACCGACAGACAGGCGAAATTACTTTCGCATTTATAATATTAGTAAGACATATAAATAAGTAAACATAATTGACTACTTAATGAATACTCTTTTTCGTCTTCTTTGTCGTTACACTCCTGGCAGAGTGTTCGTGGTTATCAGTGGTTGGTGGTGCGTCTTACAGTCCATCCTTCCTTTCTGGTAAACTCGTAAAGAGAGCCATTAATGGCAACCCTCACCTGATCCGTCCATCTCACTGCAGCTCAGTCGCATGGTCTGCTACCTTTTACCTTTACTTGGATGACGAGGCGTTCTATTTTATTACTCTACTCTATGCATATTTTCTTATGAATTTAAAATTTCAATCACGTAACTAAAATACTATAAATGCAAGTATTTTCAAATGAAACACTAACCAAATAAAACCGTGTATGGTAATACATATTGAGCTTTTAAATAATTTATGAGTATTCACAAAATTCTCTCACGGTTTTTTAATGAGCCTCCGCCCACAATTTTTTAAGACTGCAACCATGATTTAGGCTTATTGTAAGCGAGCAACTCTAGAAGCTTATTTTCATAATATGTTATAATACATATCCTATGAAAAACATAACCAGCCTTTGGCTTGTTACAAGCTTTTCGTGGGTCTTCGATATCATAAGTCTAATTGGACTTCAAACTAGAAGTTTAGTACATACGTATATCAAATTATTCTTGATACTGTCTGTTCTCTATAAGCATAAAACATGTTTTTAATATAGTACTTCGTAGTAAAGAAAATACTTCTAATACCGCAATATGTGTAAAAACAATGAAGAAATCATTTAAAATCATAAGCAAAAGCAGCTATACATAAATTATCTTAATTTGTTTGCTCTTATTGATATGTGACAAGTGTGTTGTTAAATTACACTGATCAATACTTAATGGCGGGGTTTTGGACGAAAAGTGGAGAACAGAGTGTCTTATGACATTTGTTTCGCTGGTACTCTGGTTAGCGAGAAGAATGGAACAGTTACCTTTTAAATAGGCAAAAGTAAGATTTTTCAATTATAGGTACCTCACAGTTTTATTGTAAAGCGTCCATTTTTAAGGTAACGGATGACAACCGGAAGTCGAAACCGTAAAGTTCTTTTTTTAATTTATGTCACTCATTGTCTTTCATTGTTCCGTCTGTTCTTTTTTTATTACATCTATATTTATAACATGTTGAATTTTCTCAGTTGTAGATATTATTACAATCAAAGTAACATTTAAAATAACAAAGTTTTAAATGTTAATTTTTTTTAGCTTCACGCTTTTATCCCGCATAGCAGGGTTGACAGAAAGTACCTAGTGTCAACACACTCCGTACTTCGTTTCCACCGAATTCGAAACTTTGCGTGTTGAGTGGTGGAACTTAACGCCGCTCTTTGTCTTTACCAGAGCGAGGAAGTGAAAAAATTCAAATTTATATTCCCATTCCAACAGGGTTCATTCCCATTCGGGGGAGTGATTATTCACTCCCCCGAATGGGAATGAACCCACAACCGATCGCGCTTACAATCAGACGCTGTCACACTGCGCCACGACCGGGCTCAAATATTATTTTGATCATACTTATTTCTAATGGTTCTGTTTTTACGCTCATGAGTTGGTGCACACTAAGTTTTTTTCACATCATGCAAAATAGGTAGAAAGAACTTTCTGATACGTCACTTCTCTATCTCGCCAATTTTAAAGATATTGTATACTAGTGTAAATTTATCATTCGTTTACTGATTAGTCTAGATCCTACGTTAAGAACACTAATTAAAGAACTGAACTTAATTGATGTTGTGTCCTATTTAACAATGTTTTTTTAACAATATAAATAAAGGCCGGTCGAGGCGCAGTGGGACAACGTCAGTCTGTAAACGCGATTGGTTGTGGGTTCGATCTCACTCGGGGGAGTGCTCTTATTTTTTAATTTATTTTCACTTTCTCGTTGAGTTCAACCACTGAACACGCAACGTCTCAAATTTGATTCAAAGCGAAGTACGGTGTGTCTTGACACTAGGTGCTCTCTGTCTACCCTGCGGGATAAGAGCGTAAAAATAACAAAAATATCATATTAGAATTGAAGTTTTTAAAATAATAATATTTTAAGATTCGTAACAAAAATATGTTTGTGCAAAAAGACTAGGGCTTTCATGATTTTACATATTTCATATTGCAACTGTATTGAACAGATAAAATGCGAATAATTGAAAATTATTAAAGAATATATTTTAAAAAATTAAACGCATTAAACTTTACATAGAAGATTGTAGCTAGATTGAAGTGGCATGCGTCTGTCAGTTGATATAAATACCGGCATCAATTTCTTTGCTGTCTTGTGTACTGCTTTGGATTCTTACAAACTAAGCTAACAGTATCTTTGCCTATCATATCCTCTCACAGATAGCAAGCTTTTCTATCATGTTTTGAAATTTAGATGTTTTTATGATTTATTGGGGTTGAATTTCGCAATTCAACACGCAATGTCTCGAATTCGGCGGAAAACAAAGTATGGAATGTCTTCACACTCCGGGATTGAGCTAAAAAAAGTCCTTGGTCTCGTAGGTATATCATTTTCAGAAGTGGAGATCGTATACACAACTATCGTCAGTTGTTATACAACTAAGCCATATCAAACCATGCCACAAAATATGTTAAAAAAATATAATAATATAAACAAGTGTAAACTGTAGTCTGTACGTGTATATACAACAATATTAATTCGAGACGGATTTTTTTTTGGATTGATTTGAACTCAAAAAAACACAAATGTAATTTAATTTATTTTTGATTTTTTAAGCAAAACGCTGGTTAATTTCATTCAATGAAATGGATAAAATATAGAGAATAGCTCCTCGATGTTTGTTTATATGAACATTCTATCTACCTCATATTAAAATTCGAAATAAGGACGGTGACAAAAAATACATTAAGATGATTTGACCCATTTTTAAACCCTCAAAAGAAACTATACAGGTAGTATAAGCCGGCAGCTCAATAGCATTCTTTTACTGAGCTTAACTTATCACGAATTTAAGCCGATGACGGGAAGTAAGTTTTTGTTTGTTTACATTTTAATTTATAACACGGCAATTGTAAAGGCAAGCTAGTAAGTGACGCGCTTCCGTTGAGAATGTACGTGCGCGGACGCAGGCTCGCGCTCTACTCAAATCGATCTATAGCACGATAATATTGTTGTATTTAATTTAAACTAAATTTTTAATAATTAATAAAGAAATTTAAAAGCTTTTTTTTATAACTATAAAGTTTAAATTCATATCCATAACGTTTTTTTAAGAGAAAGTCCATATTTGTTTCGAACTAAAAGAACCGTGCTAATATATTTTAACAATGTGGTGACAGGAGTGAAAATAAGTGTGCACGTTTTAGTCTCTTATTTTAAAAGGTAATTATTAATATATATTTTTAATTTATATAAGAAAAAAATAATAATTTTTAAACTAGTTTAGTTAAACCGGATTTAGTGTCAAGCTCGATGCATGCGTGAATTGAATAATATATGTTAAATACTTCGAGAAATAAGCCTCTTCCCTGTGGATTATTAATAAACGCATATTTAGGAAGTGTTCAATTCTAATATTATAAGAGTATTCAGAAATTTGCAATATGTTAATGAGAAACGAATGAGTAATGAGGAAAAATAAATATCTATCTAAAATATTTATAAGCGAATAGCGACCTTAGTTGAACCGAACTTCCTGTAACATATTGATTGATACATTTAATCAAGACTTAGAGAAATAATTAAATTAGTTAAACTTTATAATTAAAATGCTACTATATTTTTATAAACTGTTAAAATATATGTTTTAAATTTAACATGTATTTTGCATATATTTTCTTTAAAAATAAAAATAAAATATTTTTTTCAATTAGCAAAATAGTTTGTTTGTTTGAAACTAAAAGTTTTGCTATCTGTTTCATTAAAAATATATTAAGTTTTTATTAAAAATATATAAGTTGAAAAGGGGTCATCCGCATATTACGTCACATGAATTTCTTGATTTCTTGACCCCTCCCCCGATCCTGTCACAGCTGGTCCCTTTTACAAGACCACCGTTTTAAGCCATGTCACATTTTGTCAATCGTCGAAGGGAGGGGCCCTCCCCCTTAACGTGTGACGTAATTTATGCATGGCCCCTTAGTCGACTTACATGTATTTTTTGTTAAATAATAATAGGCATCAAGATTGCTATATTTATAGCGTGAATAAATAACTAGAGGCGTGTCGTGGCGCAGTGTAGCAGCGCCTGTTCGATGGGTTCGATCTCCATTTACTCGTTCTAGTAAAGACAAAGAGCGGCGTTGAGTTCCACTATTCAACACGCAATTTCTTGAATTCGGTGGAAAGCGAAGTAGGGAGTGTGTTGATTCCAGGTACTTTCTTACTATAAAAGCGTGAAGCTAAAAAAACAATGAATAAATAACTAAGCAGATAAATTGATTTTACTGCAAAAACCAAACATTTGAACTATTAAATAACTGACAAAAATTATTCCAAAAATGGCAGCCCTGAAAAGTTATCATTTTTGACTTATTAACTTATTTACTCCTGGTACGGATATAATTCCTTTCGATTTTCCTTTCTTTTTGAGTGACGATATAGTTACTGTCCTTTAAGGCTAAATAGAATGATGAAAAAAAGATATTTAAAAAAAATAATCAAATGGAATTCAAACTCACATTCCTCGCGTTCACGTTGACACGTCCCGACTGTCATCTGCGCTAAGATATCGTCAACAGGTTATATAAATATATTTTTTATTATTTTATCATTATATATTCATACATATATAATTATATTATTTTTTTAATAAATAAACCACACAAAAGATTTTTTATAATATAAATTTTAAAAGCCCAGGTGCACTAACCTAATGAATTAAACCTTCTGAGAAAATCCTTTGTACAAGTATAATATAAGAATAACACGTCGTCTGAATGATAAAAGCCCGCAGCAGATGCGCTTATTTACTTTTGTTGGACATAATTTGGGAATTTCTGTAGATTTTTTGTATCATAACTTGAATTTAACCCTTGAAATATTTTTTTTAATTATTCTAAAGATAAGCTTAACCTTAGAAATAAAAAATTTGGACCGTTATACAAAAGTATTATGTTTTTTTATGGCTTTTTTTAATTTCATATTTAATAGTGTTTATAAAAATCACCTTATGAAACAAGTGATTCAATCTTTTGTAAATTTGAAAATTTAGATTCGTTGGTATAGGTGCTTCCCATCAGCACCTTTTGTATAAGGTATGAGGTCATCGTGGCGAAGTGGGAAAGTCTCCGATTGTAATCTGGATTGTTAATGGGTTCGATTCCAACTCGGATTATATTTTAAATTTGAAAAAAATATATTCACATAAATTATCGGGACCTACAATGAAGATGAAATTTTAAGGATTTCTTTAGATATAACTTATGTTCATATCATTTATGAAAAAAGACTTTTGAAAAGCACAATTGCACCAAGTCTTTGTATTACGATACATTTATTTGTCAAAGCGCAATGTGAAAGCGTCTGGACGTTTCAATTAAAGGAATTTCAATCATATTATTAATGTGTAACCAATCGATGTATCATACAGTAAATAGTGTAAGGATATTTATTTTTAGCTTCAAGCTTTTTACCGCATTGCTTAGCGAGAAGTTAGTGTCAAGACACTCTGTCCTCCGCTTTTCGTCCAACTTCGAGATGTGGCGTGTTGTGAGAAAGAACATAACGCCGTTTTATTTTAGCGGAGCGGAGAAATTAAAATAATTACCTCGAATAAGAATCGAATAAACAATCAATTTTTACAGTCAAACGTAGTTTCATTGCGCCACGATGGACCCACATACTGTATTATATCACAATTAAAAATAAATTTAAATACTAAAAGTATAGTAAATTAATGGCAAATGCAATAATCTATTCTATAAGAGCGTATTTTTTATCTTATTGACATTACTCAATAGAATAACTGCCAGCGGAAGTGGTATAAACATTTTTAAATTTTATGACTAAATAAAAACTCCTTACACAATACATTCTTTACTTTGTTAAAGAGAGAGTAGCTAGAGAAAACCTACTGTCAATACACACAGATCTCCGCTTACCGCCCTAATTCAAGTAATTGCGTGTTAAAGGAGGAATTCAACGCCGGGCTTTATCTTACGTTATTATAATTTAAATTTTTAACATTACATATCGAGGGCTTTGTAGGCAAACATCGTGATTAGTTATATGACTTCTAAGTCATGAATGGCACTCATAGACAGATGTTTAATAACAAACGAACGTTCTGTACTTTACAATCCTGTCACCCATTTCTGATTAAATAATTTCATATTAATATAACCAGTTTTTTCTAAAGTATATAATTGTCTGGAATTTCTATATAAATAGCATTAAAGCTACAAGCACACCAACTTATACCAACCGTAAAAAAATCACAATAATTAAGAATAGAATATGATAAAAAAACAAAATCCCTAATGAAAACCCACTTATTAATAAGATCTTTGATTTTCGCGATTACATATTTTAAATGAAACTATTTTAAACTGATAAATCGCGTATACTTTGGTATTCGAAAATAATTTGTTTTGTAAACCTGACGTTTCAAACACTTTACAGTGGTCCGTGGTCACAAGTAGAAAAGTCGAAACGTAAAAATTAAAATGAATTTTAGTACTGAAATAAAGGAGTAATGTAATATTTTATGCATAAAATACGACGCATCTGAGTTTAATATCATATGCCTAGTTACCTTGAACCTATTCTGATACCATGTATATATTTTATATGTCGGTACACTTTTTTACTGTCCTCTCATGTCACTCAGATTGAAGTGACATTGAAAAAGAAAACAAAAAATTATGATCTTTTGAAATCGATCTCAAGTGCTTTAAGTATTAGATATCATTTTTAGATGTACTACTAAAGAGTTTAAAGATAAGACGTTGTTAACATATGATAAGGCCAATATATATATATATATATATATATATATATATATATATGTATATATATGAATACTACTATTTTTAGGTATAAATTTATAATTTATTTATAATCCGTTTATAGAAATAAAATATAAGGAGTGAAAAAAAAAAGAATATTATATTTAATTACACTAGAAATACAAATATTAAGAAGAATTACAATACTACATAGAACCATGTGTATGACATACATCTTTTGTTCAAAACCATATACGCGTTCAGTTATGGGAACTTGTGTTCAGTGCAACCGTCTTTAATTACAACTTAATGATTATACTATAGTAGATGGTAATGCAATAGCGTATTTAGAATATAAAATTTGATATATTATTATATATTATTATTATTATGAAATTTGATATATATTATAAAATTTGATATATTTTCTATAAAATGACCAAATAATTATTAAAATAAGCATACTAGTAAACATAATCAATTTATTTATTAAAAAATTATTTCATATACTTTTCATATTTTGACATCGGCTCTTGTTGTATCTCTGATTCCCACTTTCGGGAATATTTATATTTAAATTTATTGATATTTCTCCGCTATTGTCAAAGTGCGTTATTGAACTCCCCATTTAACACGCGTTCATGGTATGATTGGAAAACGAAGTACGGAATGTCTTGACACTATGTGCTTTGCTCTACCCTGCTATGCGGGATTAAAACCGTGAGTGATTTCTTATTTTACATTTTAAAATACTAAATGCAGTTTCAGATAACTCAACATTGGTACAAGTATTTTATTTAATAAAATATTGTAAAATAGTTGTTAAACGATATAGTTTTTAAATTTTCAGGCTTTATCCCACGTAGTAGGGTAGTTAGAGTCAACCTAGTGTCAAGATACTCCGTTGACTGCTATTTGACGGAATTCGAGATATTGTTGAAGGGTGGGAAGCATGAAGCTTAAAAAAACACTGTATGGATTAGCTTCTACTATAAAGTTTGTTTGTGTACATCTAGGTATATATAGCGACGGCGCCACAACATTAATCAAAATAATAAAACGTATCAATTGAACTTTTTTGTTAGTGACGTCTTTGTAACGCATTTGGAAATATCTATATACATGTGCAAGCAGACGTTGGTTGTTGGTTTAAAATCAAATATGTACGTATTTCGTCGCATTAGATTGTTCTGAGGACGGCAATTGTAGATTAAATATTATCCACAGATGATAGATTTTTTAAAATAATTAATATAAAATTTAAGATCGATAGGCAAACACAGCCAAAATGTTTTTATAGATACATTATTTCATAATAACTGTATTTTAAGTTGACTTTGTATTTAAATAATAAAATTGATAATCTAGATCGATCGTTTACCTGTATCTCAACGTAACTCAATTGTTAATTCAAAAATGTTGCTAGGCAATTTTGTAGCATGGAATAAATAAATAATAAACAATAAATAAAAAAAATCTATGATTAAATACACGTGCGACGTTTGTTCCACTACGGACGTTATTAAATAAGTAAAAAATAAAGTCAACTGCTAAATAGTTTTTTTTAGAATCGCACATAGATAGACAGAAAGTACCTAAGCAGTGAGAAGTCACTCCGTACTCCACCTTTCGCCGACAGTCGAGTCATTGCGTGTTGTCTTACTAGAGAAAGGAAATCTGAATAATTTAAATATTATCATTTCTCCAAATGGGAATCGAACCCGCAATCGCTCGTGTTTACAGTCAGACGATGTCTCACAGCAACACTACCGATGAACAATTTTAATATACGAATTTTGATTTTACCGTAATATTTTACCTTTCGGATATTATAATTATAAATTACATATTATAACATATTTACATAAATTAGAGATGCTCATCTGTAAAATATAATAGCGACATCAATACCAGGATGTATATCGATAGCAAAGGAACTGTTATAACGGAGTTTAATACGGGGACAAGACTTCACGACCATTCTCAGAAGTAACATATTATATATGACATAGTAGAAGAAATCTATTCTCTAAGATGTTATTTTATCAAGCGTTAGTTAATTGTCATTACGTTATTGAGGTCATCGTAGCGCAATGGGACAACGTCTGAACTGTAATCGCAAGTAGTGAGTTTAAGTAATACCATTGCTGCGCGGAGTTAAGTTACGCCAATCAACAAGCAATGTGTTGAACTCTGGTGGAAAATGGATAGCTAAATGTCTTTATATTATGTTCTTTCACAACCTTAGCGGGATAAAGCGTGAAGCTGGGAATATACATCGTAACATATAAGATGAAAACGAACATCGAAAACATAGAGACACAGATCATTACGGAGCTATTGATTGATTGATATTATAATTTATAATATCCTGCTTGGCATAAATTACTCATCACAGTAACTAGAGTTGCGTGTTCACTGAGATACTAAGTAGGTAACTTGTTTTAAAAATATATTTTAGGTATATTTACTTTATTTGTAAATATTTTTTATTAATCTCTTTTACTTAGATGTCCAACTTTGGTCTTTCAGTTTCTTTTTAGGATAGCTTTCAAATTTTTTGTTTAAATTGCTTTTAAATCAAACTATTTATCTCGTATTTAGTACCTCTACTGTTAATTGGTCGAATTGTCATGTTTTCTAAAATCTATCTTTGAATACTAATATAATACACGATTAATTATTTCAAAACTGTGTCATTAAAGACGTATAAACATAGCGAAAATCAAGGATCCTATTTACTTGCTTGTTTTACTAATAGCATTGCCGCTGTGTTAAAGTAAATTCATGTTACAATTCATGTTATATCCGACATCGCAGGATAGTCAGAGAGAACCTAGTGTCACGAGTCAAGACACTCTGTTCCCCGCTTAGTGCCGTTCCCCAATTGTTACAAAAAATAATTATTCTTCTAGTTTAACGTCTAAATAAATGGAACTGTCTGTTTCAATATGATAGCAAATACTGCGCTGATATGATTATTACTTATTTATTTTTTTAGTTTCTTTATTTTTTTGGGAAACTTGTATAAAAGGATCATACTAACAAAAATGTTTCGAAAACAAATAAGTATATGTATTTTTAGTAACTAGCCTTCAATTTAAATACATTCTTTTGATACTCTGGATTTTTTGGGTAAAGACGAGACTTTCCATGATATCATATTATGCAAAAGAGATCACTTGAGATAAAACAGTATTACCACCAAAATGGTACTGCCTATTTTGTAATTCTTTTTCTTTGTTTTATTATCAGTGTTAATATACGTATAAAAAACATCTGTTTGTCGCAATTTATATATTTTTTAGTTATTTTTAATCATCCTACTATTATTATAAATATGAAAGAAAATGAGGATATATGTGTGTTTATTGGTATTTCAAGCAAGAGCTACTGAACTAATTCGGATAAAATATAGTTATGTAGGTTATAAACTAGATAAGACCATGGACTTTTTAATAAGGGTTTTAGTCGTTATATAACGTAAATATGAGTTATTAAACTATTTTTTATCAACACGCGCGAAGCCCACTAAGTCTCGAGCGGATCGATTCTTTTATGTCTTTCAATATCTTGATACAATATGATGAGTGTTCCTAATATGCATGGTACATATTTATATTCAAAACATTTACAGCATCTACTTAATGTTGGACTATGACGCAATTATTTGTATTGTTTCTTTTCGGTATATCTAATGTGACGTGGATTTTTTTATTACCTAGGTTGTAAAGTGAAAAGAACATTATTATAAGGTTGATAATTTTATAAAATTATTTTAGTATCATTTTCGTTCATTTACAATGAAAAGTGTTGATGAAAGCAATTGGATTAATTTACATGTTTTTTTGTATTACTACAAGATTCTTTTCAAAATAAACATAAATTATTAGGGTTAGGTTATCAGGCGCTTAAAAATTATGATTTTAATTGTTTTATTTTTTTTATATTATATTTTTTTAATTTTGACAGAAAAAATCAAAAAGCACAGTAGTTTGAGAAGGTAAGAAAGCGACAAGACACTCCGTCAACTGCGTTCTTTCGAGAATCCTCGTATATATTGCACTCTGCTGTATATTTACCAGAGGGATAGCTCAAAGTCTTAAAAAAGTAACGTTATATATTTTGCTACTTTTAGGCAGAAAGTAGAAAACCATTGATTGTTAATTTAATCCTTTACGATTACGAGTCCAAAGCAACGGACGAACTCTGACAACCCTGCCATGCGAGACAAAGCACTCTCACAGAATCTGCCTTAAAAATATTCCGTTATAAAATTAGTGTACATTCTTATTCATCTCAATTTCTCCCATCACATGCAAAAAATTCCATCTGAATAGCATTAACACGAACATTCATTGGAACCGGTTGTACGAAATTGTTTTATCAATACCAAAATCATTACTTTCACAATTATTAATCATCTCATACAAACGAAGCGTTTGTGCCTTGCTATTTATAACTTGCTTGTAAAATATTATTTTCTGTATATTGATAACAAATTACTTAAATTTGTAATAAATATTGAAATTTATCAAGTTCGATCAAAATATGAAAAGAAAATTAGCTTAAAGATTTGTTTAAAATCTTTAAGATAATTTGCTTAAAAGCTTTCGCTCATTATCTTGGTTCACGTAACCCATCAAGGTAACGAGCGAAAGACTAGCGAAGACATTACTTTTATGGTATGAAACTACACATCGAATTGGTACATATGTATCTTCTTAGGATATATATATATATATATATATATATATATATATATATATATATATATATATATATATATATATATATGCTTGTTTTCATTAAATTACATCATAGTTGTTCTTTATCTTAATATTGGGTAAACTCCTATTTGAAACGAGGATTGCATTAAAAGTAAAAAACTGACAAACCACTCGAGATAAGATGTGATCAAAAGCAATAAGACGATCGTTTCGAGTGCATTTATTTATTATCATTTTCCCTGGCATGTATCTATTCCTAAATACTTGAATTCTAACTATTTTATGTACAAAATGTTTCGTAGTGGCGTAAATAATCTTATATAAAAACGTTACTATACTAAAACATCTGTCTGAGCAGCAGACGATGTTTTATGACATAAAAGGGTCTTTAAAAAGAGTCTACAATGAATGCACGTGGTATTTTCAGACCAAAATCAACACATTCGGCAGTGCTTAACTCCGCGCTATATCTTACCACAGTGAAAAAATTAATGTAATTGAAATTTATTCATCTACCTAGAGGGTATCAAGCCCACTCCTAATCGCGCTTACAATTAGTTTTCCTCTAGTTAAATAGGTATGGATGAGATATTGAGCATAGCTATTCAATATCTCAACTTAAATTTATATAAAATATAAATTAAAAAAAATACAATTTAATTTAATATTATATATAGTAAGTGAGTAAAGTAGTGGCACTCAGCACCGCGCTTACCAGAGCAGAGACTTAAATAATATAAATAAAATCTTTCTTTCGAGTGGGAATCCAAAACGCAACTAATCGCATTTATGGGTTGTCCTAACGCGCCAAGATAGCGTCCGGATTAATTTAAATTTAGTTCACTTGTACGTCACTGATCACTTAAACTTATGTTTATATAAACTACAAGATATAAAAAAAAACTTTTAATTACTTTATAGTAATTAATATATTTTTTACATTACAGATACTTCACTGAAAACATGAGTGTCTAACACTGCACAGCAGCCACTATGCTCGCTCTACTTCCGCTGCGATGGCTCGCGCGTTTCCGGCACGGCGGCATCGCCAATCAATTCTTTATGGCTTTAATGGGTAAGAAAAAGAAACTTAACGCTTCATCCCGCTTAGCAGGGTAGTTTTAGATAACATAAGGTCAAGACACTCGGTTGATTACATACCATTAAAAATATGTGCTTACGTAAAATGTTATAACTTTGTTTTTTTTTTTTCGATTTGTAAAGAACCGGTTCTAAGTTTATTATCTATAGCTTACTTAGACCTTAATTGCATTTAGCCATGAAGAATGAATTCTTTGCTTGTGGGGATTCCCACGAAATATTGACTTTAATTTAATTTAAGTTTTATAACAGCCTAGAAAACAAGTAAGACGTCATATAAATATATTGCGGTAAAGGATATGTTACTTTTGTGTAAATGTTTATATGTTTTGGAATTTAAATTTATTCGATTGCGTTTTGGTCAAAACATTTGAAAGAATATTTTTATTTACACACTACGGAGCTTAATAGCCGCTCTGTTATTTCTTAATTAATATTATATTTAAAGCTCTAATGAAACAAAGCGTGGCATTCGATTTCCCACTCAACACGCATTGTCTCCATTTTGGGCGGAAAACAGTTAGCAGAGTGTTTTGACTCTAGGTTGTCATTAACTAACCTGCTATGCAGGATAAAGCGTTAATTTTTAAATTATGTTTTATATTTGATTATGTTTAGTACTCATAACTTTGTCTGCGTGGATTTTAACGTCTGCATCTTTATTTTACTATAATAGTAGCCTAAGTTACTTCTTATTATATCAGCTATCTGCCCGTTAAAGTTCCGCCAAAATCATTCCAGCCATTACAGAGATTAGCGGTAACAAACAAACAGACAGACCAAAACTGTATAAAATGTTAAGTTGATATATATACATACATATACTATAATATTACAAACAGACACTACAATTTTATTTATTTGTACAGATAATATGTATGTAAACTTTTTTTCGTTACTAAAAAAACGCACTTTTTCAAAATTCCTACATTTGTAAAAAACGAAAGGAGATTTTATAATTTCTTTATAAATTGTACGTGTCATCGTCACATGTAAACGAAATAGTAAGTGACTGAAGAACTGGTGTTTACTGAGTGAAACTTGAATCCATTACTACCCCAATCAGTCACGCATATTTCAAGTCCATTTCCCGATGGCAACAACCTTTACTCAATACAATAAAATAAGCAAAGGCATAGCAATTATATTTCTATATTAAATATCAGACGACACTTAACAAGATACGAGTCCCTCTCTAGTTACTTTGTCCACCATCCATTCGATTATAGCACTTATTTCTACTGGAAAACCAAGCATTTTCGTGTAAACTATTTACATTACGCATGAAAGCAGTTATAATACCAAAGGTAAGTTCTAGTTTAATTTTAGCTGGAGTCTGAAAATAGCGAACCGAGATACAAACCAAACCGGTTTGAACTTTTCTTAGAAATAACTTATTTACTACATGTAAATGAGTTATTTCTACGAAAAGTCTAAACATGTAAAGGTTGTCACTGATGTTGTCTTTTAATTAATTATCCGTTTAACTCATTTTATCTTTATATTGCAATTTTAATCGCCTGCTATATAAAAAAAAGAAGAACAGTCTTAGGGTCAAGATAGTACATTCTGCTTTTTTCATCTCTCTTCAAAGTATGGCTAGTAGAATAACGGAACACAACGCTGCGCTTGAGTCTTACAGGAATGATAAAATATAAATAATTAATTTACAGTCATACATCGAAGTGGGTATCGAACCTACATCTCTTTTCCATATACTATTTCTCTACACTAAGGTAACCTGGCGGAATAATTAGTTAGTTTTTAATTATTATATGAAAGATTATGGACTCCATTTTAAACAAGAATTTATATGTCTAAAATAATTACAAATATTCCTTTTCTTTTAAAGTTATCTGTTTGTGTTAATCAGTTATAGAATAACCGGTTCTGCCTAGTTCGGTTTGGCCAGAGAGGGTTATTGAAGTGCGGGCATTAATATTCGTACAGAATGGTCTAATGCAACATCAAGAACAATACGAACGTTATAGTGATATATTACAACACGATGTCGTGTCACTATTAGTCAGTTTAACCTAATTTCAAAATGATGTTTAGATATCTTATTTATTAATTAAATCTTATAATATTTTTAACGTGTTAGTTAGGATTAGAAAACATTTTTTTAAAATATAAAAATGGGTTTGAATCCCACTGCGTTCAAATTTTTATACGTTTTTTAAAAATATTAGGTATATATCTGCTAGGTATTTTATGTATACAATTGTAAGTAAATACAGAATACAGCGGGAATATATACTATAAGCGTATATATTAATATTGTCTGGCACGCACATTTTCAAAGGATACCCCATTTAAAATTAAAAACATAACAAAATAAATTTTGATATATTTTTAGTTTTTTTAGCGTCTTGCTTTGATCCTGTGTAGCAGTGTAGATACTGTACTTCACTTTCCACCGAATTTGAGACATTGCGTGTTGAGTGGTGGAACTGAACGCCGCACTTTGTCTTACCAGAGCAAAGAAGTGAAAATAATTTAAATATAATCACTCCGCTGAGTGGGGATCGAATCCACAACCGATCGCGTTATAGTCAGACGCTGTCCCGCTGCGCCACGACCGGCCTCATTTTTAATTTTAATGAATATATATGAATGTACAAGATTAATATGTAAATATACAATGGTTTTAAGTAAAATAAAAAAAAATAAATGAACGTACAGGAACACACGCGCACACGCGCCTCTTGGAAACCCTTTCTTTATCAAGTTAAGTAGAAATTCTTAAATGCTTAATACAGCTTATTTTTATAAATTTAAACTTCTACTACAATTATAAAAGATTATTTGATTTTATACGTATGAGTTTAACATTTTGACAAAACACCACAACAATACAAACACACACATACATGCGTGCACCTAATCACGCATGCATGTACGCACGCACGCACGCACGCACGCACGCACGCACGTACAGACACGCACGCACATACAAACGCACACAAGTTCACTAAAATTTTTGTTTCGATAAGAACAAACTCTTTATTTCGATAATAATTAATATCATGTTGCACATTGCACATACCTACCTCATACATCCATAACATTCCGTTTTGGTGAGTTACTTATTGTACACGTATATATAGTCTAAGTAACATTTTCATATATTAAACGGATTTTTTAACAATGCACTACAAATAATGTCCTCAATATATAAGGCTACTTTTTGCAAGTAATATTATTGTTATATTTGTAACTTTTTTTAATAATTAAGAATTAGCAACGTTTGTTTCACGCTAGCCATTTGTTAGTAAAAAAATAATCAGAAAAACAGTTTTAAACCCAAATAATACCAAATGACATATAAAACTAATCTATCTTTTTATAGCATATTTATATAAACGTATATTTGTTAAACTTTCTTATTTAAGTGCTCCCACTTGACACCCAGGGATCATGACCTCAGCGGACTGGTTCCTGAGTCACCCAACGCGTGGAAACGGGTCCCCGCACGTCAGCTAAATACACCAATGCAATTGATCAGTTATTATTATTTTTTTATAATATCAAGTTTGCTTTGCAATATTGAGAATTTAACTTTATTATTAAATATTCACTAAACGTAATATTTACACCTTATAATAATTCTTTCAACTACCGGTTATATACAATTTGAATTAATGATGGGTTTTCTAAAAAAATCTAACTAACATTAAAAACATCATCTTTAATGTTTTTACTAAAACATAGAAACGTTTTAATCAAATTAAACCTTCAATAGGTTCGTTAATAAAAAAATAGTTGAGCAGAGTGTGAACATAAAAAATAATAATACGAAACAGTGGCCTACTACTTGTTAGACGGCTATTTTATAATAATCAACATATATACATATTCGACTGTAATAAAAACCACTTTGGAATCTAAAAAAGATATCTGTCTATCAAAACAATGTTAATCACTTCTAGGTAAAGTAATAAAATTTAAATTATATAATATTATCTATATTATACTAAGTAGTAATGAGGAATACAACGAAATATCTTTCTTATGGATTGTGAATGTCAAACACACTTTCGATTTTTCAAATTTTCATTGTTATATTTTTGTTTAGCTTCACGCCTTTATCCCGCGTAGCAGGGTAGACAGAAAAACCTTAGTGTGAAAAAACTCCGTACTTCGCTTTCCATCGAATTCGAGACATTGCGTGTTGAGTTGTGGAACTCAACGCCTCACTTGGTCTTAGAGACCAAGTGAGCAAGGACCAGAGCGAGGAAGTGAAAATAATTTAAATATTTTTACTCCCCCAAGTGGGGATCGAACTCACAACCACTGCGCTATGATCGGCCTTTTTGTTATATTCACTTTAAACCAATTTTAAAAATATTTTTCTTAGTGGTGTAATTTAGTGCCGCAACATTATTTTAGACATATAGAGATCAACTTTTAACTAACTTCTACCGCTTACAGTCGAGATTCTATCAAATCTACTATAGTAGACGTCATTGTCGTCAACATAAAAACAAACGCTTAAACTGTTTTCCTATAAATTTCTATTAAAATGTAGTTAGTAAATCAGTGAATACATTAATATTAATCACTCATATCGGGACCATCATCAAAACGTTAATTATTAACACACTTGCATTGAAATAATTTTTGAGATAATAAAATATTTAAAGTAAAAAATCAAATTCTCTTAATATTTGATTAAAATTATACAATTTAAAACAGAGCAGAATTTAAATTCATGTCTCTTTAAGATGATAAATTTAATGAGGCATACCAAATATTAAAATATGTTTATGTAGTCTTTATTGGAATTTCTACAAATATAGGCAAAAGGCGGGTAAAACCTAACGGTAAAAAACATTTGCAACCGGCCAATTTTATGGTGTGTGATAATTATAAAGGTGCAAAAAACATAATGTCTATACAAGTCTCGTATACACACAAAAGTACTTCAAAATGTATACAACGTTACTTTATTTATATCGCATATACGCTCGATCGAAACCGAACCACGATTTCAATCGTCCAGAATTAAAATATATTTTTCTTTTTGAGTCACTTCTTATTTAGATACGGTGATTACAGGAAAGGTTGTGTGATTTTTGAGTCACTTTTTACTTAGATACGGTGAGAAGATTCTGTAATTTTTTCTTTTGATTTTAACCCTACTCTTAATGAAAGTTGCTATATTCTAATATGTTCTGTATTTTCAAATGGCTGACGCCTTTTGACAGCAAATCGGTAAATTTACCGTTTATTATATTATATAATAAATTTATCTAAAATATATTTATATATCTAGGTAGGTATAACCTTGAGTAGATTTTCCATTGAACCGTGTAGAGATATTAACATGAAGATATCAAAATATGGTTTAATTATTTTGAATTCTCGAACGGTGTTCTGAGGGATATATATATTTTATAACTCCAGGCCTTATCCCACATAGCAGAGTAAGCAGATAGAACCTAGTATCAAGAAACACCGTTTTCCATACCGTCTTCAAGACATTGCGTGTAGAGGCGGAAATCAAAGACACTTTTAGTTTTACCAGAGCAGAGAAAAGAAAATATTCCCTCATTTCATATATTTCCATTTTTAAAATTTTTAAAGAATTCATTATATCAGTGGTGTAGTAACAACCACTCACCTTTATCTTTACGACAAATAAAATTGGAGTGTCTGTTTGTAAGAATAAAATAGCTGTGTTTTACTAAATACATATGTATGTATACATAGTAAATATATCAATATAACATATTTTGCAATTTTTGACTGACTGTTTGTTGCGGCTAATCTCTGGAACAATTGGACCAATTTTGACGGGACTTTCACTAGCATATAGCTGATTTAATAAGAATTACTTTGGCTACTTTTTATTTAGAATTGTAAAATTGAGATCCAGAGATGTTAAATTCCACAAGGACAAAGTCGTGGTCACACCCCGTCACAGATATGTTTAGAGGCAGGGACCGCAGCCGAGTGAGTAATTAAGAAACAATATAAATGGCGGTTGTAATCTGTTGATCCTTGATTTATCTTGATTCAACTAGAACTTGCAATTGATGGACACTCGATTTGTGAGAAAACTAAAGTTGTTATTATGATACAGCCCAATAACAGCTAATATAAAATATTATTTTTTTTTCCGTCACGTTTTTATCCCGCATAGCAGGATAGACAGAAAGTACCCAGTGTTAACTTCGCTTCGCTTTCCACCGAATTCAAGACTTTATGTGTTTATTGGTGGAACTCAACGCCGCACTTTGTCTTACCAGGATGTGAAAAATAATTAAATATAATCACTCCCCCGAGTGGGAATCGAACCGTTAAATTTATCGATTTGGCGTTTACAGCCTGTCTGTTTACATGCTATCTAATTGCGCCACGACTGGCCTCAAAATTAAAAATTATAATTTAATTTTATAATGTCTATAGAGATAATAATTTATTTAAGTTTTAAAAGTACACTATTATAACGATTTTAAAAACCATGAAAAATATATCATTGCTACTAGATATAGATGTAAATCCAGTAGTGGATATACTCCTGATAAAACGGTATTATGACAATGTATTTGTGGCTATCTAAGCACAATACAACAATTGTATGTTAAAATAACTAACCACATATATTTAATTGTGCATCAAATCTATCTGTGTCTAGCGTTTAGTGTTTTTGTATACACTCAAGGATTTAATAATATTCTTCATAGATGAACTTCAACTAATATTACTCAACGCAGGTTTCTTTGAATGGAAATGTTTGATATTGAAAAATCAAATTGTAGCGCATTGGTCTCAGGAATCAGGACATCCTGTATATGAATATTTCCACGCATTACTAAAATTATCGTTATGGATACCATTGCAGTATGAATTCAATACTAGACCTAATTGCACGTTAAATACACGTAGCCTTAGCAACATCTAGGAATGTCACTTTATATAGTGTAAGGAAGTGTTCATAAAGTTTCATCATCATCATCATCATGTTTTATTTATTTATTTCTAAAGCATTATTATAAAACATAAAAGCGTTCTGCTGTTCTACCTCATATAAATTTGAAATACGCCAAATATCACCTCTTCGTCTGACCGCATGATATCGTAAAAAGAGATCAAAGTATTTTATCTTATGATATCGGTACCTAAATATAGAGATGATAAATTTATTGATTTGTTTGTATGTTTATTTATTCAGATCTACCAGTGAAAATTATATTGAATGAACAAGACGAAATAAAAAACAAATTAAACTAAAAACGTACATAATTATTAAAAACTAACAAACTGCGTATTTTTAAATTTGTAAAATGTATATTTGTGTATGAAAAAAGACCTATAGGCTGTTTACAAATTATTAGTTAATTATGAATTAACTAAACTAAATTTTCAAGAAGGGAAGTAAAATTTAAAACGCTCCATTGAATGCGTTCCGCCTGAAAATTGATTCATTGCGTTTTGAGTGGGCTTTATCTCACTAGATCGTAAATATAAATATATAATGGTAAATCATAATAAATTGCACACAATGTCAAATGTCTTTAAAAGCTGCGCCTTACCCTCGTATCCTTCAAGTCAATAACTAAATATTCAACTGTAGGCCAAGAATTATTTTAATTGAACGTATAATTAATCAAATCAGGAATTCCATACTTACAAAGTTGCCTGAGAAACATAAATAGCCAATCTAATTAAATTCCAGTAGCTTGTTGACGCGTAAAATACACTTTAGCGTAGCTTTTCATATTATATCACTTTATACAAAAGTGACTGTCAAAAGCATAATACTGTCTTTTCGACTTTTTAAGTAAATTAGATAGAACGAGGAGTATGTAATTAGGGTCAGTTACAGTCTATATATAGAGGAAAATCGCAAACAATCAATATTTTTATATGAATGTATGGGAAGTATATTAAATTAATAAAATAAATACTTCACACACTACTTTGTGTATGACGCACGACTTGTTGCTAAGACTACCAGTATTTTGATGTGAACAAGGCCGTACCTTTCCGTTATTCTTTTTTTTTGGCTTCAAGCTTTCATCCCATATAGCAGGTTAGACAGAAAGTACCTAGTGTTAAGACACTCCCCTATTATTTTATATTATTAAATTATTATTATTATTATTTAACATTTTAATATTATTTATATTTCTCCGTTATTCTTTAATATTTCAAAAATGCGTTGACGACGTTTCTAATATACTTTGCATTTTCTATTTTGGAAAAGAAAGGATTAGCTTCTAATATCATTAACATTTATTTGTGGTTTTAATTTATGATTGATGATTTACTGTTCATTTACGTTTAACTTAAAATATAATACTTATAATTAATATGTAGCGCAATGGAACAGCTTTTGACTGTAAACATGATGATGACATGTAAATGATTATGAATAAAAACGTAAAGAAATATAAATATGTATATATATATATATATATATATATATATATATATATATATATATATATATATATATATATATATATATATATATATATATATATACATATACCTATGTAGTAAAACTAAAACGACGTTATCGTGTTTAATACCAAGTTACTTAACGAGGATATATGTGCAGATAAAAAAGCAGTAAGGCCTGTACAGAATTATTTGATGTAAAAACTGACGACGGAACTGTAAATTACTCTAACTCACAGGCGGTTAAAGATTGCAAGTGATTAATCCTTAATAACTAATTGGAACACAACAGTAACTAAGAGATTAAATTATTACCATCACCCTCGTAAGGACATCAAATTGTGTCATAAAAACTTGTATCGTATTAGGTTTCGGACACGTGGACAAATTTTCAATCAGTCTAGAAGAAGCTCAAAATAGTGTTACATTGATTTTAAACTTGATGTCCTATCGACGCTGTCACTTTATATAAACGTGTATGTCAAACGTTTGGTATTATGTATTATATTTAATTAATGTAATTTTTATTCCTTATTATAATAACATCTTCTCTGTATATATTATAACTGTGCCAGATTTCACATGCTTTCGTCCGCGTAATTTTCATTAAAAAAGGGTACAAATTTTGATTTCCATATTAATATATGATTTTTATTGTTAAAATAAGATGTTTAGATCGTCATGACGGATTACAGAAAAAGTTGTTTGGATTTCAATCTTTCTATGATCACCTTAGTACTAGAGTACTATTATAGATTACATTAGTGTGAGTTAAGAGCCTAGTTACATGTAGTGTCAATACACATGTATGACATATCGTTTACTAGAAAGCCGTTATTGCCGATAGGTTCTCTTCCCACTTTCGAAATAGAGTAAATCTCAAATATCTTACAACGTTGCACTGTCTATGCATGTTATACACATGTACAAACAAATACAAGCCTTTTGCAAATTTGTCACACTTTACACTTCTCTTTTGCCGATTTCTTCGCATAATTGATTATTGAATTCATTACTCTATGAAATTCTGCTTATATATTTTAATGACATAAAAAATATAAATGTCAAAACACTCCATTATCCTATCTTCCCTTTTAAAGATATTGATTTTTGGGTGATAGTACTCAATGCCACACTTTGCCCAATTATTATTCAGTAAGATTATACTTAAATATTTGATTGACAGTGACTCTACCAGTACTAAACTTTGGTATGCTGATGGGCTGGCAGTCGCCAATGACACCGATCCTTCAATCAGAAGATGGACCTGCTCCAGAACCTATTACCGATGAGACTATATCCTGGATGGCATCTGTTACCTTCTTCCCTCCTATCTTCTGTGGGTTCTTGGTGGGTGACTTAGCTGACCGTTGGGGGAGGAAAACTACTACTATGTTGACGTCTTTAATGCTAGTGGTAAGTCAGTTTTGATGTTTGTTAATGAAAAATTAAACCATAAGTGTCACATAAATTATTATTTCTTAACAATTAATATTGTTGATACCTAAAGAGCACAAATTCCATTTTCATTTTCATTTTCGGATAACTTGTTGATCTAGGAGCAAGTAACACTTTTGTTTTGTCAGAGAGAACCTAATCTCTTTCTTTTTGTTTCTGTTAATTAATGCAATGTTTTTCTTTATTTACATTAAGATTTTTAAATACACATTTAAAAAATAATTTTCTATTTTTATTACGAATAATATTTTTAGGGCAAAATTAGTTACAAAAATTCCAAAATTAGATTTAATTGTACGAGTAGATGAGCAAAAATAAAAGAAATGTAATGTATTATTGTTAACAATTAAACTATTGAATAATTTCGATAAAACCAGGTGCAAATTTAAAAACGGTAAATTATATTATACTTATAATCTTACTAGTTTTTAATATTAACTTCACATCAGCCGTAGAGTATAATTATATCAGGTATGCATCATCGCAACATGACATATCTTAAAACACGACTTATATATTTATTACAGATAGAATTGCATTTCCAGCAAGCCTTTACAAACTGAAGGTTACCTACCACTTACTTAATGCTAAAGTGCTATACAAAACTATTATTAACTGTATTTATGTACCTTGTGTTATTATTAAATCCTTCAAGTAATTAGGCATTAACACAGATTATAACCTTTTCATAACTATTATTATCTGTCTGTAAACAAGATTGTGGTTTTGGCTTCGATTCCTATTCAAAATGGAAAATTTATATTTTTTATTTACGTTTATTCTCTTTGGTAACAAAAATTCGGCATTAAGTTACGCAAAATTAATTTTTAGCAATTTTTCAAAATTAAACACAACACGCAAAGCGTAAAGTTGTTTAATTTTGAAAAATTACATAAAATATAGTTAGAATTTTATAATCTTTAAGTTACTTTTTCCAACTGAAACCTTATTAGACTATATTAAAAAAAAACATTCAGCCGTTTAGCGATATGAATACTATCGATGGATGAAATTTAATAACATTCTTAATTTAATCAGGACACGCTGATTTAGGCATTTACATATAAAATAAAATATGTAGGTCGCCCACTATTTTTATTCTGTTAAAAAATATAAATTGAATATATTTTTGTCTGGAAAGTTATAAATACAAGTTACTTAAGAGAATATTAAATAATTTTCCTTGCAGTCCGTTTCCATTTAAGATCTCGTACGTATTGACGGTCATCATACCTACTAGTCTAACAGCGGTAACAGCCGCTCTCCACTAGAAAATTGCTATAATTCACGTTTCTAATACATACCACTATATTTATTATTGGCCTCACGTTTTCCTATGTGTCATTTAAATATATCAATAAATAAAGGTTGCATTTTCGGTCATTTGCAAATATTTGCTTGAAATTAAATTTTAAATGCATATAAAATAACTCTTTGCAGTAAAATATATAAAAAGGCAGTTTTACGCTTATATATATATATATATATATATATATATATATATATATATATATATAAAAATCTTAAATTTGCCTTTCGTAACACGTAGATACATTATTGCTTGCGGTGTATTTATTATATCGTAAAAACAAAAAACCCAACTTTAACAGTTCCTACTTCCTATAAACCTTAACTTTTAAAATGAGTTTAAGATATAGTTTTAATATCGTAGTTAATACGCCCAAAACATATATATATTTTTTATTATAATTCATATAGAAATTGTTTGGTATACATATAAATTTGTCTGAAATCTGTTTATTAAATGTCTATCCATCCATTAAATGTCTTAATTTAATGTCTAATTAATAAAATCTCCTAATAACAAAGGTAAACATCGAAAAAATCATAAATCATAAACCATAAACACAAGTAATTCGATGGCATATTGCCGAGGCCTTATTAGAATTCTCAGTAATAAAGGTTTCTTACTAGTTCAGTTACCGTCTAGCAAGGTTTACTGTATTTCATTACATGTTATAGGATTTTGGTTTGTAATTTTTTTATTGACTTAAATTTTTTACATGTAATTTTCTTCATGTGTTAACAGATAAGCTGGGTCATCACTCTATTTTCCCTCCGTCCATGGGCATTGATAACGTCGCGAGCAGTCGCGGGTCTCGCATGTGCGGGATGCTACGTTGTCACACCCTTATATCTGAAAGAGGTATGTTTGACTTATATATCAATATAAATTATATATAAAACTGTTACTTACATATTGACTGACAGACTACGCAAAGCCGAAACTAAATAGGTGTTTGGTGTCTTTTATTGCTCCGTCTGTTCTTTTTGTAATTATTTCTGTATTTTAAAAACTTTGACTTTACTCTTATAATTACAATCAAAGTAACATTTAAAATTTTGTTCCGAGAGTAATTTCTAATTCTACTTTTACGTTCCTGAGTCAGCGTCAACGAACATGTCCTTGATCAGTTTCTTTTTAACGTGGTTATTGCTTCTGTATCTCTGTCAGAGATAGCCGTTATTAAATAAAAGTTAGTTATATCGTTTACGGAAAAGTCGTTGGCCCGTCGGACGAAGCTTCAGATTGCATCTTCCTCAGCGTTTGTCTACTACATTAGTTACAGTAACATAACGAAATGAATACAGATAAAGAAATCGAAAAAGGAAAACATCATAAAGCAATTTAATATATACAAACTGCGTATATAACACTATGCAAAAATTTATAGTGTACAATTATAGTATTTATATTAAATAATATATGAATATTACGTGTCACCTAATGATTACCGAACTGTATATTAGTTTAGAATAATGCAAATTCTTCTTTTAATTTTCAATTCTTAGGTGGCATCAGACAAAATCCGCGGTGCGCTCGGCTCTCTATTCATTCTATCGCAAAACCTTGGCTACCTCATAGTGTACGTTGCGGGAGACGTGTTCTCCTTCAACGCGGTCATGTGGCTCTGCACTGCCATTCCGATATTCCACATGCTTGTGTTCATGGCTATGCCTGAAACACCTGTATTTCTAGTCAAGCAAGGAAAAGTTAAGGTAACAATGTTTTTTTATGTATATTTCAAAATAATTTCTAAAGTGTTATTAGTATATAATCTGGAATTTTACTAGAGAAATTAATAAATATGCTCATTAATAAGAATGGAAGAAGCATTCTCATAATAAAGAACATCAATTAAATCGGGCATAGTGCTGTAAAAAAGCTAGCTAGCTAGCTTAGTATATAGATAATATATTTTTTAATCCAAACTTTTAAAATCACACACATCCCCTGTTCTTACTATTATAAAGACTAATTAGAAAAAATAATGTATTAAAAATTATTTTCATTGAAATTCCAAATAAATATTTTCATATGTTAATTAAAATTCCTAATAAATATCTTCATATATTTATTAAAATTCAGAATAAATATCTTCGTATATTTATTAAAAGTCCAAATAAATATCTTCACAATAAGCTTAAGGCAATACAGTGTGGCAACAATTTTCCTACTTGGATTCTGTGAATTTAAGTCGTAACTGTAGCAACACGACGAACGAAACGTTTAGATATGACGAAACAACGAAATGTTTAAATATATTTATAAAGTAGCAGCTTCTCTAGAAGTGCGCTAATATATTTCTTTATATTATATTATTTTACAGATATATATATATATATATATATATATATATATATATATATATATATATATATTCATCTGCTTCGCTTTTTCATCCGAATTCGAGACATTGTGTGTTGAGGTGCGTCCAGAGAAGAGACACGAAAATAAATTTTAAAAATAATCATTCTCCTTAGTGGTAATCGAACTCCCAACCGATCGCGTTTACAGTTAGACGTTGCTCAGTGTGTCAGGATGGCCTGATCTTCCTTCAAACAAGTACGGCTTGTCATTTTCTAAATCTATAATAATCACACATTTAATTGATCAATCAAACGAAACAAACTAACGTTACTTGAAAATGCAATATTTTTATTGACGAAAGCATTCAACACCAAACAATATTTAATATATATGTTAGTATTTTTTATAATAACCTTAATTGACTTACATGCAATAGGGCGTAGAATGTTAGACAAAAATACCATGGCCGTTAGATATTAAATACTTTTATTTACACTTAGGCTACTGTTCCAATGTCTGTATTTTATTTTTAAAATTAAATACCGTTGTAAAATTTTAGTGTTAAAAAAATAAGCTGACCAGATCTTTTCCACATATAAAATACAAAACAACTAAAGTGTTGATTTTAAAGGAATCTTTTTAATCTTGCTACAGACATTAGTTAATCTGTCGACAAGATCATGTTACATGTTATATATATTAAGCAGGACATGAACATCCGTCCCTTCCGTTTAACAAACGCCTTTGAGGACTTGTGGAGACGTGAAATACATGTATCCTTAGCAACGTATGTCACTTTATAATAAAAACAATAACTACAATAATTATACATATTTTTTACCACTAAAGAAAAAACATTATAGTTACTTGATGAATTGTTAAAATTATGGCAAAAGGTTTAAGACACGTTCTTTATTTTAAAGTGGTCATTTGATGGCTCATGGTAGGATTACGTATATATGAAATGTCGATAGGTTTAGTGTTAATTCAGCCGATGAAGTTTCAGGGTGAACATCAATCATCGCTACTTTTCAGTTACACCTTAAAATTTGCTCTCGAGGTTTTAAAGCGGAAATTATAAATACTAGTTAGGTACCTTATTTCTACATATAGCTTGTGTCAAACATATGTGTGTATAGTAATTATTACTTACAAGACAGTATCGCCGTATTATCGTACAAAAATTTTATTGCCTTTTTCCTAGAATTCTACAAGGAAGTATGTAAAAGTATCAATTAAAGGAAAAGCATTTCTTATCTATTTATTATATCGACTTTAAGCCGGTTATGCGTGCTAAAAATGAGGAAAAAGATCTATATGTATTTGTAAAGATGTTAAAAATATTGTAGACATGTACATTTATTTTTATGTTTCTCCAAGTATTAGTAGTTACTCATTATTTTTAAAAAGAGGAACAAATAACTTTTCCTGTATGAAATATATTTGTTCAAATAAGTGTTTATTTCGAGGAAATATATGCAAA
The DNA here is from genome assembly GCA_032432895.1 of Dryadula phaetusa. NCBI lineage: Eukaryota > Metazoa > Arthropoda > Insecta > Lepidoptera > Nymphalidae > Dryadula > Dryadula phaetusa. Next base: position 112,587 of record JAOYRS010000078.1, read on the forward strand.
ATACTTGGTTTAATCGCACACTGATGATAATTAGGTTAAAAAGAGTAGGCCATGTTTACTTTTGTGACACAAACAGGAGACAGTAGGAGTGTAACACAGTTAAAGAATACATATATATGTACCTACTAAGATAACTATAAAGTATAAAATATATATACATTTTAATATGCAATTTCTATTATTATTAACAAGGTCTTTTTAGCTTTACCTGTATTTAACAAATTGATAATAAAATTGCGGTTTACTAACGCAAGAAAAATTTAAAAATTTCTTTCTATTTGCATATGTTAGATTAATTATATTTTTTTATTTCATATAAGATGTATTCGATAACTATATTGTGTTTTTCATTCTTCATGGTATAACTCTTATTGTCCTTGCCAGTACAAGTTTCCTGGTTGTCGAAAAGAAAGAAAAGTATACTTTTGCGAAGTTTATTTTGTTTTGTAAAGCAATTTTGTTATTGTCAAAAAAATTGAATTCATGTTTAAGTTTTTAAATAACATAATGTAGGTACTCAAAGTTAGTTCTTATTTGCAAGCAAAACATAACTCTTCAAAAGTTGTCATATAAATATAGTTAAACGTTACATTAACTGATATAAACGATTTGGATCGATTAATTTGCCTTGACACAATAAGGTATAGAGCATAGATACTTCAAACTGATTGTACTGACCACAGACTAAGTATATAACATTCAATTAATAAATAAACAAGATCTTATAAATTTTAACTGTACGTCTGTTACCGAATATCACGTGGAAAGAAGACGTAGTGTCTAAACGTACATACAAGTTTGTCCTCAACTCTCAGGCTGAATACGTGATATTTTGTGGCAGAACTCAGTGTCACGCTTTGTCTTACGACAATGAGGAAATGAAATTAATTTTAATATACGGGATTCCACTGTGCCTCAATGGTCTCTTCATTGTATACTAATACATTAAAAAATAATTCCTTTACTGTAGGAAGCCAGAGTAGCTCTCGCATGGCTGCGAAACACCACACTCGACGACAAAAATCTAGAAGAAGAGGTACAGATAATGGAAAAGGAGGAAGAATATGCTAAAAGCATAGAAAAAGCTTCTTGGAAGAGTATTGGTAAGTAACTAAGTAAATTAGCTTTGGAAAGTTGATGGGAGAATATGATTTACTTATTTTAGATTTATTTAATTTAAGTATAAATACTAAACCTATATCATAACATATAAATGTAATAAATGTTGGAAAAATCCTCATAATATAATTACTTGCAGTTCAAGACAAAACAACATTCAAAGCATTCCGGATCGCGGTGAATGTCATGTTGTCTCAAGAGACATGCGGATATCTGGTAGTACTAATGTATGCAGGCTCCATATTTGAACAAGCTTCAGAATCCATCAGTTTAAAACTAAGCCCGAACAAGCAGACTATCGTTGTAGGAGCCATACAGCTGTTGGGATCGATTGTAGCGAGCTGCATCGTGGAGAAGACTGGGAGAAAGGTGTGATTTGTTAGTTCTAATATTTTTTGGTCTATCTTTGGAATATATGTATATAGGGTTTCTTACGCATGACAAGTTTTTATGCAAAATGCAATTATGAAACATGGGTATGGTTTATTGGAAATGACCCAAAAATTTTACTATTCTGATACCGATTCGGAACAAAGACTGTCTCCTGAAATATAATTGCAATTGTGTGTATAATTACAGAGTATGTAATTTTAATATCTGTTTTACTCCGTTTTGCACATTACTACAGAAATCGAGCACGCTGCTCAATTTCTGTAGTAATGTGCAACTCAGTGATAATAACTAATAGTGTATTACAGACGTTTCCTCAAGTAAGTAGAACAAGCAGCCCGGATATCAATACAGGTTATACTTACAAATCATTTTATATCTTGTCTACAGTGGCTGCTAGCGGTAACATCATTCGCCACAGGGCTGTCAATGCTGTCCCTGGGTGGATGGTTCTATGCGACGTCGTTAGGCGCATGGCTGCCAGGCTGGTTGCCTGTGGTCGCCATGTGTCTCTGCATCTTTGCGGACGCGGCAGGATACCAACCTGTGCCTTATGTTATTACGTCTGAATTGTTTTCCTTTCAAGTGAGTTTTTTTTGTGTTTTTAGTCAATTTATCTTTTTAATCTATTTTTCTACACTAATATACAGTTGAGGCTGAAAGTATCTACTACTACTAGTATTATAAAACAAGTCGGGTTGCGGAATGCAGCGTAGATAGATAGATAGGATTTCATCTTGTGGCATTAGATTATTCTATCATAGTTCAATCAAATATGTGCGAGCCGTGATAATGCCATAGTAAATTAAAATGATTTTATCTAACGTCTATTTTGAATGATGCTGACCATGATCATCTAATCTTTAATCATTTCAAATGACACGAAAAAGGATCTGAAAAGCTGTAAAAATTCAATTGTCATATCCCTTTTAGATAGATACACACACACGTACATACGTACACACATATAAATATTTTTGCAGCATCACGCATATCACACATATCGTTGTAGGCTGACAGAACGTAGTATATTTACTTCAGATTCTCTAACTCTTTCGGTTGGGTTAGTGGGTCCAGTGGCGGAACTTTACGCCCTTGCTTATCTTATCTGAATAGAGAATTGAGAATAATTTAAATACAATCCCATTATTAATCTAGTGGGAATCAAACGTACGCATCGCACTTACAGCCAGACACTGTATTAATGCGCCGCTACGGCCCTTAAATAGATACTACGTACTACTAAAGAATATTTAAAGCGTGGACTAAGTAATAATATGTACATATATTTACGATTGCTTAGCGACAAATCCATTGAATCATTTATTATTGTGTAATTGCTAGCCTAATATTATAATAATTGTAATTTATTTACAATGTCGTTGTGGGTTGGAAGAGTTAATCTAAACTAATCTAAATATACTCGCATTGTATGAATAGTAATTTTAAATGAAGCGTATTAATGTTACTTTTTTTATTACGGTAACTATATTAAAAAAGTCAATATACATATATCGTTTATACAAATTAAGTAATTGGAGTGACACTTTGTAATTTTAAAATAACCGCTATTAATAAATGCATATATACATATGTATAAACGTCCATTTATCAAATCAGAATTATAAAATAAAGATTCAAAGATGTGAACTTCCACGTAAAGTTGCAGGCACAGCTAGTTACAAATAAACGAGATTAAAATAACAATTGAGGCCGGTCGTGGCGCAGTGTGACAGCGTCTGCCTGTAAACGCGATCGGTTGTGGGTTCGATCCCCATTCGGCGGATTATATTTGAATTATTTTTACTTCCTCGCTCTGGTAAAAACAAAGAGTGGTGTTGAGTTTCACTACTCAATACGCAATATCTCGAATTCATTCAAAAGTGAAGTACGGAGTGTGTTGACACTAGGTACTTTCTGTCTACCCTGCAATGCGGGATAAAAGCGTGAAGCTAAAAAAAAAAATAACCAATTTATTTTAAAAAAGGTAATAAAATAGACACGCTTTGAATAGTTTTCTTGCTGTGAAAATAACACGTGTACGTCTGAACATGTGCACATCAAAAAGTTTGATAAATAAATTTCCTTTTAATAGCAAAAGTTGTACAAATCTGATATTATCTTATCAGCGCTCCCGCCAATGACATTTGTATATTATACTCAAAACATATACCACAAGTTTTGAGTGCTTGTCATCTATTTAATATAAATTATCTACCTTCATTATAGTTAAAAATTGTTTTCTAATACTAAGTGTGGAATAATATTCAAAATAAATAGCAATCTCTCTTGCCAAAAGTTTATTTCTTAATAATATTTGGGTAGCACAAATTTCTAAAAATCTCTCTATAGAGTTGCTAAAAACATAAATAAAAACAATAAGACGCTGTTCACTGCGCCATAACCGGCCTCGAAAATTAAAATTTTTATACCTTTTTTAAAAAAAGCCGGTCGTTATTATGTACTTTGTCTACCCTGCCACCCTAGAAGGATGAAAACGTGAAATTAAAAAATAAATTCTAATCTTAAGTATGGAGAATAATATTTTAAAAACAATAAGATCTACCTTTCTTTGTAGAATATTAATATGATTTTATTTTTCAAATTTCAGCATCGTGGGATGGTCACTTCGTTCGTTAGCAGCGTCGATGCTCTCAGCGACTTTTTACAAACAAAAGCATACGACCCATTATTAAAATTACTCGGCATTCATTGGGTATTCATATTGTTTTCCATAGTATGCTTCGCTGGTACATTTTATACAGTCATGTATGTGCCTGAAACTAAAGATAGGAGTATCGAGGAGATTTACGCCATCTTGGATGGAAGAAAGAAGGAGAAAAGGAAAGACGTTGAGAATGGAAAAGAAATGAGCAGACTGTGATTGTTCAAAACGTAGAAGATTTGTATTTCTTATGCCGATGATAGATTAAAAATAGTATAATCATACAATTGTCAAGACATTTAAAAGCTGTCTAGAAAATAGGTTTAAAAAAGTAAAAAAAAACCACGTTTTATTTATTTTCTCTTTACTATGATCATTCCCGTAATAACATTAAGTTGATGTAATGAAAATACTGTATTGTCTTCGAATTCGCAAACATGGACAAATATTAAAACACAGAAGTGGACCAAATAATATATAGGTGAAGCTAATAAAACGTGTTGAAAAATGGCGAAATAATTTTTTAACAAAATTCTAAAATGAAGTACCTGAATGAAATTGTTCTGATATTTTTTTTGATTCCTTATAAAAAATCATCGTTTATGTTATACTTCTAAATATCCACAGATAAAAAAATTGATCATTACGCCTCATATCGGCTAATAGATAGTTGTTTCAAAACTTACATAATAATTTAACTTTCTCTATTCACTAACGTTTTACATAACTAAGTACTTATTAGCCGATTCATTATGTAAAATTATACGAGTATGTGTAATATAATCAGTAAAGAACTATCATGAAAAATGTTGTTAAAATTGTTTCCGTTTTTTTTCAACATATATAATTAGAAAACACTGACAAACAAAATTTACCAGCATAAAAAATTCTATTTAAAAAAATTGTAGGTAGTTATAATTTTAAAATAAATATAAATTTTGTTGCAATTAAAATTAACTAAAGAATTATTTCACAGATTATTAATTTAACAGCCATTACTATAAAAATAAAAAAATCATAAAGAAAGATATAAAAATGGTTGAAAACCTTTATTTTAGCGATTGTGCAATGAGTAATCTAGTTCGTACTGTGATAGTCGAAATTGTTTTATTCATATTTAATAAATATTTAAATATTGTGTTTTTGTTGACTTCCGATTGTGATATTGACGAAAGCTAATTGTGGTATTATTAGCTATATGTTCAGCCATTAAATAATTTATATACTTTGTTTTTTGTTTTTTTTTACCTTCACGCCATACACATCTCCATATCGTTTTATATAAAACGGCACTATAATAAAAGAATTTTGTTTTTGTTTATATTTGTTATATATTTTTCACATTGTCATAAAAATGAAAAAAAAATTGCAATGCGCATACACATAAAATATGTACACATTGGACGTCACAGGTTTATAGCTAGAAGGTGTTAAATTATAAAATTTAAACATTTCACAATAAGTAACGCTATCGTATTCGTTCATAAAACTTTTATTTGATAGAAACATAATAGAACAAGAAAAATGCAAGCGTTGTTCGTATCAGTCACAGTTGCTTATTATGCTTATTTTTGTTCCCATATTGTTTTTGCATACGTCGACGTAAATATTCCTTCAGTTGGTAAGATATATAGTACTTGTAATGTTCAAATCAATATTCCGAAGTTTTGTATTGATGTATGCAAAATATTGATGTTATTGTTAATATTTTTATACAGATCTATACAAAATTCATAAGATAACTGCCTACACTAATTATTTTTATAAATATATCAAATTAACACTTCTCTACTTTCTAATTTTATTAAAAAGGAATCTGAAGTTCAACGTAATATTTTATTAATACTTTAAACAACATTCACTAGTAAATTAACATTTCTTTGTTTTTCCTTTTCTTCAAGTCAAGTTTAAAGTAGACTTTGACTATAACGAACCGAAGCCAAAATTATTTGACACGCGTCGTCGGTATCACAACGACAAGAAATCTCTCCGAATACGCAACGATTATCAGACCAACGTTAACAAGGAATCATTACGGATCCGTGGAGGAAACGCCACTACAGATACACTAAACTATCCTTACATTGCTGCTATTATAATAAATGGACGGCTATGGTGTGCTGGCACCATCGTTGATGTCAATTGGGTGCTGACTGCTGCACACTGCCTTAATTAGTAAGCCGGTTTACTGTTTCCTAGAAAACATTTTAAAAAAATTATTCCAACTGTAAAATGTATTAATGAGACTGGTCGTGGCGCGGTGACACAGCGTCTGCTTGTGTCGAGTTCCGCCACTCGACACTAAATGTCTCGAATTTGGCGGAAAGCGGAGTATAGGTGTCTGACTTTGGGTTCATCCCGTCACTCATGCGGGATAAAAAGTATGAACTGAAAAAAACACCTCTTAGAAATTGTATTATATTATTAGTTCCTTTTTCATTTTTCGTTCTTTTAATTTCATCACAGCTGAGCTTATTGTTAGACTTACAAGTATAATACGATAACTTTATACAAGTATAATTCGAAAAAACTAAATTATAATCATTTAAAAAATTTAGTTTTATTTAAAAATCCAAGACAACTAGTCAAAGGTACAATAATTTTATTAATGACGGACATACTTTTTTGTTTCATTTCTTATTATCTCGCGTGTCCGCAAGTTAAAAGAATTTGATTAAATTGATTTAGTCAATCTAATAATGGTCATACATCATTTGTCTGCCACGTATAAGGGGGAGGGAGAGGATGGACAAAGAGTGACATCGCTTGATAACGGTTTTCTCCCAAATTTGACCAGTTGGGAAAAGACAAAAAAATCTTGAAATTCAAGTGACGTAATTTATGGATGGCCAGTATAACGTTTTTATACTAAAGCATTTAAGGTTTAATCATCAACATATAAAAACGAAAATATATTTCATTTAAATTTTCTGAAGAAGAAATCGATAAACTACATTAAATAATTACCATATAAAAACGAAAATATATTTCATTTAAATTTTCTGAAGAAGAAATCGATAAACTATATTAAACAAGTATATTTTATTATTTTTTGGCTACATAAATACTACCAGCGTACTTCACGTTGCTCCTATGAAGACTTTGGGACAGTATGTGAAAATAAGAGTGGGGAGCGCTCATCCTCACGAAGGAGGTACCTTAGTGGACGTAGTAGGAGCAGTCAGACATCCGAAATTCGAAGAAGAACCTGTACCCCACGCTGATATAGCGTTATTGAAGCTTGCTGAAAATTTGGGTAATATGACTGTTAAGTTTTAATTATATATTTAAATTGTAATAGTGTTTTAAAGAAAAATATTACAGTAAATTTTGTCTGAATGTGAATGTTCGTATTTACGAAGTATCCGTGAAATATTGTTTTTATACTCAATTGTCTTATATGTATGAAAATCTTGTAAATAACGTTTTTAGGAAGAAAGAATTTGTAAGAAGTTAACCTTAAAAGTGATCACAATTGCATGCAACAAATTCATTATTAAATGTAATTTTAATGTAAGTTCATCGAACTAAAATGACATGCATATCTTATGCATTTTATTTAATCCTAATTTAAACGTACCTACAGTAATATGTAGATATTAATATTATGTGGCATTTTTTACCCTTTTCGTAAGAATTATAAAATAATATTTAAATACTTATTGGCTAAATTTCTATGTCATCGTAGAAAAATGTGACTGTACATGTTATTTTTTGGGGATTCCACTCGAAAGTAATATATATTCAAATTAATTATCAGTTTTCATACTGGTAAAATAAAATACAGTAGTTTCACTCATAATGTCTCGAGTTTGAGGATAATCTACTTCGTCGCCACTCCATGATCTGTTGGACAGTAAGAAGCGACCTTAGCGACAAAAGTATATCTATTTTATATAAAATAAATATGGTCGATATAAAAATATAGTATTAATACATCAATAACTTTTAGAATTTCAAGCACATGTGAACTTGATCAAAATATATGATGGTATCAAGGAGCCCTATGCGCAAAGTTTCGTGTCCGTTACTGGTTGGGGAGCTACTCGTGTAAATATTGTTTTCTATTTAGCAAGTATAAAATAATAAATATTTTTAGTTTATAAGAATCTCCTAATTATTTGTACTTAAGCAAGAATGTTAAAATAGAACATAAAATTCATAGCTTTGAAGAGCTTTAACGTCATGAAATTCAGTATACGAGCTTAGCCCCCGTTATTTAAATATAGTTTCTTATTGTTCCACTTTATATATGAACGTCTTTTTAATCGATGGAATACATTTGACATTTTAGCACTTCACTTTGAACGCTAGATCGAGGTAACCACAAAATTATAAACATTTTATTTTCAAACTGAAAACCGTAGTGTGTTTATTTTAACGTATAGTCAATTTCTTACAATAATGTATAATAGGGCCATAGTAATGACTTTTTACTCTATATTTAAAATTGAATAACTTTCTAGGGTACTGACACCGCTTTCCGGGATCATACACCAGATCTTATGACAGCACGACTTAAAGTGCGCACGCGCAACTATTGTACCGACGCGTATCAGCTTGTGAATGGATTTCTGTTCACTCCGGACTTCTTTTGTGCTTCACTGAGGAATGGGACTAGAGATGCTTGTTTGGTATTATTATTTTTTAATTTTGAAAGTAGATTTCATTTTATATTATCAGCTTCACGCTTTATCCAGCATGTACTGGGTTGACTGCTGTCAGCTCGAAATCGAAACACTGCGAGCTGAGTGGCGAAGTCCGCGCTTTGCCTTATTTAAGAGGAGGAATGAAAATAAGTTTTTTTTAAATCTCGTCATTCCTCGATTGAGAATCGAACTCGTAACCACTCGAACTTACCGTCGGACGCTGTTTCACTGAGCCACGATGACCTCATAATGGATTCCGATGGTTGTCAATTTAGTTATAAAATTAATTACAAATCTTTATACAATACAAAAATCGAATGAGCTCTGACAGTGAAGACAAGCGTTAGCGCCTTAATTTTGAAGGAGCTTTTTGTACTACACGGTTGCAAATCACCTTAGCTCTTTTAGCATAAAAATATATTATTTTCAGTCTTTTCTATCTTGTGAAAACCTATTCTCAAGTCTGAGCGTTTTTCACTTTCCACCCGAATTCAAGACAATATGTATTAAATGACGAAACTCAACCGCTTTGATAATAATTTAAATTAAATAATTTCATCGAATGGGAACCGAACCCACAATCATTCGCGTTAACAGTCAGGTGCTTTCCCATTATGTATACTTGCACACATAGCATATTTTTTTATAATATATATATATTTTTAAATATAGTTCGATGCGGGAGCACCTGCAATTCAACATAACCGTTTGATGGGCGTAATGAGCTTTGGTCCTGAGCGATGCGGTCATGAATTTCAACCTGCTGTGTTCATCAAGGCGTTTTATTTTAGGTTTGAAAATTAAAATTATACTATTATTATTTTTATTTATTTAATAATAATTATAGATAATTAATATAACATGTCGCCATAGATAACGACTAATATAAGTATATTTTTCTACAACTTTCTTCTCAAAAATTCTTATTGTTATTAATCCTTATAACAATTGATAATTGAGAAGCAATCAAACTTATAATATTATTTATCACAAAACACTCCGTTAGCTATGCTCATATATAAGTAGTTAGTAATTTACTTTTGATTAAAAAAAACCAGGTCCATGGTTTATCTCGAATAGCTAAGGGTAGTCAGAGACAACTTAGCGTTAAGATTTTCCGACCGAAATCGAAACTAAATGTTTTCTGGCGAACTCAACGCCGCACTTAGTCTTATCAAAGTGGAGAAATGAAAATAAATTTTAAATATAATCTCAATTAAAAGTAATACATAATAAATAAATTTATATATATGTTCATTCCTTGTTTAAAGGGATTTTGTAAAACACACAATATCGTCATACAAGACCACAGCAGAGCTCATAGAAGCAATGAAGGATATAGACCCGGAGTTACGGCCCCCGGTGCACATACGTGACGAGGACGTCGGCGTCGTGAGCCCGGATGAGGTCACCAAACCGGACAATAGACATGATTAAAATGTATTAATATTGCGCATTTTTCATTTTTTTAGCTTAACGTTCATATACCACATAGCTGGGTAGACAAGAAACACGGTACGGTCATGTCACTCCGTATTACGCTTTTCGCCTTTCGAGACATTGCGTGTTTAGTGACTTGTACTTCATTTATCAAAATACCTCATCGTTAACGTTTTATTAGCTTTTATTATTTAATTGCTTGAAAATTTACACACGTGTGCAGATCCGTTGAAAATTCAATATTTTTATTGTATGAACGGTGAACCTTTTTCGCCTTAACCAGATTAAGGTGATAAAAAAAAACCCTTAATTAATGTCTAAGTTTAATTTTTTTGACACTTAATTAATTTAGACAGAAAAATATGGATAATAAAATTTAGAATAAAAAAAATAGTAATAGGCAAACGGTAAAAACAACTAGGTCGGTATACATGCTTAAGGAATATAGTATATTGAATATTATGTATAAAAAACCTTTTTGAAATTTTAATTTACACTATGTTAACTTTTTCACATATCAGTCTTCTATAGAAACAAATATACGTACATACGTAAGAAATTAAAAAAAATAAAACATTTCCATAACTCAAACTCAAATACAAATAAACCTAAACAAAGCCTACTCTTATATAATATAATGGAACGATAGGGTGTTGCAATAAAATACCATAATGTATGTATTTATTATTTATTTTAATACATAACTACATATAATCACTGCGGGCGTCGCAGCGCGAGCGTGTGCTCTCCGAGTTTTTGGTACACTTAAATCATACGACACAAAATAAAACATTACTTATCAATTTATCACCATCTACTGCGGACATCGCGGTGTAGCAAACATATGTATTTCTGTATGTTTGTATAATAGAAACAACTGACAATTAAGTTATTTTATATAAGGTATGTATATTTTTTATTTTTCTGTTTATGCATACCCTATTTTATTAAATTAATAAATATTCAATTTGATCAAACACCAAATTTATATTTAGAATCCAACACGATTATTTTACACCAAACGAGAAAAAAAAATGTAAAAACCACAAAAAAAAATAGAAAAGCATACAAGAAGAGCATACGAGAAGAGCTTTGGGGGCATGAATGCGATGTCCGCCGAAGTTTACAAAACTAGTTTGTGTCATTGAATATACTTCGTACAAGCAATCCATATTTAAATTATAGAGTACACGTGAAGGTATCATAATTTACACAAAACTGTTTCCAAAATATTACCAACTCGTATTATTTATACGCCATTTACCACAGACTAAAAATACTAATCATGTGTATTCATATTCATATATCCTAGACAAATTCTTCGAGGATGAGATTTAAAAATAAAAAAAAATCGTCCGGCCAAAAATTAAATTATAACTAAAAACAACGAGTGAACAAACATTGTATCGTTAACTTACAATCAAATTCTATAATACACTGTTCTCCTCAAATATTTACGTGAGCGTCCCGGCTCTATAATCCACACTTATAAATTAAAAAAAAACTGAAACCAGCAATATTAAATTTGTAGCAAACTATATTAAAATAAACACAAAACTATTTTGACCAATTATCGATAAAAAAACAATAAATAAGTGAGAATTATAATATAAAGGCCAAGACACCCCACACGTTAACACCGAAAGGACCTTTTTAGGAGATTCGACACAATTGAAATAAAAATTAAAACAATAATAAAAAATATATATCATCTCACATAATTTAAAAATGGCTGAATTAAATATTAATTTCCTAAAACGGTCCCAATAATTAATTAAGCATATAGATTTAACAAAAGAAAATCGTATTAAACCGTACCGGCTTACATGAAAACATCGCTATAGGGTTTACAAAATCTATTAAGTTTATTTCAATCGACATATTGGGATCAATTATTGACCAATGTATATCCAAAATGGCGTCACAACACATTTTAATTGAATATTAGGTAGATGTAACAACTAGTGCATGTTGCAAAGATAATCGATTAATCATTATTGTTCAATAGCAAAATCGATTGTAAATCGATAAAACACGGATCACACTACTATTAAATTTATATTTTTACATAGAAATATACTGAAATTGAAATAAATATCGATATTGGAAAAGTGCAAAGTAGACAATAATAAAAATAAATTAAATCGATATAAAGTTGCAACATACAATATTTAAGAATTTAATGTATATATTAGGTATAGAGCAGTATTTCAAAAAATTGAATTTTATTTAGTTACATTTGTAACGTAATTATTAAGGATAAAAGTCTTCTCATGTTAGGGCCACTTCAGGGTATAAATAACCAGTCTTTATTGGTATAAGCGTAACATTACCTGACTGGGTTATGCCTGTGCTTAGGAACTTTGTAAGGGGATGTATTCTACAAATTTATCGTATTTAATGGAAACGATCTTATCTTAACATTATACACATTGTATAGAAAAACAAAAATCTTCATCGAACTGTTCTAAATTCATTTAAACGAAAAGGAAGTACACACAATTATATTAATAGGGTAAAAATCAACAAGAACATAGAGAAATTGGGCATAATTGATAAGAATATTTTACATACCAAAAAAAAGAAAAAAATATAAAATAACCAATACGCTTATTTAATAACGAGAGAAAAATTCAATTGAATTTTTGAATGCTGTTGGGCACAGAATATATTGCAACCTAATGCAGAATAAACAAATCAATGGCTTTAGGCATTGACAGTGACAGCTGTCAATTACACAGGCGCGTTGTGGAATACATCCCATTAGCACAGTGAGTTCAATCGCTTAGAGCGCGCTTAGCCTGCGGCTCTTCCAGGTCTGTCTCAGGTGGCTGTTCGATTCCAGGCAGCAGTATCTGCGTGTCTGACGCTTCTGATGGCTGTAAAAGAAATAATGACTTTAATTTATGTAGATTATAAAATTATTATAATTATGCTATATTTAGTTACAAATAATTATATAACTATTTATTCTTTTTTATTTATAGTACAATATTAATTATAATTAACTCTGTACTTTACATGCTTGATATAATATTTTAAACTAAGCATTTGATGGACTATATCATAGTGTATGTTTTTATATCAATTCTATTACAACATGCAAAACTGATTCTAAATGTCAAAATTACAAAGCAAAATATTAAAATAATTAATTATTACAATTTATATCTAAAAAAACTTTACACTGTATAATAAAAAAAACTTTTGTAACTACCAAAACCATATTATTATATCTATCATAGATAAAAGAAACATCAAAATATATATTTTATTTTTTTTAAAATATAAAATAAGTAAAATATTTTAGAAAACATATAAAAAATATATAATAAAGCAGAATTCACATCGGCTGTATATATTTTCATTTTTTTCGATTTTTGATTTTTATACGTTTTCTAAATAATTTGCTGAAATGTATAATATTTTTAATTGTGACCGACCACAGATGTATAGTATATTACTTCTTATTACAATGGCAATGGTAGTTTTATCAAATGCTAACATAAACACAACGCTAAACAATTCAAAAATAAAAGAGCACTTTCAAAATTCTTTTCGCCAAATAAACTACTTGCTAAATGAAAATAATAATTAAAAATCTATAAGAAATGTATAAAATTTGGAATTTCTATTCATATCGTGTTTACCTTAGCATCGATACTTCCAGATCGACCAACGATTGGCTGAAATTAAATATATATATTTTTATTGGGTACGAAGTGAAATATATGAAGCACTTCTATCCCAATGATTCTATAAAAAATCTTTCGACCCTATTAATATCAGCCTACCATTATAATAATAAAAAAATATTTTAATAATTAAAAAATCTATCTATTTAACCAATTTAAACACAACTTACATACAAATGATATAAAAATAGCCTTATAAAAACATGTCGTATAAAATTTTTCATAAACAATAAGGTTATATTAATTTAAAGTATGCTGTTCGACAGTGTCGCTGTAAAATAACTGTTTTAAACATTTTTTCTATATTAACTCGAGGTAAATGAAACTAGTACTTATAGCAAAAGGTAAGTCCAAGTTGCGGACAATCACAAGTATAAAATATAATTTGTTGCATAATAAACTCATATAATCTCACCTCAACATCGTTGGTGTTCTCTATCTGGTCGGCGGGGCGCGTGCGCTTCTTGCCGCGTGCGTTTGTCGTTTCAGTACCCGCTGCGTTGCGCTTCGGTTGGAACTGCAAAGAGAAAAATAATAGTGTTATTCTATACGACGTATTGATTATTTTTCACTTGTAAAGTACTGCTAATCGATGCGAAGAGAGAAAAAAAACTGTGAAAATTTACCATTTTAAACTTTACCGACCTATTGTTAATGATAGTATTATGATAGGCGAAAAAAAAATGTACCAAGTTGCTATGAAAACAATAATTGTTATTTATTTGCTTTACTTTATATAGACTAAATATAGGTTTTTGTAAAATTGGTTGACATACGTTAGTCTGGTCCTTTATTTATTGTTTTTGTCGTTATACGTCGTTTATTAAGTCTTATTTTGTGTAGGTAATGGAATGAATAAATAAAAATAAATCGATCAAAAATTACATAACAGCTTCTAAAATTTTAAATACAAAACATAACAAGGATGCATAGAAATATATTAATTATTTTCGCCAACAGTTTTTATTCCGACAGAAAATTCTTGGTTAAAATTGTAATATTGTGTTGCGCGAATGATGCGTCTTGTAAGTTATACTTTTCAGTGGAAATAAGTAAGGATTAGTTATATATACTTTCAATTCAATTTGTTCCACAGGCAGTCAAGTCTCTTGTGAAAATCTTAATCATTTTAAATTCATTATTTCCTGTTTCTTTTTTATGTTATTTCAACCATCTTACTTTCAGGTAGTTGACAGTATTGCTATCATTATCCGCTAAGACTGTTTTTAGGTATGTAATGTCTATGAAGTCTTCTGTTTCCATTGATATGAAGATCATTTGGATTTTTTCTTGTAACTAACTGTATAGAATTCACATGGACAAATATTGGTTTATTCGTTTTAGTCAGTATAAATGTCGCGTAAATGTTATCAGGTTCCAATAGACTACGCCCAGGTTTGAAGTACTTTTGGTTGATTTCTAATATTTAAAAATTAGGCTGTTTACAGTAAATCTGCAGTAATATATATGCCATTGATTGATTAGCACAAGTTCCTAGCCGTTACATTTTGAACGTTAACATGTCCATATGATATCTTGAAAATAACAATATTTTAAATAAATAATATTTAATTTAGCAAATAACTAAGTCCTAACAAATCATATGATCATAAAAACTAATTTGAGGCTATTCATACGTTGAATTAAAAGTGGTTCTTATGCTATTTGGTTTATTTGAAATTTATATGTCAAATTTACAACACCTCACAGCACAGTGTTACGTCATTTTGGAAATTCATAAAGGACTACATTTTGAATAGCTTTATGGAAACAGGCATAATTTGATGTTATTTTGTAGATATTTCCATCTCGTTCCTAACGCCGCGATATACGAGTAGTAATTGATTATTTCAAAAAAATGTATATCACACACTACGTAAACGTGACGTCATAGGTTTCATTATTCTTTACCTGCAGCTCGGGCGGCAGGAACACTCTGGTGTTGACGAAGAACTGCGGCTGCGGCGCGAAGTACATGGTGGGGATGCGCGCGTCCGACGGGAACTCGCGCAGCTCGAAGCTGCCGGAGCGCGCCCAGATCACCGACATCGCCAGGTCGCAGGTGGCCCACAGCTTCTACAATTCAATTATATTTTTGTACATCAGGCATAATCGGCCTGGAATGTAGCCTTTTATAATTCATTTTTTTTGTTATTATAACGAACAATACATACTTATTACTACAAATAAAGTAAAATTTACGAGAATTTTCTTATTCCAGTTAAATATTACGATGTAATGTGTAAGTTAGCTAATGATGTTTGACGCTAAAATCTTGAGCAATGATAGAAGATAACAGTACCATTTAAAACTTAAATTCTATTTATAAGAACATCAATTTCAGTTTAAAATTGTCAAAAGCGCGATAACTATAGTGGTCAAACTTAGCGGTTAACTACATATAAACATAAGATAAAAACTTTCTAATAATATTCCATATATAATTTTACAATATTTTAGCAACGAGACTCCTGATAATTTACTAAATATTGAATTCGTCTCTAAACCGATGTTATTTTTATTTTAATAAAACATAATTAAGACTCTTCATTTCAGCAATTGTTTAATGTGTTTTTATTTTGTATGCAAATTAAAATAAACAATGTTACAAACAATATCTAATAAGATACATTTTTGTAGAAAATTATTTATATATCTTTACTCACTTATGATCACAAAATATTAACTAATTAATTTTAATAACTATATCCATTCAATTATATTTGTACTTACATAATTAACAGCATCGTCTGTTTCATTGAGAGCATCTTTATGATTCTTCATACGTTCCACCAAACTTTTGTAAAAGCCGTAGCAATAAAAGTCATTGCGGGTGATGAGAGGCTCCAAAACAAACCAGAGGCATTGCTTCACCATCTGAGATAAAATTATTCCATTTATTTTTAAGTAAAAAAATACAGCTTGACGCTTTATCCCGCATAGCAAGGTAGTCAGAGACAACCTGGCGTCAAAACACTGAAGAAATTGCGTGTTGTGTAGCTAACTCGAGGCCACATTTTCTTACCAGAATAAAAAATAAAAATAAATTTTAAATACAATCATTTTCTCGAGTGGGAATCGAGGCCCCAGCCAATCGTATTTACAGTCAGACGCTGTCCCATTGTGCCACAATAATGATTCTATGATTCTAATGTTTTAAGAAAAGAATTTATATTAATATATTATTATTACTAATAGTATTTCCAAATTGACTTGTTATTCTGAATTACCAATAAAGATTATGGGAGTAATGAAATTAAAACATAATTAATATTTTCTGTAAAATCTACTTAGACTTCAATAGTCTATATACATTTAAAGGAAACTATTAATTGGTTGTATGTAATACGACATCACCACCAATATTTAAGTTCTACGCTGAACATTATGACATACACGTTATGGATCCTTGTAGTTAATTTGAAAAATTTTGCACTAAATAATGCATACCACACTATATAATCTGTAAGCTTTACTTAAATATACCAGTACATTATCTATTTAGTTTCTTGTCTATTTTTATTAATCATATGTTTGAGTGTTATTTTATTATACACTTCAGTAAAATCATTTTGTAATGAATTAAAGGAATCTTATACTTATCATCACTGTATAGTAAATTGCGAATCGTGAAACGTGTTTTAATGGCCTCGTTTTGTTTTAAAGAAACCTATGTATCATACATGAGTTTAAACAATAAATTTTGTCAAATATAATCAGTTATAGCCTTGCAATACCGTTCACGGTCGATTATTATGAGTCGAGAAATACTCTTCAAGAAACACTCATACCAAATTTCATCTATCATACGCCCAGTAGATTAGTAGTTTTGCCTGTGCATTGATCATTCATTCATCTATCAGCTCTAAACAAAATATAAAGGGATTATTTTATATAATTATATATATTAACCTTAAGCTGAGCAACATTGTCATAGGTGGTGAAGGCGGGGTCGTGCGCCAGCACCGGCACCGCGAACACCATCATGTAGTCGGGCAGGATGTGCGGCAACTGGCTCACTGCGCGCTCCACTGAAAATATATTGTAAATTATTATATTACTTGGTAAGAAGCAGCAACAGTATAGAGCAGTAATTATAAATAGTAATTAGTGAGCATTTAGGGATGAGTAGAGAGAATAGAGAATAGAGTATAGCATACCCTTGGTGCCGACGGTGATGTTGCGCACGTACTCGCGGCGGCGCACCACGTCCGCCATCATGTACTGGCGCACGAGCCCGCGCACGCGCCGGTCGGGCTCGCGCCCCGCCAGCGCGTACATGCCCATGAAGTCCAGCGGGAGACACTTGTTGGGGATGCCCTACACACACACGCACACACATTAATGTAAAAACGCACCACTTTACTAAATGCAAAATGATAGCAAAAATCCGAATTGTTTCCAAACTTTTTTCTTCATCGTAAGAAAATATTTTTAATGATTGCTGTTGAGTCTGTTGACTTTTATAATAATATATACATATAGAAATTTTAAAAAAATATAATTTTTTAAACTGAATTGCTTCTCAAATCAAGATGTAAATATTTCAAAAATATTTTAAAACAATGCTAATTTATGAACACTACATAACAAAAAAAATTCTTAATTTAAATAAATGTAACTGAAGTTACCTTTGATAATCCTTTATGTAATTTTGCTGCAAACCCTTCTCGTACTTGAGTTACTTCGTCCTAAAAAGTATATACTTATTATAATATTTTAAAAGAATGGACCATACACAATAAAAAGAAGTAAACATTAAATATAAGACATAAATTAACCAAAAAAAAAACATATGTAATAGCTGCCTTAATTAAGAAATCAATAAATGTTATATGAGATGATTTATTTGCCACTTCTACCACCACTAACAACTTGCAAGTTTTCAAAATCACTTGAATCAGAAAGAACCTTATGTCGAGACAGTCCTTGGTTTTCCGCCAGAAATCAAGATATTGAATGTTGGCGAAATTCAAAGCCATAATTTGAACAGAGCGGGTAGATTAAAATAATTTAAATATGTAAATTAATTTTACCGAGTGAGAATCGAACCCACTACCCATTGTATTTACAGTAAGATGTTTCACTATGCTACGATGACCTTTGTAGTGAAGGGGGTGCCCGTGGTTTTCTAATATATAGAATATACAAAACTGACAAAATTAAATAAATAAAATGTTTCCACATACCACCATCAAATGTGATAAATTATAAAACTGGTCAGCTGTGAACTGGTCACCGACGCCCTTCTGCTCGCAGATCTTAAGCATGGCGGCGCCTGCAGCCAGCCGGAGGTGCGCCATTTCCGCTTTTGATACTTGTTTTTGCTATTTAATACGAAAATAAGAATAAGGCATAAATAATAATATATCTATTATTAAGATGATATTAAAAATTCAACTGTTCCATTTACATTTAAAATACCTACAAATATAAATATATAAATATAAATTATGCTAGAAGCAGAAATTTGAAAATCTAATCAGTACATCACATATCTAATATATCGAAACCAAACGTACCATTATAGACGCGACCTAATAATTAATTTTAAAATTAAATTATATTTGGACTTCCGTGGTGACAAATTATTCAATAGCATAACTTTATAAAGGCGCCGTGATGTAAGGGATCAATTGGTGTTGTTCAAGATAATCATTAATATGATAGAATCCCCGTTCTCTTAAATAAAGTCAGTTTTGCGTGTCATAGGTTAGGTGCACGAAATATTTTTTTGTATTGCCTAAAGCTAAAATAAAGTATGTATCTAACAATTTCGAAAAAATTACAATTCTTAATGCTTTCAGTAGTACCTACTTCTGCTTCTCCTTAAGGAATCTACATACCCAGTTTCAAAATACGTGAACTATTTCAAATTCGAAAAGTAAGTCTCATATAAATTTATTTAAGAACGACTTTCCAGAAACTTTATAAAAAATCATCTATGAGTTCTTTATTATATTTCGTTTGATTGAATTCAAAGAATTGTTAAAAGATATTTTATTTCAGTTTAATTTTAATATTTTTTTAATATATTACTACACTATCAAAATACTTCGGCGAACATATTTGTATCTAAGCGTAAAGCGTCCTACACTATCTAAGCTACTCTTATGTGTAGCTTAGATAGTGTTATCCATGAGAATAAGAGTCCAGATCCCGCTTGAAAATAATATAGAGATTTTCAACGTTTATAAGCTTTACTTTTGACCCTAACGAACTTTTCTGTTTGTTTAATTTTTTCATGTAACGCACTGGTATTCAGCAACTCGCATATTAATATTAAGTCCTTTATAACACTATCACGCTATGATATAAAATAACTTACCTGCAACAAATCGCCCTTGTGAACAATAAACGCGTTTAGCATCCTAAATGTTTTCTGTGCAGATAGTTCATCTTTCTTCAATCCCAGCAGCCATCTTGCCATACACTTGAGTCCTTCTAACTTGCAACGAGTTTCTTCGGGAAGCTCTTCCTCATCACACCAGTCTCCATCCGGCGCGTTGGAACCACCGCCACCTTCACGTACTAGGAGTTCTTTCACGATCTGTGTAGGATTTGTTTTGTATTTTCTTAATTATGTTATGATATAAATCTTCTTAGGAACCTTTTTTTATTAAAAGATGATAGGTATGTTTTGACAATAAAGTGTTTCTTTTTTTAGCATCATGCATTATCGCGCATTATTTTAGCAGAGTAGACAGAAAGTACCTAGTATCTAGACACTCTTTACTTCGCTTTCCACCGAATCGAGAGATTGCATGTTGAGTAGTAGAATTCAACGTCGCAGAATAAAGTGGTTTTATTTGTATATTATATCGATCTATTTAATCTATACATAAATAAATAAAACTGTTGTGTCTGTTTGTAATATTATCTTTGATTATTAAACCCATATATGTACCGTGTATGTATACACGGTGTATATATACACGGTACACTTGTATTTATACACGGTACATATACCAAAAAAATATTTTAGTTAGAGGCGAACGACGGCACTTGTAAGAAACAAAAAATAGGAGGACAATTTTAATATTAACGCGGCACCTTAACCTGGAATATAAATAACCGAAGAAGAATCAACTTTAGATAACTGTGTAATGACTATAAACATGGTTGTTGGTTACAATTTCTAATGGAGTACTGGTTATACTAACTACTAATTACTTTTATCAACACACAAATTAATCTCAATTTCTAAGCACTTGATAATAGAAAAAAATTGAAGTCTCAAAATAACAATAATTAATTCTTTATCTAAAACAATTCCAAATATTATACCTATAAGCCAAAAATTAAAAAAAAGCTAGCCTACCTTCCTAGACACAATATTCTTTATATGAACGGGGAAGTTCTCCGGCAAGTTGTGAGCGATGTGTCCGAGAGTGACGATGGCGGTGCGGTAGTGCTCCGAGTGCGGGCTCAGTGTACTCTTCAACGTGTCCAATATCTCCGTGAATATTGCCGTGCGCTGGTCTGGCACGTTCACGAACAGACACCTGGCGGTTTCAAGAACCAATTTATCATTTACTTAGTTAAGAGATAATGTTATGTTAATTTTTGTTTATATTTTTTATTTAGTGGGCAGGGGGTGAACAAGATTAACAATATTAGAAGCTTACTTTTAGTATATTTTTATGCATAACATAAGTGTTTCGAAATAAATAGAAATATTTTAAAAAAATAAACTTAAAAGAATCTATATCAGTATTTAATAAGAATCATTTCTATAAGTTCCATCCGTTTAGTTGCTCAACTAAATCACAAAAATACAACCAAAAAATTAAATAGAAGTTAAATATAATTATTTATAATTTTTATATAATTTAACGCACCTGACAGCATTTTTAGCTTGCTTGGGTGTACCGACTTCCGCATACGCTTTGCATAGCGTTATAAGTTTCGGGAACAACGCAGGACAAGCTTCGCCTGTGAATAAAAACTCATAATTTAATAAACATTTTTTTTTAATCTAAAGCCACCGTGGATTGATGGGTCAAGTGTAAGGATGATGGTTATAAGTTTCATTCCCACTCGGGGTAATAACTACGTATAAAATTATTTTCATGCTTTCGTAAGACAAAGCGCAACATTGAATTCCATCACTAACACGCAATATCTCAGATTTGGGCGGAAAACGAAAAACAAAGCCTTCACAAAAGCTCCTCTCTTAATACCCTGATATTCAGAATAAGCGTGAAGCTGAAATATCTCAAACTTAAGTTAGAAAGAAATTAAATAACATATATTTTAATTTTAATAAAAATACTCACTCAACGGCCTGTATTTCCCTAAGAACGTCAAAGCGGCCAGTATATGAGGCGCTACAGTCTCATCGTCCATCTCTAGCAATGACGTCAGTCTGTTCAACACATCCTCGTGCAAGAAGTGTGCCGGGAACACGAAGGAAAGCATTACCAGTAACTTCAGGCCGCGTTCTGCAGCTTTCTTTAAATCAATGCCTATGTGACAAAAGGACATGGTTACTTTAAGATTAACGTAATAGTATTTTTTAAGATCTTTAATTTTCGCGATTTTTACACATTTTAAATGACACTATTTTAACCAGATTAATCGTAGACTGTCAGTCTACCTGTGACCACGGACTACTGTAAAGTGTTCGAAATATCAGGTTTCCAAAAAAGGTATTTTCGAATAACAAAATACACGCGATTAATCTATTTGAAATAGTTTCATATAAAATAAATATTAGTATGGACAATAGAAAAAAAACATGTAGACTTTAAGATGTATAATTAATTATGCATTTAAACCAAAAATGCAATATATGTAACCTTGATTTAAAACTACATAGAGCAATTATTTGTTAATGGACAAATTTATAGAAAAATATGATCCCAGCGACTAAGCACAAAATGGTTACGGGTTGACATATTTATTTCACTGAAGAAGTTTCTATAAACAGGTTATATTTATTAGACGTAAAATAACATCAAGCAATGTTATATTACTCTGGCTTCATTTTATTCATATTAAGAGAAGATGTTATATGATATATCCAATCTTTTATATTCAACTTAATGAAACCATTGTCTACTATAGTAGTAATAATTTATACTAAGTAAATAAGTAAAAAGAAAGATAATAGAAAATAGAAATCGAATTATGCGCGGAGAAAGTGGACCTGTAAAAATAGTGTGCTTACCACATTCCTCAGCTATGGAAGGATCAGTACCCTTCACAGAACCCTCCACATAACTAACAAGTATGAGTAACGAGTCATGATCCACCATCACCGAACTGACTCGTTCTAGAAGCATCTTTACAGTATTGTAGTATAGATTCGTCATGACAGGTTGACCTAACTTCTTTAATACGTTGGACTGAAAACAAATTGTATGTTTGTAGGATACCTAAGAATAAGCTTAGATGAAGTAGTTATGTCGCTAAATAACGTTATTTTTAAACAAAAAAAAACTTACTTTATAAGACACAAAACTTATCGAATGTCATTTACTTGACTTTACGCTTTTACCCGCATAGCAGGTACGACAGGAAGTAGTACCTAGTGTCAAGACACTCCATACTCCGCTTTCCGCCGACGATAACATTTAATTACAAATCTCTTTTACTTACAACACATTAAAATACATATTTACGATTAAAAGTAAAATATCCAATTTAAATTATTATTAAATGTTTTAAAAGAAGTATAAATATACTTACTGTTGTACGAACACACACTTCACAGCTTACATTAGGATTCAAAATGGTCTCCATTCCTTGTAACAACTCTGGCGCCTTTTTCATGTGATTGGAAAATTTATTCAAAAACTCTTGGGCTTTTACCGATTCTGGTAAAAATTTGGAACTTATATGTAGCACTTTCGCTATCATCTCCTTTTGGACTGCCGGGGTCGGAGGCTTCCTATGCAACTCGATCCACTCAGCTACAGTACGACGAACGGCCAGCTGATGTTTTTGCAATTCTATAAATGCTTTCGTCGCATTATCGTCGACATTCGACATAAGATAGAACAATTTCTTCATTCTCACTTGAGGTGTCAACGTGTACGGAACCAGAGATGTGTTTAACAGTCTCTCTACGAGCAGTCGGTCTTCTAAAGCCGTCATATAATACCCGTGAAGGATTTTGTCCTTAATCCATTGCACTGCCTTCTCTGTGGCAGGTGGAACACTGTCTTCTGTTAAAAATTTCTTATATATCATGGCTAGTCCAGACATTGCTTCTTTGCGAATTTTAAACTTCTTATCGAGCGTTCTTTCTCTAACAAAATGTAGTAGATCTTCTGATTCCGCGACTGCTTGGAAATCTCTTTGAGCGGTTGCAATAATGGCCATGACAACCTCGTAGCGCACTTGCTCGTGGGCGTCATGCTGCCTCATTTTTAACGTCTCCGTTATATCTTTTCTCAGATCTGGATGGTGGACGAGGAAATGCATACAATACTGGACGCATTTGATTCTTATTTGCACGGATATATCGTTAAAGCGACCGAGGAATGCCCGCCATAACGCTGGGTACTGTTTTGCCAAGTCCGACCCCGGTTCCGAGAACATTCTAGCGAGTAAAGCCACTGCACTTAACCGCTCTTGGAAATGAGCTGACTTCAATTTACATTCTAACTGTGGCAATACTGACAGTAACACTGATGGACAACATTGATTCAATTCATATATTAATTCATATACTTTTGAGAATATTAAAAGATTTTTTTCTTCTTTTCCAAGAATTATTACATGATTAAAGAACTGAAAAATAAAAATAATGTTTAAATAACAAAGTCAAGCCGTCTAAAAATAAAAGCAGCTAGTGTAACCATAATCAGTAATAACTTGTAAGACTGAAGAGCACGAATTCAATTTACTGACTATAGCTATATCAAATTTTACTTCGACATAAATATACTGTCATATATATAATGTTGCATGTTTTTAATTTAGGAACCGTAATCTAAACTTAAGTATGTTCTGATATCGTATCGTATCGTCAGCCAATTGCAGTCCACTGCTGGACATAGGCCTCCCCAAGTTTGCGCCAAACATCCCGGTCCTCCGCAACCCTCATCCAGCCCGCTCCGGCAACCTTGCGTATGTCGTCAGTCCAGCGGGCCAGAGGGCGTCCTACACTACGTTTGCCAAGACGCGGTCTCCACTCCAGGACTCGTCTGCTCCAACGGCCATCGGTCCTGCGACAGACGTGACCGGCCCATTGCCACTTCAGCTTACTGATTTTGCGAGCTACGTCGGTTACTTTAGTTCTCTCACGGATAACCTCATTCCTGATTTTATCCTTGAGAGAGACCCCGAGCATAGCTCGCTCCATAGCTCGCTGAGCGACTTTAAATCTGTGGACCAGCCCTACTGTCAGTGTCCACGTCTCGGCAGCGTATGTCATTACAGGTAGGACACATTGCTCAAAAACCTTCGTCTTTAGGCTTTGCGGAATTGTTGACGTAAGGACTCGACGGAGCTTGCCAAATGCCGCCCAACTCAACTGAATCCTCCTATCCGCTTCCTTCTCGAAGTTGTGTCGGCCAAGTTGTATTGTCTGGCCTAGGTAGGTGTAGTCCTGTACAACTTCAAGAAGAACGCCTTCGACCCGCACTGGTCTCGGCATGACGTTTCTGTTGAACATAACTTTTGTTTTGTCCAAGTTCATACCAAGACCAACACGTCGGGAGGACCCATTTAGGTCGTTCAGCATTTGATTTAGCTCTTCCAGTGTCTCTGCAAAGATGACTATATCGTCGGCAAAACGCAGATGAGAGATATACTCTCCATTGACGTTGACGCCTCGTCCAATCCAATTCAGGGTTTTAAAGACGTCCTCCATCGCGTTGGTGAACAGTTTCGGGGATATCACGTCCCCCTGTCGCACCCCACGATGGAGCCGAATAGGTCTTGTCCGCTGATCTTGGATTTGGACGGTCATCGTCGCAGCGCTGTAGAGACATCTCATCACCTCGATATATCGCCAGTCGATTTGACATCTCTGCAGGGACTCCAAAACAGCCCAGGTTTCGATGGCGTCGAACGCTTTCTCATAGTCCACAAATGCCATACACAGCGGCTGATTATACTCCTCGGTCTTCTGTATAATCTGCCGAACAGTATGTATGTGGTCTATGGTGCTGTAGCCTTTTCGAAACCCGGCTTGCTCCGGAGGTTGGTATTCGTCGAGCTTGATGGCGAGACGATTCGTGACGACTCTTGAAAACAACTTGTAAACGTGGCTCAGGAGTGTAATCGGCCTGTAGTTCTTTAGGAGGGTTTTATCACCCTTCTTGAAGAACAAGACGACCACACCCCTGGACCACGCTTCTGGCGTCATGCCTTGGCGGATGACGGCATTAAAGAGTTCTGCTAAGGCCTTTTGGACCGGTAGTCCACCAGCCTTTAGGAGCTCAGTGGTAATGCCATCATCACCCGGGGCCTTCCCATTCCTGAGCTGTTTAAGAGCCGCACTAATCTCACTTACGTCAACGTCCGGGATGTCTTCCGAGTAATGGCGCGTCAGTGGTGCACGTGGATCTTCAATGTCCTGAGCTATAGGCTTGTGTGTGCGCGATGAGTAGAGCAGCCCATAGAACTTCTCAACCTCATTCTGGATCTGGGGTCTTGACGTGACTATTGTGCCATCCGCTGTCTTAAGCTTTGCAAGGTGGCTTCTCCCTAGCGGTCTTTGGAAAACTTTGGACCCCCTATTTTGCTCACTGAGGGTTGTAATATTTCTCGTGTTTGAGCAACGGAGGTCCCGGCGCGTGAGTTTCCTTATCCGCCTAGAGAGAGCCCGTTGATTTGGAGAAGCTGCTTGAGCGAATGGCATTTCCCGTCTCTGCCTCATCAGATCCAGGGTTTCGGGAGCAAGTTTGGACTGCTTAGTGGTACTCGTCGGCGGAAAATGCTTACGGCCCAGTTTACACACTGTCTTCACCACGCTGTCGGTTATCTCGTCCACATCGTCAGTGGTTTCCAGCGAGTCGAATCGATTTTGCAGTTCCAATTGGAACTGCTTGGACACACGGTCTACTTGGGGCGGCGTAGGTCGGAGAGTAGATTTCAGCAGGCGTTTTCGTTCGACTTTGAAGCATATATTCAGAGTGCCTCGTACGAGTCGGTGATCGCTGCCGGTGTTAAACCTGTTGATCACAGAGACATCTTTGAATATATACTTTCTGTCCGCCATGATAAAATCTATCTCGTTCCTTGTCACAGTATCTGGACTTTGCCAGGTCCATCTCCTTTGGGGCTTCTTCATGAAGAAGGAATTCATCAAGTAAAGCCCCTGCATCTCGAGGAAGTTGACCAGCATTTGCCCTCTGTGATTTCTGCACCCCAACCCATGTGGTCCAATCTTCGATTCGTCGCATTCCTGTACTCCCACTTTAGCGTTGAAGTCTCCCATGACCACGTTGTAGAAGCATGAGGTCGTACCATGTATGGCTTTAGTAATGTCCTCATACATGGCTTCAACCTCTTCATCGGAGTGTGTCGAGGTCGGCGCATATACCTGCACTACCTTCAGAGAGTACCTGTCGGTAAGCTTGATTACGAGGTACGCTACCCGGGTCGACACACTACTAACTTCCACAACGTTGCCAACAAGAGCTCTGTGGACCAGAAAACCGACACCACCTTGGGAGGCCCTATCACCTTCCCGGAAGTAGAGCAAGAGACCAGAGTCAAGGGTTATTGTATCCTCTCCCTCTCTTCGGACTTCCGATAACCCCAGAATACTCCACTTTATATGACTTAACTCTACCTCCAGTTCTGTGAGGTGATGGTCCAGCCGAATCGTACGTCCGTTGTACGTTGCCAAATATATATGTTGTTTTCGGCAGCCTTTACTCCGGGGATTCTTAGCACCCTCTGCCCCGCCGTGACCACGACCGCTGCCTTGGCCGGGAATAGCGGGGCTGCCGGGCACTGAGGGCCGTATTTTTGGCGCTGTCTCCATGGGGGATCTTGCCATTGTCACCACGCTTGGCAGGCGGGTTGGTGACCGCAGTAGGTGTTTATGTTAGACAGGGTCACGCTGCTGCCCATGCCCTGATTTTTCCCTTAGTCGCTTCTTACGACACCCGCGGGAGGATATGGGGTGATGCTATTCTAAGCCGGCATCACACGGCAAATGTTCTGATAAGACACGGCAAAATACGATCCGACAAAATAATAAAAAAATGTTCATCTCCAACTCACCGCCTGTATGTAGGGCTCCAACGTTTCACTGGTCTTCACAATCAGTTCCTTGGCCAGCGCGTACGCGTGCTTGTGATCACGTTTATTGGGGTCCACTAGGTTCACAAGAATCACGTTCAATAACTCATTGGAAACCACATCTGACTCGGTAATTAGTGGACAGAGTACGTCAAGCATAAAAGATTTCACTTTTGATGAGTGTTCCGTACTAAAAAGAAAAATAATAAAGTTATAATACATTACCTATCCTATTATTAATAAATTCCGCATATCGCGGTAACCAGAGACAATTTAGTGTCAGGACAAATATCAAATAACCGAAACTCATCAGCAGCAACTTTAGTATTTTAGCATAGTAAAGCAGGTAGACAGAACCTAGTGTCAAGGCACTCCGTTCTCTTTCTGCGCACTGTTCTAATTCGAGTCATTGCTATTGCGTGGCAGAACTCGACCTTCTTGTCTTACTAGTGTGGAAATGCCAATAATTTAAATATAATCAGCCGCCCGAGTGGGAATCGAACCCACAATATATATAGCGTTTATACGAAGACCTCAAATCAAACACAATACAAATATTATGTCCCCACTTGTAAGATTTAAACCAACAATCAAAACAAAAGTTCGTATATGTCTAATTAAAGTCGCTAACTTTAATTATACATATTCAAACTACGTCACTACGATATCATAATGTAATAAGAACGTGATATTAAAAAAAAAACAACATATAAATGTAATTAAATAGTTTTTGCATTATAATATTATAATAGCATTATAAGTAGTGGAGATTACTTTATAGTTTGCATTTCATATAGTACAACATCAATAAAAACACAATTATGAACTGCAGCAGTCGGCTGTACTTAAATATTAATCGAGTATTCGAAATGTTTCGATACATACGTACTGTATTATATTGCATATCATTTTATCGATTTTTCGTTGACGTTCGCAAACAAAATGTCGGCTTGACGAGTAAATTTCATAAAGTAAATTTACCGTTACACCTACGTCGAGCTTGTTATTGTTTCGTTTAAAAAAATTATGCAGTGAAAAATGTTTGTGATTGTTAACAGTACTATAAAAAGATATTTTTTTTATCGATGCCCTACTTTTCATTCGTTTCAATTAAAATATATTTTAAGAACTTTAGAAATAGAATATACAATAAAAAACAATATCAAATGACTGAAATTCCACATAGCAGCAATTTTACGCTTTATCCCGAATAGCAGGGTAATCAAGATAACCTAATACAAGAGACACTCCGTATGGGTTTTCCGCTCTAATTTAAAAATTGACAACCAATAAAAAAATATTAAAATGGCATTCAAATTCACATTTATCGTCCCATCAAACAACACATCAAATGTTCGTACGCAACATTTAATATATCGTTTTGTTAGAATTTGTTAATGTTCCTCGTAATTACAATTTCTGCATAAAGAGAATACGGTTACATATGTACCTGTATTGATATTAAATATCCTACAGCACCTCTAGAATTCACTATCGATTTTCTATGATCTATATAACTCCGATATATAATGTTATGATATTTCCTTTTGAAAGAGGAATATATGTTAACACAAAATTTGTAAACAAAATACGCTAACCTCTCAATTCTGTATATTTCATATTTTCTTGACGTATACTATGATTTCAGAAGTTATTGTACGAATAAAACATTTTTCTTATGTTTGGCAATTTGAGTAACCTGAACATGTTGCTAAGGTAACGTCCACGCAACGGTGATTGCAATGATTGCAATTGCGAATGTGCATTTTACGCGTCAATAGATATACTATATAAAATTAAACTTTTAACTCCATAAAATAAAGCAAATTGTTTATCATATATATATATATATATATATATATATATATATATATATATATATATATATATTGAGTTGTTCAACAAATTAAGCAGGGAGCTGATATTTTATTTAAAACCTTATAAGTCAACTCGTTTTACCACAGTCAAAAATTTATGTTTATCTATTAGTTCCCTATACGAGATACCGTCTCTGCCTATTTATTAAGCAAAAAAAAATTAATTAATAAAAAAAACAATAAATATTATTTAACAGAAATAAAGGAGAAGGAATTTAATTGAATGCCATTTCTCAATATTATAGTTGACGATGGTATGTCGCATTTATGAAGTTTCACATTTAGAGTTAAGACTTTAAATCATTGTAAAATTTATAAACGACATCTATAGTTATTTTTTCAAAAAAATAATTAACTTATTATTTTTAAAATTGACGCTTAACGTAGATTAAAATATTTTCGAAATTCTATTTAAATTCATATCATCACTCATAGATATTATTTGCTATTGATTATCTTATTCTACGTATTGTTGTCATCACGGCACATTATGGCATATCGTCCTATATAGTAAATACGATGATTGTTGATTGATATTGGTATCATGCTTAGCGAAGTGTGAGGTTAGATCCTGCCGTCCAGAACAGTCCCTTAACTGTTGGTTGTCTATGTCGATGGTAATGTGAATAAAAGTCAGGTACAATTTTTTGTTTTACATTGTTTTAGCTAAGAACTCTATTTATGTTAATTCTATTGCACGTTCGTTATACAACTGCTGATCTTAAGCATCTCTTAGTTATATATTACTATTATGCATAAAGTAATATGACAAAGAGCCGCCGTTTGCAAATACGTAATATACAATATTACGAGATTAACTTGCAACTAACACTTAATAATAACCATAAACTAAAATCAATCACCATCCTCATTTCTCGAAGCCTAATTCTATACATTGTTTAAAATTAGAATTTAGGATTCGAGAGCAGGTTCAAATCCAACCTGCATTACGACCTTTACCACATCAAAGTATATATATATATATATATATATATATATATATATATATATATATATATATGATCACATGTGATATTTTATCAATATTTGTTCGCATAAAAAGAACATCTTGCAACGCCATTTTGACCCACTTCTAGTCGTCCGATTTAAATAAATGCATGTAGGTACCTGATGTTCTTGGCAGGTCGACATGAAATTAATATGAGCCGTGCTCCTTTTTATTTTTTGTTTTCAAAGCTGTATTAATTATTGTATTCCATGTTGATAAAGAAAACTAATAGATGAGACAATCGAGCTTTCCAGAATTAGATTTTATTTTATGTCACTATATGCAGAAACTACGTAAACGGAAACAATATCTTAATATAATAAAAATATATATATTTTTAAAAACTAGCTTTTGGAACTATCTTAAATTTTTTTTAATAGTTTACCGTATTCTACTCTTCAAGCCATTGTATTTGATTTCATATAACTGGGTGGATTGTAAAAAAAATGTAACCCGACATTAAGCTGCGAGTGGTGAAATTAAGCTTGTAAGACAATATATATATATATATATATATATATATATATATATATATATATATATATATATATATATATATATATATTATTTGTATATATATTATATATAATTTAATATTAAAATCAGATAACGACATATTACATATTTTGTACTTACTTGACAATCTTGAACATGAGTGAGAAGAGCGCGCAAAAGATCTCTTGGCAGTCTTCAAGTTCAAAACACATGTTGAACGATTTAACATAGGCCAAGTTCTCTAATAGGTAGAAATACCGTTTGAACGCTGGATCCTTTGGGTCCCGGAGACCTTGCAGTTGGTTGATGAGGAACAAGAATATCGTTTTTACCTTAAAAAGAATAAAAAAACGCCACATCTTAAACGGTCATTCTTAAAATATAAAATAATATTCTGCAGAAAAAATACATCACTAGGTATATATGTACAAATAAAAAAATGCTTTAAGTATAAAAATTAAATCCACGGGTCAAACGCGAACTTTCAAAATAGACCACTAAACATAAATAAAAAAACCTGAATAAATAACAAAACGAGGAACTATAGCATTTATACGGATGGGTAAATATAGACTAAGCAAACACTAACAAAAACTGATTATAATGTAAGTTAGAGAGATATTGCAGAAAATCGTGTGGGAAGTTGCTTCGTTATTATGGTTTCCAATTTCCTAACTAATAATAATGATGAAACATTGTATTTTATTATATTTTAGAAATATATTGTACGCAGGCGTGTACCACCTCCTTAAGTGAGAATATTATTACTAGATAATATTACTAGAAGATAAAACAAATTAAAATTTTAGATTCTTTTTTAAGAAATATATAGCATTTTACTAAGGCGACCTAGCACTTTTAAATCAGTCACAATTATGCAAAGGAACAAACAAAATGAATGATGAATAATATTAGTCGATGTAAATTTTAAAAATATAATGAAGAAGTAATTGATTAACTTATACTAAGTTAAGAGCATTACAAAGTTCGCTCTGCATGATATACCTTCTCATCTGATCAAAAGACTCGACTATCTTTGACGGCCAGGTTGCTAGCCTGAGAGCTCGCCGAGTCTACCCTTTCTCATAGTAAAAACGATTGGCGTTAGTGGGTATAAAAATTTAAGAACATTCCAGATCACCGTAAAACCACAAAACCCAAAACCTGAACGCTACTATAAAAAATGTATATGAACCACAAATGCGATAAAATTTTGTAACTGAAGTCATATATACACAATTTTGGTCAAAGATATGTCCGGCGTCGTCATTCGAAGGCAATCTGATATTTATACGAGAACGGTACCGTTTTTTAAAAATGTTAAATAAACAGCTACGAAAAAAAATTAAGTTGAGTTATAAAAAGAGTAAAGATATGGACGTCATGTACAACGTACACTTTATTAGCTAGAAATGCATCCTTGTGTGTTTCATAGACAATAATTCACCTAAGTCTAATACTTAATAGCTGGCTATTCTCAATGAGAATAACATAGCGTAGTCAATAAAAGGAAATAATCGATCTAACCGAAAACCTCTGATGACTGAAAACACAAGGAAAATTTGTGACACCATGTCCGAATATACAGCAGCAGCCGAAAAAAACGAATTACGAACGAATTCCATCTGAGCAAAACACGAGTATATTCGCCTTTACTGATCATTACACAAAGTCGAAGATTGATTTTCATGTACATTTTCGAATGTAGTGTATACAGGAAAAAAAAGTGGTACTTGAAAGCAGGATCTATGACAGAAAAATAAGTTTTGCATCGTGATCAGATGCAAGGAGCTTACCTCTTAGTCAGCAGAATATTGCGCGTTGAAATGAATTCAAAAGGATAAATTTAAAAAGAAAGCAAATATTAGATTAAAGACTGTCGATGTAAAATAACATCGACATAATTGACCACAATTTTTTATTTTCAGGACATTCAAATCTATCGACCGATAGCATATAATAGATATTTATACCATAACATAACAAAGATTTTTATACGAACCGATTATAATTATGAATATAAAACATGATAAATCATTTTACATTTAATGTAAGGAGAGAATTTCTTTCTAGAAAAAAGTTTTTAAATACCATTAAAAACAGATTGTTATGTGTACAAATAATGGCATTAATTGTAACATATGTATACATAGTATATATGTATACATAGTTATATAAACTGATAATTGATATTTCAAAACTGAAATGAATGATACAAAGTTAATAAAACAAGAACATATATTTTGCCTAATTGTTTTAATTAACACATATTTCAACTTTTAATTTTCTCGAAACAAGAGAAAATGGACTTTCAAATAAACGGTTCAACTTCTTGATTGTGGTATTCGATATTTAAAAAAATATTTAATGAAAGTTAAGTTATTGTTGTTAACTTTTTGTTAAAAGCTCCTGCCCTGCAAACTGTATAAATTGAAGAAAGTGTAATTTCTGTTGCACCAATTTTGTTTATTCACATCGTTGTAAAGATGTATTTCATTAGTAAACTACTATAATTACATTGCAAAATTTTACAACATATATATTTCTTTGTTGGAATAAATTGATAAATATTGAATCCGCAAAGCTGGGATTGAAATTATTTTCAAAAATCCCATTTAATTTGCACTGGAGCAAACAATCAATAAAGCTATCACTTTTTAAGTTTCTGAAATTATTAAAATGAAAATCTTGTTGACTACGTACGAGTGTCATGTGAACATGGCTTTAATTTTATAATATTTAACCTACAGATAACATCACAAAAGATTTAAATTAGACAAGAACTAAAAAATCTGTAAAACATTGAGAGACCATTGGAACTGTCAGAGGATCCTCTTTACAATAAATCGAAAGATCAAAAGGTAAACGAGTCGAGTCGAGAGAAAATCAAAACTATTTAAATATAAGTCGAAATTTATGTAAACGAGATGAGGATGAAATAGTGGCGAATATGTTAAATTTCTAAACCGATGTACTTATTTTATGTTGTGTTATAAACAAAAAAAATGAAAACGATCATTCTGGTCGGACTATAGAAAAATATTCCTTTTTCTTATGGAATATTGCTTCACTTTGACGAAAAATACACTAAACTGTATGTTTTTAATCCAACAGTACTATTAAAAAAATAGTATGCAGTATTTCACAGTGTAGGGCTGGAATATCGTAACCACGCAATTTATTGAACTTATGGGGACAAATTACTTAAATATTAACTGAGCAATAGAAAAGAATTTTGCTAGTCAGTTATCCTTTTTCATGTTGGTAGATTTCTAATTATAAGTATTTAAGTTTGTGGGACAGATACTTATCAAATTAAGAAAAAGAAAACCAGTTGATACTTAATCATTTTGAAAATGTCAAATTGACATATTTTATCCCTTGTTATTTTGACCACCATCGACAATTTTTGTTAGGCAAAAGAAATGCAAAAGATAAAGATACATTACAAACCACAAATGATATCCCTCTGTAAGAAGCAGTCAGAAAATGTTACTTTTATTTCGAGGCATATTCTTTTTAGTTATAGTACAGTTTTTTATATCTATTTTTTGTCTAGGTTCTACTAACGATGTTACAGTACTACTAATCGAAATCCTTCGAACGAACCAAAAATATGCAAAGTCGGGTGGTAAGTTCACACAGGTCTTTCCTCATGGTGTATTTATCATTTAATAAAAGTAATTGATACGAGTAAATATTTTCAAATGTGACTCAAACCAAGATACCATGTCTTATTTTTTTATACGGCTTGAGAAATCCATTTTCAATAAAGTCATCCTTATGAACATTTAATTAGAATAGACACGAACATCTTTGGTTGTTGTTTTTATTGATGAAACACGACTTTACTGCGTTCATTTTTAGATGTTATTTTGTTTATATTAATTATATTAGTATTTGAAAAACGTCTTACCTGTTCCTGATCCTTGTAAGGTGCCTCCGGAGCATACACCCTAAGGACATCAGCGATACAACATGCGATGAGCAGTTGCACGTCCCGCGAGGGGTGAGTGAGGAAGAACTCATCAGCGAGATGCAGGGCGAGGGGAATGTACTGCTGGTACATGCCCTCATCCTGGCCAAGACCTTGGAGCGTGTGTGCCAGGGCCTGTACACAGATGAGAAATAAATTACCAAAAAAAACAAAGCAGATTCCTTTATTGCTTCAGCTCAAAATTGAGATATAATAATATAAATAAATACGCGGTTTCCGGAATTAGTGTGCAGGAAATGCCGAAGAGATCAGACATTTTTAACAATTATTGTTTTAGCTTATATTACACTCATAGTTGATAATTGTTTTTTCTTTTATTTGTTCCACATGCAGACAATGATCAGTTACATTTTAATAATATGTATAAATTTTAGACTCCAAAATTACAAACAAGTATGTCTGTAACATGAATGGACCTTTAGCAGAAGACAAAATGATTAATGATAGGTACATTCATTTTGACATATAATAAGAACATAAGGTCACAAGGACGTGAAGCATAAAAAAATTCATAACCTCTAGATATTGCTATCTAATTTGCTATGTAAACATACTGTAAAAG
This sequence comes from Dryadula phaetusa, assembly GCA_032432895.1. NCBI lineage: Eukaryota > Metazoa > Arthropoda > Insecta > Lepidoptera > Nymphalidae > Dryadula > Dryadula phaetusa. Next base: position 148,693 of record JAOYRS010000078.1, read on the forward strand.
AAATAGTGAAAAATTCTTATAAGTCAGAACTTATTAAAAAGCGGAGCTTTCACAATTTGCTGTAAAAGAGCGCACCTACAAAGGATAAAAATGCTATAAATTTATAGTAAAAATCTTTATAAAGTAAATAAATTATTAAGTTCGTGGATAATAAAATATTCCAGTAAAATAATGCAATAATTATTTGAAATTGTTAGAGATAGGTACGGTCATAAAATACTACAAATATTAAATTTTGTATGAAATTGTACTAGATAAAGAATGCAAGAGATCCGAAAGGCTATTATGGGAGGCCCAAGGAGGATTTAGACCTGGAAGAGGGTGCATGGATCAGGTATTTTCTCCCCGCATGATCACGAAAATGTTTTTGCCTGTAAACCAGAAATATTTCTGTGCTTTTGTGGATTTGAAAAGGCATTTGACAGGGTTATAAGAAAGAAGTTATGGGAGATACTGCCCCGATACAGTGTGACCCTTGTTACAGGCTGTAAATCTCTTTATCCAGATCACTCAGCCTGTGTAAGAGTAGCAGCCGGCATTTCGTCTCATTTTGATATTTGTTCGGGTGTTAAATAGGGCTGTGACATGTCAGCTTGGCTGTTTAATTTATATTTGGATAGCTGTTTAAAAGGAGTGAAAGAAAGTAACATAGGAGTAAAAGTTGGTGATTTGACAGTTAACTGTATGTTGTACGCAGATGATACAGTGCTAATTGTATCATCAGAATGCGAGTCACAGGCATTAGTCACCATTCTGAAAGAGGGTGTTAAAGTAATGGTTCAAACCTGAATGCGAGTAAAACTAAGATTCTACTATTTCAAAGAAGAAAAACAACAAGAAGAATATCGAAGAACTCCATTCTCTGCTTAACGTCTGATTTCGATACATTTTGTATTGAGTGGTGAAGCTTAACATCGCTCTTCTCTCTTATTGGGGCGTGGAAAGATTGGCTTGATTGGATTTTGTTATTTAAGTGGGAAACTTAAATAATAAAATCCATTCTCAGATTTATAATCATTTTGTTTACACTTAGACATCTGTCCCACTCATAAGCGTTCTAGTCAATTAAGCTATACGACATACTTTCACGTTCCGTCAAGACAATATTTATAGTTCTGGCAACTTTCAAAGTATCGCTTTACAAAGACGAAAAAGTATTTGAATCTTAATGCACATGCAAAGAAGAGAAAATTTCATAAAATTCTCTATTTCCATCCTTGTTAAAATACGTCTTTTATATATATCATAAACATATTTAATAATATTGCAAAGCACACATTATGAAGGTATATGCACGTGAGCTTACATCAGGCTTAATTGGCCAGAGCACTCGGACCGTATTCAAGGAACTTGCCACATGCATACAATACGATAAGCACTATATAATAACTCGAAATACAATTTCCCAGTAATTGTTTTTTAATGTTAATTAATAGCTAATTGCAGTGGTACCAAATAAATTACAGATGAGGTTACTAGCGGGACGGCCATGCGTTTTAAATATGAAATTACAAATTTGTATTTAATAATTATATGAAACCATAACGTATTTTTTTAGCATAGTAATACAGGAAGTTCTAAGTGTGAAGACACTATGCACTCCGCTTTCCGTCGAATTCAAGACATTGCGTCGTGTTGCGTGGTGGAACGCTACGCCGAGCGAGCGAGGACATGAAAATAATTATACATAATCATTCCCTCAGTGGGAATCTAACCCAAAACCGATCGCCTTTAGAATCAGACTTTGCCCCACTGCACCACCGGCCAACCAGCCTCTATAAAAAACTGTTACTATCATAAAAGTTATGAACGGCTATTTAGCCTTTAATTTATTTGGGTATATTATATAAAAATTAAAATATCTACTTATTTTCTGGTTACGCAGCACTTACGGATGAGAAAGACCTTAAAAAGCACATCAATTCAATACGATAATTTGATGACATTGCTTAGGCGTACAGCACCTCCACGCTGAATTCTGTCTAATCAGACTTCTATTCAAACCATATTTGAACCCATAACAATCGTAAGCAAAGCTAATATATTAGTCACCTCACACGTATAATACTTCCCTGCATACCTCTTTCACCTCGTCCACAGTCATTATCCTCTTCCTACTTGCCCTTCGGGGGGTCCTCATGCTCTTTACGTGACTTTCCTCCAGTATCTTCGATACTGTGTTTTCGAAAGTCAACCAAGGCCGAGGCCTCCCCCGACTTCTCATACCACTCACCTTGGCCTCATAAATCTTTCTTACCTTTCTTTCATCGCTCATTCTTTTAACGTGCCCAAACCACTTGAGCTCGTTCTTCTTCATTCTTACTGTGACATTCGCACTTACACCTGCCATTCTGGGAATCGCTTCATATACGTCAGCTAAACTGACTCCGCATATGCGACGAAAAGATTTCATCTCTACTACATTCATCTTTCTTTCTTTCTTTCTTCTTTTGACACACCCACGTTTCGCTGCCGTATAACAGCGTCGGTATCAGTACTGCATTGTGAACGGCAAAACGTGCAGGTACGCTGACGTTTTGCCGTCACATCAATGCAGCAAGAGCACCGTTAACTCTGTTACCGGCAGCATTACGCCTTTTCACATCCATTTCGTATCTTCCATCTCTACTAAACATACTTCTCAGATATACCACCTCATTCAATTGTTCTAATATCTTTCTATCTACCATAATCTTGCATTCCGTTCTTTCTTCATCTCTTTCAAATACTAGAATCTTAGTTTTACTTGCGTTCAGGAACTCCCAATGCGTCACGACCAGCCCCTAAACTCTTTTCTTCTTATTTTATACAAGCTTATAAAAGGTCTTAAATTATATCGACAATTTCTGTTACTATATAAAAAATATCAAAAACTTTTAAATTACATTATCAAAGCAAAATATTTATTACACTAACCTCTGAATTTACTGCAAGTTGTTTTTAAGTTTTCCGAAAGTTTAATCGAAATGCTAAGTATATTTTAAGTCGCCGTCGTGACGCAGTTTCGTAACGTATAGAGGACTGAGTTAAATCAGTAGAAGCACGTTTATATTTGAACTTTATGCGGTGTACTTAGATAAAGCACTGAGTTAAGTTCTATTACCTATCACTTAATGTCAATAAAAGGTACACTTAACGTACCGTTGTATATAATTTAGTAAATAAAAGTGTAAATAGTTCTAATAACTCTTTTTACAAAATGCGCTAAAAATAATTGAAATTTTTTTACACCTTTATAAATTTACAACTATTTTAGTTTTGGTAAACGCGTAACATTATTAAATGTAGATTTATTTTTTACAGCTTCACGCTTTCTTACACTCAGAAACTCCGTTCTCAATTTTCCGCCCAGCTTCAAGATTTTGCAAAGTGATTAACGGAACTCAACGCTGCAATTATCTTACCAAAGCGAGAATTGAAGAAATTAAATATACTTTATTATTCTATTATGATATTTAAATTATTACAGTTTACAATGATTTATTTTATTTAAAATAAACCATTTTAAACAAAACTTATTCTACTAACACTTCATATCAGTACTTATTAAGAATAAAGTATATTGATTATAATGTAAGTTTAAATATAGATAAGATAAAAATACATCAGGACAACTTTTCCAAGTATTCGACTTAGTTTGCGTTGCTTATTCGATTACGTTAAGCTGCTTATAAATTGCTTTTACTTTAAAAATATATCACTTATAAATATAACGATATTCACAGTTATATTTAAAAATGTTGCGGCCGGTCGTGGCGCAGTGGGACAGCGTTTGACTGTAAACGCGACCGGTTGTGGGTTCGATTCTCACTTGGGGAGTGATGATATTTAAAATTATTTTAACTTCCTCGGTGGCATCCTTTGGTAAGACTAAATGTGGCGTTGGGTTCCACCACTTAACACGCAATATCTCGAATTCGGTGACAAGCGAAATACGGAGTCTTAACACTTGGTGCTTTCTCTATGCGGGATGAAAACGTAAAGCTTACAAAATTCCTCTGAATTTTTTTCTTTATATTCAATAGAAGTATCCAATGCAGTATTACAATTTAACGATATAGAATGTACGTTAATAAGAATGAATATCTATTCATTTTCATTTTCTATAAATAAAACAAACAACACACGCAATATACATAGTCACGCAGCAGATTTAAAGTGTTTATTAAAACGCGGTGATTGAGAGTTTGATTCCCACTCGGGGGAGTTAATGTATTTAAAACGTTGAGATTTCTTCGATTTATATAAAACTTAGCGATGGATTTCGTAACACGAACATCAAGCAAGGTTATTTTTAAAGTTTATAAGCAACATTTTTCAGATAATGCAACAATATTGATATTCGATATATATACTAAAATATATTATATTACAAATATATTATAAATGTTTAAAAAGGTCTTAAACATGTAATTTAAATGTTAACATGCAGTTGTTGCAATGATGCGAGCGCGAAGGCAAATTGATTTTCCTAAGACTACACAATATCGCTTTATTTGCAATGAATACGTCTATAATATAAACCCATTTTAATCCGAAATCGAGAAGTTGCGTGTTGTCCATCAGAAACCATAACCAACCACATTTGCAGTCAGACGCTGTTCTACTACGCCACGATGGCCTCAACTAATTATTAAAGTTAGTTATATAAAATATTAAAATTGTACCATTATACAAAATTGAAGCTAGTAGTCATAAGATATATAAGTAAAAAAGCTCATTCTAAAAATAAAACGCTCCCTGTCCTCTGCATTGTGCATTGAACACAAGATAATAAAAATGGGTCAACCATATGTTCTTTTGTTGTGAATCCTTGTAAAAAAACTGCCGGGCATAGTTTTTATGCCACTTCCTTGGTTATTCCAAAAATATCTCATATATTTCAAAAATTAAAACAAAGGTTTAATTTTATCAAATTCCTCTTTCTCTCTCTCTCTCTGATCTCCTAAATCTATAAAGTGTAGTCATATAATATGTTTCCTACTAACTAGAACCAAAATAAAAATTGATTTTCGCCTAGTAATCCTCATTTTCGTGAGCAACCGGCTCAAATTCTAATAAACCACTCACTTGGAACTATTAAATAGCAAGTAGTAAGCATATATTATGATGACTTAAACTATTTCCATATAACCACATGGCCATAGGAATTTCAAGAAACCCTCTTTAAGATTTCCCACCATTTCCCAAGGAAACTACATTCCAAATTTAGACTATTTACGCACAGCAGTTACGGCTTTATTTATTAGTCACTTATTATACAAATATACGAATGCGTATATATAATAATACATGTATACATACTAATTTTATCACTGACAACTTCCTTGCCCTATAATTTCAGTTTATCACACGTTATCCTTATAAGTAGAGCGGATAATTTTGCCGCCTTCAAAACGTGGAAGACTAGCTTATATCGCTTATATCATTATTACGTTGGATGCCTGCCTAATAAGGCATCTAAAACTTTCATTTTTAGTAAATTATTTGACCTAAATTGTCAAATTTATTCAATATTTTAGATTAATAACTAAGCACGTGGATAAAACGCTTTACTTTACAACGTATGAAAATATTTAAGACTACGCCACTCGACACGCAATGTCTCGATTTCGGGCGGAAAGCAGTCAATGGAGTGTCTTGACTCTAGGTTGTGTGTCTGACCTTAACCTTCCATGCAGGATAAACCGAAAAACACTGATAATGCTTACTACCATTATTAATTTTTTTATCAGGTAAATATCGATAAATATCGCTCAGATTACGGGTAAAAAATAAAGTTAAATTAACCAAAATAAAAAAAATTATACATCTCTCAATAAGCAGAAACGAATCATAGTCTAATAACTATATCTAATTGAAAGGGTAGTCCCGATGGGACTAAGAGTGTCTCAAAGGCAAGCTTCCTTTAAATAGTTAAATTTATTCCTTTAAAAATTTACATTACAGCAATAAGGAAGCAAAATACAAAAATATAGGGAAAATGACTGTGGCATACAATATTAAATATATTAATTACAGAGGGTGAAAAATCTCTTTCGTACATTCTTTATATTACAAGAATAAAATAAATCAAACTTTTTCACTCGTAATTGTTTAATTTCCAGCAATCACAAAATAATTGAAAAAACTAACAAGTTACTGTTATTTTATTAAAAGTTTAATAAGCCCTCCTAGTAAATATAAAAATATTTATTCATATTTTGACTAAAAATGTTTGCTATTTTGGAAGAACTCTTTCTCTCAAAACTATTGGACTGTATCAAAATAACTAAAAATCACTGCAAAGAAAACGCCTTTCGAATGAAAAAAATAGCATCAAAATGGACCCATTAATTTGAGAGCTACGATGCCACAGACCGATCAATGGGCTGTTTTTTTTTCTTTTTTTTACCTTGGTCGTCCTGGCACGAACATCAGGTACATATTAAAAAATCTCAGATCAGACGGAACGTGTGTAAATTTTCAAGATTTTTTTATATTAATAGATACTGGATTGTTATATAAATTAAATGTCAAATTAAAAAATATTTTTATATAAATATGTTAAAATGAAAGAGTAGACAAGTGAAGTTAATAAACGAGCATTATAAAAGACAAATCACTTTACGAACAACAAAAAAAGGTACATAATTTTATGAGCGAGTAAAGAACGTAAACGCAAACGTAAAAAGCATTGAAGCATTTTATGTAATTAATTGTAGTTTTATAAAAAAAAATGGGAAATAAATAAAAATGTACCTGACTCAAAATAATATTTATAATATAATTTAGATCACCTACGCCTTTTCGACGTGAAGTTAATCTAATTATTTCAACGTTTACTTTTTATTTCAGTATAATATACACAAAAGAGTATGTGTCAGCCATATCCGCAGGGCAAAAAACAACACACCTGTCTTGTGCTTATATTACACAATACATTTTGGGTCACGTCATTATGAAAAGCCACAATAGCGCAGCTTACAAATATCTATACGTACAGGGAACAGTTGTAAATACGATTCCTACTTAGCTTCACGCATTCTCCAGAAGGGTAGAGAGAACCTAGTATCAAGACACTCCGTTCTCCGCTTTTCGATTCCGATTGAATAAAGGAACGCAATGCTTTATATTACCAGAACGGTGAAATTTCTTTGCTATATCTGTACCTGTAATTCGACACACCAAGACCCAAGGAAGCGGAGGTGGGATGTCGTGATGCAAGATTTGAGAGACAAAGGATTAATAGCAGACGTTATGGAGATCGCGCAAAGTGGAGGAAGTTGAGTGGGAAGTTGAGACCCTGGCTAGGCCGGGTTATATGACAAGTAGAAGAAGAACAAAGAAATCCAACACACAATATGTTTAAATAACCAGAAAGTAGAATGGAAAGAAGTGTGTTTTAGGTTCCTTCTTTCTATCATGTTAGATGCTAAAGATTTTTTGACCCAAATTTTATAACATAATGGATTCGGCAACTGTACCTTAAGTCTTCGAACGAGTTCGTCTGGTCCTAGGTCATCGGTGATTGGGCGGCAGCCTTGCGGGTACACTATTTCCGCCATGCTGCCAATCTAAGAAGAAAATATATAATTTAATAAATACTTTAAATATTGTACAGGATAGTACAGAATAATTCACTATTATCTACATTATAAAAAAACAATAAAAATTGAAATTTAACTTAAGAACATTGAACATAGGTAATATTTATAAATTGAGTTTAAAGTTGGGATTAATGTTATTAAATTGCTTTTGAATTGCAAATGAATTTAGTTGAAAGTTAAAAACATACATATAAAAACAGTTTATCTTTATATAATAAAAAAAAACATTTAATACTAATGATTGCCAGCATAAGATGGACCTGGCATACATTTGGCAAGTTCATGGAATTTTAAAATATTCTATTTTTGATAAATGCCACTAAAGTAAATATTTAGCAAATAGCACTCAAACTAATCAAAAGTGACATTCATACAGTAAATATAAAAACAATAAATATAAACCCTCAAGTGAATATTGATTTTATCAGAATCATAATATTTCTACCACCTTTGTATGGCTTAATAATTATTATTATCAGATATTGTAGAGCAAGCAGATTAACATAGCATAGTGTAAATTTCTTAATTATAAAGCAATTTATTTTATTTTATCTATCATGTTTATAAAGAAAAAAATGTAATGTAAATTTAAGATTGTGATAATTATTACCTTACACTAATTGAATATAATAATTTTAAAATGTTTGAAACAAGTTAACCAAGACTAGTTTTATACAATACACAATTTCAATAATTTTCAGAATTTTTCTATTTTTTTCAGTTTTGCAGTTTATCAATGTCCCGACTGTCAAAATGTCCAAAAATCCATTCTCCATTATAATATGTAATATGTAATAGCAATATGTTTAATTGCATAAAATGAAAGAATCTACTACTTGAAAAATCAGTCTTTCCTTTCATTATATGTATCCTATCTATTGTTGGTACTCATAAAGATAATTAGTGTAATACAATTATAATGTATTAAACATAACATTTTAATTTGTAATATACTGCAGTTATCTTACTTGCAGCAAAATTTACACTTTTTAACTATTTTGATACAATTTGCATATTAATGGTAAACATAAAATACATAATTAAGATCTTCAACAAAATAAAAAGCACATTTATCTAAAGTAGCATAATGCTTTGTTTTTACTATCTTTTGTTTTCTTACCTATTTATTTTTCTAGGAATCAATAATAGACATATGTGAGTACAATAACAATAGAATATTTTTTATTCTAAATATATTCTGTGGGCTCAAGTTGTTTAGTGTACTACTAAGTGATATGGTTTAAAATCTAATTACAGTTCGAAAATAATAGTTTTGCAAATATAAAAATGGACATCTTTTACACACAAAAACAACACAATATAAATTCAAGTCCATATGACATGATTCTATGTGACTTGTATGTATTGTATGGTATAACATTTATATTGTTATAATAATTCCATACAAAATACTTAAAAATATTATTGTGTCAATTTTTTCACACTTAGTTGCTCATATTTTCAAATTAATCAACATTTTTCTGCACATAAAATTGTACATATCATAAAAAATCAAATAATTATACATAAAGTCTTTGGAAAATTTAAAATATACTAGATATTGACATGCATAATTACGAACTTAGTAAGCTACTGTATAATCTAATAAATTGTCAACACATTTTATTTTGTTTGAAAAAAAATAGCAACCAAATGAGACCAGTTGGGGTGCAGTGGGACAGTGTCTGACTGTAAATGTGATCAGTTGTAGGAGCGATTTTTGCTCGGGCAAATTCTTTGCTCGCTAGAAAAAGTGCAACATTGAGTTCCAACACTCGAAGTGGAATATCTTGGAGTCAGCCTTGACACTAAGTACTTTCTGTCTACCCTGCTAGTTTAGTACTTTAGTTATCGGGTTTTGATGAGACCCAGTTAATACAAAGTTATTTCAATAATATTGTGCTGTATGAAGAACACAAAGGAGATTGATTGCTTAAAAGGAATAAAGTAAGAAAGATATTGAGTAATAATTCAATCTTAACTTATACCAAATCTTGAAACATGATAATTTCTGATTTATTGTAACAACTAACCTAAAGTGAAGTATTATTGCATAATATGACTTTTAGAACAGATTTATTTTCAATTGGCCTACTAGAAGACCAAATCTAAAAAGATTTTGTAATAAAATTGTGGACATCCTTTTGTTTTCTTTTCTAGTTATCAGATTTTTTCTCAGAAATCAAAACCCAACTTATTTTTTTTATTGATTCAATGTATAACAATATGGTATAAGTAAATCATATTGATATTTAAGTTATATTTAATCTGTGTGCTTCTAGATTATAAACAACAATTTAGTTATATTGCCTTTGTGTTTCAGTCAATACAATATTACATTTTTAAGATTCAACATTTATATGCAGTTGGAAATGTTTAACATTAATGAGATGTTTGGTTTGCTAGTATAATATTTATACTAAGAAATCACATATCAAGCGTACAATGCTTGTACTAAATATTTTGCTTCTTCATCTTAGAAGATTAATATTTTTATACTTCATTAATATCACAAAAGGATTTTAGATGGATAAAAAGTTGCACTGTTATAATTTGTTCATGTTAAGAACAACTGTTGCCTTTTCCAGGTACATATAAATAAATGGGTCACAGCCCCAAATATATTTTAAAACAAATAAAATATATTGTACTATATTTTGAGAAATATATGTAGCTATTTGCACATAGGACTACAATGTACAAAAGTAAAATAGGCATTTTTGTAAAATTAATTGTTCAAAAATAAGTGCAATCAATGAGAAATGCTTCTAAAAGTTTTTTTATAATTACTGGAGAAAAGAATCATAAAAAGTGATCATTTTTTTTTCAAAATAAGATGATTTCTAATTCATGTATTGACAATATCACACTGTGTATAAACATATACCAGGCATTAAATCATAACATAATTTGTGACGTGTATATGCTAAAACATAATCCAATAAAGATTTTGTCAAGTTTACAACGTAAAGACATATTTGTTTTGAACAACACAATTGCATTCGTGGTTCCCTTCAAGACTCGATGTATTGGCTTACCAACCACAATTCGATTACATTAAGTTTTTCTTTCCAAATAAACACATCATCATTTCGAGGTTAAGCCACGGCTAAACATTCTAGTAATATATATATTCACTCAATTTTACACGCGTAATACAAAATTTAGTAAAGTATACCGATAATGGCTAAAATACGTACAAGAAGTCATAGACGTGGGGCCTGTGTTCCCGATGTTTACAAAAATCACCACAGCAGGATAACCCAAACAAAGCAATCACGGAAATAACATAATAACTTTATAAAAACATCACTAGAAAACAAATCATTAAGATAAATAAATGTTTTATTGATCTAAATACATAGGAAATTTGTGTTAAAATTCTTTTATCAATCGGTGGACGCCAAACTGCGGGAAAAACTACGGTGAAGTTAGCAACATTTTAGTTCGCACATTCAAGGTTACTCTATAGTCTGTGGTAGCTAGTCGTTCAAAAACTTACTAGTTTTTTTTAATGCTTAGGAAAACGTGATAATTATATCTTAAAATATTATTATTTGTAAAATAATATCATAAATAAAAACAATTCTGAAATAAGATTATAACTCAGGTATAACTTTTGTATTATATATTTATTTTATTTTATAATTGTCTATTAACCTCTTCAATGTACCAAATTAATTAATAAACATCTTAACAATTTTGTTTTATAACTATGTGATTGAATATATTAAATTACTCAACAATAATTAAGGTAATTTCTAAAATTGTGAATATGAGAAAATAAAAAATAAAATCATATATTTGAAATGAAATATTTCTGACAATTAAAAGTAGTTTAAATATGTTTAAAGATGTTATAAATAATATTGATTACAAAATTTAGATTTTTTAATTTATATTATTCTGTCAAAAACAAAGTAAAATAAATAAAAGCTATTTTATCAAATCATTTTATTAAAACCATTTACAATAATAATTAAAATATTATTCCACGCAACGGAATCCTACAATTACCATTCTTGTAAAGTCATCTAACACAGCTTAGAAATCAAGTAAAAGGCAGAATAACACTTTAAACATATAATTTTTATGCAGCAGTCAGGTTGTCATGTAAATCACACTGCTAAATAATGCTAACAAAATTATCATAAGAAATCGTTGTAATATATATGTACAACGACATTCTCATCAGAATGGTAACGTGACTCCACCGACGGCTGCCATTACCATACCTTACTAGTTTATTTAAAATTATATAGTAGAAATACACTTTATAAGTAATTAAAAAGACAGATTACGAAAAATTAACATCTCGCATTTATTGCTTTGAATATTTCTACTACTTTTTTAATTAAAAAGATAGATACAAAACTCTATACAAAATGATGAGATCTACCACAAAAAAATATTTGTCTACAAAGATGTAAATAAAATTATTGTTTATTTGTTTTTAAGGTGATATATAAAACAATATCTTAGCCTGAGTATTTAAAATACAGCTTAAAAATATTCTTAACTAATGTCTAGTCTAATTCCAATTTTCTGAATGATCCCGCAGTAGAATGAATATCTTGAGTAAGGTCATTTTTCTCAAGAGCATATAAATCAATACACATATCGTCCAACGCAAGTAAATCTTCCCTGTGCTTCAGTAATTTTCGTTTCAATTCATCAATCATATCCTTTAGTGGGACCGTACCGCCATATTCTTTAGGTAATATAGAAGGGTCTACGTATTTCGTCAAATCTTCCGAGGTACGATGGAACTGAAAAATAGTTATAATTATAGAATTTATATATAGATATTAAATTTTAATTAAATAATAAAATTTCATGACAAATATAAGAATAATAACCTTTTTTTTATAAACCAATACAATAAGTTAATAATAACAAGCTAGTAACAAAAACAAAACATTATATTTACGTCAGGCAACATTTCGATTTTAATTTGGCTGTTCAAGATCTATCCTATTGACTTGATGCGCCATCGCCATGCATAAAGATCTGAACTGAACTAATTTGATGCGCCTGCGCTTTGTAATAGTTAAGCAGTAATTTTATATTCTTATTTACATTTTATGATCAAAATTAAATAAATTTTAGAGTCAAATCGATACGTTTTTAATGGTAATTAAAGAAGAAAATGGAAAAGTATATTTTGTATTAATATTATAAAAATGTATTACCATAACACGATCTTTTAGTTTATCGCTAAGCAATGACACCGCGAACTCAAAGAATTTGACGCCATAGTGCGGTATGTTGACAAAGTGTGTGCGCTTGTGACGCATTGGTGTGGAATTCTGCAACAAAATTATAACATTATAAATTATTTTTATTTTATTTTTACATTATTTTATAATTCGTTGGCGTTAAAATTCAGAGATTGATTAAATTGTCAGTCTGTTAATTTTATCAAATACTAAATTTTTGTTTGTTTTGAAATTTATTTTGATGTTTACAGAAATTGAAAATTATTTATCAAAAGTTGGGTAAGACACGATATTTAGCTAATTTGATAATTATGATAAATTGACTTTAGCATCGATACTCCAAAATGATCTAATTTGTTGTAACTATGTTCTTTTGAAATGTATGTCGCTGACGCCTAATACCAGAACAATGATCTTGATAAGCACTGTACTGTACTAGAATATTCAATATATTGACAGTTCTTCGGCTGAAATTGAACCTACAACCATTGTAAATATAATTAGCCACTACACATTGATGGAGTCTTATTTCTCTCTCTTAACTCCTTTAATATCTCAAAATCATGGTTATGGTGAGATGTACCTATGGTTAGAATGGACAAAGTTTGTCTCCAACGGCTTCTGTGATTAGCAATGTTAGTCTTATTTCTGATGTATTTATAAATATACTTTACCTGTATACAATTCAACATAACTCGTACATCAGTGAGCGACCACAGACTCACGTGCGGCATTTGCATACCAGCTTCGTCGTTCACATGAGTGTATCCTAGTAATTGTGAACGAGGCTCATCCAGCTGCAGTTCTACTATCATTGAATGTACGCGGGCCATTACACAACTATCGAACACATGGGGATCAAAACGACCTGAAATATTATAAAAAAGAATTAAAAAATTATATAAACGTGTTTTTTTATGTTCATCAGGTTTACATGTTTGCATCTATTCGATTATGAATACTTTACCATATTTTATCTAAGCAGATCACGTATATACGTACATAACTAATACAAATATTTTCTGTCTATCGATATTTTTTATTTATGTTTATATGGAAGTGCCACACAGTGTACAATAAAGCCATTGAAAAATTTTAAATTAATTATTAAATTTTTTTGAAAAAACGTATAAAAATTTTGAACGCAGTGGGATTCGAACCCGCGCCTCTTGGATACCGTCCATATCCAAGAGGCGCGGGTTCGAATCCCGCTGCGTTCAAAAAAATTTTTATACGTTTTTTCAAAAATGTTTTCTAATCCTAAATGTGGAATAACACTTATAACAAAAATAGTAAATAATTATTAAATTATCAAATACAAGATAGACGCACCCATACAAGATAAAACGACTCTCCGTCCTTCAGCATCTCTCTTAGGTAACGGCAATAGGTACCCTGCGTCTATAACTGCAGCTATTTTAGGGTCCAGGGGATCAAGTTTTTGGAACCAATGGGGGTACATTTGCCGTATCGTCAAATATCTCTCCAACATAGAACAGGCTTGAGGAATGGAATATTTCTTTGTGCGAAGGAAACGAAGTAGAAATGGCGCATCTGTGTGTATAAAAAATTTTTTTATTAAGCTTAAATCTTCATAACAACATATTTTAAATTTATTCTATTAGTGTACCTTTCCTAATATATATTAACGTTTTTTTATGTAAATAATATGGATAAATTAAAATTTCTTTTTAATTTTCTTCGTCCTTTTTTTCAATTATCAATAATATCAATACTATTTAAAAAAGCTAGTTTGCTTTCTTGCTATATAAATTAAATTCTTACTGTATAATAATTATATAAATTAAATTCTTATTGTAAAATAATTTTTATTGCTTAACAATAAACAATTAAAAAAACAAGAACAAGAAAAACAATTACCAGTCCTGCATTTCTTGATGGCTGGATGTTTGTCTATGAAGTGTCGCATCTGCGCAAGCGCATGGTCTCGTATGGCCGGTTCTTCTCTTATGTCCAACCTGGCTCTCTCTCGAAGTTCCGGTGGAAGATCACCAGTTTCTCGTTCTTTAGATTCTAAAATGGCAATTCTTTCGTCATCTGTAAGTCTCGGTGTGTCGGGTATGGGCTCATGTTCGCGTCTGCACTCTTCTGGCTGGAGGACGGAGGTCGCCATTTTATTTATCTTTAACAAAGATAAAGAATATATTGGTAATTTTACCAAAATCTTATTTTTTAACTTTACTCTGTCCCTGCATACTAATATCGCGTCTAATATATTCATATATACAAAATCAAATATCATACAAAAGTGCAAAATAGTGTAATAATTTCTTTTTAAAAATATATTTTGTTTAAAAGAAATATAAACTTAGAATATGTTATTAATGCAAATTAATATCGTACTACTTTAAGGCACCATGAAAATTTGGGCCAGCTAGAAAACATGAATCGTTTCCAACTTGAAATTTCAACATGATCTTAGACCATAATCTATTGACCCACTTCGTGAGTCGCCCATCATTCTTATGTAATAACATGACTGCCTCAAGCATTACGCAAACCACGTTAAGGAAACTCCACTAGGGGAACATTTTATAAGTTATTATCAATAATCAAATTTCATTTATGCTTGGTTTATTTTATAAACCTATGTTTAATGTCACGCAACAGAAAATCACGTATGGTTCCTATGGTTGCAAATGAAGCAATGAAATGAGTAGTAAGTAAAATATATCCTTTTAAAAAAATATTCCTTTTAAAAATATATTAGTAATTTGTACTAATTTTATATGAAAATTCAATTAAATTTTAATTTAAATAAAAATTCAATTAAATTTTAATAAATAAGATTACATAATTATAATAAACTTTTGAGATTGTCTTTACCTCCCTAAGTGAAGACAATGAACACGACAGAAACAATGTTTGTAAAGCTCTGATATAACTAAGCCTTTTCAGATAAATAAAAATATATGATCATGTTACTAGATTACGAACTACGTGAGTGAATATTTGCACGTATGCCCATTATGAACATCGTTAGAGGCGTCGATGGTTTTATTTGCATATTATAATAACCAGTATGTACATATTCTTAAAGATAATAATTAACAATAAACCTCAGGACCAGTTCTGCTATTATTTGATGAGTTCTTATTCAATTATTCAAATAACTTATATTCTACTAATAGGAAGACTTACTTAGTTTCGGGCTATTTTATTATATCGTGAAATGTTATACGTAATAGAAAACCACTAACTAATTAAAATGAAATTTTGTGTATTGTCGACCACTGGTATATGTATTGAGTAGACTAAAATATACCAAGTTAATTTAAATCTTTCAAATGATTATGAACATTATTCCATTTACCTTTATTTAGGTGCTTGTGTCCCTCCAAGTTCTTATGCGTAATTGTCATGTATTTTTACGTAATAAGCAAAACTAATAAATGGTTAAGTGTTAGGTACATTAGGTGTGTTACCAGTTGGTATATTAGTCATAAAATGAAAGTAAAATTGGCACTCAGAAATTACCATTGTCAAAGTTTATCACTTTTACTGTAACGTGAAAGGCGAGTGAAAGTTTAGAATGTGCAGATTTGAAGGTCAAACAATTTGTATCTACTTTGCTTATTTAAATTCTAACATTAAGATATTTTGTTCTCTTAAATATACACTTGAGACTGTGCTTAATTTTTTTCTTAATAAGTTATTTAAATGCTTTTTTGAAAGCTTAAAAAACTTTATAAAAATATGTATGTACTCATCTTGCGACTCTATAGTAACAAGTAGAAACACGTTTGGTACTGTCCATTATTTTACATTGTAAAGCTATTTCTCTGTACAAAAGATATATATGTTATAAGTATTACGCATTCTATCAGTTCCGGGCCCAAAAGTATGCCGTATGTCCCAATAGGTATTTATTGGTTACAATACGCTTTCGTCATTAACTGTTACTATCGAAAACTTTAATAAGTAATCGCAGATTATAATTTACTTTATATTAATATATCTTATAATATATATTATAGGCAGCTTACATCTTATGACTCTATTGTCGACTAGACTCAAATTTTAGGATACTAAGATTTTTTATAAATATTTATGGAAATTTCTTCATGGTCAATGGTAAACATCTACGTTACTTGGAATGAAAGATTAGTATGTCTAATATCATCCCCGTAGAGCGAAAAGTAACTAAATCGGTAAAATATTTTTTTTAATCTAATTTAATATCTAACTGACATTTTTATAACTGCTTTCTTTTTTGTTTTACTAAATGTCAAAAATAACTTGAATATATGACGGACTATTCCCGTACTTTGATAGTTTCATTACACTAGGGTTTCATACCTACAATAGAAATCAGCAAAAACTAAAGAAGTTTTTGCTTTGTATTTATTTTAGTTGTCGTTAAAAAGAAAAATATAATTAATTCTTATTTACAGTTTTATATTTACATTTACAGCGCAGTGGAACAGCAACTAACTGTAAAACGGTGGTTGTGGGTTCGATTTCCACTTCGAAGAGTGTTTATTTTTATTTCCCCGCACTAATAAGAAAAAACGCGGCGTTGAGTTCCGACTATCAACACACAACGCCTAAAAATAAGGCGGAAAGCTGAGAACAGAGTGTTCCTACACTAACTTCTTGCTGCCTACCTAAACGGCATAAAGCGTAAAGCTTAAGAAAATTTGAAAGCAGTGAGTAAGCGAACCCGGGTCTATTAGAAATCATGTGTTAAAAATATAAAAATATTATCCTTAATATTTACTATTTTTAAAGTGTTATTAAAAATGTTTTCTCATATTATTCTTATCTTAACTGTCCATATATATAAAAATATTTTTTATATAGCTCTAAAAATTATAAAATATCATTCGATTTCATCAACCAACATACGTAACTTGTAAATAAATTTAGAAGTATAGGAAAATTAAGTCATTAGCTTCATCTTTTCTTAGCAGTATAAAATAGATCTTTTGTAAATGTACACTAATAAAAACATACAATTATTGTCAAAATGTCAATAGTAGAGCTATTTCGACATGCCTAATGAGCAAATAAAATGAAAATTATTTAAGAAACTGCTGCGAAAGTTGTAATGTGCTCAAACTTTCGCGATTTAACGAGTGATTCATATTAAATGAAGTACGGTATGGTTTAGTTTAGTTCTCTACTAATTAAAATTAAATCTTTATTATAATATTTTATATTTTTTCCTATATCTGTTCTTACTCTTTCAGAACACTTAGAGTAATGATATCTTCACCATAATTTATTTTTAGTAAGTACATTCACTAGGAATTGAAAGAACAAAATATTTAGTTTTTAGATTATATCAGAAAAATATGTAAATATTTTTCTGATATAATGAAAAATATGTAAATATTTTTCTGATATAACCCAAAGACCCTAACGATCTTTGTTTTAAACTATTCTGGGTCTGAATCAAAGAACTTCTAATTGGTAGGGTTGTGACTTTAAAGTCAATTCGAGTAAAGCTGAGTTGAGTATAAATCGGCAATGTTTCGATACAGCACATAATATTTCAACTATACAAAAAGTATCACGAAACGATGTTAAAACATCATAATGTAATACGACCAATAAGAATATATATTTATATTAATAAGAATATTTCAAATTAAATATTGATGTGAGATCATTTTAGTGCAAAAAGTACATTATTACATTACACGCCGTATGAACTCTTGTTTAAATTTATAGAATCCATATTATTTGAACCGTTTAAAATATATGGTGCTTATAACGGAAAAACGTAAGAACGGTACTTACAAATAAATATGTTTCTTCCCATTTCACTCTACAGTTTAAAAACTCTTATACTTATTTGCTTTAACATAGTTTTTATACATAACACAAATTACAAATAAAAAATTACCTTAGAGATTGTTTTTTAATTAAAGGTAACAGAATATTAAAAGGTCTCTCGATACTGACTTGTGTGTAGGACGTGCATAAGTTAGATTACATTAGAAATAAATTGCTAATTTATTATATTTGTCAAATTACAAGTTAAAAGTTTAGATTAAGCAATAATAAAATATAAATGTTTATAGTAACAGCTTACCGGATCACATTTCGGTAAGAAAATTCGGGACGGCACGTCACGCAATAAACTCAAAGCAAGTCGGACTGCTCGGTCGATGCTCCTTCCCACCGTTAGCTCCCGAAATATTACGGAAGGTACTCCATGGTACTTTAGGCTGTTGCCCTTTTAAGTTCGTTATATAATGAAAATCTATATATAAGAATAGTTTCATTATTTGTATGTCCATCTGCATACCGCTGAACTTAACATATCCGCAAATATTCCGTCTCATATTATTTTTATACTAGCGGCCCGCTCGCGGCTTCGCCCGCGCGAACTCACAATTATAGGTATTTCGTTCTTTCACCTGCCCTCTTTCTCGCTTAAATCGCAGACTTTGCCACTATTAATAATTTTAACAATTTATAAAACTAATAATAAATCTAGAAAATAACCCACCACCTAACCTGCCTTTGGATTAAAATCTCTACGTAGGTAAGTTGTTTAAATTCTTAGTGTTGGAACCTACCAATACCTACAATTTAAACAACATATCGACACATACATATAATAAAAAAGTGAATTCTGTACATTAAATATTTAAGCAATAATTTAATTATGTCTACATATATACAGAGTCAATAATACACATGGTAGAATTTTTGTCTGTCTGTGAGTCCGTTTGTGCCAATCGTGCTAGTATAGCATAGGCATAGTAATAACTTATAGTCTGGAGCCGGGATGAGATAGTTTTTATAGTTATATTTAACGGAGTTTTCGAAATAAAAGCCCGAAAAATCAAATTACTTATCATACTAATAATTACGGCATGGATAAGAGTGTTTTTCGGATGCCAGTAGTTTGGAGCCTCAAAGTTTAAAAGCGAAAAATATCAAATATCATAACTTCGTTGTAATGTTCAATGTAGTTTCGTAACAAATTAATTAAAAAACCCCGACACGGTCAGATTACGTCGATTATTTGCAAATTTCTTTCCAATCTCAATAGATAGAAAAAAAGCCTCACCTCCTGTATGTATATAGTTTTGATAAACTGATTTTTTGATAAATTATATTCAATATAAGAGAATAATATTAAATTGAAATAAAAATAGTATGTCTTCATTAAACTATAAATATATTCAATTTAAATTATTTTTAAAATAAAATGATAAAATAATGACATTAGTAAAAATTAAACATATTATTATTTCATTTAAAATAAATAATTAATTCATATAATAAATTCGACATTTGCCTCTATATTCAAAGAGTAACGTTAGTAATTCAAATACGGGTGTCGCAACATACGACAAACTTATAATTAGCGGTTAATATTGTAGTCATGTCTATGGATCGAGCTACAAAATTTTGTTTTTTAATATATATGTTTTTCCGGGATGAAAAGTACCCAGTGTGATCCTGGGCGGATGTTGAAGAATAAATATACTAAATTTCATTGAAACCTAATTGGGAGTTTTCGTGTGATGCTTAAACAAACAGACAGACACACAGACCGACACACAATATATATATATATATATATATATATATATATATATATATATGTGTGTGTGTGTGTGTATAAACTTATCTTTAAATACAATTCATCAGTTTTCAATCTTTACTGTTTTTATAACTTTTGTAATGCCACAGTTGCCAAGTTAACAGTTTTGATTCGGTAAATCCGCTGTCGACCACAGTAGAGTAAACAAGATATGTAACATAAATGTATCTTCATAATATAACAAATATATCGATTTTGTAATTTTACCGCTTAAAATACAGGTTGCCTTAGTAAACTGTAAATATGTTTTTATAACAGGAAAAATTGTGCTGAAATTGAAGATTTGTGATATGGGACATGGGAGATTTCAAATGAATTTTTTTCAACTTTATGCATTGTCCTGCTCAGCAGGAGAAGAAAGATTATAATGTCAAAATACTTCGTTTTACACTTTCCACCTAAAATATTCCAATAAAAGTACTTTAAACATACCGGTGAGTGAGGACAGAACCTACAAACAATTATATTTATAGTCAATAAATAGTTAGCTTTATATACCTGATACATACGCATAAGTAAGGGTAGTATCAAGTATGGTTAGTAACTAAAAATAACAAAAAAAACGATCCACCAGGTCAATGTACCTTCTCAAAATTGGCTCCCGAATTCATTATCTATAGTGACTGATCGTAAGTAATTTTGCGTGTATATTTAAATTCATATTGAATTACACATACATAGGTATGTTACATAATATACATTATGTACTATGTGTACTCACACATAGATATTGCTTAAAATATTTAAATATTTTTTGAATATATCGTTTTAAATTATATTTTAAAATTTTTAAAACGTTTAGTTAATATTCTAAATTTTTAAATTTAATAAAATATTTTTATTTAAAATTAAAAAGTAATAAAAAAATATTTTTTTAATTAGAAATGTTAAATTATTAAATTTTATAAAAATTAAAATCATTAGCAATAAAATTTTTATTTGACTATAAAATTGAATTGTTTGTTTGATAGCATTATTTTTATTGTTTTAAAGTAAAAAAAATAACAAAAAAGGGATACTTAGCGGAGTATAATTATTATTAATATAAAAATAAAAGTTTTTTTTCATATATTACTATTGTAGTTCATTTCACCTACTTTTACAAGAATCGACTTATAATTTTTTTTTCTGATAAGGATTTTGATTCATATGTCATGATCCTTATTAAAAAAAAATCACATCTCAATCAAATTCAGTTCACAAGAGACATGTCGTAATACCTATGATCTATGAAAAATTATATTATAATAAATATCAGTAATTTATATTTTCGATTAAGAAGTCAATCCAGATACTTTTATCTTATTTTTTTATTAAACACATCTCGACTGAAGGCGTCAATATTATGATATATAATACAAAACACGGCGATATAAATTCATACGTAAGTTTTAAATGGCACTTAAAATTCTTTTCACGCTTGATTCTGTTTGAAGCTTGGCCTGAACTTGACATGACTTTCAAACGCTTTGTGTTGTATTTTATTATGTTATGTATGTACTAAAGGAAGATCCCTAATCTATTTTCTAAAAGATCTTTTTATATGCTAACTATTGATAAAAATATTTAAATTATTTAGATTAGATTATTTATCTCTGTATAATTTCCATAACGAATAGACGCCATCGTGGCGCAGTAGGGCGGGGCATGAAAGGACTGTAAGCTCTATTGGTTGTGGGTTTTATTCCTATCCGGAGGAATCGTTGACGGTTGAATTTACGTTCACGAACTAGCGATAATGTGAAGTCAATCACAAAGACAGCCTTCTTCGTCTTGGTGTTCGAACACCACGACGAAGAAGGCTGTCTTAGTGGTTGACTTCATATTAACGCTTTCAGTGCAGACACATGGTAATTGTACCTTGGTAACTCTTATTTCATGATGACTATTTCATTTACTATTACTATTTAACATGACCATTGTACAAGATTGTACGTTGTATGTATGATAAAAAAAAATTAATTGTTTTTTTACCCGAACAGACAAAAATGGCGTGGATAAAGTGTTTTATCATTACATAATTTATTGTTGCTTTAAGCGTCAGTAATGAGCTACCCGTTTATTTTTACATTGAATTATGTTTTTAAGCTCCCATCTCAATACCACGAAGGTTATTAAGTTCTTGTAGAGATATCTGAAAACAAACTGCCATCATTATAAAAATTGGAGCTGTGGCGGTCAATGGCCGAACCGTTATTCCCGAATCGCGACCGTCCCACGGGACAGCTTGTGTAGGGTTCCGTAAGATAATATAGATAGAAATATATTTGACAGTAACAATAGATGTTTTTTAATAGGTACCTTTTACACCTTTGTACAAATATCTAAGCTTACTTAAGTATTTATAGCGGACACGTAGAGACCGTTGTGACGCAGTGGAAAACGTCTGATAGAAAACGTGATAGTTTTGGGTTACTAGAATCGGCAAGACGTTGAATTCCGCGGCCTAATAATCTGGGAATCTAATAAGTCAAATTTAGCAGACAAAGAGCTGGTAGAGACAGGCAAGAGCTAGTGTAATATAAATACATATTAGGCTCCTTTATTACAAAAATATTTAAATATTTTCCAATTTGTACAGAACATTAAGAATATTTTATTTATATAAAGTTCCAATATGTACTTAAAAGTCACGAGTATCCACATGAAACTGACACGAATTTAAAATGTGTAAGTTTATATGAGATGCATTTTTATTATTTAAGGATTACATTGAAAACAAGTACCAAGCTGACGTTGTAATGATCACCGTTATGATACAACTGGAAGTGTCGGGCACTCGATGGTAGGGAATTTAAATCCAGTTGGGGGAACGGTCTAATTGTTATAAAATATAAGAGGCGATAATTTCTTCACCACTAAATTAATATACAGAGACTAAGAATCGTAAGCTCAGTATGTTAGTTTATTATCTGCACTATTCTGAAACTAATCATTAATTCAAATAAGTTTTAAAATTTACTATTTATATATTATTATTTATATATAATAATTATTTTATTATATGTCTTCGTATATTAAAAAAATAAACGAACGTCAATAAACCTTATATAATAATTAAGTGTTGCAAAACAATAAGTTAAATAAATTAATCAATACACAATGGCACTCAGACTATATTGGTAGCCATTAAACGTGTTTCAGGCTCTATTACAATAAACAATTTACGGTTAATGTACCCGGAACATTGAGAATTATTTGCAATATAATGATGGTTCGATAACTTATTAAAGATATACATAATTAAATTAATATATTACTTGCTTCACAGAGTTATTATAATGAATTTTTTTTTGATTTTTCTAATTTATATAAAAAAAGTTGCGTCTACCTGAAATTAGTAAATTGAATATAGGTAGCTTTCGGTACAAATAAATGTTAAAAAAAGACTAAAAAGAACACGCATAATATTATTTTCTCGTTATCGTGGTCGTCACTACTCCTATCCTATATAAATAATGTATTTCCATCGGATCTGAACTAGTATCTAAATTCCCTAAATAAATTACACTTGTTCTAAGTAGATCCACTTAAGAAATAGGGCTTGAATTGTATAATTTTGTAATAAAATGGTTCAATCAAACTTCTCAACGACTTGCTACGTGCGGATTATACTGTCACGTAAAGGTATTACTTGATTAAAGCACAAACTGAACTTAATGTGAAGCTTCAATAAATTTAAATGAGCTTTCTAAGAAGCAAGTCACTCCATTAAATTGTGATACTTTATTGAATATAAGGCAAGATCAAGTTCTGGGAAGTTATTTTTATTGTTTTATAGTTAAACAGGGAAACCTTATACTTTATTAAATCTGTATGTTTATTACTTAATGCTGGAATGGTGCAGTATTTGTTTTATTTATTCTGTAATAAATAATGTACAAATTAAGCCGGTCGTGGCGCAGGATAGCGTATGATTGTAAACGCTTGGTCGTGGGTTCGATTCCTACTTACAGGTATGATGATATTTAAGTTGTTTTCAATTGTTAAGAGAAAGCGCGACGTTGAGTTCCCCCTCAACCACGCGATGTTTCGAATTCGGTACTTTCTGTTACCCAACTATGCGAGATAAAATCGTAAAGATAAAAAAAATAATTGAGTATAGATTTTTTGAAGATATTATATGTTATAGTTATTTTTTGTACGATTACCAAACATAATTAAAAATTATATTATTTTGATTGATGAAATATCAATAATAAAAAAATAGACATATTGGATGTTTGTTGCATTCCATTTGGAAGATTTCCATAATTTAAATACATGTCCATAATATATATGGTGCTATGTTGTTAAGTACTTGGTCTGGTTAGACAATAGAAACACTTACAAAATTAACTAAAATATTTTAGAACTAGTATTTAGTACCGAAATACATCTCTTAAATAACAATATATATTGTACCAGGAAGAAATAGCTTAAAGAGATTTATTCGTGTTCAGTTTCAAAGTGGAAGATCCAACCTGGAACAGAAACCTGATTTATATGCAGCGTCAAACATTAATAGTATTGTAAGCCTTTCTAATCCTTGTCGTGTAACTTAAGGATAAAGCAGTATTATCATCTAGAACATATGTAGGTATATCTATAGATTTCTTGTACTTTATCTAACTAACAAATCATATTGTGTATAGATAAACTTAAATGCCCATATATTTTGCATACTTACAGGGTTTTTTTAGTTACTTGTTAAATACATACATATACGACTTAGAATACAAATCATCAATTTATATTTCACTCATATATAACTCAATATATTTAAGTGTCAAATTAATAATTTTGAACGTCAGTCATTCATTTGATTTTACTGATTCATTCTTTTCAATAATTTTTATCATTTAAATGTACTAACACTATGTTTTCAATATGTATGTTTTATAAACTACATATTATTAATTTTGCTAATGAATAAAGTACTAAGATCTCTTGCTATAATAGCTTAGATACAAAAAAGGAAGCCAATAACAAAAAATAACTAAATAAACCATAACGTCATTTAAACACACATAAGATTTACAAAGTTAGTAATAATTAATATATGAAATCCATTATAACTTTAAACAATAAGTTTAAGCTAATGATCAAAATCGTAAGAAATCAAGAAAACAATTAAGAATTTACGTCACATGGAAGCATTTCGCAGCAAGAGAGTTCAAGGCGAATTCATCGATTAATATTAAGTGTGAATGCAACTGTCGTCATATATTTTTTTAGCAACTCCTTTGTTTCTTATACTACACTAGGCAAAGTGTGAAAAATAACAGTATTTTAATATCTTTTAATTATTTGCTAAAGCAGATATTGAGCATTAAAATTGTGTAGCTAGAGAATCATCTAAACTTATGATAAGGTAACTACATTTTTTCATATCATTCATTTTTTATATATTTTATTAAATTTATTTCAATGAATGTTGACTGATATTTTATGTAGATGTACAGTTCTGCTGCTAGAAAATATTTAGTTAAAAACATTTTTTTATGCTTGCATAAAAAAAATGGAACTCCTTTTTAGGAACATACAATTTTATAAAGCGTCCCATTGATTGCTCAGGTGAGGCGTATTTTATACGTCGATGGAGCTACTTATTAGAAGCTATAAATATTATATATAGTATAGTTACAGATGACGAAGGACAGTACATAGAAAGGCTCATGTAATTAAAAATATCGATAACATACTATGTGGCTTAAAATTATTATTTCCAAATATAAAAAAACTGCTACTTGCTAAATAAAATATAAAATAAATATATTTTTCTCTTATATATATATATATATATATATATATATATATATATATATATATATATATATATATATATATAAAGAAGGTCTTGATAGTTGTTACCCTGGGACACTGGAATAGGCCAAAAGGTGAAGTTCTGCTTGCGTGCCAATCATATTATTTATTTCTCCTAAATCAATAGCTAAAGATTATTTAAATTATACAAAACGTCTATTACAAAATCTGCAATACAGATTCATTTCACAACGTCATGGCCTTCGTACTATAGGTAGAGATCAAAGAAATTAAAATTGCTTTTTTGTAGGAAAATGAGGTTTCCTGCTATGATTTTAAAGTTTATTGTAACTCAAAACGTGTAATAGTTCGTTTTAGTCGTATTATGGCAGGGAAAGTCTGCGCCATCGATGCAAAATGAGGGCGAACGGTGATTCATTCCGTTATGCACTTACTTGTAGCTGCACACTGTTATTTTTCGAAATATGTATGTATAAACAATTGCTATATAAACACTTATAAGCTTACACTATATTACGACATATGTAAAAAATAAAGGAACATATAATTATAAGCCGTAAATTTCTCTATATTGGTTGGTAATTAATTGGTTTTTAAAATTTTTTATATTAGTGCCCAGCGAACTTCGTACCGCCATATCCTTTGCCGTCTTTATTGTCTAAAGTATATGATTTTAATAATTATTTTAAAGCATCGTAACGTACAACATACGGAGATTTTTAAACATTTGCTATTATTATTTTTAACATATTTATAAATCATATATATATATATATATATATATATATATATATATATATATATATATATATATATATATATATATTTATATACATATTGTTATATATGTTATATATAATTTATAAAATTCACTATTATAATTAATAAGTCTACGCAAACGAAGTACATTGTATAATTTACTCATGAAGCTTAGCATAGCTTCACGCTTTATCCCTGGCGGGGTAGTCAGAGAACACGGAGCGCTAAACGCTACGGTCCCTGCATACCTCTTTCGCCTCGTCCCAAGTCATTATCCTCTTTATACATGCCCTTCGGGAGGCTCTCCAATATCTTCGATACTGTGTTCTCCCATGTCTCCCCCGACCTCTCATACCACTCATCTTGACTTCATAAATCTAACCAAGAAACCAGAAAATAAAGAAAGAAAATAATATATATAGAAAAGAATGCTATAAAATAAATTAAAATAAGCTTTTCTAGTCGACTTGACATATGGAGATAGGATTACGATGAACTCATACTATTATTCTTAAACGCATGAGTCAGGTGTGCTTATCTGTCGTGGACGTCAGTTACTTTAAATTAATAAATAATGGGTAATGTCAAGTGTTTTCAATATTGTAAGTAATGTCGTAAAATAATATTAATTAAGATATATTATGAAAAAAGTAACTTGGAATTAATGATCTTATATCGTATATAAATCCTTTATGATTCAAATCTCGGAAACGGCTCCAAAATTTTCATGCAATTTATTACGTAGGGTCTTTCTATGGCGGTAAATCGATCTAGCTAGGTTCCATTTGTGAATAAAATCTTTTTATGAGAAACAATATCCATAAAACTACAAAGGTAAATTTCGCCACTGTCAATAATGTTAATAGCTCAGGTGGAAAAGAGGCCGGTTCCGACACCAGATGACCCTAGATTGAGTCCAGATGTGCCCGATCCGATTTTTTTTTGGTTTTTTTCAAGTGAGCAAAAATATTATTATTTTATATTATTATTAACATAGTATTGAAAAGCCTTTAGCAACGCTTCTACTTCGTATGTAATTTTAATATAGAATACAAAAACACATTCAGAAATTTCAAAATCACATTAAATAATTTGATTTAAAATAATTGGTATAATAACGTTTGAATAGTACCTACCTAAAATAACTACTAATTTATATATCACCAATTAGTAGCTAATGATCCATAAATGAAAAATAAAATATTTATCTTAAAAATTCTCTTAAACTTAATACATCCTATTTGAAGCTTCGTGCTACATATAACAATTTCCTACATAAACATATATGATTTTATGAAATAAGTAGAGTATCAAATTTGAACATTATAATTATACATATATTTTACATTTATACATATATTTTTATAAAGTACCTACTATTCATTTCTTAATTACCTTTTATGAAATTTTTATTTTATGATATTTTTTACTCCTTTTGTGTCAAAGTAAAAATAAAGTAGATTAATATTTTACTTGTTTTCCTGAAATGTTGTTATTAAAAGTGATTGGAATAACTAATACGTAATATTAAAAATATAACTAGCATATTCATTTGGACGAATCTAATATTTAAATAAAATAAATATACACACTACATATTTACATAGTCAATGTGGCATTAGCGTGAGATATCCGTATGCCATTAAAAAAATGTCATTATTATCTTCACAGTCATTGAAGACACGGTGGCGCAGTGGACAACTTCTGATAGTGAACGCGACGGCTAAAGGTTCTTTCCGTTCGAAGAATTAAATTATATATCCGATTATTCTATTTATCGTTTTATTAAAATATTATTTACTACAAATTACTGTAAGTTTAGCTGCTTCATACTTTATGCTGCATAGCAAGATAGTCAGAGACAACCTAGGGTCAAGACTACTCCTTTGACTGCTTTCCCCCAAAATCGAGACTGCGTGCTGAGTGGCGATATCAACTCCGCCCTTCGTCTTATCAGAGCGAAGTAATGAAAATATTTTTAGCAATATTATTATTGGAATCGAACCCACAGTCTACCGCATTTACATTCTAACACGTCCCTACTGGACCACGATGGCCGTAACTAATAACTTTTTTACTTATCAAATTCAGTTAAATCTTACTAAAATAAGATAAAAACTAAATATAGAATTAAAATTTCACGGTTGCAGTTCAAACGACAATATGTTTCGTTCTAGTTAACATACAATTGTGTCTACACTTTAACTTTTTGTTATTTTTTTAATGATTTGGTGAAATGCTTCTGAATATATTCAGAAACTTACGCAAATAGGTTATCTACATCCTGAGACTATTGTATTTGAAATGAATTTTTCCCGCATAAAAAACAAACTATTTTGTTCTCCACTTTGTTTTACGTGATAAATGCAAAACTCAACGCCGCTCTTTTTTAGTATCATATTATATCTGGACATTTATAAATAAATTAAACTCTTAATTTACAAATATTTTAAAAACCAAACAAAGACAAAAACATCCACGAATTGTTTGCACCAAGCATAAATTGAAATTGAAAATAGGAATTTCTCTTAAAACAGATAGTGTAACAAGAAGTGCTACACGATTTATTTTGTTGTCCAGAACATGGAACTACTATATCTAAACACGTTGTATCACATCTAGGCGGAAACGACGTTGACCCATTTCACTGTCAAATCTAGTCAAACAAGTTGTATATTTACGATCATTACTATATACAGGCAAATAACAGTTGAATATTATTTTCACACAATATTGTACACAATCATTTTATTTATAAATAGCTTATAAGCTATTTAAAATTAACAGATTATAAATAATCATAAAAAAATATTTAAATTAACATTTTGAGTTTGATTATACATTTTTAAATATTGTATTATAAAGCTAGGCTAAGTTGCCTTAACTTACTCGTTAATTCGTAAACTTTCTACATAACATAATTGGACGGATGTATGTAATTTTTTTTTTATTTATAACATTTACCCACATAAGTCCCAACTGTGCCAAAATTGAATTTTAAAAAAAGATAGCAAATTTTTCTGATCTAAACAAATCGAGGATCTATCGATCTGGACTTAACAGATATAAAACTTTCAGAAACCACGGTCAGCTATAGTTTTTTTTTCTTTAAGTAGCTTTAGAGAAATTATAAAACTCACATAAGTAAGCAGTTGGCATATGTCATCATATTCACAGCAAACGTAACGTATTAAATTATCATGTAAAATCAATAAAATTTATCAGGTTTCTTGCAAAATTTAAAAATCAGTATAAAATCCGGTAGTTGCGCAGTTTTACCAAGACACTAAAGCCTATAGAAAATATGTACTAAGCATTTAAGAGAAAAAGGTTGCCTATATTTATTATAAATTTATAATAAATTATATTTTTTAGTTAATATTTACCACAACTTATAAAATAAATTAATAAGCAAATTTTATTTTTCCTATCTATCATCATTAATTGATATTTTTGAAACTATCGCGGCCTAATTTCACAATGTCTGAATGTAAACTCAATTGGTTCTAGTTTCGATTCCCACGCGAAAAATATTATAATTTTAAGCTATTATCATTTCTCCGCTTGGTAAGATAATACGGCATTAAGTTTTCAATGTAATGTTTGTTTTTTTGAGCGGAAATTGCATAACGGTATATCTTGACACTAAGTTTCGTGAAGCGAAAAACAAATTTTCATTTCGCATACTTATTCAATTTTGCAAATACAGATACAAAAACAAACAACGTAGACCTTGACAGGGAGCTAATAAATGATGACAGATGCTGTTGTCATCTAATACAATAAACAGGCTAATTTAACATGTAATTCATTACTAATAGAGTTCATAATGGCATAAAGCAATTAGCACGTATGTATTAATGTAAATGTGTACCATGAAACCCAATGGTCCCCCTTAAATGGTGACAATTTAATAACTGAGCAATAAGTTATGACATTAACATAGGAGGAATTATAAAACCATTTTTAAGATCTGCCGTTTATCAAATATAAAAAATAAATACGCTTTATATGAGATGCCCCTAACTGATTGTAGATTATTAAGAATAAGTAATATGAATTTACATACATTATAAAGTTATAAAATTGGAGAGAAAAATAAAAAAAAAACATATTTTGTATGTAACTCAAAATGACGAAACTTTTTAGGGAATATTTACTTAGTGGTGTTAGATTGGTTATGAAAGTCGATAGACACATAATATAACAAGATAACAAGTTTGTTCATAATATAGGAAATAATGATAACACACAGGTGGTATAGCATGTAAATAGCCAGGCAGTGTCTTTCATCAAGTCGTTTCATATTAATATAGTAGCCTACTTCTCATAATAAAATCACGTTTGGCCATAATGAAACTTAAGTTTCACTTTCGACTTTATCTCGAATTTCGGTCAGACCTTGTTACAAATTACTTATGTATTTTCTTATTTTAGATAAAAAAAATACTTTCATAGGTTACCTTACATCTGAATTCATTTTACACGTCGAATTCTTAGTATATATTTTAAATTTAGTGTTGTATACTATTAAACTATTCTCATGGCGCAGTGGGACAGCGTCTAATTTGAAACGCGATTGGTTGTCGGTTCGATTTCCAGTCATGGGAATAAAGATATTTAAATTATTTTCATTTCCTCAATTTGGTAAGATAAAGCGTGGCGTTGAATTCCGCCACTCAACACAAAATTCATTCGTTAGAAAGCGAAGTACAGAAAAACTAGGTACCTCCTGTCAACTCCACTATGCGGGATAAAAGCGTGAACCTAAAACAAATAACTTTTCAACATCAAATTAATTTTTCTATTGAGTTTTAAAGGATCGTTATACGACCAAGTACTACAAATATCAATTGGAATAACTAAGTCTCTCAATTAATTATTTCTTAATACTCTATAATATGAATCTCCCTTAATTAATATTAGAAATTAAGCCTACAAACTAAATGTCTTACCAATTATAATACGGAAAAATTATTATACACTAGTTTTTTTTAACAATATGTTAAATACTTTTATCATTTATTTTAGGTAAAGGTATGAGACCTTCAACCTCGTATCCTGTTTCACAGCAATATATCAGTTCAGATGGAAGAGAACCTTGGATTTGAACACTAAGGTAAATGCACTTTTAAAGGCAAAGCCCTCTTGACTTTGACTTTCACTTTGAAAGTAAATATTATGACTTCTGAAAATATATGCCTATTATAATTTAAAGGCCTACCTCCCTACTAGGAAACAGGAAACGTCCTCGCGTAAATTTATTCCTATATTCCTATACTCCCAAAACTTCACTAAAACAACTTCAAATGATGTCATACTATTTATTAATTTACAAATAAGAAGGAAACTCTCACAAAATTATTAAATTTTTCATTTTATCAATTAATCAAATGTGATGGCGGGTGATGTTCCCAATATAACATCCGTAATAAACAGTTATATATAATAACATTTATCAAAACCAATCTTTTCCCTTTAGATATTCTAGTAATCGTTAATGCTTGCCCTGTATAGCGAGTAACCTGTAAAGTGACAGACGTGTGAAATAAAAGAATTTAATATTTTTTTTAACTTAAATTACCTGTAGTTCCATAGTTAATATAAGTATATCTAACTCGTTTCTTATCTTTAACTATATTAAGGTATTGTCATTGGGAGCGGAAGCTGCTCTTTGCTTTAAAAACATGCAAGTATAATACAAATATATCAGAATTGAACCCGTGAACAACAAACATTGCTTGGTCTACAGTACTTCTTATATACGTAAAAATATATTTATTTTGTTACATTTAAACAGATACGTGTAGGTTTTATATATAATATGTTTATAAACGTTTTCTTATATTAGTTTAGCAGGTACCTCTCTTGTATATTCTAACACGCTCATATGAATTCGTCATGCTATGTAATATTGTTATGCTTTGACACTGGATTTAGAATCATTGCATAAACGTATAGTATTAGCTAACAAAAAGATTTATCCTCCTTTCTTTTATAACTCTTGAGAAAATAATTTATCCTCTAAACATATTTTTTGTTTACATTTTTGACATAAATATATAACTTTTATTTCACGATAGATAAGTTCATGATATGTTTTAGCTAGATAACGAAGACTAATAAGAGCTGATGAGATCTAACTAGGAAGGCACGGGCTATTAATAAAGAAATCAACGAGAGGTAGGTACTACACTCGAGTTAAGTGGTAATGTTTATTGATTAAACATACTTTCAAATATGTATTTATCTTGAAAAATATAATATCCTTTATGATTTATTTAAAAAGTACAAATAAATGTTATTGTTTAAGTTTACTTACCAAATAAAATCAGAAGTCACAAGTCACGAGCTGATTGCAAAAATCCAAAATTTACACTACTTCACAGAAAAAAATTAAAAAATATAATTTAAATAAGTTGATCTATAATTGTACGATGGTAATGGTACCACCGCTGCGAGTGTCGGCTCAACACTGACGCGTAGGTAGAGTAGGCCGCCACCACTATGTCAATTGAGCTAGCGTACTTTCTAAGGAAACTGAAAAAACTAAAACAATAAGCTCTACTATAAAGTACTTATTTATATACAATTATAATTGGTTTATGAAATGAAAATATTTGAACATTTCATATAGAAACGTAACTTCAGAGAATACCGGTTCTAGCGTCTGTCTGTCCGTCCTTTTTCTAACTTTCTTTGACCTCAATACAATCGAGTACGTTTTGGTGTGCATTTTATAACATAACGTTATAGTATTTTCGTTTTCGAATCAATATTAAAAAGTGAAATTCATTATGTTCATTAGCATTTGTCATTCTTTATGTCATAAAAAAATACTTTTAACGTGGGTTTTAATAATATTAATTATTTTTATTTAGTAGAGTAGGTTTAAGTTATCGAGAAAAAAAAGAATATTTGCGCTGTGAGTGGCAACATATTTTTTAGGCCATCGGCTAAGCGAAGTAGTGTTATAAAATAGAGCAAGTAACATTTTATTTTCGTTTAAATTAATATTCTTTAATACTGCATTAAAAAGAAAACACAATAGTGGTTCAGGCAAAATTGTACTAAAATTCATAATGTATCAGTATCTATAAGCAAAATCAAACGTGCGACTAGCGTTATTTATGTAAAACATTTATTTTTATACACATGACCTATATGATGAAAAAATATTACAAAAACTAAAAAATGTGTTTTAATATAAATTATAAAAGATACCACAATAACACTTACACGAAATATATGTAACAAGTTTATTTTACAAATATATTGATTGAACATTAAAAAAACTACCTATGTATATTAGTTATAATGAAATTATTCAGTTAGTTATTATATTTTATTGTTTATCAAATTTAGCGTGTAACTGCTGGATTTGGTCATTTTCACAGTTTTGAATATAATTACTAAAAGATTGCATCTCGCACTAAACACATCTCTGACCTCGTAACCAATAAGCCGGAGTTTCGATTCAAGGCTTACAAATTGATAAGTGTTTCTATAATATTAACATAAAAAAGGCCCTATTTTGTATGAAGCAACGTAACTATAAATTAAAAGAAAACTCTATTTTACAGAATATTACTTAGTACTAAATAGGTCGTTTAGAGATCGTCGTCGATCGGTCGTCTATAGGTACCCGTATTTATCCCACATAGCAGAGCAATCAGTGACAACCTAGACAAGACACTTTATTAACTGAATTCCTCCGAGTGGGAATTAAACCGACTACTAATTTCGTTTACAGTCAGATGCTGTGCCAATGCGCCACTATAGTCTCATGATGTCTAGATAAGACCACTACATTTCAACTACATTTTAAACGATAAAACAATGTTAATACATAAAAAAGAAAATTATAACAGATCTTTGGAAAAGCAAAACTGCCTTTCGAACCCTTAGTAACTTTATGTACATAGTCTCAAATATCATATTAAACTGAAAAAAATGTCTCACCTACAATTAATAAATCGTTACTTATCTAAACGATATGAAAAACCTAAACAATAAATTATACACTCTAACGTATAAATGTAGAGTTGTCTTCAGTCCTAATCATAGTTCATAATAGACAGGTTTATAATCTTGCTTAGAATCAAAAACTAATGCAATGATTTATAATAAATTGTTAAAACCACATTCTCATATATTTTTATATATAGATTGGGAAGGTTTTTATGATATTTTATTGTATACTTAGATAAAGATATAAACTGAATAATTTTGAAACATTATTTTTATTTTTATTTTTTTAGCTTCACGCTCTTGTCCCGCATAGCAGGGTAGATAGAAAGCACCTAGTGTCAAGATACTTTGTTCATCGCTTTCTACCGAATTCGAGACATTGCGTGTTGAGTGGTTGAACTCAGCGCTGCATTTTGTCTAACAGAGCGAGGAAGTGAAAATAATTTAAATATAATCACTCCTGGTCCACAGTGAGGCCGGTCGTGGCGCAGTGTGACAGCGTCCGACTGTAAACGCGATCAGTTGTGGATTCCATCCCCACTCGGGGGAGTAATTATATTTAAAAACAACAAGCGGCGTTGAGTTCCACCAATTAACACGCAATGTCTCGAATTCGGTGGAAAGCGAAGTACAGAGTGTCCTGACACTAAGTACTTTCTGTCTACCCTGCTATGAGGGATAAAAGCGTGAAGCTAAAAAATAATAATAATCACTCCCCCGAGTGGGGAAGAATCCACAACCGATCGCGTTTATAATCAGATGCTGTTACACCGCGCCACGATCGGTCTCAAGTGATGATCATTCATTTATGTAAAATATCATTTTTAAATTTATATAAACTGAAAATAAAAATAAACATTACATTTGAAATCGTAAGATATAGTTTTTCTTAATATTTTTTTATTATAGTTAATGAAATGTCCCTTACATTTTACCTATAAACACTTTACTCTTCCTAATCATTAAATTAATTTATAAAATCAAATAAAGTTTGATATTAATCTGCTCAAAATATAATAATACATATGGGAGACAGCGGATAATTGCACAGTCAGTCGGGAGACACAGGCAAGCACCTGTTGTGAGTATATGAATGAGAATATAGAATTTATTATTATGTTGTAAAAGAAAGACGCTATTTTACACACCAGTAAATGTAAATTTTTTATTATGGTTCAAGCAAATAAACGAAGAAAACGCTGTAGTATAATGGTTATTTACTTTATATTATTTTATTTCTTTTAAATATAGAAATATGCCATTTAAGTTAAAAAAAGGTTTGTGATTTGGAATTGACTTTTTAAATCTTTGTAAGAGTATTTAAATAAAATATTTTCATTGAAAGGATTGAAGGCTCATTTGTGAAGGAACAGTTTGATGAGGATAGTATGATTGTTATATAATAGATATTAGATATGTAGTACTAGTGACATTTGATTCAGAAAACCGTGCTCGGAGAAAGTAAAGAAATTAGTAGCACAGTGACCACCGTTAATATTATGAGATATTCCTAAAATGGATTACATGGACAGCGACCCATTAAATGGCATCAAAAAAAATATAACAGGCCCAATGGCAAACAGTAACACAAAGAGATAACTCTAAGTACAAAATTTCGATAAGGGTATTTTAATGGGTAAAAACGAATCTTAAATAAGCAAAAATGTTAGTTAAGCTACTTTATATTTTGAACTTTGGTAAGTAATATATATTTTCTAATTTGGTAATTTACATAATCTTTATGAATATAAAAATTTAACTTTTTTGTTTTGATATTTTATGTGGTGCCCAAGCCTGTCCCAGAGGTTGTGCCAGAACTTCTAGCGCGGATCTAGCACAATTGGCGTATATCAGAAATATTATAATTTGGAGATTGACTTTAATTTGTTTACCCTTATTTGTAAGTGTTCCAGCTAAATATATGATGCAACTTACCTTCAGTACACATTAATTTAATTAATAATAATAATAATAATAATATTTCACCATATTTATAGTTTTACCATGTCTTTGTCGTGTAGGTTTATAAATTCAATTGTAATATTTAAATAAAATTGTAAGAGATGGAATACGAAAACAATAAGATACACTACTAATGTGGTATTTTAATTATGATTTAAATATAAAAAAATAAGTTTCTGTGTGTATCCAAAATATCTGTCATCAAGGGATTGGAAGTAAATCCATGATGTCAGTGCCAAGCGTCAGCTGTCAAATGTAAACAACATCAAAAATGGCTGTTCCTCTCGGAATTAAAACTCATTCTCAAAGGGTTTGCAGCCTTTATAAAAAGGCTTTACGTAATTTAGAAGCGTTCTATGATAGACGGTAAGTCAGTAAATTTAGTTTAACGTAAATCAAACATTTGTTATGCCATTACGTAACCTCTTGTTTTTAACAAGTAACCTTTTATTTTTCAGATATTTTTTATTTTATTTTATTGTCGAACAAACGTTATAATGAAAATTTGTCAATTTGATCACTATAATATAACTAAGGTTTATTTTTTTGATTAAGTTTATAGTGTAGCTAGTAACGTTTTGATATAAATATAGATATTTAATATACGTTAGAATTAGATAATTGTATACTAGATACTAAATTGATAGGTGACCCCCAAATTCGGAAAATATTATATTTGGAAAAACTTACTAATGTAAATTGAAATTATATATTTTTTTGACAATGGTCTTAACATATGTATATATTTAATTTGCAGCCATGTATACCGTTACCAAGCTGTTTTGCTAAGAGAACGTTTCGATAAAAATGCGAAAGTTGCAGATTCGCGTGTAGCTCTGCAACTGCTTAAGGATGGCGAGGAAGAGCTATTTCTTACTCAACATCCACTTCCAAAGAAATGTTAGTATATTTAAAAAAATTATTACTTGTTTCTATCATGTAATAATAAACTTTTAATGATTATATAATATTAGACAAAAAAATTGTAGTGCAGTGGGATAATGTGGACTGTAATTCAAATGATGGTGGTTTTAATCCCAATGGGCAAAGAAAAAGTGCTATGATAAGTCCATCAACCTTCATATGATGCTTGTGATCCCTTTCATTCCTTCTGCCTATGTTGCTATGAAACAAACATAATCTGCCTTATTTTCATTCAATCCAAGTCTATTCAGTACATTGCCTTCCTTACTATCTATACTCTGTTAAATTATCTGTATCTATAGAGTACAAAAAATTATTGTCAATTTTAATAACTATTTCAGATTATTATATATATCATACCTATATTATATTATTTTAAAAGTTTCTTTGCATTCCAAACAATATCATTTCTATAAATAACCTTAGCATCAAATTACTTCTGGGTTACAAAAAAATGTACATCTTCTTCAATTGATGAATGCTATAAGAAAAAAACACAAAGCTGTTGTTATTATGAAAATCATAAAATTATTTACATTTTGTTATTCTACTTCTAAATACTGATTTTAAAGATCTTTATAATAATATATTATATTTTCAGTTCCCACTAGTGTTGGAGGTGTGGCTCATGAGCGTGTAGTGACTCCACCAGATTGGGTACTTGACTACTGGCATCCTTTAGAGAAGGCTCAATACCCAGAATACTTCAAACGCAGAGAGGAAAGGAAAAAGGAGTTTATTGCCATGTGGGAAAAGGAATACGGCAAACATGATGAAAAAGAAAAGCACCATTGAACTGTGTAGATATTTATGTTAGTAAAGTAATTGATGTTAATAATGTATTTTTTCTTTTAAAACTACCTATGCACTATGTTTTACTCTATTCTTATTACAGATTATTAGTTTTTTTTAATTTTTTATGCATATACACATTTTGTTTGTGATAACCTCATTTGTGAGAAATAATTTTCATTCCCCACTTTTACGTTGGTAAGACAAAAATCCGGTCTTGAGTTCGCCACTAACACAATGTCTCGATTTCGGGTGAAAATTAGACTCAAAATTTCTGTATACACCAAATTGTAACTCTTATTTAAGTGTTCGGCGTCAGTCAGTCAGGAAATTAGGCTAAAATTATTTATGTACATCCAACCAAATATAACTGACTGTGAGAGAAGTAATCGTTTCTAAGATATACAGATACTTATAATATATTGTTGCAATAGCTGTTATATTTCATTAAATTGACCCTATGTTAAAATCTGTTCCTACTTAAACACATAACGCCTAAAACTTCAAATAATCTTGCGAAAATGAGAGTGAGATTGTGTAGGTTTAACCTTGATTGTGAAAATCTCATCCTCTAAGAAAAACCGTTTTTGACGAACATCTACCCCCAAATATCATGTAATTTAATACATTCACATATTCATACACCACAAACTATATCATGGCCCACATGTGAATTCACCCATCCACGTACGACATTATGGTCCACATGTGTTATTTGTGATTCACATATGACATCATGGTCCACACATGATTTTCCTCATCCACATATGACATCATAGTCCACATGTGATTTTACGCAACCACACATGGCATCATGGTCCACATGTGTTATTACTCGTCCACATATGATATCATGGTCCACATGTGGTATTACTCGTCCACATATGATATCATGGTCCACATGTGGTATTACTCGTCCACATATTTATTTATTTATTTATTTATTAGTAATCAACAGCGTTACATGAAAGAAAATACAATATAAAAAATAACATAATTACAAGGCCAAAAAGATTACCATTATATATAACTAAATAATAAAACTAGTAAACTGTAGACAAAAGTAATGCTTATAGTACAAAATTTACAATTTAAAAAATGAACAACAACAACATCCAACATGTTTGCGTGTTTGTGTGTGTGTATGTGTGTGTTTGTATGGGTGTGTGTGTATACGGACGTGCAAATACAGCGTGTCACTATTTCTTTTAAATTTAATGCATTTCTATTATTTTCTTTTTTAATTGTGTTTTAGACAAATGGAATAAATCCAACTTATTGTAAACTTTGTTGTAGGTTCGTTCGCCAGTCGTAGCAATATAGAATTTTGAGCATAGCTTGTGTTAGTTTTAGGTACGTATAAAAGGTGTATGTGACGCGATCTGCAAGACGGCACATTAAGGGAAACGGTTGAAAGTAAAGAAGGACAATCAATTTTGCCTGTTAGTATTGCTTGTAGGAGTAATATGTCGCTTAGATTTCTTCGTTTTTCTAGGGGGTCAATTTCATAATGTGCGCAAGCTTCTCGTACGTATTGACATCAAAGTTCACATGTGAAATCACCCAACCACACATGACATCATGATCCGTGTGTTATTTCACCCATCCACAAATGACATCATGGTCCACATGTGATTTCATCCATTCACACATGACACCATGGTCAACATGTGATTATACTCATGTCCATATAACATCATGGTCCACATGTTATTTTCTTCATTCACATAAGACATGCTCATATATGACTACTCATCCACATATGAAATCATAATCTACATGTGATTTCACCCATTCACACATGACACATGTAATTTCAGTCAGCTACATAGGACTTCACGATGAAAATTCGCAATTCTGTATTAGTTACGTTATATGGATTTTGCATTATTTCTTAACCTAGTAAAGAAACCACAATAATAGTTTTCTAACTACGCCATGGTAATGCAAACGTATGTAATGTATATGATATAAACATCTGTGTTTTTGCTTTTTTAGGAAAAAAAGAAGATAAATAAAAGGCAATAAACCTTTAAAACTTTTTATTGTTAACTTTAAACTAATGTATATAGAAAAATAATATGCTTCTGTTCATATGTAATGTTTAAAAGCTTCTTTCCATGCCACATACGTGTTACATATTAAGTAAAGTAATTATGATGCATGAGCTTACAAAAAGAAAATGGTAAATGTAAAATCTGAATGATTGATAAATTTAAAATACATGTTACTTTAGTTAACAACTCATAATTATACTCAAACCCAAAGATATTCATTTTAACAGTAATTACTTCTAATATAATATTACATGTTTTCCAAAAAATAAATCATAAAGTCAGTAAATCTCAAACATTGTCCAAGTTAAATTTACATTGTCTAAGTTAAGTTAAAAGATTTTGGTCTTATTTGCGTTATAAAAGTTAAAGAAGCAATTGAACCAAAAATAATAATGTAAGATTTGATCATATTATTGAAACTTATGTTTTAATTTTACATAGAATTCCACTGACAATATGCAGAATTACAGGCCCTCAAATTTGATATACCACTGCACTAGAACTACATGTTACATATTATATATTTACAAGCAACCCGCGCACGACTTCACCCGCGTCTACAATGTAATACAATAAAATTCCAGGAAAAACAAAAATAAAACATGGGAAAAGAGTAGTGTATGTTCGGTATAAAACCCTCAAGTATAATATAATTCTCACAAACAGTTTGTAACAAACAGGCAGACTTTTGCATTTTATAATATTACTATGGATAACGCCATTGTTTTTAGTAAATAAACAAATAAAGAAGTTATCTATTAATATAGTTAACAAAACCTTATCTGACAGTGGTAAAAAAGATAAAACATTAATATTTTATTTCACACACATCTAACATTGACTTTTCATACTCACCACACAAGAAAATGTAAAATAAATGATAAGATCCATTTTAAGCAAATCATTATTATAATAAAAAAAAGATTACAATTAATAACTAATTTTTGTTGTGGTTCTATACTTGTCCTAAACATTCTCAAATATAATAAAAACACACTTTTGGTTATTTTATTCAATCACACAAATTTGAATTAAATTATATATTTTTTATCGCAGTCTGTAATTTTTATTTACTTTTGAAAAAACATAAAGCAAGTGAAGCCATGATTTTTTTCAAATCACTTGTTCTATTGCTATTTTGGAAATGTCACTAACAAGAGCAAGTGACAGATACAATATTTATTATATATTATTATTTCTGGAAGTTATATCACGCACAAGTTGTTTTACAAATTTAGAATTAGAAATGCCAGATGAAAAATTTTTTGGTAACTTTCAATTCCCACCCAATGTTTGTCCCCTTCCCCAGTTGTGTCCGAACATCGATCCTGTTGGGCGAGCGCCCGTCGCAGCTCTAGTTTGTGGAGCTGTACCAAACCCACCTACATATCGAGTTTCAGGGAAGATTTGTTTCCTGCAATGTAATTAATGAATAGATGATGAATGTCAATCTTGTATGTAGATGTTATTTAGTTAGTCATTAAAATTTAGTTATTAAAGAAATTTTAAATTATTTAGTTAATTATATATTAAAATAGTTAAGTAGTAAATTAAATAATGAATAGCTTTAGGGAATTATTATAATACTTATAACAATATTTAGTAAATATATTCCACAATTTAATAGAGCAGTAATCCGATGCAATCAGACTTTACATAGACTTTACATATTTTTTACTTACAAGAAATTAGGAGGTGCCAATAGTGCTGGTCCACCAAACTCTTGAGGATACTTAAACATGAGGAAAAATGACAAGTGGCCGATGAGGATACCAAGGAGCTCCATTACACCTCTAAAATAACAAAATAAAAAATTATTCAAAAGCTCACAAGAAAAATACAGATTAAAAACAATAGTTATTTCTTAGTTATGTCAAAGAATAACCATCAAGTTCTATATATTTAATTCAACTTACCCCCCACTAATGATTAAGTTAAATGCAAGCAACACCCACGGCAAATACATGGCTTTGAAACGAGTGCCGAACCAAAATGACACAATTACATCTTTGTTGAGTTGACACCAAACATACAGTACTGATAACACCATAGGGTCCATAAGGATCTGCAATCATATCATTTTTTTAATAATAATGTCATGTTTCGAAATTTTAATAATTCTATCTTTAAATATTTGATAAGTAACAAATTTATTACTCATCATAAAATATTTTTATGAGAATTATCTATTATTTATTAATTTAAACAATATCAGACAGTTTGCAGCATATGTATATAAAGTAGCACAATACTTTCAAATATTATTACAATGTGTTATTCATATAACTTTATCCATTTATATGAATTAAACAGGATGGCTTAGGCTATTATGGGCTATTGTAAAAACATATAGTGGAGAAGGTTTCCGCTTAGTTTTAGTTATTAAATATATTTAATTTAATGTCAGTATTAAGTGTAACCTATCCTTTATATAAATGACTTAACACATAATAAGATCTTTGATTTTCGCGATTTTTATACATTTTAAATGAAACTATTTAACCGGATTAATCGCGTATATTTTGGTATTCGAAAATACATTTTTGGACACCTGACGTTAGACTGACTCTACCTGTGACCACGGACTACTGTAAAGTGTTCGAAACGTCAGGTGTCCAAAAATGTATTTTCGAATACCAAAATATATGCGATTAATCCGGTTAAATAGTTTAATTTAAAATGACTTAACACATATATTTAACTATATGATAACTTGCATTTGGAATAGACAGCTCAATGCAACCTTTTTTAATGGTATCTTTTTTAATGGTTATATTGTCATTAATAAAAATTGTTAATCTGTAAATTATAAGTCTGTTCAAAAAATGAAGCTTGTAACTTCTCATTATGAAAAATAATGACTATTGACTTTGACTAAGCTAACCAAGACTAAGCTTACAAGAGTCATTTCCTTAAAAGCAGTACTAACTCATTGATTATGTATACTATGCTAAATAAATACTTTAAAAAATGGTAACACTCACTGGCAGATTGACCAAAAGCCCAATTGCCACACAGCAAACCCAATTAAATAATAACATATAAAAGTAATCAGCTGGTTTCCCCGCAAACATGCCAGATTCTAATCTTTGTGAATAATTATAGAGGAAGTAACAATTTATCAAGAAATGAAATCCTGTGGATGGCGATATTGGGTAATAGAATAGTGCCGTGATAGGTCTCCATATCTGAAACATAAATTTATTAAATAAAGACGAATCTTATAGTATCTTGATTTGGTAATACATAGAAAATTTTAAATAAAAAAATCAATACTTAAAAGTAAAACTATAATCATTACTTTGAGTGGGATTTGAACACACAATAAATTTTACTTACACCAGGTGTCCCATTGAGCCACTATGGCCACTTATTAATACTTTATTAAAATATTTATGTAATTTAAGTATTTTATTGTGAAACTAGATAAAATATTTATTTATTTTTAGCAATTAAATTTATTTTCTTATTGACATAATAGGTCTCTCAATTTTAAAAAAGGTTTTAGGATTTAAAAAGGTCATTTACAGATAGAATATTGATATGATGCAATATTTAAAAATATTCCAATCCAAATAAGGTCATTTTATTACCATTAACAAATTTATTCTTTCTTAATGGAAAT
Organism: Dryadula phaetusa; assembly: GCA_032432895.1. NCBI lineage: Eukaryota > Metazoa > Arthropoda > Insecta > Lepidoptera > Nymphalidae > Dryadula > Dryadula phaetusa. The sequence goes on from JAOYRS010000078.1 coordinate 192,945, forward strand.
GAAAATGTTAAAGTACAAATATAAAATTATGAATAATACTATAGAAGAAAGAGAATAAACACCCATTCTAATGTTCTACTATAAATTTTAAATCATGGTACATATTACATGTCTTGTACATTCATTTTATAATAAATTATTTAACTTATATAATAGAAATATAAAGAAATAACAGAGATAATTAATGCGAATTCATAAAAAGTAAATATCATAAATATTAAACATTTTCTTAGAGTAAACATTAGACGGTTATCTCATTTATCAAAAGCAATGACATGCAATAAAATAAAATAATGCTACGTACCTGAAATTGATGTATAAACGGATAATAGTCTAAGATGAAATAATAATAACTAATTACTCCAAATCTTCCAATGATACTTAAACCTAATGTAAATGTCAGCCAATAACGAGTAAAAAATGGTACACTGTTGTACCAGTCCTTAAATTCAGTCATGGTTGTGTCTTTATTTAAAAGTAATATTTCTTTGAAGATAACACAGACTCAAGTTCCAACACTTCTGAACTTCATTCGGTGACCGTGATTCAAACAAAACTATATACAACAAGTACACGTGTCCCTAGCGAATTTGTCCACAAAACTTTTCTGTGCGCTGAATTAAAAAATGATATTTATTTTTGACATTGTGACATATAGATAATACATCTAATCTAGTAACAACATCCACAGAATATGAAATGTATACAAATATTTATAATCTGCTTTATTAAAGAAAAATTAAAATAAAATTATAATGTTAAATTAACGATTATAACTTTTATAATTTATATAAATTGAATTCCAAATATTTATATAATATATTTATAAATTAGAATGAAAATAGTTTTTTCTTTTATGATTCAAGCGTAGAACTTTTATTGTTGTCAAGTTAGAATTATGTCAAACGTTTTGATAAACATAACCTGCACGTTTTAACCGGAGAAAATAAAATTATTATTAAAATATAATTTTTAAATATAAAAAGATGCGGAGTTTAATTAGACAATGTTTTACAATCACTAATTTTTCCTTCACCAGGGTAAATTCTATAAGACTTGCTTCTTCTTCTGCTTCTAAAAGCGACGCCCAAAAAGAAGAACCTAAGAATGTTGAAGAAATTAAGAAGAGTAAATTTATTTTTATTTATATGTAACCTATCATTTTGTTATATGTAACGTTACCATTATTGTTTCGTTACCATTATTGTTACGTTATTATAATGAAATTTGTAGATTCATATAATAATAATCACTTGTATTTGTATTTAAGATATTGTAGTGGAAAAATATGGAGCAGTCACTACTTTGAATATTGATCGTCAAAGCACTCGTAACAGTCTAGATGAAGCTACCCTTAGGGAAATGACAGAGGCTATTAATACTTTTGACAAAGATAACGAGGCAAAGGTTTTGGTATTTAATGGTGAGGGTGGCAGCTTTTGTTCTGGATTTGATATGGATGAAGTTGCAGAAAAAGGTTATCACACTTTAATTGATGCTGCTGTAAGTTAAAAAAAACATTGTACATTAATTTTATTTTGAGAAGGAATTTATATTAATTGTAGTATTAATTATTATAAAATACATATTATTTTAGGCAAGACTCCTGAGAAGGCCATTATGTGACAAACCTACAATAGCAGCCGTAACAGGTTATGCTGTAGGGGAAGGTTTTGAATTGGCACTTGCTTGTGATTTACGAGTTATTGAAGATACAGCTGTGTTAGGCTGTCTTGGAAGGAGATTTGGTTGGTAATATTTGTAACTACATTTGTTTTATTGACCCTAGCAAAGAAAATTCTAGAAATTAACAAATAAAAAAATATTTCAAACATTACTTAGTTATTTATTAACTTAATTTTAAATTAATGGTCTATGTGACGTTATGATGAATGAACTATACTTGGACAATGGTGATTTTTATTGTTCCTTTAGTCTCTTTCAAAAAAATAACATTTTTATCTTCATTGTAATGCAATTGCTACATTTGATCACCTTTATCTATCAGACTAATTGCAGAAGTGTAACAGAAAACCATATTAAAAATTATGAATATTACTCATAACACAGGCAAAGAATTTCAAATGTCTAGCGAAGGAGTCACATCTATAACCACCAAGTTTTCTATAATAGCCTTTTTTATTTTAAAATAACCAACATAACATTTTGGTCATAAAGGTGCCCCACAAAGTCTCTATGGAGGAAGACGTCTAACAGCTCTCATTGGTCTCTCAAGAGCCTTAGACTTGCTTATTACAGGCCGGCCTATATCTGGCACAGATGCTAATGTCATGGGGTTAGCTTGCAAGTTAACTACTACTGGCACTGGTAAGGAATAAAAAGAGTTATTGGCTTTATATTTATTTATTTTCACTGAAAAAGTTTCAGTAAACATTATATATATATATATATATATATATATATATATATATATATATTTTAATAATACAAGAGTGGGTCTGTTACCATATTTATCAATAAAAATAATTAAGCATCTTCACACTTCTTTTCACTGAGCGTGCTAGCTAAAAAACCTAGTATCAGTTCAGAGTCACAGTTCTTTTTCCACCTGAAACCATACCAAGAAGTACTGAGTGGTAGAAATCATTGTTATGATAATTTAAATATAATAATTTCTCCAAGTGAAAGTTTGACTACAGTGCTTACAATAAGATAAATCTTATTGCCCCAGGATTACTTTGATACATATTTTTGATTGCTTTTTATTTTATTTGTGATATTACAATAGTGACATATAAAAAATATTTTAACTTGAATTTGACTAAACCACTATCAATATATTTTAAAATATTTTGATAAGTTGGATTAATATTTTATTGCAGCTCTCGGTGAATCCATAAAATTAGCAAAATCTTTAATTAAATTCCCACAAAATGCTCTTATGATGGACAAACTGGCCGCTGTAAATTCTCAACTGAATCCAAATAGTGAAGAGAGTATGCGGGATGAAGCAGTCATGCAAAGCTTATTGGGTTACGCTATGGAAGATTTAAATAGTGGTATTAAGAAGTTTCAAGGAGGTTAGTGTATCTGTTTTCGTTTTTGTCAGCCAACAACATGCAATGTCTGAGCATTTAGCTCTTGGTTAGGAAGTTTGTGAGGGTCAGCAAGGGTCACCCAGTGGTACATACACACAATATATAATGATCTACTACGTGATCTTGTTTTAAGGTTTAAGTAAATACTGAAATCATTCTTTTTCTTGAATGTTTAAAATTTTATATTGGATTCATTATATCATTAGCAACTAAGTTTGAATCTATTTTATATGACGAGATTATTACTTCAATTTTTTTGTAATCTCCTTTATAGTAGGAATCCTTATATTTCAATTCAATTGAGAATCATATACAAACCGTAGGTTATTACGCGGAAAATTTTAGACTGGAAATATTGTGTTAGATCTATGTAGAAGCTACTTGCAATTCCCTAAGCATCCGCTCCATACACAGAAAATTTTGTGGTTTAATAAAGGGTTACATTTTTGTTCCCAGTGCCAATTGAACTCTTCTTATCTTAAAAATATGGTTTTTCCATGTAAGGCTATCTAGATGTTTGCCCAGGTAGCATACCTCTTCCGCCTAGGGAACTGTTACTCCATTAGGTTTGCGGCCAGAGCAAGTATCGTTTCTTGTGCATGTGAGCACAGACTTTTTTTCATTGGATACTTTAGTCTTTTAACCAGACAGATATCATTTAGGCTTTCTTGCAATATTTATAATACGTTGATTGGATTGACGTGACATGCGAAATGGGTGGTAAACATCGGAAACTGTCCCTATAAGGACTTTATCTAACGATAGAAGATGTATATTAGATGAAGTATAGGATCCATTACACTGCCTTGCGCAACAAACGCATCAAATAATAGCAGGTGATTTTGTCTTCTCCGTGCTTTACGTAAAGTGTCTTTGATGAAGATATAATTTGGTGATGAGGTGGTAGTAGATAGGGCTGGCCGGATCTTGTAAAGAAAACTCTTTACTTGTACTTGTGTGTGACTGAAAGCAATAAATCTGTCATTTAATTGTAGCGTCTTCCATTGCGTTAGAAGTCGGTAATGGCTGGTTAAACCATTTTAGTCAGAGTTTGAATTGCTCTTAGAAAACTCTTCAGGCCTGTATCTTTGCATTTTGTGATATAAAAATTCGATCCACTTTGTACTTTCTGGAGCTTTTTGCCAATGCCTTCGTGGGAGTGGCTGAATGGTTTTCGTTATTACTGACCGTCAAAAACATTAACTCAAGAGAAAAATTTGCTGAGTTGATATTTTATTGTTTTTATTTTGGGAAAGTGAATGGTCTTATCTTATATTATCAGTTATAACCGGGTTACGCTCATTCCGATTACGAAGGCTAAAATAATCCAAAATTAGTCAGGTGCTTCGAAGACGGCGCTAAAAATACTTCCTAACAGCCATGCATTCTAGCGTAGCGTCTGTTATCGTTGAATTAGGGATGATTCATTAAGGAGGGTTTCTTTGTCTCAGGCCAGAACGATAAAGCCTTTATGTATTTATGAAAAATATAAATATACCATATTCTTTTGTCTGTGCCATTTAGTTTTCACTTAGGACACTGTGACCGGTCCCTAAACTATAGTCAGGTGAGTTCTAAAGCGATGTGAAGCCTTCGCTCCAACTTCCCTTTATTAGTTCAGCACATTAGCTTTAAGTTTTCTAATGCAATTTAACTGTTAGTGTACTTTAAAAAGATTTTGTTGGTTAGTCAAACGGTCGTTGTAGTTGGCCGAGTGTCGTTTTATTTCTTCCAAGACTGTTCGGATTCGGATTTCTAAGTACTCGTGATTAAATGACAATTATGCAAAGCATCCTTAAAAATTAGATTTTGAACTGTTTGCGTCTGCAATGACTGAATATTCGAACCTTGCCCAAGTCAAATTAGATTAAATAAATTTATAATGAACATTGTTTACAGGAATTGGTAAACATGGCAAGTTCTATAAACTAACAGAAGTGCCTCTAAAGGATTGGGAACTTGAAGAATCATTTGAAGAAACTGTTAAAAAAGTTGAGGACGACGAGAAAAAGCCCTAAACTTTATTATTTAATTTTTGTTCTAACATTAGTATATGTTGTGAAGACTTTAAGTAACTACTAGTCTATTTATTTCATTAATAAAATCTCAATTATCTTAGTAAACCTTAGCTAACTACATATATTTTATTAATTCTCAAATATTTAATAAAGAACCTAAGCTTACTGCCAAAATTGATAAAGGATTGTTAAAATTGCCACAAAATTGGAAAAACCACCTATTCCCCACCTTTCTCGACAAATCTGTCCGAATATCCACTCTGAAACTACGTATTTTTATGTACTTATTAGTTAAATTTAACTTATTGATATACAAAATAAAAAAAATCATTTTTTATTATTCATTATCAGAGGGTACAATACAAATAAAAAAATATTATTATTAGTATTCAATAATAAAGGCTTTTGTCTTTGTACCAGAGGGTAGATCTTTAAAAATAAAACTACTTAAAATTACTGAATTAATGAAAATTCATTTAGTTTGTCCGGTCGTGGCGAAGTGCGACAGCGTCTGACTGTAAACGCGATCGGTTGTGGGATCGATTCCCCCTGGGGGGAGTAATAATATTTAAATTGTTTCTATTGCCTAGCTGTGGTAAGAAAAAGTGGCGATTATTTCCGCCACTCAACACGTAATGTCCCGAATTCAGTTTTTATCTTCGGTTTGGTACTTTTTGTCTATCCTGCTATTCAGGATAAAAGTGTGAAGCTAAAGAACATTTCTAAACATTAATCATAAATTAAACAAAATCATGTATTTCATTATTTATTAAACACCTTAATATTACATATATTCATCTTTAATTCCCTTCTCTGCCTGATACTTGTAGTGTAGCTCGGAGCAGTCCTCATTGGAGATGTTGACCCAGCCCTTGTCGCTGATGTGGTACACTCTGATGATACCACCTGAGTATGCATCACGGTGAGTCGCGTGGTAGATGGCACGACGACCTAGTTCTGTTAAGAAAATATTATTTTTAATTTTATTTGTTGTGGTCGTGGCGCAGTGGGACACCGTTTGACTGTAAACGCAATCGGTTACGGGTTCAATTCCAACTCGTGGAAGTGATTATATTTAAATCTCGAACTCGGCGGAAAGTAGAGTATGGAGTGTCATTACTTACTTACCATGCGGGATAAAAGCGTGAAGCTAAAGAAGATAAAAAAAATGTATTGATAGAGTAACCATTCTATTATGAAATTGTTGGAATAAATTTTACTAAGACTACTAGTGCAATAATTATACTTAATTTTAAAAAGGAAATAATGCAAATGAAAGAATCTACAATTTGGTATATTTAAAATATGTAGGAGAAGTAGTGCACAAAGTCAATATTGTTATTATCATTTCACATATACAACAAACTAATATATTTATTAATAGATGCTTGCTTTATGCCTAAAAGGATAGCCAGACAACCTAGTGTCAAGATATTTCATTGACTGCTTTCCAATGGAATCGAAACAATGTGTTGAGTAGAGAACTCAACGCCTCATTGCCTACTAGAGTGGAGAAATGAAAATAATCATTTATGAGAAAAAAAATTGAAATTTTTCATAAGAGAACACCTATTGTTTAGTAAATGCATAATTTAATTGATTAAATTAAAAATAAAAAGGGAAAATAAGATTTTTTTTAATTTTTCTTAACATGGACTATATACATGTAGTGGTTCCAATACCTAGCCAAAGAAAAAGTATGATAAATGTGTAAACTTGATATTTCACTTTGTATAATGATAGACTGAGAGAGTAAATAAACAATATTTTACCTTGTGCTTCAACATCTTCCAAGTCCCAGCTATAACCAGAGTCCAAGACACCAAATGCATACACCGATCCAGAGCCCACTGAGAATACCTTACCAGGAGTGCGTGTGCCTTCACTGTCTACATAATACAGTTGTGCACCCTGAAATAATTTTATAAATTAGAAATTTATGTTTAAGAATTAAAGCTTACTGCTTCTACATACTGATTTAAAAGTTGTACTATATAATAATTTCAAAGTTGCAACTTACTATCTTTAGTAATCATTCTTCAGGCAATTTTTTTTAACAATAACTATGTAAATAAATATAGACAAATGATACATGTGGTAGTCAATTTATGACAATGGACTTTACAGTAAATTTAAAGTTGTGTCAAAAATAAGTCATTTTATGATAGGCAGAAAAAATGTACTGTTAAGATATATAACTCCACTTTTCATTTTCTACCAACACATTTGAATAACTTATAAATAAAATATATGAATATAAACTAACCCTTTTATCAATTCCAGCAAGCATCATTCCCATACTAAGTCCCATGCCTTTGTAATTGTAAACCATGTTAGCCATCAACTTGCTAGCAGCAGCTACAGAAATCCTCTCGCGGTTCCTCAGTTCATACAATCTACATTGTTTTGCTAAGACTCTGTCCCAGTATACACAGTCTGCGGCACCACCAGCCAGGGTACCTAAAAAATTTTTATATATTCCATGTAATGGAGAACTTAGTATTCTTTTTTTAATTAAGTTGCTTATTATTGGTCTATTTTTGATACATTGCTTGTAAAATGTAGAGCACAATAATCATTTGCTTGAATGGAATACAAGCCTACAATTATTGTGTTAGTACTCATATATACAAAAGCATAAAAATGTCATGTGATTGATTTAATGCTTAATATTTATTTTGTTGATAGCAACTTACCAAGTAAATAGTCATTGATCTCTACAATCTTTTTCATGGATTGGGAACCAATGAATTGACCTCCAGTTGCTCTGGAGTCTACTGCTAATAGCACACCTCCCTGTAAATGATATCAACATTTACATATCAAAATTGACTATCAGTTGTTTTTGTTCGAAATGTAGTCCTTCATGATAAAAATAAGCAAGTGAATTTGAAACTAAATCATACAAAAGCGAGTAAGTTATTCAAAAGAATCGATCAATAACATAGTAACTTACTTTGTATCGAAATCCCAGTGTTGTAGTACCATGGTCAAATTCAATCTTGATCTGGCGACCAGTCTCATCTTTTGTGTTAAACTGCGCTAGAGTTTCAACTGGCTATAAGAATAAGATAATACATCAAATAGTTTCCTACATGAGTATGTACACTTGTTTCGGCATAATAACCTTTACTTACGTTTGCAAACGGCGGAGTTGCAAGTTGAGCACAGTTATTGAAATTTTGGGTATACCCAAGCACATCATTATTCATTGAAACAAGAGAATCAATGGGTTTCAAATTGATTTTCTCATCTAAACGACAGAGGTCTAGTAAAGCCATAGTTGTAATTTTTTATTATAGTATATTAAATAAAACTTTTGGAATGGGATGACAAGCGAAAATAAAATGCTAAATAACGCCGAAAGCAATGACAGCTGTCAAATCGCAGATAATATCTAAATGATGCAGATAAATGTTTCATCAAAATGATATAATCCTATTTAAAATTCGTTATTTTATAAATATTTTGATAAGTTATAAATCATTATTTTTTGAATATTCAGTGATTCAACGATAGTTAATTTATTTAGTATCGTACCTTATGAAATGTCAAGTATAGTATATAAAACTACTTACCACACGATGACGCTAAATATAATAATCTTGCTATTAAACTGAATTCTATTCAACAGTAGATGGCGCCACTGAGATTATAAATTGTATTGCGTAAAACTTACACAGCAATTTATTGAAGCAAAAAAAAAGAAAAAAGTATATATATATATATATATATATATATATATATATATATATATATATATATATATATATATACTTTTTCTTATCTCTTCTTTGTAGGACAAAATTAGTATATATATTTAAATTAATATATAAATTAGTACTCTCTTAGTTTATAGTCAGTGTTTATAAGCAAAATTAACAAAAAATTATCTATTCTATGTAAAAGAAAAATGTGTAAAATGATTCTTTAAATACAATATGCCTATAGTTTTTACTGTTTTTGTTCTCATATTAGGAAACGCAAAAGCAAAACGATTGGTTTCAAATTAATGGGCAAAAGACTAACGGTTTAAGAATTATAAAATTCAGTGAATAAAGCATTATCGAATGAATAGTTCCGCTCAACCTGCCATTATTCTATGAGTCAGATCTAATTTGCATATATTCGTTTACAGTTGACGGGAGCGTTACGACATTGGTACGACAAACATACTAACCAAAGATTTTTTAATATTGTATAATATTTTTGTTACATTGGTAGTTAAGAATTATATATTAATTAAAACACATGTGTAATTCAGAGTATTATAACAGTAAAATGGCTTAAGCTTAAAAAAAATTAAAAGAGCCATCATTTGTAGCAGATACCTATACCTACTCATACTCACTTAAATATGGATTTTTTAACAACTTCATTTTGATTATTGACCTATTGACAAAAATATTATTTCATATACATTTTAATTTTGATATTTTTAAATTGTAACATTAGTACAATATTTGGCAGCACAGGCGATGATTTTGTGTTCACTTCCCGTTAGTAGTTTGGGTTTTTGAGTATATTTAATATTAAAATAATTTCTACCGTTCTAATTAATGGTGAGAGTTTCGGTATCAAGTTCCGCAAACCGATATAAGTTTCAGAAAGGGAAGGTCATCGGAACACAAAGTAATTTTACTAGTATTTCCTCGCTTATGATGCATGAATATTGAATTTGATGAACGAAAGTGAATTGGGTATTAAAAAGAGTTATTATACGAGAGATACTAAAATATATAATATAATAATAAAATATATAATAATATCCCTTATATTATAGTTCGATTTATATAACGTTAGGTATTTTAAATATTTTTCCGAAGAAATTTTATCTGCTTCGCATGGACGTCTAGATACGTTACGCGTATAATTTGTTAAAACTTTAAACATCAAATTCCAACAGTCGTGAATCCATGAAAGTCACGACTGGATTTCAAAAGTGCATATTAACAAATAAACTAGCTCAGCTAAATGATAGCCTAAAAACTCATAATTGCAACTTATAAGAAGCTGCATTCACACCGAATCGTAATACGATTATAATACTTATATTGATTTCTGCTTATAATGCATAGGAAAATGTGAAACAATGGGTCAGGTATGACTGTAAATGCGATTGGTTGTGGGTTCGACCCCACTAGGAGAGAAACGATTATTTTTAAATTATTTTCTTTTTTTAGTTAGAGAAAGCGCGGTATTGGGAGCTGCCATTATATAGCAGTAAGCAATGTCTAGATTTTGATAGGGAAGCGAAGGACAGAGAGTTTTGACACTGGATTCTTCCTGATCCTACCCTGCTATCAAAGAAAAATGTTACGTCTAAAATAAAAAATGTGGCATACACAACCTTGCTTGTAAATACGTGTAATATGTATGGTTTGTAGGTAAGGTAAATATATAATAGGAAGGAAGAAAGATAGAATAGGAAGGCGTAGCCACATAAATGCATATCTTTAATATTATAGAAGTTAATAAATAAGTACTGGCTAAATCCATAAAGGAGAGTTAGTATATCTGTATAACATGCGGCCAATTTAGAGTACTTTAGTGGATTTCTGAAATCCTTGCGGTCAGTTTCCCATAGGAACCTTTGTTGAGACTGAAGTGACCTGCATTGTCACGCGATCTGTTTCGGTATTTATAAGGGTGTCCATATTGGAGAAACAAAAATATATATATATATATATATATATATATATATATATATATATATATATATATATATATATATATATATATATATTTGTTGAATAATGTATAAAAAATATATAGTATAATAAAAATAAATGTATTACACATTATGGCGTCAATGGGTCATCTACTATAATTAAAATTGATATAAATTAAGAAACACAATACCTCTTGGCCATGAATTGACAGGAGTTAAGCGTTGCAAATAAAATAATAATTTGTACAAAACTATATTTACATAGTCTAGTTTGCTCTTAGCCTTTGTAAGAAAGGTTAGATAGAGATTTAAGCTTACTCTTTCCCATAATAATCATTTAAATAACTTTTTATGAATAATTTTTTACGTGGCGCAGTGGGACAGCGTCTGTAAACGATCAATCTCTCTCGGGGGAGTGATTATATTTAAACTATTTACACTTCCTCGCTCTGACAAAACAAAGTGCAGCATAGAGTTCCGCCACTCAAGCGACGTCTACGTGTCGTTTTTCTGACCACGGGCTACTGTGAAGTGTTCCAAGCGTCAGGTTTCCAAAAATGTATTTTCGAATACCAAAATATACGAGATGAATCCGTTTAAAATTATTTCATAATAAGTACAATTTAATAAAATATTAATATTTATTAACTATTTATATGCAGCATAAATTTCAACAAAACATATTGTATAGATCACCTACTCTACTGCATAAGTGTCTGAGCCACCAGTGTCATAATGTCATATATTTGGAAGGCATGCTAATGACGGACCCTATTGACACACAAATTGATACACATTAGTGTCCCGCTATTAAATAGCCATATCAACTCACGCTATACAAGGAAAAAATAGCCGCTCTTAAAATATAACACATTTCGCTTATATGTAAAAATATTTTTATTGGTATAGATATTTCATACATAAAATATTTTTTTTAATTTAAAATCTATAAAGTTAGATTGACTTGCGAAATTACATAACCCAAACCGGGAGCTACGTTACTCATAATTTTACTAGATATATTAAATTCTATTATTATTAGAGAAATCAAATAAATTTAGCAGTGCTATAAAATATACATATATACTTATGTTTTTTTTTTAATTTTTTTATAGATTCAAAGTAGCACAGATATATTTTCGAAGATTTTAGTTTATAAATGTTGCTTTGTTCTAAAATCATTAAGAAAAGTCATGAAAATTTAATATGTAAATGTAAGTAACAAGAAGTTTTTATAATAAATTCGGCCTTGTTTTTGTATAATTCAAACATGACTATTCCGAGCACAAAGTTATGAAAGTTTAAATGGGACGTAAAGGTCCATAAATGAATATTAAGTTTAAATTACTAAGCTAGAATTAATTAATAAATATATTCACATATTATTTACTAATTGTCCAGCGTAATTTTGTTTGCGTTTCTAAGGATATATATTTTCTATATAAACTTTTTGTAACGTTTTCATTGTTGTCTCCACTCTTACTGGTCGTAGTGTCACTTCTTATGGTCTATGGTCTTCCCCATAAATTTGCCGAAATGTGATAATTTTAACAGTACTTTCAAGTCGACGTGGTAAGCAAGCAAAGAAATAACCTTATCTGCTTTTTAATATTAGGATAGATGTTAGAATGATCGTTCTGATTATAAATTATAGTTGTAGTTTTAAATTCCTTTCAAAAAACTGATAATTTCTATTTAAATGTTAAATTTTAAAACATAAGCTTGCGCCTTGACGTAAAAAGTATACCTAATGAGGTGCAGGGATCCACAACCTTGCAAGCAATATCAGGGTCTCACAATGAGCAGAAAGTGTGATACATCTATTATAACAAATTAGTGTGATAAAAATAACAAGAAAAACCTTTTTTAGAATTTTCTTACTATTCTTGGAATCCTGGTATAAACATCAAGTAAGCTGTCACTTACTTGATGCCTATACCGTTTGAAAATGTATACTCGTGTATACATTTTCAAACAAATCGGACAGCATCACGACATTAGGTAAAAATAGCCCTGCAGTAATCCTGTAACGGCAAGAAAAAAGTAGCTAATGTAAAAATTGTTTATTTATTACCTAATTACACTAACTTATTTGGATAGTCGATCAAAATTTCAAGGCTCTTGTTTGCCACAATAATACGACGTTTGAAAGTAACAAGTGATAATTTTTTATACAATTATAAGTTGTAAGTATAATCTGTTTGTATATAAAGAAAGAAAGGCCCTTTCTACCATTCTAAGCACTAAGTTCCTAAAAGGTTCCCGTTTTGAATTAGAAGCCTGAGGCAGCGGCTTCGATAACTTCACAGTGGGACCGGCTCGAGGTTACCTAACATTAACTAGACTAAAATTAATAGGCAGTAGGCAATTAATAATGGCGTACATTAATAGAAAACAAACATATATCTATCTGCAGGATAATATCAAAACAATACTATTAGTAGTGAAATATAACCTAAAAATTCTTTAATATTTTAAAATATTATTTCTAGCAATCAGAAAATATTTCCGGGGAGACTTCGGTTGGCTTTCGAAAACTCAGTGTCGATGTTGGAAGGAAGGTCACGTAAAAAGTATGAGGATTACCCGAAAGGCATGTATGAAGAGATTAGTGACTGTGGACGAAACAAAAGAAATATACAGGGACTGTAGCGTTTGGCGCTCAGTTCTCTCTAACTATGCCGCTAAGGGTAAAGCGTAAAGCTAAAAAAAATCATAATAAGTTTCAGCGCTAAAAGGATTGCATAAAGATATATATTGCATAAAGGTATATATTGCATAAAGGTATATATTTTCGACAATTTAATAAATAGTTTTCCGCTTACCGTCCGAAATCGAATTCCTCAGAATTTGCTGGTGAACTTAACTTAATATTTTCATATATGTATTATTATTTTCTGTAATTCATGTAACAAGTTCTGCGGAGGGAATTATTGTTAAATCATTTCAATTTCACATCAATTTGACATTCAGAGCTCAAAATGTCGTAAAGTAATGATTTTTTTATAATTGTATGTCGACAAAGATCTAAACTTCTTACTATTTTAAAATAAGTCCCATATAGTCTTAATTGCACTATTGTACTTGCATTATTGTATATGAGTTATCGTTCGTATTTTAATTTTCGTGGATTTTGTAACACTACAATGTTATTTTCATTAATTTAAGCTATAAAATATATTGAATAAAACTATATTGAAAAGCTTTCCCTTACTGCCTCCCGACACTCCCGATAGTTATGGCTGCACGTTATCTGTCTGTCTCACGTTATTTTACAGAAAAGATTTTATAAATAATGTAATTCGAATGTAAATGTAGCTTCGATATCCACTTGGAGAAATGATAATATTTAAATTATTTTCATTTGCTAGCTCTGTCAAGATAAAACGGGGGGTTGAGTTTCGTTATTTAGCATGTGACGTCTTCACGGCAAAGTACGGCGTGTCCTGACACTATGTACTTCCTGTTTACCCTGCTATACGGGATAAAAGCGTGAAGCTAACAAAATATTGTAATCTAATGTATGTATGTACTATGGTGTATTGATGTTATGATATTACATTTATCAAAAACAGACAATAATTACAAGTTATAAATACTACTACTTTAGTTTAAATCTTGTGATCTGACGTTTGTAAAGGTCGTCTAAATTTGAATAGACAGAGACAGATATATGCATAACATATGCGGTAAAAGAAGACGGAGACTACGTGAATTACGGCGTAATGCCGCACGTTGTATTAAAATTCGAAAATAAAGAATGTTTCCACCTGCCCTCAGGTGGACGATGTATACATCGGTTTAGTGTTGAAAATGAAATGAGAACACATATCGATAATGATATCGACAATGGAATTACTGTGGAAAGTGTGTTTAAATATTACTTTTTTATCTATTGCGAAGATAAGTCCATTAAATTAATTTTTACAAGTATTAGTAAAAGCTTTAAGTGAATGATTGGGGAAATATCTAAATTATTATTGTTATGTCATGCTTGTGACCCAATACGCAATGTATCGATTTTAAGCGTCAAGCAGCCAACGGAGTCTCTTAACACTGGGTTATCTCTACCCTGCCACCCTACCCTGCTGCGGGATAAAGTGTGAAGCTGCTTTTCTAGTTATGTATAAATTTTGATGTATACAAAATGTTTTTTTTGTTATATGTTTGAGATTTAGAAATATTCGCTGTTCATCGTCGTTATCGAGCATAAGCTTTCGATATCTACCGTAATCAATTGACAGTGAGCTAGAGATAATGTTCTTATCCTTCCTCACTCTAATTTATAAGTGTTTTATAGAAATTGTGTATTGAACTGTGTATGTGTGTGTTTGTTTGCCTTGCAAAACTAAAAGTAAATAAAAATGTTTTAGAAGTTATCACATCACTAGCTTCAGAGCGATAGTAGTGGTCGCGCCTGCGGCTGCGTGCGCGCCTCTCATTTTCTAATTATACACCGTACCGCGAGCCCGTGCGCGACCGGGCACTTAGGATTTAGAAAAGAATTATGAAGATATGCTGGAAACGCTGATATCTTATCGAAATGTATATTAGAGACCATTGTGGCGTAGTGACGCTGTCTGTCTGACCCCAAACGCGATGGTTTCAATTCTCCTTCAGAGGAAATCATCTCCGTTTAGACAAAGTGCGGCGTTGGGTTTCGCCATTTAACTTTCTTGTCTTCTAAGGAATGTCTTTATACTCGGTTCCGTCTGGTTACACTGCTATTAGAACTAAACGTTATGCTTTTTTTATTAGGATTTATAATTACTATTATATCTTAAGATTAATTGTGTTTTGAGTTTTCGCTGTTGTCGACGACTGTCGTTTCAATATTTTAGTCATCCATCGTGTTGATTGTGTTCGCTATCACTTTTTTCTTCGTGACTATAACGCAGTTAAGTCCCAAATCACTTTCTTTTTGCTTTACAAAAAAATAGTAAAGGAATATTAATAGCAAGCAGGCTTTGTACTGTTTAAAGTAATTTGATAATCATTTTATAAATGTATTATAGAATATTAATAATTATTTTCTATTTAGGTTCTATTAAAGTAAGCTTTGGAACTTTTTTTATATTTTATACTTTTAATTGTAATGTATATATAATAATAAAATTTGACAATATATGTATTTTAAACCAGATTTTCCTTGCATAGCGAGATAGGAAATAAATTATCCCCTTGTCCCCAGAATTTCAGACATTGTACGTTGAATTGCGGAATTGAAAACCGCATTTTATCTTAATAGGGCGGTTAAATGATAATAGCTGAAAGAGACCCATTCTTTCGAGTAGTGATCGAACCCACAACCACCGCGTTTGCATCCAAACGTGTTTCCACCACGATTATTTTCATATTTTGCAATTTCTGTATTAAGTTGTACTTACTTGCGTTGAAAAGGACATGCGTGTCTTAAAGTCGTTATGTAAGGCGCCATAAACTCTGTCGCTATGTTTGCTCAGTTTATTATTTGATTAATTCCCATATTATGGATGAAGCGATAAAACATTCCTATAAATAGCTAGCTAAATATAAAGTTTCATAAATTCTTGTTCTATCGTTAATATTAATAAATTAGTATGCATTTTTGTGTAATAATATATATGTACATTCACTTATATTTTTCAATAATTGTCTATCGAATTTTTATTTTACAATGCTTTGTATCACTGATTATATTTTAGGCATTTTACGTGGTAGGCAGTGAAAGCGGTGATTAATTTCCCCTAATGGGACCTCTATTACCAATTGAGATTACAAGTATTAAGAGTATAATTTTTTTAATAAGCCTTTATCCCAAATGGTAGGGTAAGCAGGAAGTACCTAGTGTCAAGATACTCCATACTCTGCTTTTTGATGAATTTGAGACATTTCATATTGAGTGACGGAGCTCAGATCCGCGCTTTGTATTACCAGCGGGAAGAAATGAAAATTTAAATATAATCACTCCCCAAGTGCAAATCGAATCTACAAGAGACAGACACGAACACGAAATTAAAAATCTCACTTTACGCGAAATAGTGTGTGATAAATATTAGATTATAACAACACAACTTCTTTATAAATACACCTGTATTTAACCTTATAAAATGTACTTATCTCGCATACTTTACCTACTCGTACAAGATATAATTTTGCGAAACATTACAAAATTAAACGTCTGGTCATCAAAATATTTCCTTCGTAATACATAAAGGAAATTATAATCTAAATTGTAGTTGAGAAGTAAGACGGTTTTATAGCGGGTGCCATACCGCGATGTAATCGAGCATTATTCAAATTGACGGCCCGCGGCGCGTGGCTCTACATCAAGTGCACAGTAATAACACGGTGGTATAATGACAATTGTTGTTTTTAAAATATGAGGGTGAAGAGGATATTCTCTTTTTTCTTACTTTTTTATCTGTACTGTCTATGTGTCTGTGACGTCATCACGGCAAAATTCCTGAACCGTTTGTGATGTAATTTTATATAGAGATTGTTGAATTTTTTAGAATGAACATAATATATTTACCATTTTTTATTTACCCCATTTTTTTATTCCACGGATTTTATTGTTTCAGTTATTCCATAAATTTTATTGTTTTGTTATTTCTGAACGCTAACTTGGCAACTCTACCTTATGTGATACATAAAACAAGGATTCAAAAATGTTACCTTTTAAAAAAACTAAATAATTTACAAAAAAATTAAACCGACTTTAAGTACTTAGCTGTGTTTTTTATAAGTAATCTTCAAAAGTACTAGATTAATTAGTGAAATTTAAACTCTTCGTAAAACTGAAGTGTATCTAACTTTAATTCAAAAGAATCATCTTAATACGACTAGTAGCTTACGAGACATTTGTGGACAAACATACATATACATACTTACGATATTAAGCACTGCTTGGAACCCTAATTGGATCGTCTTACTCAAATTTTATTCAATTCTAAAATGTTACATGCATACAAATCGAACTGATAAATTCATTATTATTGAAGTCGTTAAAAAGTACGCAATGGTACATGTTTTTCCTTTATAATTAATATAGCCAGAATATAGCCAGAGCTAGAGCAATACTAATACTGATATTATAAATGCGAAAATCTGTTTGTCTATAACGTCATGACAGTCAAATCACTAAGCCGTTTGTGATGAAATTTCATATAGAGATGCTTAAAGGTCTTAGAATAAATACAGGCTATTATATATATTCTTTTTTTATTTTTACTGTGAATTTCATTGTTTTACGAGAAGGTCACCGAAAATGAACTTACTAAACGCATACATGGTGCTGGGCAATTAACATTTTTTTCCAATATTAATTATTTCATTCACAATTTTAACTAAACCAGCGAACGTTCTGAGTTTTAACTAAGTCTGTTTGTTTTAATGATAAATATAATAATGAATGTAATTTCATTTTACAATTAGTGAGTGTACACATTTGGATACTTTGACGGCATTGGATTTTTTTTGTATTTGTCACAAAATTCACGTAAACTCGGCTGGTCGTGGGTTCGATTTCTACTCGGATAAATAATTATATTTAAAATTCATTTTTCTTTTTCCGCTCTGATAAACAAAGCACGGCGTTGAGTTCGCAACTGTAACGGAACGTATTCAACTAAGTATCTTGTCACTAGATCAGGGATACAGGATAAAGCTTGAAGCCGTAAAGGTCGTAGCGCGGTGGGACAGCGTCTGACTGTAATGCCATGAGGGATAAAAGCGTGAAGCTTCTTCTAATGTTTTATGTAACGTTTAACTCTCATTGAAAATATATATAAATATTATATTTGTTAAATAATGCCTTATCTCATCATACGTCACGTGGTTAGAACCCATTTATCATTGTGTTCGAATGTAATTCAAATCTTATAAAGACAGTGTTAAGAGACTTTGTGTGCAGTATGTTAAATTTATATACTTAGCCATCAGAAGGTAATCTCCTTCAATATACATTTGCAATCAAAAGGTATCGACTGGTAAGGTATATATTTACATATGCCATCAGATGGGGTTTTCCATATAAGACGGCTCAACCCAGGAAAAGTCGAAGGAGGTAATCAAAATAAGAGAAAAGATAGCCAAAGCGGCCCCGCACCGCCACTAGCCGAGAATTCCGACCGTAGGTAATTCTTAAAATCTCGGTATTGAACCTTCCGGGACGCAATGCAGCAGTTAATTTGTTCATATTGCACACACAACGTGAGTCAGCACCAGGCGCGAAAACTTAACCAACGTCGACATAGAAGTTCACCTAAACCAAAAACATTAACCTCAGTGAGGCCGAGCAATGTTGGGTTGCGCCACCGACATCGGTTTTCAGTAAACTATAACGCTCACCGAACCCCGACGGCCGCGTGTCGCAAGTAACATCAACATCCCACGTCGTACAAGCATCGCACATGCGACGCCAGACAGCATCAATCATAATATAACCGACTAACATTTCCGTAGCAGTTAACCTAAGCTAATTATATCATCTCTGTGATGCCCAGCAACATTGGTTTATGCCATCGACAAAGAATCTCAGCATGCCATAAGCTCGCCGAACATCAAAAGTCAGGTGGCATGGTGTGTCTCTATTGCATAGATCCACTATATGTATCGCGCCATATACATATATTCTTATTAGAGTTTCAGTTGTTTTAAATCGTGCCAATATTTGCCATAAAGCCATACTTATTTTATACGCGGTACGAGTCTACATGACATAATATATGTTAGTACTTTAGTACATAAGGAGGTTGACTCGACCTCCGCATGCTGTCTCCTTATATATACCACGTAATTGTTCTGACATTCAGGACGGTGTAACCTGAAATCTCTTTTAAAATTAAGTCAAAATCTCTATAAAAGACGACTCGTTCCGATGACGCACGACATCGCCGACGTCAACGAGCTCGGCCGCCTATTACACGCATAACTGCAACTTTTTTTTTATTACACGAACGCAATCTGTTAATGAAATATTAATTAATGTAATGTTAATTAATATATTTAATTAAATAAATTTAATTAAATATATTTAATGTTAATTAAATATATTTCAATACGTACACGTACATAAGTACATACCATTACAGCTATGACAATTTGTTAGATATTTTTAATAGTAATAGTTCAAATATACCTATTTACTTTAATATTTATAGCATTTTTATTCAAATTTTATGTCAACAAATCTCTATAAAGAAGTTATTAAAAAAAGAGTTTCAACAAGTTTAAAAATTTTCATAATATAAAGCCATGCCAGGTATGAAACGGATAGCACGTCGAAGATTTTCAGGAGACGCGGGTTCGAGCCTCCGTATGTTAAAATTTTTATATTTTTTTGAATATAAAGTTTAAATATAACTGGGTTTAAGATTTCTTGATCAATAATATATTTCTTTTCAAAATCTCCAATCTTGTATTAAACAGAGAATAACCAAAAATATCACCCTCACGTCTTCATCCAAGCATGTATTTAAGTTGTGACATTCTTTTGACCTTTTCTATTCATTGAAATCTCAATTATATCATGATTAATTGACCGTAACTACTATAATTATAAATTTAATCGCATATAAACGATTTGGTCCGTTGACAGCTGGCCCCTGAAGCGATATACTAAAAAGTCGAAAAATCGGTCACAGGTAATCAAGGAATTGCCTACAGCTCATTCGGTAATTAGGAATAAAGTGAAGATTAATTTTTTTGCTGTTTATTTTTATGAGAAAGTGCTTCTCTCTACTAATATGGGGGTAAAACTAGCGCAAACTAAAGAAAAGTTTTAGCAATAACATATTAAACTTGACAAAAAATGTTCTACTTTAATATTTTTAAATTGTTTGATACTTTTAAAAACTTGGTATGATTTTTAATTTCTATTGAATTATTTGTTACGGCATTATAAAGTTTAAGAAAAACATTATAGTTTGTGGGTTGATAAAGTTATGTTTTATTAATTAAATTAAATTAAAAAAAAAAATAATAATTAATAATATAATTTTCTATAAGTGAAAAACACTATTAACAAATAAGGCTTATATTTAAAGATATAAAACTGGGAAAAATATTTGCAAATTTTCCTGTTTTGTCATATATTGAATTATACGCTTATATTAATTATAATAATTATGACAACTGTTTTTTTTAATCAAAAAGTTAGTTTGTCCTAATATATAGTGCTTGGAAAGCACTATTTAATTTAGATTTACATTTTATTACATGTCCAAATCAGAAAGTCCGATTATGTACCAATAGGTTACTACTATGTAGGTCTTAATAAATATATAGTCGCGTAGTTGAACGTAGGACTATAAAAGCTATTGATTATGGCTCTATGCCCTCTCAGGGATTGTAATGGTTAAATAAAATGCGGGTTTTGTGCACCGCCACTCATCACGCAATATTTTGAATTCGAGTAGAAAGTAAAGAATAAGTCCGCACATTAGGCTCACTGTGCCTGCCCTGTTATGCGGAAAAATTGTCAAGCTATATTAAATTATTATGTAAGATAAAACTCGATAAATTGTATAAATAACAACAGTATTTAAATTATTTACGCAATGCTCAAAGCGACATCCTAATACGCTGTCAGAAGCAAAAAGCAATTTCACTATAACGGTCTAACGTCAAACCTGGGCACAGACAATTTTGCGCGCGAAAGATCATATCTATAGCCACGTGACCGCCAGCGGGGTCACGTGACGTTATTTGTACAGCCATACCGCTTTTATTAAGTCCGTGGGCACTTTATAGTGTGCTTGAAGAAATCAATAAGTAAACTGAACTTTAAATATTGTAAGATGTGAACAGTAATGATATTGTAGATAAAACAATTGTTATAACTATATACATATGTTATTACAATAAATATGTTATTTGCCATATTGGTAAGTCACACATTGCGCAGAAACCAAGAGGTAGTACAACTGGACTTTATATAATAATACGCAGAAATTGATTTCTATCGAGTATATATATTTTATATTATCCGTCACTTTTTATTTCTCCTAGATATTATGCGGAGATTTTTTTTAATTCAATCTATTTTAAGCCATATGAACTGAAAGACGTAATTAGTTTGACACTAAAGGCATTACTTAGATTCGACATATCTGACACTACTTAGATTAAAGACGATATTCTTCAGCCAAACATATCAATTTTATAAATCTATAATCTAAAAGGTATTATCTTTCTCAAACTTATACTCTTATCTAACTGCTTATTTTACATAAAAATGTACATATGTATATGAAATACTTGTATTGTATAATGTTATACTTTATTTTTTAAATTTAACACAAATAAATTTCTATTTTATTGTTGTACAAAAGAACCTTTTTACAACTTTCTCATCATAAATTTTATTGTCAAAGATCATATTCAGTCTGCGTAATTTTCCTAAAATTTTCACCAATTTTTATCTTAAAGCTTTTATCCCACATGGCAGGGAAGACAGGAAGTACCTAGAGTCAAGACACTCCTTACTTCGCTTTCCACCGATTTCGAGATATTGCGAGTTGATTGGCGGAACTCAACGCCGTATTTTGTCTATATAACAGCGAGAAAATAGAAATAACTTAAAAATAATCACTCCCTCTAGAGGAAATCGAACCCACAACAGATCGCGTTTACAGTCGCACGCTGTCCCACTGCGCCACGACCGGCGTTTTAATATAATCATAACACTTATATAAACATTCTACGTTTCATTTAAGTGTTCGCAGCAATAAGCTCGAGCATCGGTCACCTACGCCAGTCGCTAGTGCGAATATAATCAGTATTGTCAATACGCGTTGAGTGACACTTGACGTCCCTACAGTCATAATCCCAGGGGATAATACGACTCGGCGCTAATATTTAAATGGATATGAAATAGCATATTTTTTTTGTAAATATTGTGAATATATAATCAATTAACAAATTGAATATATAATCAATTGAATGTTATTTTTAGTAAGAACATAAGGGACAATCCTTTTTTAGCTTCATGCTTTTATCAAAATAGCAGGATAGAGACAGAGAAAGTTCTCTAGAGTAATTCTCAAAAAATTAGATCTACAAAAGTATTATCTGTACTACAAATTTGCTTATTTTTATTAATTATTTTAATACTTATTTTATATTTAAGCTAATTATTTTGATTAAAATTAATTTTATTTATTTCAAAATAATTATATTTCAAAAATTCTATATTAAATTATAGACCGTATAAAGTACCATATCCATATTTTCATGTTACCAATAGACCACTCTTAAAATGAACAACACGAAGAGTAGTGTTGTGTTGATTTTTGTACTCAACGTTATTCCGGACTTTATTCCGCACGCTTTCCCAGCCGTAATGAAATATCAGTTCTCCCGGGATTGGGGCTAATAGTAAGCTCGTTATGGCCCTTGCTAAGAATTGGCACGTTATTACTAATTTTGTGGTCTATCCTATATTAGTAATGCTATCTAACAGTAAAAGAGGCGAGAAGACTGCTAATGCAATTGGTTATGGGTTCGATTCTGGCTCGAAAGAATGATAATATTTTGTGTGTTAATATTTCCTAGCTGGTAATGCATCATTGAGTTTCAATAATCAATAGACTGTCTTGCTTTGGGGCAAAAAGTGAAAACGAAGTGCTACTTGGGAAATATTTAATTGTTATTATTTATCTTTATAAATATTGCATTAAATTGTAAGAAACATATATAATTTGAGTTTATATGACTTAAATATAAAATTGTACATTTATCTTATGACGCAAAAAAGCAGGGCCGCGCTTTATCCCCCATGACAGGGTAGTCAAAGACTTGATCGTCATTAGTGGCAAACTCAACGTCGAGCTTGGACCAGACCAGAGCAAAGAAATGAAAATAAATTTGCAATATAATCATTCCTCCATGTTGCCACCAATTGCGTCTCCAGTCAGATGCTGCCCCACGATGGCCTCAGTGAACTGTGACTAGAGCCATTGGAGTTTAATAAAATAATATAAAATTCAAATATTTATTCCTAGATTGTGTAATTGATTTATAAAGTACAATTGACTCTGCTATATTTATTCTTATTTTTGTTCTATATTAGATACATTCGAATTTTTCATCATATCATATCCTTTTTGACTAAGCGTAAGGCGTAGCAAGTGTAAGGCGATAACAATTCACAAAATTTAAATTGCAATTACTTGTAATGTAAAATTAAAAAAGTAATTGTATGAATTTCTCTTAATATACCTACATAATCTTTTTTTTTGCATAAGGGTAACCAACGTTATATAACACATACACAGCTAAATAACGATTAATGTTATACATTTTAAAACCTAAAAATCTTTATTCAAAGTTTTCAATACTCACTAAGAGGGTACAAAGGAACGATAACAGATTATAGTCCAAAGTACACTTGACAGTTAAAGGAAGGGTGATAATGAAAGCAACGATATAAAAGGAAAATAATAAACTAAAATAGTATCAAAAACAAAGCAATATTTTGTTTTGTTTGGTGTTGCGTTTTTAGTTATACATTAACATTAAATTTCAATATAAAGATATGTTGTATTCGATAACAAATTCATATAAGTATACAAATAATATTTTGAAACTACCGTGGCGTGGTGGTTATGGGATCGATTCCCACTCGGGTATATTTAAAGTTTATTTTAATTTCTTCGCTCTCCACACATGCTTATAATGATTTTCACTTGATTTTTTTTTATTTTTTTTAACACACTCTATTTTCAGCAGAAAGCAGTAAAAGTAGTGACACTAGATTGTCTCCGACTACTTTGCTTTGTGGGATAAAGCGTGAAGCTGATTAAATAATATAAAACAAGCCTATACATTTTTTATTCAAGCTAAATAATTTTAATATATTTTTAAAACATTATTAAAAAAAAAACACAAAATAAAAAGTTTCTCTTATCACCATCTCTCCCTAAAACAAACAAATTCGTCGCACTTATAAAGAACCGCATCATCAAAACGACACGTAACTAGCATCATTACGAAATCTGCATAACAGCATTTGCAGTGCGGGATTGTCGCATCATCCAGTCCCCTGGGACCCAGTCCCGTACAATAAAACTCAATTTTAACAACATTTCTGTACATCCCTATCAGTCACTTCGAAATAAACGATTTAGAATTTTACTGTTCGGTAATGGAGGTGACTTTCGCTTGTTAATTTTTAAGGGATAACCTCTTTTGTAGTAGTGTAAAGGATATGTCACCCCCCAGTTATTATATGCAAATAATACGCATAATTTAGGGTTTGGCCTATTCCGTGTTTTATCTACTTATCTGTGAAATGGCTCAATTATGAAAGCGTGTAGTTGGTCTGCGGTCGCAGAGGGTGCGATGCAAATTGCGATATCTACTCGTATGAAATATGCTAAATGATTTATCGTGACGATACATTTGAATGAACATTAAAGTTACTTTCATGTTATACGTATTACTTTGTGTCTGTTATGAAGGCTTAGGTTATTGGGTATCAGGTACCTATTATACCTGACCTGACACTTATTGTACCTGATATTGGTAGGTTGTTTAGGGTAATTTTAAATAATTACAGCTATTAAGATTTCATTCGAGGACTATCATTAAAATTAGTGTACCTATAGGTAGTTTAAAATCTTATTACCTCCTAGACTTTCCAAGTTAATATTTATCAATAATTTATTTATGTTCAACTACAAATTTGTTGTTTTATTTTAAGGCTAATTTAGAAATTTAATATAGATAGATAGGTACACAAGGCATAATACAAATTAAATGATTCATACCTTCAGAAAATAACAATTATCTAATTTGAAAATATTAACTTGGTGAAATCCTTTTTGCAAAACCGAAACGATTTCCATGAACAGACTTTAACCACACATGACGATAAAGTCATAACAGGTTTGCTTTAGATATTAACCCTTAAAACATTTCGGAACATCGGTCACATACATTTATAACCATTAGCGGATCGCACAAAAACCATTACAACCACTAATTTTACCATATCTATAAAACTAAATAAATCAAGAAAAAAGCAAACACACGACTATTAATATCTCTATCCTTATACTTAAGTTCGGAAACGCGACGATAATTACAGTTCACGGACGTCGAGTTTAACGTTTGAAAATTAAAAGAGTTGAGCGATCTCGAAACGCTACGTATCATTATGTTTGCATTATTTTGTTCTTGTTTGGGCGACCCGAGGTTAAGTTGGGTCACGACACATCCCAATTAGGGATGATTAGGCAATCTAATTTATTGAGTGTGCATAAACGTGCTGGCACCGCGGCGCTCTTTCAACTCTGAGTGTCGTGGCGCCGCTGTTTTTATTTGTCTTAGGCGCTAATTTGCAAATGGCTTCTTAATTTTTTTTATTAAGTCCCTAATAATGTTGAGTTTTATCGATTAATCACGTATCTCTGCATGTTAATATTTGAACTGGTAGGTTGTTTTTTTTATGATTAATGTTTTATTATCTGTTGACAAGCTTATTTTTATTATGTTTTTAATTTATAATATACAAAAACATATTAATTTTCACACGATGTCAGAATAAAAAGGGTACGTTCGCGGGATAGCTGTCCCGGACATTAATTATGGCGTGACCCGGCTTTCCCGGGATTTGAAATTTAAGCGCCGCGCCGCACCGCCCTATGATTAGTCCCCATATACAATGCGCATTTAAAACTTTTAACTCACATTAAACATCATAAAAACTCCGTGTTGCTTGAGTGTTATAATTATCTAATGTTTGGAATAATAAAATATTTCATTTTCATTAAGAGTATTTGAGTAAATTAAAAAAATAAATAATATCTAGTACCAAATATTTTTGCATTAGTCTTAGAGAATATTATAAAAAATCTATTCGTACATTTAAAAGTTTAAAAGTCGCGTTTATTTCTTGTATTTTCGTAGACTTAATTGTTTTCAGGATACCCTGGTTAATCGCTTAATCGTAAGCTCTAAAATCAATCATAAAGCAAAAGCGTAGTATTAGTAGTACAGTAGTTGTTTTTTGCATTTCCTGTTTAAGAACTAATAATAGTTGCAAAAGCTAACATTATTGTTCTTAATAGAGAGAATTTAACATTGTATTTAGTAATAGAAATATCTATGACTAAAACCAAAATCATTATAGTAATTTACTGCACTTGTTACTTATGAGTAAGAAAGCTACCGTCATGCAACTCACGAGGTAGTTTAATTTCCTTATAAAACTAATTTTTGAGTCGACAAAAGTTGAGTTTTAAAGGTTTTTACGACTTTCCTAAAAAAATGATTAACATTTATAAAATTCGGCTTAGTATAATTTAACTACCTCAAAATATGTACTACCTAACTGTTATCATACTGTGCCTTGAATATAATTATAATAGTTCAAAGTTGCTTAAACAAGGGTAGAACACGTGGCGCTATCGAAATTTCTATACGTCATTAGGAAATAATACCGTCTATCGGAATTATAATTGGTACGTGTCTACAAGCTTTTACTGTGTACATATAATATAGAAATGCGTTAAAACTTATTAGTAAAGCTAAAGATTAAAACCTACTTTCATTTCCATTCAAATTTTCAAATAACCATAACTTTTTTTTATATTTTAAAGTAATAGTCATATATTTACTATTTTTAAAGTGTTATTCCACACTTAGGATTAGAAAACATTTATGAAAAAACGTATAAAAATGTTTAACAGTCTTATATTGTAAATAAAAAAAACACAAACAATGGCTTTCGTTTATTTCTTTCGCTTTAAACTGTTTAAAAAAAATTAAGGCTAAATATAGTTTTTTGAAATCCTTTGTTAATAAAAATTAGACAAACTTTCAAATAATGTTATCAAAGTTATTTATAATTAATTCAATGTATATATGTTGAGTGTAGCAAAATTTGAAATCACCTCTAGTATGAGGAGGTCTACTTAGAAGTCACAATTTTAATATCGAAAAGAAAACTTTGGGAGCCTTTTATCAAAATTACTCTCGAGGTTTATTATACTTTGAGAAATATAGTTCTTATTTTTATTATAATAAATTTTTACCATATATTATCAGTTTTGGACATACAAATTTGTATAAAATTGGTAACACATATGTTAGACGGTAACATGTCTACTGATATTAGTATATTTATATATCTGTTACCTCTTAACATCAAGTTAGCGGGCCTTCTAATCTCATGCCGGTCGAATTTGTATACCCTCACGTTTGTATATATTAATACGTGAAACAAAATCTTTTTACCCGTTTTTTACGAAAATAACACAAAGTGAGGAGTATGAAATTATTAGAATAAGTGCAGAATAGAATGGTAACATTTTTTAAAAATAATCCAAAAAAATAATTAAATTACTTAAACAAATGTGAAACACATTACTATGTGTTTGGCATACACGTTTATATAAAGTTACATACACGTGGCAACGTGTTGTCAACGCGTTAACGTGTCCCATTGTCTAGTTTATACAAATTTATAATCCTTATCTATCAAAAGATCTTCAAAGCGGTAACTTATATATTTAACCCAGCTACACTTGACCAGTTATGCGCCCACTCAAACTTGTGAAGCCATCGTGTCGATAGATGTGTCGATTAGATTATATAAGCCATTTATTATTTTCTTATTACACACAATCTTGGCGTCTGCTTTCACTCGAAATTGCTATGTACTTAATAAATAAAGCGAATAACTGTCATTTAGTGCCTGGCTTTGAACTAAATTTATGTACTGTTATTGAAAATATGAATATCACCACGTGATATTTTCAAATGTAAACCATGCTTTAATACATTATTTAAAAAAGTTAAAGGTATGTGGATATTTAAGTTTTTTTTAAACGAGTTTGTTATGTAGTCAATTAAAAATCATATTTCATTTTAAATTAATATAATACTTCACATTTCAAGCTTTTAACCGCAAAGGCAAGAAAATAACGTAATATCAAGACCGAGAGTCTTCCGAGAGTTCTCTATATTTCACCAAAATTCCATATTACATGTTGAAAGGCGTAACTCCACGGGCTTAATTAAAATTGCTAACGTAAACTAACACAGTACTAATTTAAAAATATTTAAAATAATTGGCCTAAATATCGTAAATCATAAGAAATATAAAATGTAGAATAAAAATTGTATAATTATATAATGACATTAATAGCTTGCGATTTCTATAGGCCTTCTATAATTTAGACAACAATTACAGGCGGGTCAACGATTATGACCTATTACCTAGGCTCGATGGTAAGGTTAAATGCAAATTGGCAGCAATTTATTAGATACGAAACACCTGTGATTATAGACTTGAGTAAAATTTAAAATAAAATGTTTTATCTGTGGCTTTATTTTGACGTACGTGTAATAGCAGAAAGGCACATGTCGTGTTCACATTATTATCCGGTGATTTTTTTAAATAAATTACGTACAAATCTTTAGAAGGTAGTACGTAGAAACTGGTTTTATTTACGTGTACATACTATTATTATTATATATATTTTTAAACCAATAAACAAGAAAATAGGATTTGTGTTATATTATTTTTATAAAATTTTTTGTCAATTCCTTTAAAACAACCCCAAATATTATATGAAGATAATAATTTAGTTATAGTATAGCTCGGTGGGTAAGCGATTGGCAAAATTTGTCGTTTGAACGTCTGGGGGTGAGTTTAGTTTAAATAAAGAAAACCATTGTTTGTCACCGCACCCCTGTGAAGGATTTTAATTTGTCATCATGGGGTAGGCTTAGGTTTTATTCTAATACGGTGTATTTAGTTTTTTTCACTTTCATTGCGATACGGCTATATTTTTAAGAATTTATTTTTCACGTAGTTATGTAACATTTGTACCTACATTATGATTATACATAGTGATTATCAGTGAGTATCAAGTCATAATAACGATCCCCTGGTTTTGTTAGGAAACTACTGTAAATATGCCTCAGTTATTCCGATTTTGTGATTTGTATACCTTGCTATTATTATATATATTTTTTTGTATTAAAGAAAGCTCAACAAAACATTAACATTCTGAAGTAAAGTAACTGTACCTGATGTGTACGTTACTATCGTATTTGGTTAGATTCTTACTCCAAAAACGTTTGGAGATAAAAAAAATATAAATACATAGCCTTGTAATAGTAATATTTCTGGTCCAAATAAGGGTATCAGAAGTGCACCCCCAACGATTATCGTTATGGAAATTACCCCTAAACTTTATCTAAATAACTGCCCGATTAGCGCCCTTGTTCAAGTTCGCTTTTTATGAGTGTTGTTTAATTTATCGATATTACGATTCTAGGCGCAAAGGTGTACGTACCACTACACGATATTATATATCTTAATTTTAATATTTTTATCTTTAGATTATACTGATTGTTCTCGATAGTGTTGAGGTTTAGGTTCCAAACGTCGGAATTTCACGTTAAGTATATAAACATGCATAAAATTTACTTTGTTGGACTTGTATATATATATATATATATATATATATATATATATATATATATATACATCCAAGTCTAATGACGACGATAATTGTGTGTATACATGTTTATTTTAGATGTGTCTAACTTTGGACCTTGCAATATAGCATGCATAGCAAATGGAAAAGAAATTTAGAACAATTTATCACTGCTTAACTTTTTTTTTATATTTACGCAATGTGTAGAGAAACGTTTAATTTTTTTAATAAACGTTTAATAATTATATAGAAAATATATCGATGGTTTTTATTAATCGCATCCCTAAAAGGTGGATCATTTAAATATAATATCATTAATAGCCCATTTGAAGTGCTCTTTGAGGATTAAAAGAAATACACTTACTTATATTATACTTGTGATTATTTGTAGATTATAAAGTATGGCACAATAAAACTTTTATAACAATTATATAAATGCAAGGGCAAATCTTAAAAATGTTTACACAGTTGACTGACCGATATACCAGACTATCAGATGAGAAAATAATACAAATCCATCATCCTGTACTGAAATCAATGCACATTATGTGCTATTTTTCAGTAGAAATGTTTTCACTTTGGACCTATTACTACTTAGCTGGTCATTACGTCAAAGAAGATTGCCACTTTTATTTTTATTTTTTTAAATCTAAGTCTACCGTAATATTATCTGTGATGGTAAATACTAAAAGGAAATTTTCTTTGTTATAGCCTGTTATACTTCGTAAAAACATTACAAACTTTGTAAAAATATTACAAAGTTGGACTTGTCAAATTGATTTATTCGACTTATGAATTCCCCTCAATGTTGACACTATAATGTTCAAATTTATATATATAAATATAAAGTCTTTTTTCTAAATGGCATCGCGGTTGGCCAAAAGGTTTTTCTTCTCTCCGATAAGAAAAAGAGCGGGTTCGATTCCGCCTGTCAATTGAAATCAGGCTGAAATCCTGACCTATCCTCTTTTAAAGGAAAAGGATGAAGTTGCAAGCAAATAATAAATATCTTTGTATTTATATTTTTGATATAATGTGAACACTCGATGAAATTATTAAGAAACAAGTAGGTATGTAATGTAGTAGTAGGTAAGTAATATATCTGATTAAGCTGATGTTGGGTTCGGACTTCCTTTGAAACAGAATTATATGTATCGGCATAATCGGTAACATTGGCGTATTGAATAAGAGAAAAAATTGATTTTAACATTTTGTATTTAAAATAAAAAGATGTTGCCAGTATAAAATACTTGACAAAAAACAATTTACATAATTGTCAAAATATATTAAATAAATCATTTAATCCATTAAGTACTATTAAGCGTCATTATATAATGCACATCACAGGTTGATTATACGAATACTTCGAATTTTCGAACGCACAAAATTGGCTGGCTGTATGCGAAGAATGTAATAAAAAGAAAAAATATTTGGAGCGAAAAAGTCGTGATAGTTGCTCAAAAGGAACGCTTAGCAATTACTGGCACGCGAGCGGACAGTCGCGCGCCGGCTACGGACGCTTACACATCGGATATCGGATATGTAATAGATTTACAATACTTTTTGTTTGAAATATCATTTCCGACTGACTTCATATTTGTAGTTCAAATCTTATTTGAGAACATATTTGTAGAAATATACTAAGTATATCTATACTTGTACATGTAGATATTGTCTTAGTCGTTTGGGTAAAATCTGAGATGCCTAAAATTGACCGGAGTTTGCCAGTATCAAAATTTATCTCTAGGGTCATCTGCTTTACAATGTGAAAAATAATCTTTTGATGCATTATATACCTATGAATTGAATACTAATTTACGAAATATTAAATAAAAGACAATTTAGGATTTTAGTACCAATGCCTTGTGATAGTTTATGAAGCTAATTTGATTTGCTTAACTAAACTGTAAATAATATACAGTTTAGTTATAAAAAATAATTATTATTCTTTGACATAATTGAAAATCGTACAGAGCAATAATTTCAATAACATTTAAATTCTTTTGAATATAAGCTACATTTATAACTACTTTTACCAGTAAGTTAGGAATGTGGTGCCAGTGCGCACAGAAAATTAAAAAAAAGTTACCCCAAAAAAGAAAAATCTCTCATACCTATGTATATTTTATAATACAATATTTATTTTATTTTAACGTTAAATAAAATAAAATTTTATTTTTATAAAAAATATAAATTCGTTAAGTATAAGACTTTTATTTGATTTCATTTTACTTAAATAAAAATGAGACTACATCTTTATGGCCGCATCTTACTTGTCATACGTCGTGATAGCCGGAAGCTTACGATGGTATCCTCTACCACGTTTACATCGCATTTCCGTGAATGTTGTTTTTAAAAACATGGCTTATTGGTATACGGACATTATTATCTCTATATTAAATAAAACATGTATTTGTTTTGTTTTTCTTAATAAGAATATTTTTTATTTAAAAATATTTCTTCTATTTATAAAAATGTAAGTTAAACTTTACAAGAAACGACTTGCCTATAAAATATGAAACATTAATTTGCATAACATTATTACTATTCTATATCTTAATCAACTACTTGTCATTTAATGACAGTTTAGTTTTTATTTTTAATTTAGAACTAAGGCAGTAAAACTACAATACTAATCCTTAGTAGTGTTACCCGTGTGGTCGCATCTTTAGCGTCGTCGTGATCGCCGCGAGCCGCTGACAAATAACCCGCCCCGCCTACCGCCTGCCGCGATGTACCTAGCCTACATTGCCACAAATGATACTATCCTTATGTATAAGAAATCTTAAGAATTGGTAGCTTCATTTAGGATCAAAAAAGTTCATAAGATTTATTTTTGGTCATAATTATTTTTTCGTGCTTACTTTTACTCGTAGTGCTAAGTAATCAGAGATTAACATTATGATCATCTTCTAGAACAGATTTTTGTTTTCATAAACTCTACACTTAAGCGTCAGCAACAACTGAAGTGTAAGTAAATAGTCAGAAAGAACCCACTGTCAGAACACTACCCTCTGCCCAAAATAGTGACATAGCGTGCTGTGTGGCGGAAGTCGACGCCACGAATGTCAGGGTTTATTTTACGTCTATGTTTACTAGTAGACGTGTGATGCGTAACTTTCTTGTTGCCTTAGTCACGAATATGTTTTTTATACAAAAATAAACGTAAACGTAAACGCGATTGGGTATGGGTTCGATTCCCACTCGGGGGAGTAATTATATTTAAAAGTATTTTCACGTCCTCGCTCTGTAAGATAAAGCTGCCTTGAGTGACATCACTCAACACGCAATGTCTCGAATTCGGTAGAAAGCGAAGTACGGAGTGTCATGACACTTGGTACTTTCTATCTACTGATAATAATACAGGTATTTTTATTAATAATTTTGTAGTAATTTATACGCATATTGTTTGTAAAAAGGCGTATAAACGTATTGATTTACGTATAATTGTAATGATGACGTTTAAAGGTTGTCTTATTTTATAGTAGATATATAATCTTGAAGTATATCTTCTTTAAGATTTGATAGATGTACGTGAAGTGTCAAAAAGAAAAATGATTGACAACAAGGTTACGTTGTGTTTAGTCGTATCTAAACACAACGTAACAGGAGTATCTGTAAATGGTATGTTTCTGGACTAGTCTGGATCATAAAATGCAGCTTCCTGTACTAGCAGACTTTTATATCTTTTTACTTTCTTAATTTTGTAATTTGTCACTATAACATTGTTCATATTATATAAGCATAGATATACTCATTCAACCAGTAGCCTGACTAATAGGAAGTTGGTGATAGCGACACGACGTCGCGATCGTCGTTAGATATTCGAATAACTCAAAGGTACCATTTTTTTATTTTTTTAACTTCGAGACTTCAAGATATACCTAGTGTCAAGAAACTTCTTCTTCACATTCTACCGAATTCAGCACTTTGTCTTACCAGAGCGAGGAAGTGAAAATAACTTTTAAATATATTCACTTTTCCGGGTGGGGATTGAAGCCACAGCTTATAGCGTTTACAGTCAGATGTTGTCTCACTGCGCCACGACCGGCCTCTTCATTTTATACCCTTTTTAATATTTATCAGCTTACTTGAAATTATATCTTAAACTACAGCTTTTTCTTATCAGATTAAAAGAGATCGTAGAGAATTAAAAAAAAAGCTAATTGCATAGAGTAGATAGAGTATTAGTGTTTACCAGTCCACGTGCAACATTTTAGTGTGCTTACATCTCGATTTCAGGTGGAAAGTAATCAACGGAGTCCCTTGCCACTAGATTACCTCTGACTATCCCGCTGTGCGGGAAGCGTTAAGGTGACAAAATGTTCTCAAAACACAGGGTGTAATTGTTAATATTCGTCTACTTTTAAATTAAATGTTTTAAAGGGATTAATAGCGTATATCTTGAAATTTAAGATTTTATTATGCTAGTAGTTATTTATTACTTTTTAAAATATTAATGCTAACTTACTGTATAAAATGTTAAAATGCTTAAAAAAATACATTTATAAAAATGCCTAGTATCAGTAGATTTAATTATTTGAAAATGAATATAACATGCAGAATGAACACATTACTGAATGTTCTTTAATAATAGATCTTGTAGGGCTTCTAGGCACCAACAAGCTAATTTTTTGGATTAGGTCTGGACGTCAATATCTCCATTTATAATTTTATTCAAGAAACAAAGATCCGATATATCTCTGCTTGTGGATTGTGAGAATATTTTATAATGTTTTAACAATCATTATAATTATATGACAAATTATCTTATGGCAATAATATAAGGATAACACTACGAAGTTATTATATTGCTATCGCGGATTATATGCCGAAAGCAACGCAACGCCTGTATATATTATTTTAACTTGGACAGCGAGAATAGAAAGTAAGTGAAGCGCATATATTTTAATTACTTTAATTGCTCTTTTTGTTTTTTTAATATTTATGGTTCATTTAGGAGAATCGAGGCCGGTCGTGGCGCAGTGGGACAGTGTCTAACTGTAAACGCGACCGGTTGTGAGTTCGATCCTTACTCGGCGGAATGATTATATTTAAAATTATTTTTACTCCTTCGCTCTGTTAAGACAAAGTTCGGCGTTGAGCTCCACTCACACGCAATGTCCCGAATTCGGTGGAAAGCGAAGAACAGGATGTATTGACACTAGGTGCTTTCTGTTTACCCTGCTATGCGGGATAAAAGCATGAAGCTACTTTTTTTTAATTTAGAAGACCCCACAAACCCAATAAGAAAAGTATAAAAATTTTGTGAGAACTCAGAATAAACATATCATCAAGTGTGACCAAAACACATAGATCTAAAACTGAACTTAAAAGGGATAAGATAAATTATGATGTGCCGGTTGGTGCGCAGTGGGACAGCGTCTGAGTGTGGGTTCCGTTCCCACTCGGAGGCATGATTATTTTTAAATTATCTTTACTTCCTCGCTCGCGGTAAAGCAAAGCGTGGCGTTGAGTTCCATCATTCAATACGCAATGTGTCGAATGCGGCAGAAACTAGAGCATAGTGTCTTGAAACTAGGTACTTTCTGTCTACCCTGCTATGCGGGATAAAATTTACTGCAATGTCTTTTAGTTTATTAAGAAAAAGCTGTAGTTTAAGATATGACTTCCTGACTACTATTCGACTATGTGAATAAAAAGGGTGAAGCTAAAAAAACAAATTATATACTAAGTACATATAATAGTATATAACTGCTAAGTATGTATATAACAAATATAAACACACTCACTCCAACTCCATTGTTAGGTTTATGTAGGGGGCCAGATTGTCTCCCAATATGCCTACTCGTCCGAACCAAACACCTTGAGGCGTTTCTCTCCCTTCGGTGAAAAACGATTGATCCGCGAATATGTTCCAATTAAAAAATCCATTCATTTTTAAAGTAAGTAAAACGAACCCGTTGCTGCTCAGCGGGTGTTGTGGAACAAAGAATATTTTTTCTTTAAAATATCACGAATTTCACTACAAGTAGGTACTTTTAATAATGATCAGAATATAGGAAAATATTAGTTAAAACTTAAGAATTAGAAAAAATTACAGAAGATTTGTTAAGAGATTTGATAGAGAGTGTTAAGTTGAACAGTTCTAGTAGTTCTTTCAGCTTTACACTCTATTCTGCATCGCAGAGTAAACAGAGAGAATAACGCAATCAATTCTCTGCTTTTTGTCTGAATTCGAGAAATTAAATGTTGAACTCAACGCCGCGCTTTGTTTTACCAGAGTGGAGAAATAAAAACAAAGACATAGACATACAAACATAGACACAGACATGTAAATAAACATAGACATAGAAATTGATGAGAATTTCAGTGATTGATCATTACCCTGTGTAGGAATAGAATCCACCAAGATCACCTTTTTGTTAAGCTAAAAAGTAATATTGTTCGATATTTAAATATAAAAGACATAAATAAATTCATCATTCATCTAGGTTTGGTTCAGTAGAGAAAGTCGAGAGGCAAGACCATAGTTCATTAACCCCAATGGGAAATTTTATCCCAGCATCTGCGAATCTGCAACAAAAAACAAATTCAAGGATTCAAATTGGGCATCCCCTTCGATAGGCGCGCCAGAGGCTGTTTACATTACTGCATGAGGATTACTACGATCTTTCATTACCTAATGCATAATGGGGTGCTCTTCAAACATTGCGGATTTCGTCGTGCGTTGAACAGTACATAAGTTAATATTAATAACTATTTTTGTATATTAATAATTATTTGCCACCTTATGTACTCGAGGGACAAGTATTTATTGGAAATGAGTCTATCTGTACTTACTATAGATACACGTTTGTTAGAGATACTTCGTCAATATTTAAAAAATAATTTGAAAAATTTAATTACGCTTATTAAAAAGAACAGATTTTTGTGACACAGTGGATCTTCCAACTATAAATGAGATTGGTTGTACGTTATGTTTAAATTATATTTTCCTCGTTTTACTAACAAAGAGTGTGGCGTGGAACACTGCCCCAAAGCTTCATTATAACCTCTCCATTAAACGCACTCACTATCTCTAAATATAAATATCAAATTGACAAACTGATTTATTATTTCCGTTTTTGATTTTTCATGATATATACAAAATATTACAACTCGTTATTATTAATTTCGTTTTGGACAAGTAGATGATAATAAAAATAATACGTAATTATTTTTAATATTAAATATATTGTCCTACTTTATAAAAGTTAACTAACCCTTATAAAAAAATCAATGGACAACATTAATCAATGAATAGACCAGCAAACGCAAATTTTAAAGCGTTCTTCCCTCTTTTATTGCGAACTTAGTGGCGAGGGTAGACCAAGTAACGGTATTAATAGTAATAATATAACAGTTATTCTTAAAGCAAAAAAAAATATTTTGCACATACATATTTAAATTATAAATTCATATTTTCATATGAAAAAGAATATAAGCCCATCCAATGCAAGACAGTGTGTAAGTCAACACTTATAAAGCAGTAAAGACGCAGCGGGCGGTGGCGTCCGACCGCGCCGCGCCGTGCTCATGCTACTGCCTCTTGTTTTATTCAAAATCTTATTAACTTCAATTATAAAATGGTCAAATAAACCTTTGAATTTAATAAATGATTTACTTTAGTGTTTTATTAATACTCAAAAGTAGCAATTATGCATTAATTCAAAAATTGCATCCATTCTCTTTTGTTTTGTAATATATTATTGTAATTTGTTCTGTTTTACAAAGGCCCAATAAATTGATATTTTTAATGAAGGTCATCGAAGAATATTTTCTCTAACTATACTGTATATAATCTATGTCTATTTTCAAAAATACGATTCAAGATATGCTTCATATTATATATCCATTCTTAAACGTGTCGTTAAAACAAAAATAAAAAGAAGCTTATTTATGAAAAACTTTCATTGATTTAAAAGTAAATTATATTTTGGTATTCAAAATTAGATTACACATGATGACACGTAGACTACATAATTCATTCAAAAGGTTTTAAAATCTTAAGGACTTTACGTGCTTTCCCTCTATTATTTTATACGAGTATGAAAAATAGAATGAAGCCATTCAGACGTTTATTTATTTATTTTTCAGCTTCACACTGCATCCCACACAACAGGGTAGACAGAAAGCACCTAGTGTCAAGATACTTCGTACTTTGCTTTTCATCGAATTGCGTGTTGACTGGTGGAACTCAACGCCAGACCTTTACCAGAGCGAGAGAGTGAAAATAATTTAAATATAATCACTCCCCCGAGTGGGGATCGAACCCACAACCAATTCGTGTTTACAGTTAGAGTCACGCCCGGTGTATTTCGTTTTTTGTAAAATTGTGCTGTAATTTTAATAATTATAAAAGCTAAAATATGTAAGGTTATTTATATATGTGTTTATGAAACCTAATATCTACAGAATTATACAAATTTCAATTTTAAAACACTTCTTCCTGTATACTAAGTTCATTTACCTAATATAAGCATTTATTCATGAGTTCTTCGTAGCACAGTGGGAAAGGTTGTGACAGTAAATCTTTCTAGGTATATTTATTTATAAAACAATTATAATATATTGTAATTATAATTACAGCACATACATATGAGTAAGGAATTTATTATAATTTTTTTTCGCTTTCTTAAAATATGTTAAAAAAGAAAAACTCTGGTGATGTGTATTTTAGTTCTCCTTTTTTAGTTTCATCTAAGACACTATTTTTAAATCTAAGAAACTGTATTTAGAATTGTAAAACGTCTATTTAGTTTGAGATACCAGAAGTAGATCATATCAGGAGCAATACATTACAGTTTAGTCAAATAATTTTATTTAAAATAAGACGTTACATGCTTCATTTTTTAAACGCCAACTAATTTACCACCGGTTCACTAAAGTTAATGCCTCGGACCTGAGAAGAACCGGCACAAGAAACTCAGCGAGATTTTATCTTTTTTTTACAATTTAATAATTCAATTTGATATTTTTTATTGGTGACAACAATGCCTTTGAAATAAACTGGAGCGAGCATTTCATTCCTAAGGAGTGTTATCATTTATGAAATCATTAATGTAGTATAATAATAACCTTTAACACACAAACGTCTTTTCACAACTTTTTAAAATTGTGATATAGAACAATCTCGAACGTTTTTTTGGATCCCATTGCAAAAGCACACAGCCTATATTAATTATTAGCCGAAAGAATTAATATATCAATGTCAATGTATTATTAAGCCAAAGTTTAAATTTATATTTTTTTATAAACATTTACACTTTAATATAATTTTATTATACTTAATTAAGCAATTTAAAAAAATATCTGAATAATTGTTTAGTTACAAGTTTACTGGCAACACTTAAAGCGGTGCGAACAGCGGGTGGCGTTAACTGCGCACGCGACTGCTGTACTTTTATAATATAATTTGACATTGATATGTTACCTCAAGTTATTTTTAAATAATATAATATTAAAAGAATAATAAGATGTAATGTATTTATTATGTAATAAATGTCATTATTTTAGAGAATGCCATTGAAGTTGACTGAATAAACAATAACATAAATAAATCACAGATGTAATAAAATTTTGATAAATAAGTTTCATAACAAGGCTTTGAGGATGTCCATGTACATAATTGTACAGAAAAAATAATTTGTTTAATAAGTATAATTGTAAAATATATTTTAAAAGATCGTCTTTGGAGAAAACATTTACCATACTCATAGTAATTATAAGAGATAGCGGACTGACAAAAAAAAGCTACAAAAGAAAATACATTAATGAGCGTATGTTTATAGCCGTTCAAGATGTTGCTGAGAAAAGTGCGAGCGATAGTTGTAAAGACGAATTGTTAACGGAAAAATGTATTGTATTTAAAGTGTTTTTGGATTTCAAACCAACCAAATTTTAGTCAATCAGTCACTCAATAAGGAGTGGTATTATATACAAACTAGAGATATATTTTAATATTTTTTTAATACTGACATGTTTGCAAAGCTTTCGTCACGAAGTTATCAATGATGATGCGGTAAGCACTGACATATTGTAAAGGGTGATTGATTGTGCTATTGTCGTGGTGCTCAAAACAAAGGTCAACCCCTCGCGTCAATTAAGTGCTAGTGAATAAGTTATTAGGAATTGCGTTATGCAACATGATACGAATAAAATAATTTTGAATTTTATTTTAGATGCTTTTAAAATAGCCTCCTAATGTGAATGTCATGTAGTGGGCGTATGTTTCACTCCAGGTAACGACTATATATAAATGATTATAATTTCGCGGTATAGTAAAAGAATCTGCGGCGTTACGCTCTGTCCCTCTACTCGTAATGTTTCAAATTCAGTTGAAAGGAAAGTGATTTTTGTTCCGAAACAGCTATACAGGAAAAGCTGTGAAGCGATTTTTATATATTGATTCTAGCGAAACTACTCAACTAGGCAATTCAATTCAAGTGTTCCAATATGTCCTAAGACAGCAATACTGGTTACAGTTGACATTATTGTCCTCTTACAAAATCTTTCATTTTTCTTTACTGGCCCATAATATTATTTATTTTGCGTATATATAGTATATTGCATAATATAATCCTCGTGGTGACATGCCATAATGCCGATCAACTAAGGGATCATTATGGTGAAAACGTTTATTAATTCAGTGGCTACAAAACTGTACAATACCTTCATTTATCACGGGAAAACCATTAAAAGTAAAATTAATAACTGCTTTTAAAATAGCGACTCAAATAAAAAAAAATGCTACGTTACCTATTTATTTGCAATTATGATACATTAATATATCTACATTATTGTATGTGTATTTTTGTTTTCTTGATGGATATATCTACTTTTAGAAAAAAAAGAGATCTACACTTATCGTACATTTACGTAAAAGACAAAAATTCTATAGTCAAAATTAAGTTCTATTATACATGGACTAATTTATATTTTATTTAACTACCAATGTTTGCATCTATTTTGTCCCCAGTATTATTCAAAATATCATTAACAATTCATAGAAGTTTTTTACTCATTACTCACAGTTCACGCGAGACAGATGGCCGCGTTTACTGAAAATTACTCAAATGGTGTGTGAAACGAGGTTGAGTTAGTTACAGATTTATGGTGCCTAAATTAAATTTTAAAATAACAAAATATTATATAATAATATTTTTACTTTTAAATATTACAAATTACAATATTTCGACTACAATTAGATCAATTAAACTAGAAACTAAATTTTACGAAATTATGATTATGGAAAATCCGATAATATTTAATTTACATTTACAAGGTACCTAAACATAGATTTTCTTGTTTGTTTAGTTAGAAATAGTACACCACGTATCCTATGCTCTCTTTTTCAGGGAAACATGAATGCTAATCTTTAAATGTGTTTTTTTTAAATGTGTAACTGTTTTTTATTATTACTGAATAAAGCAAATTCTGCAGTTACAATGCTCAATGCTGGACTTTAACGTCCTCCAGGATTTCTACGGCAATCAATCCTTAGGTTTTCGCGACTTCTTCCACCGACTTCTGGCGACCCTGACCAGAACACCAGTCCACCTGATAGACGCACACACTTGTTAGTTTCATACCAGAGAAAAAATATCAAAATATAACTTTTACATTTACTTACTTTAAAAGTTCATCATTGTTAATCGTTTATTTTTTTGTTTATAATATATTTCATTATGAAGTAGTCACACACACGATGTCCCGCCGCGACTTTACGCTGATAAATATGAGCTGAACTCGACAGCCTCT
This sequence comes from Dryadula phaetusa, assembly GCA_032432895.1. Lineage (NCBI taxonomy): Eukaryota > Metazoa > Arthropoda > Insecta > Lepidoptera > Nymphalidae > Dryadula > Dryadula phaetusa. Next base: position 234,892 of record JAOYRS010000078.1, read on the forward strand.
GTTAACAGAAACTTATAATTCAATTATAATAGTTTATTTCTACACTTCTGTTAAACAACTTTAATTATGATTCAAATATCGTCTTTAGATACCATATAAGATTTTATTAATATAAGAAGTACCTATAGCTTAATCAACTAAAACGTTTGGATGGTTTCGAAGAGGAGCCAATTCAAACATTGCTATTTGCTTTATTCTGGATAGGAGAGTTGTGAGACAACCTAGTGTCAAGATATTCCGTTGTCTGTTATCTATTCGAAATCGAGGCTACCTACAATTTGTCTTAACAGTGAGGAAAATGACAAAAGAATTTATTTATAATCATTCTTCTGACTGGGAATCAAACCCACAACCAATCGCGTTTAATGTCAACTAGTGTCCCACAGCGCCACGAGATCCTCAATACTTTATAAATTTTCCAATCCATTTTCTTGTTGTAATATCAACTCTGATTTAATATTTACTATTTTTAAAGTTGTAACAAAACGTATAAGAATTTCGACGCAGCTGGTAGTAGAACGCATGGCTTAGCGGTAAGAGCGCTTGGACGGTATCCAAGAGGCGCGGGTTCGAATCCCGCTGCGTTCAAACTTTTTATACGTTTTTTCAAAAATGAACTCTGATTTATCTTTAAAAAAACAAATGAATACTTTTCTAAATAAAAATTGCAAAGATAATTATAAATATAGTTATTTATATTTTTTAAATACCTAATTAAACTAAAATGCGCTTCTTTAAAAGTTTAAAATATACATATATCACAATGTAACGCAGATGACATGACAAAGCGCAACCCCATGTTAACGTTGAAATCAAAGGTCCTGCGACTGACGTCACTTTGTGGTATTATAGCCCCATGCCACTCGTGATATTATTATAAGAGTTATTTTAAAAATAAGATTTAGTTAATTTAAAACAACTAATAATCTTAAAACGTACTAAATTATTGTAAATGATAATAATTCTGTAATATAGAAAAATACAATGTATATTTTTATTTATTTTGTAAAATAATTAATATTGAAAGTATAAGTAACGTACTGTACAGGTATTAAAAATATATTTTTTATATAGGGCTTTTTTTCTTTATTTATGCGAAAACCATCATATTTCTTTATAAGCTCATAAATACTTAATTTACTACATATTAGATATATAGTCATATGTTTAAAAGTCTACGGTCCTTAATTTAACTATCCTTAACTTATTTTCATTTCTTTATAATTGACTAGCCGATCTTTTTATAGAATATATTTTCATGGTTATTTCATATAATTTAACATCTTTGACAAGATTTAAGAACAAACAGATGTAATAATATTAAAATTAATAATAAATATAAAAATGAAATCATTATTCAATTATTTTTAATTTATTAACACCATATTGCTGAAGTAAATTTTACCTCGCTAGCATTCTTCGCATCCATATTGATATTTACCATTTTTAAATTATAAAATTTATTTATAACGTGCAATGCTGTTTCGTGCGGACATGTGCGCAATAAATAACATATTTTTCCTACTTATTGTAATTTAATTATCATAGTATGCGAGTATCGACGTTTATAACATATTTAAACATGCTGTATTAGCTTGTTCTCATCTTAAACAACTTCAGGTATACCTTGTTCCGTAATATAAAGGTGTGTACACACACAAAAATATTTATAGCTTAACTAAGCAGCTGAACACTTTTTGCCCCATTGTAGTTGTAGAGAGAACCTAGAGTCGAGTCTACGTTCTCCACTTTTCTTATAAAATTAAGACAGTGACAACACTCAACGTTGCAGTTTAACTTACTAGAACGAAGAAATAAAGGTCATTTCAATTTAATCATGTGCCACTGCGCCACAATGAAAATACTACAAGCGTACATACTGAATGAGACGGATCAAAAAATAATATCATAAAATTTCGTAAACGTCCGCTGTGTTTGGATTGAAATGCGGTAGATTTAGTCATTTTCTCTCAACTAATAATTAACATACACATACGAAGCTTAGCTGTATTAAAACACACAGCTACATGACACCTCTCTGCTGCTGCTGTGCTGCCCAAAATCAGATATGATTCTCGTACTATAGAGGACAGGACTTACAGTGGTTTAGTATTTTTGCTTTTAAAGATAAACTAGTAAACTAGAGCTGACAGTTAGTACTTTCTTAATAAACCGTAAAGAAAATATGTCAAAGTTTTTAAATATTGATTAAAATTTACTAAATATTATATATTAAATCTTTAATGTAAAAAAAGCTATTGTATGTCAGAATGTGATAACTCGTTTTTAATAAGATTAAAATAATCTCCGAATTTCAAAATAAACAGTACAACATTAAAATTAAAACTATTATTTTCCGGATATAATTTATAGACATAAGAACGTTATAAACTATCTATTTATTATTTACAAAATATATTTTTAAAATTAGATTTTATGAATTGTTTCATTAAGTCAATGTAAGCTAAGCCTTATCATAAATTGATTTGTGCGCGGAGAACGCAAGGAGGTTATAATTTTCGCGCCACGCACGTCCCATGCTGAGACAAGAAAGAAGAAATATTGATTGTTTTCAACTATCTCTGATCCTCGTAACTTTTCTAATACTGACCGATGATGGCTGTAGATGTACCTATAGAGTATAGATGAATCTGAAATTAACAATAAAATCTTTATAATAATAATAACCGATTATATTTATTTTAGTGCTAAACTTACGAAATATTTTAAAGTTATGTTTAAAATCATTATTGGTAAAGTATACCCAAAAATATTGTAATAAATTATATATTAAATATTGTAATAAATATTGGCAGTGTTTGAAATTAAATGCTGTTAATAATCTAGATAGTTTACGATTGTTATAAAAATATATTTTAAGAATGCAACTATTGAGTTTTTGTGGCTCGTCAATACAGAATTCTGTGTTCCGTGTAACCTCCATCTATGCCTAAGCAGGGTAGCTTGAAACAACACCTAGCGTCAAGACACGTCATCGACTGCTTTTCGCCCGAAGCCGAGACATGCTTGTTAAGTTGCGAATTAAACGCTGTCTTTTGTCTTACTAAAGCGGAGAAATGAAAATGTAAATAAATTTTAAAATAATAATTTCTGCGAGTGGGAACAGAATCAACTAATCGCGTTTACAGCCAGAAGTCGTCCCATTGCACCACAATAGCCTCTTAGCTGACTGACATTTCGAATTTGATTGTAATTTTACAATTAAGCATATTTCAATAAAGAATGTTTCAGATTAGGCTTTAACGTTACGCTACATGCATATTGCATAATGGATAAAATAAAATTACATCAACAAAATATATTGTACATATTAATCATATATTACATGTACTTATAGGTTAAAGACGGTTTCATGCACATTTATTTATAAACTATTTACTTAACTGCCTTTTATATATCGAATCGAACATATAAGTATAACTGTATTTTAAATCGACATTCAATATTAATACAAAGTAAACATACGTATAAGGTACATAAATATATCTAGATTAATATAAACATAAGTAATAATAGGAATGTTATTGTGTGTATGGCAATCAATGTTGATTATAACTTTATTGGTACAAGCTTTAATTATCAAAGCCATATCATAAGGCATAGTTGTAGATAAATAATTAATAGTACACTAATTTTTAACGTTATTACGTTTTAGAGGTCACCGTGGCGCAGTTGAACAGTGTCTGACATTAAAAAGCGTTGGTTGTTTGTTCGATTCCCTTTGGGAGGAATGATTGTATATACCAAGGTGTATTCTTTTTATTTTGCCTTGTAGAAATCTTAAACTCATAAGTCAAAGTGCGGTGTTAAGTTCTATCATTCAACACAAAGTGTCTCGAATCCGAGCGAATAGCAGAGAACGTACCTAGATCTTTCTGCCATGTGTGAAACGTCAAAAAAATTGCAGCGTTTAAGTGATGAGAGCAAAAATATTCTTGCAATATTTTTGCTCTCATCACTTAAACGCTGCAATTTTTTAAAAATACAAAGGTCGTGAATTTATATCTAATAAATTCACGACCTTTGTATTTTCAATTTATCAAATATCTACTTAATATAATTTAGTATAAGTATGTAGTAGCATCTTAGTATAAGTAAGTATTGAGACCGGTCGGGGCGCAGTGCGACAGCGTCTCACCGTAATCGCGATAGATTGTGGGTTCGCTTCCCACTCGAGGGAATGATTATATTTAAATCATTTCCACTTCTTCACTTTGGTAAGACAAACTAGTAATACTCCACGTCTACCACTTAACACGCAATATCTCGAATTCGGTGGAAAGCGATTATATTTCTTTTAGTACGTACGTACTGAGCCTAAAAGTGTCGTTTACATTATGTTAAATTATAATATACGTATCGCTTAGTAGAACTATGTTTTCTCTTTTTGTAGATGTCACTATTAAAAAAACTTTTTTGAAATCAAAATGAATGAATAGATATTTCACAAATCCTTTCACTCCCAAGACATTTCTATGTCACACACTATAGGCTAGACTAACTAGAATCTTAAAGCTTTACAGTTTTAGTGTATGAAACGTTTGGATGTGCAAAGAAACTCGTGTAAACAAGGTATTCATGGAGAACAATAAGCCCAGTGAAAGCGAGGCTAATGACAGTTGAATATTTTAACAGAGATGTAGGGTACTCGCACATATGTGATATTTCTTTCACGGGAACTTTTGGAAGGGCTGTATTAAAAATTTATGTTTAGATATTATTTAATTGACGTCAGCGTTGTGATATTGGCGTATGTCTTAATCAAAGATATTGGCGAGTTAAAATATATATATATATTTATAAAGGTCTGTCTTATTAAGAAAAATGTATTTTATTTGCATAATACCCAGCTATATACATATAAGAGGCAACCATGCATTAGCATCTTTGTGTACTAGCAGATGTTCCCTCTCTCTCTTTCTGCACTATGTTCTCCATCTTTCGTTTAAATTCGAGCCCCGCGCCGTTGTTGTTAATTAGCTATTCTTGGTCAAGTTTGTATTTAAAATTTAAAAATAGTGCATTTACTGCTTGAGAATCGCATGATTTGGGGTTTTAAATGCACTTGGGAGAGTATTCATAAGTATTCATAATATAGAAATTTAATGATCTTAGACAAACCGCGACTTTTAGGTTTCCGCTAACTAGCATTCTTAAAGAAAATGGAGAAGGATTTAACTAGTGATAATAGAATTTTTGTATACTTATTAAATAATATGTATATCAAAATTAAAATAAAATCATAACTATACCTAAAGAATTAAATTAACATTAAAAAGAAACACTATAGACATAATAAACTACATGATGTTAATATGTAACACATCGGTAAGGGCTCGCCTATTATGTTTAAATTGCGTCTTTTCTAATTTTTAACGCTACCGTACTACCTGCCAAAATATCATACGACAAAGAACAGCCTCTTAAGTAGTATCCAACAAAAATGCTTTTAAACTTGATCGAGCAATACAAACAATACTCCCACAATACGTTTTTATCCTCCATATGTTCAATGCAAATATGTCAATAAAATCGAGCGTGAAGTTGCAATTTTGAAGGGTTAGCGCAAGTGTTTGGTAAAATTGTGCAATCTTTTGATAAAGTTTTTTTTTGTTAAATAAAACCTTTTTACAAGAATAGGATAAAACATTTTTCTTAATCTCTATATTTATATTTTGTTTTTTTTTTCTTTTTTGTAAAAAGGTTTAGAAGACAAACTCCGATTTCATCTGGGAAGTTATTTTTGAATTACTAAATCATCTTAAAAGGCTTTGATCTTGTTATATAAAAATGTATTTTATATATGTCAAAGACCCAAGTAACATAGCTCTAAGAATAAACTGTAATATATGTATGCAGCTATCTTGTACCTCAATGCTATTTTTTCAGTTTGAAACTTGTAATTACATAATTAAAGAGAACCCATATCAGAACAATCAAATTGTTGTCTCTCCTATTATTTTAAGCAAGTATGTTTATTAAATAAAACAAAAGAAAATCTCTCATTTTCTCGCTTAATGTAACACCCCAGGTGATCTAGGTTATTTCATACTAAATATTTTTTACCTATTTCTTCTTTAAAAAGCATGCTTAATTCGAGAGTGAGCCATGAAATTAAAATCCTTGTGAGAATACACAGTTTAGGAAATCACCTGTTTCATTGAAAAATTGCATTTGTTGAATGCATAATAGCGTGGCGAATTTCTTTTACATTTTAATTCTTTTTGAATTAAAAGTATCACAGTAAATAATGATGTGTTCCTTTACATCCATATTGAGTTATTAAAAACAATTTTATCCTAACCAAGATAGGTAGTTGATATTTGGGAGAACATTCAGTTCGTTAGTTATAAAAAAAATTGCATGCACCTCCCAAGGAACCCACAAGCCAAATTTGAGTTCCAGTATTTTTGACTGTGTTATCTGTTTATCATTCATCAGTAAGGAGCCGAAAAGTTTTAATATTTTTTTACAGTTTCATAGAAAACAGTTAATTTAAAAAGTACAATTAAAAAGTAGTTAAGTTAAAAAGTACATTAATTTATATTATATAGACTACTTTTGGACTATGTAGACGCAACTGGTTGTAGGTTCGATTCGGCGCCAGCCAGGGGAATCAAATCAAAGCGGGGCGTTGAATTCGTAACCCAACACACAATGTCTTTATTCTAAGTGGATAGTAAACAGAATGTCTTGACACTAGACTATCTCTTTTTTTTTATTCATTTATAATGTCATTATTCCCCTATTTAAGAATCAAACACAAAATCAAACATTTTTAGTCAGACGTTGTACCACTGCACCACGACAGCCGCAAACTTTAAGCATTTGTTGATATGGAAATCCAATTACATAGTCATAATATAACTTGTAAGACGTTTCCATTCAGTCATAAATTTAATCTTAGAAATGACAACATTTTAATATAAAAAGAAAATTCAATCAGAAAAATTGTTATATACGTTAAACGAATCTAAATAACTTTCCACAAAACAAAGAATAAATTCAGGGATAACATATATTATACATTCAATAGCTACAAAGGGAAATCACAATTCTTGTTATTACAAATTACATTTTTCTCAATGTTTTAGGGGAGATTGTTTGGGAATTCTTAATAGAAACGTAACATTACGTAAAGTATCAAAAAACATGGTAAAATGATCTTTAGCGCCGTGATCATAAGAATTATACGAAAAACGAGGGTGTGTTATTTAAAGTCAGTTTCCGCACTGACAGTTTTATTAATTTGCGTTTTTCGTTTGTTCCTCGGAGATTTCTTCGTTTGTTTTCTTTTGATACGAAGTTTGGGTTTAATTAATATTCTTTTATTTATTGTTGGTTTTATCATTAAATGCAGAATTTTTAAATAACTTTGAGCATGTAGAGGCTGTTTGAACGCATCCCTCACATAGTAGAGGAGGCTTAGGAAGTCTAAGTAGTAGAGTAAATAATATATATATATATATATATATATATATATATATATATATATATATATATATATATATATATATATATATATATATATATATATATATATATATATATATATGTATATAGACGCCAGCTTAGATGACAATTTTTTTTTCCACTTAAATCCGGGACCTTGCCTTTTGAACAGTTATAATCTATGATAAATTTTATATCAAACTACTTTGAACGATTTTTTTATCTTTACGCTTTATCCCGCATAGCAGGGTACCGAAAGTACCTAGTGTCAAAGCACTATGTACTCCGCTTTCCGCATTATTTGAGACATTGCGTGTTGAATATCGTAACTCAAAGCCACACTTTGTCTTACTACACCAAGGTAATGAAAATAATTTAAACTATTTCTATAATAGTCAGATTTCTTTGTAAGAAAATACTAAAAAAACGTAATAACTATATATATATATATATATATATATATATATATATATATTGACAGTTTTTTCAATATTTTTAATCGTAGAGTATGTTTTTTTAGATTTTTTAAGTATTATTTATTATTTAAATATTATTAAGTTAATTAAAAAATAAAAATATTGAGTCGAATTAAAAAGATATATTTAAGTGTTTATCTAACACTCATTTATCAAAGAAAGCTTCAAAAAGTTATGTTTCTACCAATAACATTGAACATCGAAGCAAGAATGTTGCTAAAAGGTGTAAAATATATGCACGCAGTTGCTGGAGTTCTTTAGTATTTAAATGTGTCTTTATTGTGCAATTGTAAATTTATGTGGTGCTAAAGAAGTCACACGTAAGATCTATTTCATCGAAATATATCGAAACAAATATGAAAAAAAATCAGATTCGAATAGGTACATACGTAAATATAAAGTATTAATTATTAAAAAAATAATTCAGAGCGAAGAAAATGTGGGAGATAAATATTCTCGCCTATATTTTACGTTACAATGTTCTATAGGTACATCTGCTGACGGTCTATCCAGCACTGTACAGACAGTGGATTGATTTATTTTTCCAAAGATACATAAAGGCTACCACCAAGTAAATTTATAGTTCAGAAGGAATGATTGAACATATTCGAAAGGCCCTTGGTCATATAAATTTAATTATTGGCTTCCATACTATAAGTCTTATTACACCGTAACTGTAGTCAAAGTTTCGATCTCTTAAGCGACCTACATCGACTTAGCTACAAAATACCTTTATATTTTTATAACCTACAATTATTGATAATGTTATTGTTCATAAAAAATAAACTACTTTCATAACAAGCGTACTACTTTGATCAAGAAATATTAGCCTAGTAGAGAACGAACAAAGTAAAAACAACCAACCGTCGCGCGTTGGAATACTTATTATAGATATTTTGATATGTTAACTGTAGTTGAGATTTCGATATATTTCTTGACTTAAAAAAATGGCTATGAAATAGCATGCTAACTATTTTATAGCCAACCTGAAAAGAAAGTAAGAAGTGTATGTAAATATTAGATTGAATTGTACATATATATAAAAAATAATGCTAACTAATAATATAAAAAATAATTTGATCTATTTTAGCTCGGCTTAGATTCTAGAAAGTTCAAGTTACATTTTTGAAGTATAGGTTATACCATATACTTCAAAAATGTAACTTGAACTTTCTAGAATCTAAGCCGAGCTAAAATAGATCAAATAACAATTTAATTTAAAACAGAGACTAAAAGAACGTCCCTCAAATTATTTTCTCGTTATCTTGAAATTAGGTTCATGCTATCAATTATAAAATATTGAGTTGTGATTAAAATTTGACATTTATTTTCTTACACAGATTGAAAATCAAGTTATAAAACGTTATATTTATTAGCTGCTTGACGCGGAAAGCGCACGATCGATCGTTGTGGAAATACTCGGGGGAGGCCTATGTCCAGTAGTGGGCGTTATAAGACTGAGACCGAGACGAGGTACTTATATTTCCATGTAAACTATTTCGTTGGCAATATTTTAGAAAGATAATACAATAAGTAATTATCATATGTTACTATTTTTAAAGTGTTATTTCACACTTAAGATTAGAAAACATTTTTGAAAAAACGTATAATTTTTTTTAACACAGCAGGATTCAAACCTGCGCCTGTTGAAAACCGTCGAAGCGGTCTATGCCGTGCGCCGAAACGTCTTATATGTTTAAATGTTTTCTTACAACTTATTAACGTTGTTAGAATCTTTATTTAGAGATTTTTATAATTTTTTGCAACCCAAAGATTATTAAGAGTCAATCGTTTGACAAGACAGAATGCATTTTTTTTAATATTTTACTATTTTTAGTGTTATTCCACACTTAGGATTAGAAAACATTTATTAATAATATTTTCAAAATTCTCATTATGATATAATTTACTGAAAAACTGTACATAAAACATAGCTACTATCGTCTAATACTTAAGCGGGTTAATATAATTTTCTTAACCTCGTTAGTACAGACAATAATTAGAATATTGTTACACACCACGCGGTATCTGAGCTGAATTTTATTCATTCAGTGACGTGTCATTAGAGATACCTATAGTAACGACGCAATGTCTTTGATTATCTGGCAAGATGAAAAATATATCTGTATAATTCTAAATAAATATATATGTATTAAAAAAAAGTAATAGTAAACAAATATAAACATGCATACATGCTGCATAAATAGGTGTCGTTCACAAATTTCGACAAAGCTGACAGCAATTCCGTTTTAGCACTTTAATCCCGATTCTAGTACTGAATAAAAGGCATATTTTCGTTCGTCGACTTGCAAAATTGTCATCGCAAATAGCTTTCGCCTCAGGCCTCGTAACTGTTCGCTTCTAAAACGACACAAGCACCATTTTAACTGCGAAATAGTCTTTATTTTTGTTATTTTAAAGTAGATTTTCTATTGCACGATTACTATTCACAAGTGTAACAATGAAAACGCCAGCATTGCACACGTAAATAGGATTCGTCAAAACGTTTCCCCGTGTTAGATTTAATGTGGAAAAGAATAAGGTCCACAATCATTTAAAAGGGAAATCTGAACTTGAAAATCGTCGCTGACGCTCGATATCAAATAAACACAATCGTACAGGCAAAGTGTTGTAAGCGACTGTACATTTTGTAACCGAAAAGCAACTTTATCTGTATAGTCTATAGTTTAATTTCTGTCAATAAGTGATTATTGCTAGGATTTTCGCCGGGGGAAGTGAAAGGGATGGGTTTATAAGGAGATTAGAAGACAAGAGGGAGATGGAGATATAGCTCGGAGCGCTGTGATTGGTCAGGAAGGCCGCAGGCTGTGAACAGTAGCCCGCCCTATGTCTACTGTAAATGATGACGGACTAAACGGAAAAAGACGTACATAATCCTGAAAACGTGATTTGCCTTACTCTTTATTAATTAAACATTAAAAATTAATAATATTGTATAGTGCAAATACCTAATCATCTAAAATTTAATATTACAGGCTGTATATGTATGGAGGGATAAAATACAAAAAAAGCTAACATAACAGTTAAAAAGTCAAAGTGTTTTTCACTTTCATTCGAATATAACGAGGTGTTTTCATACAAAATTATTAAATAGGTCCATCTTCAGAATAGTCACGTGCTCTCATCTGTCGCGTTCCCCGGCGGCGACACCGAAGGCGCTCGTAGCTCGGGGCGTGGCACACATACACACATACACCCATACATACAAACACACACACAAACATTTCCCCTTTGAAAGCCGGAACAGAGGAAAACTTTTGAGCGCAAGTCTATCTAGTCGTTACGCATTCAAATACAGTTTCATTTATGTCTTTTCATTTAAGAATCAAATTTTGCACGATTTTTTTGTTATATATTTTTATGTTTGATTTACCGATAAGATACCTTTTTTATTAAAAACATATTTAAGGCAAAATATTTGCACTTTTATTCCTAGAACTTAGTTTTAGTTGCTCAAAATAGAAATCCATTCTATAATAGATCAAATTCAGTTATTGGAATTTAAAAATCTTTACACTCACTTTGTATTACATCTTTTCAGCATCCCGTTCAGTCATTTTCATCCTTTCAAGTATCTGGTTATTTAAATGGATTGTGTATGAAATTATATATAGTTATGATACATATATACATATACGAGTATATAGGTATTATAAGGTGCGTAATTATGTAGCAATCAAACATCAAATTGAGCGAAGTAAGTGAAATTTAACTAAACTTACTTTATCTATATTATAATTGGATAATAATAAAAAATATATATTGCAATAGTAATTATTACCAATATAAGCAAAAGATGCTTAAACTAGAGCGTTACATTGTTGCATCCTCCAAATAAGTATAAGTAATACTTATCAGCTAAGTAATATTTATCAGTCATAGCGTTTTCATAGAGATTAAAAGAATACGATTTACATACACATGTGAACCAATAAAAATCAAAATATCTTCAAATTGTCGCCTAAACATTATATATATACACATATTTCAAAATGAAATGTCTCTATTCTCGATTTTTTGCTTTATAGGGAACTTGTGGGAAGCAGAACACATCTATTAACTTTTATGTAAAGAAAAATACGATACAATTTTAAACACAAGTTTCTTTGAGAGAAATCAAACTTACAATTATAGTAGGTATTATATTATAAATAACATATAATAAAAATTCAAAATACAATAAAATTTATTAGAACCTCACCTAATTAGACAAGCAGAAGGTTAACTTTGTAAATCCAAAAAGCTATTTAATAATGCTTCTTTAAAGACAAAAAAAAGAATAAAGTTGAAAAACCAACGCGAGCCCTAATTACACAGAAATAAAACAATACAAAATCACAATGTTTCTACTAATAAGCAAAATAAATAAGAAGTATAATGAGAAAAGCCGAAAGGTAATCTGTAATCTTGTTAGGTAAATGTTTGGGGGGGTCGTAATTATTTAAGGCGACCCCCTAAAGAGGGGATGCCTGCGGTGAAAGCGTCCTTGTAATTATTTTTCCTGAACTTTACTTGTGCCTACGAGTTTATTTCGGTAAAAATTGTGGTGCATGGATTTTCCTTCTTCGGAATTGAAACATGAAAGCGGATTTTTTAAAGTTTTTTTTTGATGTTTTAGCTATAAAACTGGAAAATAATAATAATAATATGCCTTTTATTTTCGAACATCTCTTTGAACAACATTGTCAGTAGTATTGGTTAGTGTAACAGGTATAAAGGTATAAATAAATTTAAAATATAAACCTTACATTATTAGTAATTAGTGCTATTTTTTTGTTTCAATGACATGCATGAAACATGGATGGATTTGTATGGGTAAATACCTCTTCCATTTCGTCCCACAACTCTCTATTTCCAATGTCATCCAGTCTTTACCGTCAATTTCTCAATGTTGTCAGCCCATCGGCTAATTTGTATACCAACTTGTCTCTTTCCGGGTGGACCTTTCACTTTCGTTGTTTTTATTGTCCATCCATACATGTCCAACTCACCACAATTTTAAGTAGCGTTTGTGTAAGTATTTCAAATATTTTTGTCTTTCATTCACTTTTCTATTTTTTGTCGTGATTTTTAACAAACTAATTTCCATCGCGCATTGAATCTGGAAAGGTAAGAAATAGAAACAGTATTTATTACATGAATGAAATATATATACAAGATAAAGAGTTTATGAAAACAAAATATATGCTAAGGCCCGTCTTATTGCTTCAAGTAATATAAATCTATTGAAGCCTTTTTCAAGAGTTGACATTTTTTTACGAAACGAAATTTGAACTAAATAACAACAGCTTACTAAAGTCGGTTAGTTTTTTCTATTTTGTTATTATTTTTACTACAAACAATATTTATTTCGTATGTCACAGTATCCGTATAAACAACCTTCACGTTTTATTCCGCGTAGCAGGGTACTCAGGGACAACCTAGTGTCAAGACCTTCCGTTGACTGGTTTCCGCCTGAAATTGAGACATTGCGTATTGAGTGGCGAACTTAACGCCGTATTTTGTCTTATCAGAGGGGAGAAATGAAAATAATTTTTAAATATAATCATTATTTCTAGTTGGAATTGAACCCACTACCAGTCGTATTAACAGTCAGACGCTGTCTAACTGCGCCAAGATATAAAAAGTTATAATTATTATAGATGTAGTAATAGTTTACTTACATTACTATAAATGGTTACTCAGAGCTAAGGCTAAAACATAAGCGACGTTTTTTTGTTGTACTTATTTACTGCTTATGTGAATTGCGCCTACAGTCATTTCTACAGTAAGCATTGACTGTTGATTATTATTTATGTGAATAAATAGTTAAAAAAAAAGTCTCTCTGTCCGTAACGATAAATTATTTGAACTTGGATAAGTAATATTTCATGAATATAATACATTATTTACACGCACATACACAGCATTCTCTCTTACCAAATAATTAAAGCAAAAGCTTTTTTAAATCTCTCTACAAAGGTGCTAACAAGTAACAACATAATAACAAGACGCAGTCGGATACAGAACTCATGGTTTAGCCGTAAGGTGCTTGGATAATTGTCAAGAGGTATTTGATCTCGCTGCGTTCAAATTTTTATACTTTTTTTTAAACATACTGATAATACATATAATGTATTATTAATTAAATCAACATATCTAGTAAAATGAGGCCGGTCGTGGCGCAGTGGGACAGAGCCTGACTTTAACGCGTTCGGTTGTGAGCTCTATCCCCACTCGAGAGAGTGATTATATTTAAATTATTTTCACTTCCTCTGGTAAGAGAAAGTGCAGCGTTGAGTTCCACTACTCAACGTGCAATGTCTCGAATTCGGTGGAAAGCGCGGTACGGAGTGTCACTAGGTACTTTCTGTATACCCTGCTATCCGAGATTAAAAGCGTGAAGTTATAAAAAAATTAAAAAAATCTAGTAAAATAACGAGTAGTAGTAGTAGTGGTAAAATAACATAATAACTAAATGCTGAGGTAATAAACTATGACATAAAAACTAAACGGTAAAATAAAATCTTTTATATTCAGCACGACTTTTCGTTTTCACTTGTTAAAGCTAATATCAAAATCTTAACCTCATAAACACCTTCTTAAGACTTCTAAACGCCTAAAATGGTTTATTCAAGCAATTTCCCGTTAAACACGATTTTCCTCGACGGAAGTTCGCAAACTAAATAGTGGTGCTACCTGGCCGGAAGTAGGCTGTATTGGCGGAAATGGAGCGGTCGACCGGAAGTTGCAATTTACGCCAAGTTGTTAGTTCTTATCAAGGAAATGAAGTTTAGCTTATTTTATTTTGAGGGTTTACTTTGAGTGCTACCCTTTTTTAGATATCTTTTAAATTTTTCAATATACTTTAACAATGTTGAGATATTTTTGAATAAGAGTATTATAATGTATTATGCTAACAACCTAAATAAATTGTATCAAACTGTATAAAAAATTCGTTGCAACCGGTAGTAGAACGCATGTCTTAGTGGTCAGAGCGTTTGGTCGGTTTTCAACAAGCATGGGTTCGAATCCCGCTACGTTCAAATCTTTTAATCCTAAGTGTGGTATAACACTTTAAAAATAGTGAAATGTTGAGATATTCTCAGTTAAATGTATGGTAATAATTGTAAGTAAATGTTAAATGTCGTTGTGTTTGATTTTTTATTTTCATAAACAATTTTATTCAGTTCTCGGAAGATAGTACAGTAAGCTAGCTTTGTAATGGAATTCGTAAAATTATTCTAAGTTCAGTTAAGCTAGCTAACATGCGTCGTCTTATTATGGGATAATTCGATTTACTCGAATCGTTTTTATATGTACCTTCATGAACTACGGAAGTCTTTTTAGTCAGGAAGTATCTAGTGTCAACACTCCTTACTCCACTTGCCGCAAAAATAGAGACCAGAGTGAGGAGATGAAAATAATTTAAATATAATAAGTCCCCCGAGTGGGAAACGAACCAATAACCGATCGCATTTACAGTCAGACGTTGTACCGTTGAGCCACAATCTGACTCCTAAAGTTTTTATAATAATAATAAATTTGCTCTAATATTTGCTTACTCTTCAATTTGCTTAATTCTGTAAGCACTATGACTTCTTTTCATCTGTTATATACAAAAAAAAAACTAAAAAAACACAAGATGTAATGTTGTTAAAATACAATTTTAATCTGTATAAAGTTTTGATAGTTTCAAAGAGCGTAAAATTGACATGTTAAGTGTAAGATGTTATCAGCTCACCCCTCATAGTCAAGCAAGCGTTGTTAAATATGAAATAGTAGTATTTAACATGTAATGGCATTACGTCCGTTCTGTTTAACAAACTATTCAATTAAGTAAATCAAAGGTGAAGAAGTAAGAATAATTGAATACGACTCTAGTTCGTTTCATATAATCTTTATTTTATTAAGGAAGTGTTAGAAACGCTATTATGACTTACTCCTTGTTGCTATATTGAAAATTGGTATTGGATTTTGGTTAAACAAAAATTTTGAAATTTAAATTAAGATTTTAAGCGGGTCCTTTATTACTTTAGGTAACAGAGGAGTTATTTTGTGAAGTAGTACAATATCTTTGCAAGCTTTCTAATATTTTACCTTTATATATTTTATTATTCCTATATTTAGCGCTTGATACTACGATTTCCCTAAAACTGAGCTTCGCGACATTCCTGGGCTTCCGGTATGCACATCTACATGCGCTATTGCGTACACTGAGTTTATTTCAAGCAATTAAGTATTAACAAGTATAAAACTCTTCAGTCACTTATTGAGTGACGACAACACAGAGCCACCAGACCTATAAAGCTGAAAATTGGCATGTAGTTTTTAAATGAAACTACTTTAAACGGATTAATTACGATATTTGGTATTCGATAATTCATTTTTTTAAACCTGTCGTTCCTAAAAGTAGACTGTAGTTATAAGTAAACATCAGACATCAGAAATATGTATCTTCCAAGATTACTATTTAAATATCTATTTGATGCTCTATTAACACTAAAACGAGTTCCTGTTGACATTATGAACGTTTGTGATAAACAAACTGTAGGATACTTCGTTACGTATAGAATTTTCATTTGTCTGTGTAACAAGCGTGTACAATCATCTTAGTGCACTATACATTTTAAATTGAACCTTTCCTTATACTAAAATAGATTTAAATGTTATATTATTAGAGTTGAATTTAGTTTGAATTGCGTATCTTATAATTTTGGTCGTGTGAATGCATCATCAAGTGAACTTGGCGACAAATGTACAGGAATTATTAAGCCTTATTTTGATAAGAATAAAGTTTATTTAAGATTGTCAATGTTTTCAATGCAGTACGGAGCAACTTCACGGCTATTTGGCCGCGTTACTAGACTGATTGTTGGGTAATGAGCGCGGAAAGCTGTTTGAAACGTCGTGGTGCGATCGATATATTTTGCTTATGTAAACATTTTAGTATTGTATTATGATTTTTTTAACAGGGTAGAACTTAGTGTTAAATCACTTAGCTCTCCATTTTCTGCACATAGAATCTTTTATAGCGGTAAGTCGGTATATTTTTTCACTAATAAATATAGAAACACGCAAAGCGCAATCGTGTTAATTGAGTTAGGAAATTTCATATTGTAATTTATGTCCATTTCAAAGTAAGTAAATTAAATAACAGTTTTTCTAACAAAAACCTAATAAAAATTTAGTTTTAAGTTATATTATCCTAGTCGATGACATCAGTCGGAAGTAAGAACAGGTATTTGGTAAACATACATATTTTTTAAAGGCTTTCTATACAGATAGGTAGATTACATTCAAATGATCTAAAATGTGTTAAAAATAAATTACATTTCTCAGTTAGGCAAATGTGAGCTAAGTATTATTGTTATTTAAAACACTATTGATCTGACAAAGGCAGGAGGGTTACCTATTCATGTACAATATGTCTCTAGCCACAGATCTATAAAACTAATGTACAAAAAATATGTATAAGTTACATGAATATCAAAAATTTATTGTGTTATTATTTTAGATAATCTGTCATAGATTTTAAATAAAATAAAAAAATGGATATGGGAATTATACTTCCTACGAATTGTACTTGAGATTTCTAAGTGGAATTTAACATCTCTGGATCTGTATTTTATAGTTTTCAAATATAAGCCTAAGCTATGGCTTATTTATTCAGCTATCTGTCGTTGAAAGTTCCGTCAAAATCAGTCCAGCCGTTACAGAGAGACCGAAACAAACAGATCGAGAAACGGACAGAAAAATTTGTAAGCGATATTATTTCAATTCGAATTCAAGAAAGATGAGGTTTGTAGTTTATACAAGCATCACTCCGATGCATGAGACAGCAGCTGTAAATAAGTTATTTTATAGTTTTATTAAGTATTTAAATAAAAAAAATATCTAAATTTTCTTCAAGCAACTCTAAATATTAGTTAATCTATGGTGATCAAAGGGTAAGTAACCCTTTCCCTTTCGCCGCCATTATGCGCGAGACACAAATGCCTGTAGTCTCGTTGTACTGACAAATTAATCCCTTCATTCATGTTGCATTGTGCCTTCAGGATATTTTTGGAAAATCAGCTGCTCATGTCTAGATAGTATTAAAAAGTGCAGTTAAAATATGCAGCTTAAGTGGCTGTTGTATTAGTAATAAAAAATGAACTCGGCTTTTCGATAAAAATATCTGAAGACCTAGCTCTATATAAGCTATAATTTCTAATGGCTTTAAGTACTTTTTATATGTTATTTTTATAAGAATTTTATTTTATACATTTAAATTTAATATGAGAAATTCTAGATTTCTCGTAGATAAACTTACAATAGATTTAATACAAACAAAATATGGGAAAAGGCTAGAACATGAGTTATATATTAATACCTGCTGAAATTATTAATGTATTCTAAATTATATATACCCAAACGCTGAAGGATTTGAATTTGCACCTTAAAATTATCAAAAAATCAACCAATGTAGCTATAGATTCCCAATGACAATTCCCTCCCCAACAATTCTAACTATTACTGCGATTATCAAATATTTTACAAACTTCACATTTTTATTAAGCGTTATCACAACTAAATCTATATAAGAATCAAATTTACGATGTCCGGTAAAGCAGATGATGGTAAGAAAAGGTATTTTTGATATACTATGTAGAATTCTCGGTCTTGGTTACCATACAGTACACGAGCCCGAGGCGACACGCCCAGGTAATGACCGCTGTGCACTGCACGTCAGTTAAAACACTACAGGATGCTTAATATTAATATTATAATACTTGAATGTATTGTCTCAAACTCGTTTAAAGTCACTTCCTCTGAAATAGTTTTCTTATTGTTGTAATTACAGAAGATTTTTATAATATTATGCAGTTTTCAGATATTCAGACATTATCCGTAAGGACATGAGATCAGAATGACTGTCATTCTGGTGAGGACATGTCATATCCGTGCTATAAAAGGATTGTCATTTGATCCGAACACATGTGCAACTTGCATCGTAAACGTAGGAAACATAAATTATTAAAAAATCAAATGAGTTAATTAAGCTACGTTAAAACGTATTGAGTGATATTTTGCCATCTTTCTGTCTTTCCCTATTTACTAATACTGCCTAATGCAATGAATAAAAATTAGACACGTTAAATATGTTGTTATTTATAAACATATTGAATTAATCACCTATGTCGCAGTATATTTAAATAAGAGAAAAATAAAGGAAGAAAATACATGTGGAGTTATGGATCTAACATAGAGGATCGTCATGCAATTCCGTCCACCGTCATTTTGCGTACAGGATTATAAATGTAATATCTAACACTGTATACCCACTTACCTACTTAGTACAAAGAACAACATATATATTAGTATAATTATAACATGCATAACATTAACTCGACCATACTGTATCTTAGCATCGCATTACATATGCGCGGCATAATAAATGTATCCGCTTAATTATTATTTTGAAAATATCCGCGCCCGCGGCTCCCGGCCACAGCTCCAATAAGAGTAACTCGATACACAATATTTTATACCCGCCGGCCGGAGAAGACAAGTGGAGATGGTAGGAAATAGGCTTTAATATTTTGCTTAAGGTGGATTAATGAGTACTCAGTATTGATAAAAATATTGGACCATTATAAATCTATATATTGATTCGTGATGGATAAATTTTCTTTCATTTTTTATGAAAATAATACGGAGAGAGGTAAATCAAATTGGCATGTTATATGTACAATACGTACAGAATGACAATATTTAGAGATTTTTTCTAAGCTTCTCGATTTTAAATTACGTTTATTAAGTAACACATTTACATGTTACAAAGGCTATGTATATTTTACATGTCAACAGGACAATTATTGTCTAATAAATATGACAAACAAGCAGCTTCACGCTTTATGTCTTATAGCAGGTTAATGAGCAATTAATCCCCTGAATGGGAATCGTACCAGAAACCAAAAAGTCAGATGCACTCACTGCACCACAATGGCGTCTGTGACAAGTAATAAAATTTTATAATTTATAAAACTAAATTTTAAGCCCGAGTTTCGTAAAAATGTTTCTTATAATTGAATTAATTCAGTATTAATATTAAGAATATAAAAATGTTCATTCATAATTCAATAAACTGACAGAGTAAAATTTATATATGACATATACAAACTCGTTACAAGTATCAAATACAGCAAGTAATAATATGAACTTTAGAAGTGAAAATATCATTATAAACACAACTTAGTAATCATTTTTATTTCTACACACGCATCGTAAGCATTTCACAAATAGATGGAAATGTCCTATTTTTGTAGCTTCATGTTTTTATCCCGCATAGCATAAACAGGAAGTACCTAGTTTCTAGACACTCCGTACTCCGCTTTCCGCTTAATTCGAGATTCGTGGCTCGATGTCGATGGCTCGTGTTGAGTGGCGGAACTCAACGCCCTGCTTTCTCCAGAGTAAAGAAATGAATCATTCACCTTATATTAGAAAACAAACTCACAACCAATCGTGTTTACGATTAGACGTTGTACCACTGCCACCAATGAAAATATAAAAATATAAGGTCGAATATAGATTCGACCTTATATTTTTATATTTTCATTTTTTTATATATTTTCTTTTATTAATTCATGTCTTATTATTAATGAAAGTGTATTAATGAAGTGAAAATATAAAAAAATATTTTGAGATTGTTGTGAGCAATCACATTGTAACAGTTAAATTTAATATTATTGTTTTTTTTTTAGGATTAGTTACTGGCGTGCCGCAGTTAAAAGGTACATTATGTGGCACCTTAAAATGTTACCAATATTCAATGTTTATATTACTTAAGTGTTCAAATTAATATATTAATTAATGAGTGTCCTTTATAAATATATTAGAAAAAACAAAGGTTTTTATGGGGTATCTACATCTGGTCCGCGAAATAGAAGAAGGATAGCATAATGATACATTTTTTTTATTTTTAATATATTAAAACAATAAAGTAAATGTAACACACACTATCATGTGTTTGACGTTGCTATGGCAACGCGTTGTCAACGTGACAATTTTATGTCTAAGAAAGAAAATACTTCAAGAAATTTAAACTAAATTCTTCATAGTGGATGTTTTCAATATTCAAGGCCATATTTCTTCAAATCTCGGGATACGTCAAGTGTCTCTTTTTTGATATATTTCAACCTAAAAATATTGCAAGTAATCACGTACCACTGAACAAAATTACAATATCGTCATACACTTATTATCTATAGAAACCTAACCTAAAATTAAACTATTATATATTTATACAAAATTTATCAATAAATCATTACGTATGATGAATAGCCATAAAATAATATCATTATGCTGTAACCAGTTATTTATCAATAATGCAAAACGATAGTTGCGAAAACGCGAAATTACATGAAATCGTGTTTGAGATGATAATTTGTAGTTGCAACTTGTTGTTTGTTGTAATATAGAATAAGTATTAGTGGTTGTGATTTATTTACATTAACATGGGTTTGTGAAGTAATCATGACTTACTATCTATTTTAAATAGATTAATCGCGTATATTTTGGTATTCGAAAACATAGTTTTGAACCCGATGTTTCGATCACTTAAATTGTTTCATTTCTTTTAAATTTATAACGGTCGTTCATCACTTGCCGCTTAACTTTATTTATTACTAGACTAGATCGTATTTCACGCAATTCGCTAGTCTTAAACAAACCTACGCTTTCGCTCCAAACCCTACAGCTCATCAGCCTATAATTGTCCACTGTGGGACATAAGCCACCCCCAAAGCGTGCCACGTTGCTTTCCTCATCCAGTGTCTACCGGCAATCCTAGGAATGTCGTCGGACCAGCGGGTCGGACGTCGTCCTCCGCTACGCTTACCGATTTATTTATTCATTTATAGAGTACTTACCTACACTTATATTATAAAGGTTTTTTCGTCTGGTACTACAATGTGTGAAAGGTTTCACACAATACGAAATGTATTTAAAACTAGTGAATGCCCGCAACTCCGTTTGAGTGAGCTTGACCGCTTACTATAAATTTTGACAAACAATATATTTGAACTGATAAGTTTCTCATTTATAAATAATTGAAATAAAACAACGCTATATGCTAAAGAATAGTTTTCCACTTTCAGCATTCTACATTATTTTAGCTTCACGTTTTTATTACTCATAATAGAGTAGGCAGTAAGCACTTCTAGCGTCAAGACACTCCGTTATCCAGTTTCCGCCGAGTTCGAGACTCTGTATGTTGAGTTGAGGTACTGAACGCCGCGCTTTGCTTACTAAGAATCTACATAAGACATTAAAAATACCTTCCAATAAGTTTGCCATAACTTAAATTTGATTTAAACAAATAATAATTTCAGTTCACCTTTTACACTAGAATTCTAAGTGAAAAATACTAGTAAAGTTCCTAAAAACACTGCTAATATTACTTTTTAAATAATAGCTCTAATTATCCTTCTGTCTTGCGGCAGTCATGACCCCATGGCCACGACCAGCCCCCGGGCGTACGTAGAATGCTGCGGTGGCCGAATACTTAAAAAATTGCATGGTAGATAATTTTAACTTACTTCAATTAATATCAGTGTATATCGTGTAATAAGGAAATCTACATAATTGCTTTCAAAAAAGTAGAAACGACTTACAAAATTACAAATGCGATCGGTTGTGGGTTCGTTTCTTAATCTAGGGAATGACTATATTTAAATTATTCATATATTTCCTCGCTCTGATAAGCGACAGTAAAGTGATAAAACGTGGCGTTGAGTGCTGCCACTTAACATGCAATGTCTCGTTTTCGGCAGAAAGCAGAGTACGGACCGATTCTTGATACTAGGTACTTTCTGACTACCCTGCTATATACGATAAGAGCTAAAATCAGCTTAAAATAATTATTTAAAATATTTTTTTTATATTATGTAAGTACTTGTAGCGTTGGTACGTAAAATACGTATTATATTATTTTGTATACTCTCGCACTTTTTTTTCATATAAGCTACGAATGAAACTTGGAATAACTTTGCCAAATATTATACAGAAAAGGGACCCAAAATTTACCTGCATAGCGCGATAACCAGAGATAATCTATTGTCTAGAAAGTCCGTTGACTGCTTTCCACCAGAAATCAAGACGAAGCGTGTTGATTGGCAAACGCCGCGCTTTGTCTTGCCAGAGCGGAGAAATGAAAATAAATTTCAATTATAATGATTCCCCTGAGAGAGAATTGAACCCACGACCAATCGTGTTTATAAACAGACGGTGCTCCACTGCTGTACTCCAATACCCTCAAAGACAATATAACGCATCATTTAAAATTTTCTTCGTACCTTACATCGTGAGTTTAACTTGCAAGTCTTTTGACGATGACAAAACGGTGGTAATACTTTATGTAACCAGATAGAGGGAACGTCAATATTTTAAATGTGAAGACGGTTAAAAGCTACATATTATATACACCGCGATTCATCTTGCTAGATTAATTGTAATTTATAGATACAATAATTACGCGTAACAGCGATAGCCTTTTAAGTTTATACAAGGTAAATTAACTATTTTTAATAGAAAAGGTATTTATAATATAAAACAAGTATTTTCATGAATCGCACTGCTAGAAAAATGATTTTCGTTTTCGCTTATTTAACTATCAAAACTTTATTGTTTGTTTTTTTCGCACCACATAAGTACGTGATATTACTTGGATGCTTAGTTTTAGTTGGTTTATGTTATGTTAGGCTTCTAAGACCATCTTCTCGAAAGGCAACAGAGGTTGTTGTTGTGTCATATATCTATCTTCCTATTGATATTTATATTAGAAATTCCTTAGAAATGTGTGTGTCACATTATATAAGCATCTACATATGTCAAATACGTGCATATGTGTGTTACATTTATTATGTAAAAAATATACGGGGCAACATATAAATATTTTTAAATTAATGTATTATTTTTGCATTACTTAAACTAACATTCTGATTTTGTTTATACAAATTATATTTGTAAATAATTCCATACTCCTTCGTTAGCGTCAAAACTGTTTTTATTTCACATATTAATATATTAAGAAAAGTTATAAATTAAAACCCAAAAAATATCAATTATCGTGCGTCCAATAGTAGAACTCGCACGGTCAACACGTTATAAAATTTACAAATCGCTTAATAATAGAGACAAAAATTGCTTTCAAACATTCCCTGAATTATTATCGTGGATCACGAATTTCAATCGTGATGCACAAAATTTTTGGCATTCGTGGCTTAGCCTTAGGGTCCGCTGTTCCTAATTAGTTAGGTTTTCGAGACGTGTGAACCCTGTTGACTACCTTCAAGAAGTTGTTAGTAAGTGGTATTATATCATGTCTTACATATTGCTGCTTATCCTTCATATGTTTTTAGTTTTCATTTTAGAATATATTCGGTATACTTTTTTTATCTTTTTAATTGATTAATAAATAATGTTTATCACATGACAATATAAGAGAAAAATCCAAATTAGGAAAATCAAGGTCAAAGATAAATGAATAATATTGCATCCCGCATAAAAGTCATCCGCTACAGCCTGTGCTGTTGAAAAATAACATATCCTAAAAACTACTGGACGTAAAAAGCTGAAATTTGACATGTAGGGAAGTATAAGGAAGCACTAAAAGAGCATTTTCTCAAATACGGTAGGAGTAAAAACAAATTTTACAGTCTTATTAATAACGCTAGGGATAGGTTCCTAAGTTACGCGAGCAGTATTTACTAATTAATAAATATACCTAAGTAACAATAATCAACTTCAGCTTATAAAAAAAATAATTTTCTTTTCATAATATTGTTTGTTTTTTTTTCTCATTCGCAATAAATAACAGGAATTCTTTTTGCATATCAAAAAAAAAATATTTATATTTCTGGACTCGAATTAGTTCCGCGGCCGGCGTGTCATTGGGAGCATCCATTGTTTTCTGTATTTTTATTACTTCAACACAAAGGCATAAAAAGTAATGCCAAAGTTAAAATTGTTTCTAAGTAAATAATATTTTTTTCACATATTTTAAAATATTTCTTTTATTTATTTAAAATAATTACAGCAATTTTAAAAGCATCGAGGAATCACTGTCATATACGACTCTGATTACAGAATAGAGTTCTTTTTTTAAATGTATGGATGTCGTATCATTTCAAGTTTTAGTTTTAATTACATATTTTAGGGTACTATACCTACTAATATTTATTATTACAATTTCATATGTAGCTATATGAATTAAATTAAATAGACTACTAGACAAATTGATAATACACTTATGAGATGAGATATTAGACTAATATAATATAATCAATAAAAATTTAAATCATACCTTGATAAATTATTATCCTTAAAATACTTCTCAAACACTTTACAATAATTTTTGCATTCATTTACTAAAATGGGCATTTAATTTAGAATTTAAATATCATATCTTGCACTGTTATTATGTCCAATATATATAGACACTTGTCTGATGATGACGACATGTTACGGTCTTATCAACATATGACAGTAAACGTAACTTCCATTCGGAGATATGATGTTCAAATTAGTTTCATTTCCCTACTCCAGACAAAGCGCTGTATTTAATACTAGTTCAGCTCAATACTCGGTATCTATAATGTGGTTAGAAAAGGAACAGAGTAGTGTCTGAACATAAAGTTCTCTCCGTTTACCTTCCGTCTATATACATGCTACGCAACAAAAAGCGTAAAGTTTAATTTAGGTTTTATAACTTCCAATTTGCTCAGAAAACATTTATAAGCAAATTGTATACATTAGTATTTTCAATTACCAATACCGTAGGCTGTTACTAATACCGTATCTTGTATAACAATAACGAAAAACATCTGTTCGATGAATTATATTTCTATCTATGGCAACCAACGTAATTTAGTATAAAAGGGGTAACTATTTAAAATACGGTGCCATCAAAGAGCTTGGGGACTTAGAACGTGCGGATGCGCAATGATGCGAATTTAGGGTTGTGATATCGCTTAAATTTTTAATATATCTGTTATTCGCTTTATGTCCAGATGATTTACATACAAATTTATACCATTTTTATTTTTGACGTTGGGTTTGAGTTGCATTCGTCAAACTTTCAATTTTCATGTGAATAAAAAAGTCTATTAAAGTATATTATAAAAAATAAAACAGTAAGTAATTAAAATCGAATGCAATTTATTATAACGGTGAGCAACGCACAGATATTTGAATAAAGCAATTTATTTAAAGGTATAAGAATGAAGGTTACTACAGATTAGCGCGTAAATCACCAAGAGTTTTTATCGATAACTAACGTCGTCATAAATTACTACAGCCCTATTAAAGCAGAATGCATTCTGATAGAAATTTGTTTTTAATCGGTTGAAATTGGGTGCGAAATGAGTTCTGACCCTCGGTTTTACTCAAAGATAGACGTTTAAATTAAAAATTAAAACTTTAAAGACGATATCATTGATAAATAATTATTTAAAAGAATGGTAAATTATATTATTTATGCTTTTCTTCCGCATAGGCATCAGAGACAAAGAAAATTTTGTAGTGAGATATTTGTTTCTTCGCTTTCTTTTGTATGCATATTAATAACTTAAATATATTTCACAGAAGTACATTATAATTTTAAACTAAAATAATAATTTATTACTTTTAAAACTATTTATGAATATGTATTTATTAGCATAATATATTTACAAATTTATAAATTAGTGAATTTCTTTAAAATTGACCAATAGGTATTGATTTTTTTCTTAAATAAATATATAAAAAAATAGAACAGCTTTAGGCATTTCTAAATTTACCATAGATAATTAAGTAGCGTCCGTATAGTCCGTATAGTCCGGCCAGTTGTTATTGTTTCCCTCCAAAATCTGACAGTTCAATTGCCTTCTCCGTGACATTTGTTCAAATTGCCTATAATTCTAAACAAACAAAACTATCTGCGGCTAAAGGAAGCTTATTTATTTATAAATAAGGTTTAAAATGTCAGAAAATGTTACATTGTTTTTAACAAGCACATTTATGTTTATGTGGTATTGAATAGAGTTGAAAATTGTGTGAGTAGGAATTTTGTCAAGTTATTTTACGTTCCATTTCCTGGTTAATACGGCGTGTAAATGAGTTCTTTATCGTAGTGTTTTTTAAATGTTTGTTTAACGCTCTGTAGGGTGAATAAATTAAGTAAAAATTATTTTGCTTCAAATTAGGAAATACATGAAAAATACTTTTTTATTTATTTGGTCATAAATGGCTTTGAGTATTATATTTCACACTATAACATTTTTTGAAACAATATTTGTCAATTAGTTTTAATTATAATTAAATTATTTGTGATGTACTGTTTAAGCCTATTTGCAGCAATTAAAACTGAGACAAATACGTATATGAGAACTGATAAAGTTAAATAAACTGTTATCCTTTAAAAACTAGACTTAAGTTAAGAGTCTGTAATTACAATTCAGCACTACATATTTGGTATGGACTGTAAATTAGTATATAACACACTAATGAATAGAGTTAAACAGGCTATTACAAGAGTAAACCTACAATTACAGTAATAACTTTAAACATTCAATGTAGTTTGTGTATAATTATCCTAAATGGTACTGAAAAGGAAAAGATGTCAATATAAGAAAATTACTTTAAGAACAAATATATTCACAATTGTATAAGGTAAATAAAAAATGACAATCTTTAAAATTATAGGTATGTATCGTATTTCTTTTCACTAATAATTCTTTATAATAATATTAAGTTATACCTAGAATAAAAGAAATTGTGAAAAACATGTTACTTAAGTTTATCTGCCATTTCTTTTATTTTATATAGTTGACAAAATCTGGATAAAACTTCTCGAATTTATATTAATATCTACAATTATTATATCATTCGTGTACAAAGTTGTGAATGCCTATTAGGTTGTTGATACACTACGGATGCCTATCGTGGATAGCACTCATAACGTAGCTTATATACCAATACAATGTAGTCTATAATCATTCTATATACTACATTAATAACCGGGAACTGCGTAGGTACATCACACACCTGCCATTCAAATCACGCCTACAGTAATTTTCACAATTTATTTCTGCAGCTTACCTATATTTGATATAGGATTTTAAGCTTTAGCACATTATGATAAAAGTACAAAGCTTAAATTACTAGTTCATACTCTTCGTTACATCGAAGCAATAGCATAGAGTAGATATATTTTTTAACATATTTTTATGTAAATGACCAAATAATTTAGGTATAATTTATAAAACACATAAATTATAGTCTAATTATATATCTAGTTAATCATCAGTCAATTATATAATAATTCAATACTAAAAAGAACATTGACTTTCATTTTAGCATTAAAATATTTAATCAAGTAATAATTATACTTTTTAAATCCCCTTCTACAATGTTAATAATATATTCATAAAGTATACAAAAAATATGTTAATTTAATATTGTTATCATCTTTCTCATTAGAATTAAAATATCATTATAATTGAAAATTGATTTTAACTTGGCACGTCTGCATAAAATTATCTTTGTGGCAACCGTAGCGCAGTTACCGAAGTGGCAGACCGTACGCCCGCAGCCATCACGAGCGCCTTTCTACGCACCGCTTTTGTTTTTAAACCACCGCCTTATTGAATCGCTCGAATACCCGACTGCATGATAGCAGGTGGGGACAATAAATAAGATAATGTGGGAAGTTGAATTAGTCTTATGTACAGAAACTACCATCGTCTATGTACTGTATATTGCGCTGAAGCAACTAAACAGCGATTTACAGACGCCAGATGATATCGAATTTCTGTTTATGGTTACTATTAATTTCTTGCTTATAACTATCCACCGAATAACTCGTAAATAATGTCAAAACAAAGTTTTTTAACATCTCAAATTTAAACTTTAACTTTAACATCTTTAAACTTTAACCTCTCAAATTTTGATCTTGTATTTTTAATAAAATATGTTCATATTTACAAAAAACAGTCACCATATTGATTATTTGAAATTTACTAGAAAGTTTGAAAGAATATGTAAAGAATAAATATTTTATTTAAATTTTAATGAAATTTTTATTTAAATTTTTATTAATTTTTTATTTAAATTTAATAAAATTTTTATTTAAATTTAATAAAAATTTTATTTAATTTTTAAAAAATTGTGTTACAATTCTGTCATAATAATTTACCAATACTGCCTTGTACGGATAACACTTCATAATTAATCAAAACTTCGACAATCAAAATTTTATGAAGTATAATAAAATGAAAAAAAGAAGAAAATATAGTAAAAAATTCTCCTCTGTTAGCATTACAGTTCACTGATAGCAGATAAAACAAAGGTATACTTTACAAGCCAGTAATAGTCCAACGGGCGAGTGGCAGAACGTAAGCACGGGCCTCGGGCCGTCACGATAAATGACCCGGCCCTGCCCGTAGACAATTTCACTCTTGAAACCTTTTTTTCATGTTACTGGACCTTTGAAAAGACCTTTTTTATTTTTTTAAATACGACCTCCTTTAAGAACGCTATGATACATTTTATGTCTTTTTTCTCCTTTACTTCGATATTTAAAAACATCTGGCGAGTGTAATATTCGACGATGGTTGTTATTTTTGGTTCATTTGCTCGTATTTTCTTTTTAAAAGTCAATCTGATACAGATATTTTACGTTTATATAAATAAATAAATAATGCATATTAAACTAACATTCAAATGAAATCCTTATGTCATTAATATCATAAATGTCATTGCCAGAATACTTATGATATTAAAATCAGAAAAATAACACTGCGAAACAAAATTCATGATTAATTATAGTTATGATTTATGCCTCGATTTATTATAATTGACCTTTAACTTAAATGAACGAAACCTAACTATTGAAACCAGTGGATTACTTTACTACATTTTTCGTACAATAGATCTTCGCGCAGAAATTCAAATTTATTTAAAGTAAACGAATATGAATTTATCTATAACGTGTATGATACTACACTAAAATCAATGCGATATTTTACATTATAACGAACAAACAATAACAACGTATATTTATCGCAACAGCAAAAAGTATCACAAAGCGAACCCTAGAGTCACAGACCCCTAAATTACCGACCGACTATAATTACGGAACCCTATCGGGTTTTTTATCATCCACAAATCTAATATAACTAATGACGGGATTCGTCTCGCCGCATAAAAGATCTATTACTTTATGGTTTAATCTATATGTCATAGTGCATTTATATCGAATATCGTTGTATATATTTTTTATTCTTTTTTTTAATATGCATTTCTAGCTTTTCACTAATTTTCTTCTCAAGCTTTTAAGAAATATCACGATAAAAAGTTTCTCATATTTTTTTTGATACCTTGCATTTTATAAATTGTTTCTTCTAATGCTTTCTTTAGGAAAAAATACTATTATATAATGAGTAAAACCCCAAAATAGTAATTGTAATTAGTTATTAGTTATGATTTGATTTAATGAAAAAATTTTTTATATGCTTTGGTGTTAAACCTTTAGTGCATAATCATTCAAATTTAGAGCAATTAAAAAAGTACGGTTGCAACTCAGCATGCTCTCTGTGGGAGATTGTTAGAAATGTCATTTATGTTCGCGCCATGCTGCCATATTGTCTTTATTTATTCTTATATTTTGTGGTTCCATAAAGAAAATTTTTATATAAGTATATTATAATTTCAAATCAGTAACTTTAATTTGCGTTTAATTTTTATATTCCATTTTATGTCTCATTAAAGTTAATATGTCAATGACGAATCATTTCGTTTTTTACTTAACTGTTCTATAAAAATGTTATTTTAATAATACTTTCAGTATATAATTTTTTTATATGAAATTAATTAAAATATTTCAATTCAAAATATGTAACAACTTTATTTATTGTATGATTATAGTAAAATTAATAAATAAAGATAATATTGTAATTTCATCCATTTATTTTATAAGGAAACGTTAGCAGTAGCTGTTATAATTAGTTAACCAACCAACACTAACAAGGTTGGTTGTCAAAATTAATCAAGTATCGAGATGACACGTGCCCTCGAGTATGTTTTTTAGACTCGCCCTCAACTAATGGTAGACACGTGACTACACAAGTAGGTATTGTAGCCTCTACCCTGTACCGTGTGATATGATGAAAGAAAATACGGTAATTTGATTAGTAATTGTTAATTGAATGAGTGGATAACATACATATTCTTTTATAAATGTACAAAATTTAATATTTAAATGTGAAATTAAATTATGTACATTTGTTTGTGTGGTAATTATATTTGTAAGTTTTTTAAAAAAATATACGTTTATTTTTATATAAAACCTGAAAGAAATATTTTATTTTAAATAACTTGACAAAATATCCAATCCAATATAATTTGCGCCATAATATCGACTTGTAGTACTAAAGTTACAATTCGAAGTATTCTGTTGTGTTGCGCTTAAGTTATTTATTCTGAATATTTTATTGCTCTTCCTTACTACCTAATTTTTTAGCTTTACGCTTTTACCCCTCATAGCAGGGTAGACAGAAAGTACCTAGTGTCGAGACACTCTGTACTTCACTTTCCACCGAATTCGAGACATTGCGTGTTAAGTGGTGGAACTTCAACTTTTTCAGATCGAAAAAGTGAAAATAATTTAAATATAATCACTCCCGCGAGTGAGGATCTAACCCATAACCGATCGCATTTACAGTCAGACGATGTCACACTGCGCCACGACCGGCCTCAATTATTAATTTACCAAAACGTGTGACAGTTACCTAAATTTTAATTTACATAAAGCGAAACGTATATGTTATTCTAAATATATTATATTTTGCAGATACATTTAAAAACAGAAACAAAATACACAAAATAAACAACCATTTCAAAGTCATCCATTTTGAAACCTCACCCTTATATCTGTCAAGTAGACGAGAGAACGCGAATTGGCGGGAATAAATGTTCGATTCTCAATTTGAACAGATTCTAAAACCTATGCGCATTTGTGCAATCTAGAGGCCGATCGTGTCGCAGTGGGACAGTTTTTGACTGTAAACGCGATCGGTTGTGGGTTCAATTCTCAATTGAGGAAATGATTTAATTTAAATTATTTTCAGGTTCCACGCTCTGATAACACAAAGTGCGACTTTAAATTCCACCACTCGACAAGCAACGTCTTGAATTTCGCGGAAAACGGAGTAAGGAGGACAGTCCGTAAGAGAATGACACCTTGAATTTGTCTACTCTGTAATGCGAAACAAAAGCGTGAAGCTATTTCTTATCATTATATTTTATTATTATTATATCCATAAATATTATAGTTTACTTAGAAGTCTTATAACATTATTTTATTTAATTTTTATTTCGTCATTGCCAACCAATTTATAGATATGTAAACTGGGAAATGCTGAAATTTCAAAGACACATTTTATCATATAGAGTTACCAGTTATCTATTTTTAAAAATTAAAATACAATCTCAGGCGGCGAAAATTAAATTTAAACAAGTTCAAACTATATCCATACTACAACCTCAAAAACAACAATAACAACAAAGAAAAAGATGTTGAGTAAAAAAAAATCTTTAATTTACTTTTTATTTACATATAGGTATAATTTAGTCTTTAAAATATAAATAAAAATTGTTGAATGCAAAGAGAAAAAAATATTTTTTAATAAATTAACGTTGGTGTATATGTTTAACAATTCTCAGGCATTGAACAGCGTTATCAACCATCGATGCACCTGTTACAGATTATGCTGAGTCGATTTACATACAATTCATGCATAATTCAAATTTATCGTACGGTATGGATGTTAAAAATTATAATATTCCCTTATTAGATAAAAATCTTACTCTACTGGTGCCATTAAAATTTATTCCCTTTTCATTTTTTTATTGTCTGTTTTATTTACAAAATAAAAAAGCACTTTTCCTGTATATCAGGTTAAACAAGGCAAGCTAGCGTCAAGGAATTATTTTCCACTTTTCGCCCGAAATCGTGATATTCCATGGGGGAACTCACGATTTATTTTACCAGTGCGAAAAAATTTAAATAATTTAAACATTGGGAGTTGAATTTACCATCATCTAAGTTACTGGGCGGTGTCCTACCAATGGCCTAAAAAAATATTGGATTTTGCAAAACGTACGCAATTATCAAATTTATTACCAGTGTTATTTATCTGTACTAAAGATATTTAATAATAAACATAAAATTTTCAACAAACCTGGGCAACAAATATTGGAAAAGGAAAAGCTTGCATTATTTGCAAATAAATTCCAGAACAATTTAGTTTAAACAAATCAATTATTAAAGAAGAGATTAATTAGAAATTAATTTTAAACGTAAATTCCTCTTATATTGCCTTTGCTTAAGGTATCATAGCTTATCTTAAGCTTCACGTTTATTGTATAAAAATATTTTTAAATTTAAATATTTCTAATGAACGATATAGCTTGCAAACCACAATAGACGCGATAGATATTTATAACTATACATATATTTTATGTACACACTTTGTGGCACGCGATTCGGATGTATCTCATTACATAGAAAGTCATTAACTTACAAGTCCGACAAGTAGGATGACGTCTCCCTGGAAATACTATAATATTTTTTTGTAATAGCTTGCTGGGTGTATTTATATTATCGAAAAATAAAGTATTGTTATAACTCGTAGAAAATCAATTTAAATTCATAAGTAATTATTGAAAAATAGTTAATAATTTTACAATTGAAATTTCGTTTTCTAACTTTTCTATAGAACTTTTCCGAAATGATCTCAGTACGGAACTCACCAAGAAGCGTATAAATATGTCGAAAATTTCATTGTTACGCCCAGTTGTTATGGCTGTGCATTGTCTGACAATCACTGAGTGAGTGACGAAAATATCTTCTTCTGCTCTTTATTTTTCCATCGTTATCATACCCTCTGCTAGATATATGTAGTTCTCCTCGTTGGACTTTCAGTTAACGCCATTGTCTAAATATAATATAATACGAAAATATCATTTATCAAAATAAAACAAGTCAATAACTATTTTAGAGGCCGGTCGTGGCACAATTAGATAGTCTGACTGTAAATCCAATCGGTTGTGGGTTCAATCCCCACTCGGGGGAGTGATGATATTTAAATTATTTTCACTTCCACGCTCTAGTAAGAGAAAGTATGCCGAAAACGGAGTACGGAGTATCTTGACACTAGGTACTTTCTGTCTACCCTGCTATGCGGGATGCAGTGTGAAGCTATTATTATTTTACTATTATATTATATACCATTTAACAAAACAATTACTTAAACAAGAAACAAATTTAACCAATAAATCCCGTACAAAATTAAAAGATTCCAAATTCCTTTTCGAAATGGAACGCTCGCGTGCATCCGTCGCGGCGATCAATCAGTCAAATTATATTGTCTTAGAGATCGGCCTAAATCGTCCGAGTGATGTGCACTCCGCTTAAATTGGTGTAAACGATCCCCGAGTAATAATAAAATTGGAGTTTATGGATATAGAGAAATAATTTTGATTTTCTAATCACTTAAATCATTTTACATCATGCGATAGTGTGTGGTGTAACATCAGTAGGTATATGTGTCAGTGGTATATCTAATCTATTTCCATTTCCGACATTTTAACCAATTTCAAAATAAAGGGGTTCTTATTTTGTTCCGAATGTCTGTATATATGTTTGTCTAAGATTACCTCGCAATTGGCGGACCTGATTTTGAAACGGTTTTCAGAAAATTATTTGGTATTGGAAAGTTTTAGTATATTTGTATATTTACCGACTTCAAAAAAAATGATCTAAGTTTATCTGCATTTATCGATATATAATTAAATCGACCTCTTTTATTAAAAATTATATATTGTTTTTTTATTCATATAAAAAATATTTATTATTCAATAAAAGACTAAGGAGTCCATCAGTCCATGTATCTTTAAGAAAAACAGATTTCGCTTTCATTTGCAATCTTGATCTTCATACTCTGTTTTCCATCTGAATGTTAGACATTGGGCTTTGGCTAAACTCAACGCCGCCTTATTAAAGTCAGAGTAAGGAAATAAAAAAAATTTATAATACTTCTCTGAAAGGACATCTAACTTACAACCATTACATTAACGGTCAGGTTGCCCCAATGCGCTACGATGGGTCTTTTTTATACAATTTAAAATCAAAACTTTAATTTTTAATGATATCGTTTTTCCATGAAGACTATAGATTCGTAATTATCACTAACTAGGGTGGTTTTAATTAGCTAATGTACGTATAGAGCTTTATACAAAAAATTAAATAGGCAAAGATGTGGGTTTTCAATTCTATTAAATAAACGTTTTATATAGAATAAATACCAGTCGCAAGCAAGTCAAACAGATAATAAGGTTTGGCACTTATTGAAATTTTGAATTTAAAAATGTTAGATCACGTCGTTAATGTACTAAAATATACACGATTAAACAAGTTTAACTAGCATCATTTAAAACGCTATTAGAATGATTTCTATAACGCTATAATAGATTTAAATTAATTTTAAGAATATATTATTCATATAAAACAATTAATTTAAATAATTCATTTAAGATCTTATATTGAAAGATGATCATCATTATTTTATACAAATAACGTCGCTCTGCAATTTGTATTGCGGCTTTTTTAGTTAACAGTGTCTATTACGGTCTACTTGTCACTACGAATTTACTCGAGTGGAGTGTCAGAATACCAAAATAGAGGTGATAAGTTAGTATAATTCGTTACCCTTTTTAATTTAAATTTTATAAAAGTCGCGTAAATCAAAGACAATTCGGTTATAAAATAATATAAAATTTTATAATGAACTATTGAAAATTTTGTAAATATTAGTTAACTTCAATTGTTAATTTTTTTTATAAATTAAACAACTTTATATACATAAATAAAATTATATTTAAATTTGAAAATTACTAAATGTCATGTTTATAATTAAAACTTACAATGAGTTATTAGTAGGTACCATTTCATATAATAAATACCTAGGAGTGTTACCTGTTACCGAGTTTATCCTTTTCTATATTTCAAAAAAAAAACAATTCTATATTATTCTTCTTACATAAATACATGAGTTATTTGAAGATATCAGATATTTGTTAGGTATTTTTTGCCAAACATTAATCAAATGAACAAACCTCTTATAAACAGATTTGTTAATACACGCACAACACCTATCTCAATCACAATTTACTTTCCACATAAACGTTTTAAATTATACGTATTTATTATGAAGAAACCACACGAAAGGAAATTATTATAATTCGGTTAAAGGATCATATGGCTAATCCGATAATCGTCAAAATTGGCCCTTTCGTTTTCCTTAATCAATTTTCGAGATACGAGTCACGACAGTTGATCTTTTATAATTTTTAAGGTAGATTATACAGATACGTTTTTAGCTTTAAGCGTTTATCCCGTATAGCAGGATAGACTGGAAGTACCTAGTGTCAAGATACTCCACTTTCCACCGAATTCGAGACATTGCGTGAGGAGTGGCCAAACTCAAAGACGCGTTTTGTTTTACCAAAGCGAAGTAATGAAAAAACTTAACTATAATTATACCCTCGAGTGAGAATTGAACCGACAACTTATCGCCCTTTTACTGTCAGA
Organism: Dryadula phaetusa; assembly: GCA_032432895.1. Taxonomy (NCBI): domain Eukaryota; kingdom Metazoa; phylum Arthropoda; class Insecta; order Lepidoptera; family Nymphalidae; genus Dryadula; species Dryadula phaetusa. Next base: position 271,516 of record JAOYRS010000078.1, read on the forward strand.
CAACTGTATATTTTAATACTTATACATTTTATTTTTGTCAATTTGTTTTTGAATGCTAATAAATATTGCCAAATAGATTTTGATAAAATTTGTTATACAAATAGACTAAAATCTTATATATAAAATCTTAGGCCTTAATTTTTTGATTAAATTGCACTGCCTGCATTTCGAATTCGATGGAAAGCGAATTATAGAGTATCTTGATACTGGGTACTTTCTTTCCCCCTCGCCATAGGGGATAAAAGCGTGAAGCTAAAAATCGATAGGTAGGTATCCACGTAGAAGAATGTAAGAAATTTATTCATAAAGTTAATTTCTTACTTATCATTAATAAGACAGAATTAAATAATAAATTTTATTTTATCATGTTAGGATTAACTGCACAAATAAGAAAATTAAATTTTAACAATTGTACAAGTAATTTAAGTTGCAATATTATTTTTCTCTCTAAAATTAATTTACAAAAACATAAATGAAGCTAGCTATATGCCCCGCATAGTAGGGTAGGCAAAAGTATCTGGTGTCACGCTCTGTACTTCGCTTTCCGCTGAATTCGAAAAATTGCGTGTTAACTGGCGGAACACGCCGCATTTTGTCTCACTAGAACGAAGAAGTGAAAATCTTTGAAATATAATCAATTTCCCGAGTGAGAATCGAACCCACAACTTATCACGTTTACAGTCAGACGTTGTCCTACTGCACTACGACCGTTCTTAATCTTTATCTATCTAGAAATAGCTTTCAATGAATTTAAGTTATAAACAACAGAGTACGTTAGAAACAGAAGTCCAGTTTGAAAAGATCGTTACGTTTCCAAATTTTGAAAAATTTTGATTTCGTATCAATATCCGTTAATACTGTGTGAAAATAATAAAAAATATATAAAAATATTATATAGTAAATATTACGCAAATAAATATGATATACTGTCTTACATAGGGACAGGTACTAATTGACCTGTAATAACCTGTATCCCTCTCTCGCCGTTACACTCTTTTCTTTAAATATTGCAAATATAAAATAAATTACATATATTGTTGTTTGAAGATTCGATGTTGGGTACATCGAATCTGAATGAATTAGCTAAAATAATTTTGTATTTCTTATAAATTTAGTATCTTTTGCTATTCTGCTAAGTTAAGTTCATTCTCCAATATTTACATCCATTTTAGATACATTTGTATAATACCCTATTAATATAATTTTTAAATAAAAATAAAATGAACGCAATGTCTAACAACAAAACGAACAATTATTTTAAAATATAAATTTTTCCTCAAACAGGATCTAATCCACAACCAACGTGTGTTTTGATCAAAATGATGTTAACATACTAAAATACTTTGACTTACTAATTTATTATACGTTAAAAAATATTATTTAATTCAGTGAAACCTAACAAAGATCTATTCAATATATCACAAAACGCTTTATAATTGCAAGGCGCGATCCACTAATTGCCGCCTACACGTGAGCAATCATTTTATATTTTATGGATGTTAAATAATACTTTTGGTATATTTCTTTTAGTTAATAGTGTCCTAGTTTTATTATAAGCTTTTTTAAAATTTTAATTACTTGCTAATATAAGCGTTATTTGTAGTAATTATGAGTGATGCAGTACCAAATTGATTACATTCTCTAAAATTTATCTATTCAGAAAAAATATATTCTAAATGTATTTCTTTTTTTTAAAGAATTTTTGTAATCATTATTTCCTATAAAAATTTGATTCCGTTTAATTTTCATCGCGACAAAGTTATATTCAAAGTTTATTTTTTTTTAAATCAAAAGTAACGTAATAAAAATAATTTCTAATATATTATAAGAACAATTGAACAATATAAAATAATTTAACAGTTTCAATGATCGTTTGAAATTTTGATGAAAAATTCATACTTGTCGGGAAATTTGAATTTTACGATTTACCTATCTTGAGCCACGCATCATTTTATATAGTCTAGCCCTATCTATGATGGTTAAAAGCAAAATTAAAGCCAAGAACAATATGAATACTTGAACAATTATGTAAGTATAACATGTATAATTATGTACGTAATAGAGTCTAGTGTGAACTTAATGATATTCTTATAATAAAATATAATACTTTTTTACATTAAAAAAGGTAACAAACGCTTAAAAAAGGTAACAAAGGTAATAAACATTTCCCTAACTTATAAAGAAATATTGTAATAGGCCATCGAGTCTATTTAATTTCGGGCAGACAATCAAGAATATAGTGTCTCGACTAAAATAAGTACCTACGTCCAATAGTACAATGTGACACCCAAAGCACAACATATCTTAAAGATGATATAATATAAAATTAATACGTATACATACATATAATATATGTTATATACTAAATATATATTCCTGACGACCAAGAGTTCTTAAAAATATACTTAGAAATTCAACCATTGGTTTTTTCATGGCATTATGACATTACTGAGTTGAGTTTGTATAAAAAATGTTAATACCATAGATACTAGCAATAAGGGAGACCGAAATTACCTCCACTCTAATTTAGAAAATATTTGAAGCATTTGTCCGTCTATCACAATTATCGAGGCATCTACGACACGCGAGTATAATATTACTGTGTAATTTTCTTTATTTTGTTATATCGCCGTTAGGAATGCTCTACACGTGAGTACCTTTAACCACTGGCTGAAGTTGAAATATTAAAATACTATTAAATTATCTGAAGAATGCAAGTTTTTTTATCATGATATATTTTATCATGATATATGTCGTTACTTTAAGTCAATTTTTAACAGTAAAAAATATTTTAAAATATCAAAATGTTATTATGCTAATATGTTTTTAACAAATCAAGCACGTATACCAAATTAAATCTTCACTTTTCAAATTTCAGACAAAAAATCATAAATAAATGACTAAAGTAGTACTTCAAAAATTATCATTACATTATTAAACATCAATTTGATGACGTTTAAGTATGTTGGAATGCGATCTGCTTCCCTGAAACATGACGAATACGAACATTATAATACTTAATTATTGTTTTAAAAACTTTAACTACTAGTTTTAAAATGATTTATAGTTTTTCATCTTTAATTTGAAATAAGTAACATATTTTTTATGCCATAATTAGGTTAAATTAAATAATTATTTTTTTAACATCTTTGAATTAAATACAGCGTAAAATTTATAGGCGATGAATTATTCTTTATTTCGATAAAGCCATAAATAATAACTTTTTGCAAGTTACCAAAAAAATAATAGGTATCAATAATATAGGACGTAAAAACTAAATGGCGACTGTGTGAAAATTGTAAAATAATCTATATAATCTAATTTTAATGACAATTTACAAAATCCGTTAGTTCCACTCAAAATAACGGTTCCATAACAAATCGGTTGGCTAAGACAAAAGTAAAATAAAAAAGCGAAAATTTATCAAATGGCTGTCACTTTTGAGCTTTTTCAATAGGTTTTTTACAGGGTGCGGGTCACCGTGGTGAATCATTGGAAGATGAACTGCTAATGTGTTGAAATTATGGTGAAGCCGTTGCATATTAATGACCTGTAATAAAAAATACCGTTATTAAAAAATATTAGACATGACCTATTACTTTTAGTACGAATCAGTAGTAAGCAAAACAACATTATCACCAGATCTTTTTAAAACCACATTTAATAAATGTTTTTTTTTACCTTTCTATACCTATCCATTTTCGATATAAATATTTTATGTTGATCAATATATGTATTTTCATGATATATTGCAAATTTATAAGTAATAATAAACAATATGGTTCAGTGATACTTAAAGGCACATAATACATATTAGTAATAAAATAAAGTATAGATGTGATGTTTTTTCAAGAAAAGGCTAAAATTTCGTCAAAAGCTGTTGTTTTTCAATAAAACAGACGTGTACACACGAGTGTACTTAACGTTAATGCAGATATTCGATACCACAGGAAAACCAATACTGCAGCCTGCGGCAAAGTAATACGAATCTGACAATAGTAATTGAATTCTACAATCGTTTTTAAATAAACATTTTTTTTATCAATACGAAATTGAATATTTAAAATGTATTTGCGATAAATTGGCAAAATTTATTAACTATTCTTGAAAGTATCATTAAATCGTCAATCAAAAATAAACAAAACTGCTTTCAATAATAACTAAATTTACTTAAATTGTTACAGAAAAAAATGCTCTATTGAATGCTTACTAGGTACACATTATTTTAAAAAAGGACTGAATGGAAACAGTAGGCAACTTTCCAATTAATAATGTATAATTAACAAATTTTAAAACCGCGTCAACCAAATGTCCAACACCTCAGGCTATTTAACAAAAATAATGTAACAGTGAATTAATTATGTTAAATTATATGGAAAAGTTAAGTTTTCACTCAACCAACACATGGCACAATAGTTTGAGGCTTTTGACAGCTGTTGTTTTTTTTTATTCTTCATTTTCTCAGACAAAGAGCATTTTAATAGCAGTCACTAAATTGTCACCTTTATTAATTCTAAAGATAATAAATAATAGATACTTATATTTTTTCATTATTTTTTTTATTATTACAAAACCATTATATAGTAAAATAAGGAACATGAAAATATATATATATACATAATAGTTAGTTAAATAATAAATTACTAAAAAATAAAACAGATATTTACTGAAAGCATTTACTTATAAAACTGTACATTTATATAAAGTTATTAAAATATTTGAGGCTGTCGTGGCGCAGTGGTTGTGGATTAAATCTCTATTCACAGGAATATTTACCTACATTTTAAATTTCTATATCCTTGTTTTGGTAAAATAAAGTGTGGCGTCGAGTTCCCAGACTGACATGCAATGCTATAGATGTGGATGAATAGCAGAGTACAGATTGTTTTGCCTCTGTGTTCTCTCTATCTACTTTGCTATACGGACAAAGCATTACTTAGACATTAAGCACGACCAATAAATACTAGAATTAAACTATATAAAACAATAACGTAATTATAATAGCAACCCTAATACAAAACGGGCGACATACTGTCTCTACGTAAGATCTACGTGCCCAAAACGAAAGCTGTACGCCTGAGGCGAGACAGTTTTTGCGAAGAAACAGAATTACCAACATACTTTTGTAAAACCTAAACTCTTTTATTATTTATATTTCACATATCACCTTTATTTAACCACTTATCTCAAATACGAAAAAAAATCATACAAAAAAATTGCACTGTACTCTATTGTTACGAGATCGATCGTTCCCTTATACTATTGTACAGAATACGTTTACATTAGAACCTTTTGACGTAAACAGGTGATCCACAGCACTAAAATACGTCCATTCATACAATATACAAACATTCAAACAAAACCCACCGTCGAAATCTGACACAAGTAAAAATCACTGGACAAATAGCGCGTCACGCTGCTCACTTATCCCTACAATAGCCATGGCGAATTACAATTAATCGCTTCGATGAGAAATGCCACCGCTGTAAAAAACGTCAAAATATTGTCGTGTCCCCCCTCCGGTTAGGGGTTAGTGGCCAATGGGGAGGCGGGCCGGTGCCGCGCGCCGCTCGCGGGCCAATGACGCACGCCCGGGGCGGAGCCGCCAGCGACGCGCGGCGCTTCGCCCCCAGCTAAAACCTTTTCGCCTGCAGTCGTTTACCGATAAGCCCGCGGGATGGTCGATTATTATTACATTTTGTACGCGTGATTCTGTGATCTACGCGCTGCCCCGGGCGTTGCCGAATCGATAACGATGCGAATGTGCCATAAACTTGCCGAAACTTACATGTGATAGACTGTGTTCTGTGATATGTTGCCTTAGTATAGATAGCTAATACGGCATGAACCTTTACATGCAGTGCCATCGTGAGGTATGAGTGTCACCTTTATATGATTTATGCGTAAATGCCAACTTTCGTAGGTATAGTTACAGTGTCCAAATTCAAATCTTTTTTTATACATAGTATCAGAATAAAAGGATTAATTTAAAAATTGATTATCAATTTAGTTTTGCATTATTTCTCGCATTATTTAATTTTAAAAATTATTTCAAAAATATAATTAATAACTAGTCAAACGAAAATAATTAAATATCAAACAAGAGGGAAGCAACCTAATATGCAATGGCCTGTTCATTGCATATTAGATTGTGATTGTGTACAATAGAGAGTCCTTACACTATACTCTGTCTATACTGCCTCATATATAATAGAGGATGTGTGAAACAAAAAAAATCTTTAAAAATATGTAAATTTAATATTTTTCTTACCTCTATCTTTATTTAAAATTTGACTTATAAGTATTATATTTTTCATAAGACGTAATATCATAAATGACTTTTTCAAATACTGGTAACATTTTCTCAATAACTGCATTCTGTGAAGACTGTTTTTATAATAAAAAAATATATTTCACAACTTTATCAATTTCTTAATTAACGATTTTAATTGTAATCATTTCTTCGAATACATAAAAAAATACTAAATATTAATATAAAATCGATCGTTTTATACTTTATGTTTAACTTTTATTCCTAGCCGTTAACTATGTCATCATCATCATCAATACAAAACCAATTTAAAAAAAAAATCATAATAATATAAAGAATATGATATAATAAAAAGAATATGTTAAAAATAATGCTCTTTTGCCGTATTCTTTTGCTTTTAATTTAAAAATAAACACAAGAAAGCTAAGAAATATCACCGCGGTCAAAAGATACCGAGGACTATAATTACGGTTCCCTTGTGGACGTTATACTTTAAACTTTATAATTACCGACCAACAAATTATACTCGAAACAAACTTAGCGAGAAAAAATATATTTTGTGTATGGAAATTCACACCGTCGTTATATATTTGAGATATACGCAGTAGTCGTGAGTTCAAATACGACTTGGCGTTTTATATTTGTCCGTTTTTAGGCAATGTGTCGCGTCGGATATCCGGAAAAGACACGCAATATTTCAGAAGTTAAAGGTAAGTGAGCTGACTTGATTAGGAATCATTCAGAGACGCTAAGCTATGAGCCTTCTATCAGACTGATAGACTATCTAAATAAATAAATAATTCGGTTGTCCGTAGTGCACTAATAAGAAAAAGTAAAATATATTACAGAGTAATAAATTTTTATTTTACTAACGATCAAAACTAACAAATTAAAAATGTATATTGTTGGTGTATTACAAATTTTATAGTAGGTGACAAGTATAGGTAATTCTACGTTAGTTCATTGCACAGGTATTTATCGAAAGTAGTTTTTATACAAATTTTATAATTATATTAAGCTCTTGGTACCGACGGAAATCCTTGAAAATCGTGATTAAATAATCCTACTTATAGTAATTACTAATTTGTACTATATAATTTAATATTACAAATCCAAATCCTACAAAACAATTTAAGCATCAAATTTCATTCACAAAATTCTATTTATATACGTTTTAATATTTAGTAAAACTGGCTTACCTTAAAAATAATCAACCTTCGCCGCGACGTATACATATTTACATCATAAATGTAATATTTAAATTTGTAATATTTACAAATGTTTATAAATGTATAAATTAAATAATATAAATTATTTATTTACAAAAATTGTCTAAAATTGATACACAATTCACAACACACTATACATACTCAATTTTTTCAATAAATAAATTTAAATTTAACGATGGCAACAGTAGTATCACATACCCTTACCTCATAGATAGTATCCAAAATCTTCATTATATAACACGCGTCCGTAAAGCGTCAGTGGTCGTTGCAGATTGTTTGCACCGGAGGCTGTGTTCTCATGAGAGTATGAAGTTCGAATTACGCTTCGGGCGAAAAATACAGAATATAAATTAAATTAAAAACTATTTCATAAAAATTTTATAATATTTTTTTAAGAAATAAATACGACGTTGAATTTGCTCCTCTGTGTCACTCAATGTCTCGATTTCGGGCAGAAAGCAGTCTACGGAGTGTCTTGACACTAGGTTGTCTCTAATCATACGGCTATGCGGGATAAAACTTGAAACTGTAATTTGCTGTAAATATGTTGTTTTAATATCTTCCTGTCCTATACCTGCACTTAGATAGCTACCGTAAAAAGCTGAAAGAAAAAGTAGTACCTGTTATCAACAATTCAGTTTGTGTAAATATGTTTTACTACTTATTAAAATCAAATCACTGTGCAAAACATAATAAAACGAGTATATCCATCATCTGAAGGTTAATGGTAAAAGAAATCAAACCGTGTGTTGACTTCTTAAAAAAATAATAATGGAATACTTTGAAAAATACAAAGAATTCGAGGTATATACATACATATAGGCACACTATATAACACTATTTAGTAAGATCTTTGCTTGTCGTGAATTTATAACATTTAAAATGAAACTTTATTTATCTGATTTATTGTGTTTTAACTTCAGAGAGCACATTTTAGTAAACCTAACGTTTTGAAAGTGTTATTCCACACTAAAGATTAGAAAAACATTCATGAAAAAAACGTATAAAAAAAATTGAACGCAGCACGATTCGAACCTGCAATTCTTGGATACGGTCCAAGAGGCGCGGGTTCGAATCCTACTGCGTTCAAATTTTTATTCGTTTTTTCAAAAATGTTTATCATTGTTTAATGAATATATATATTCATTAAACAATGATAAACATTTTTCACTAACTCGTGCTTTATGTACTCCTTTAATAGAATAATTTCGATTTTTTATGATCTGGCCTGTATAACTGTAACGATCGGTTTTGGTTCGATTAACACTCGATATAAATGCTCTTTTTTCATATATTTACTAAAAAATACATAATAACAATTAAGTTTTATACAGACTTACCAACTAATACCTACACTGTTCTCTAATAAAACTCTTCTTGTTCATTTACATGGTAGAGACGCCGCCATAATAAATTAGAAATTATAATCAATTTTATAGTTAATTGAATGTAAAACTGTTGTTTTTCATCTTCGTGCGTTCACATAATTACAATAAATTATGCTAAATGAAGTTAATTACAATTGTTAAATTACTTACACTTATGTATTGAATGTTCATCCATGCTTAGGTAATTCATATGTAATTCACATGTACTTATAGCAACTTTAAAGATTTATATATTACGTGGATATCTATCAGAATAAGGATTGACGTATTTAGTTCCCGTTAAAATTGTATTGTTAAACCAATCCGTATAAAGGAAACAGATACAGACAGACTTAAATAATGAAACAGTAACAATGTGTCATATAATTCCAGATTTAAATGTAAATTTTCACGGTACGATAGTACGATAAACGATTACAGTTTAAGCATTATGACTAATTCGGTTTCTCACGGTTTACACTTGTCGTCCATATTGAAAATTGAGCGTGAATGTTTTCTACGTTATACAATGTGCCGTTGATTTCTCTATTGGACATTTTTTTTAATTCACAACACTTTTTCTCCGGATGATGTAGGCAAAGAAAACCTGTCACTCTCTTCTTCGTTACCTTATATCATATTTTATTATAAACAAAGTGCACTTGCAAGTTACAAGTTTGTTTTAGGACGCATTTAAACCAAGCTATTGATTTACGAAAAAGATGGATGTTCCGATGTAAGCTACTGTATAATCGATAACGATCTTATAGCGTGGTGCATGAACTAACGAAATACGTGAGGTAACCACGTTACGGGGCGCGTGCTATCACGACTACTGTACCAAATGCCAATGATCATATGGATATGTAGACTCGTTAAACTTTTAGTACTTTTCACTGCGCACAGAAATTTCTCATAGTGATATCGTTTATTTAAAAATATTTAGACTTAATTAGTATCTGAGTTATCATTCCTTATATTCAAATACTGTTTTTTATTTATTATCTAGCCTTGACTTTACGAATTATTTGCATACTTATTTGATAAAATACTTATTTATTAAAGCTCAAGTCAAAGTTAAAATATACTTTTTTTTTAAATTTGACTTTGTCCTTATTTAAATTTTTGTTTATTCTAAAAGGAAATAAACAAGTAAAAGAGTGTCTCTTTTATTGTTCTATGAAGTACCTACTTAAGATAAGATATAATTTTTTTTTATTATCCGAGGCCATGTGTCCTGTACGTAATGCAACTAGAGTGTCTAAAAAGACTGCGCAATTCACAAAAAAACAAAAATGGATATAATTTTTCTTCCAATCCGTACCCCACATTTAATTATTTTATAATATCGACTAACTTCATCAATATTCCATTTACCTACATGAATAAATAAATAAATTGTTAAAATGCATAATTTGTTTTAACAACACAATCGTTTATTTTTCTATTTCAAACAAGGGCAGCTTATATTCCTGACTGAACTAATTTGTATTAGGTAAATATATATAAGCAATTAAAATGTCTTTTGCAGTATAAATTGTGAATGACAGATTTCCTTTATTTATATTGTATAAGAAGTTTAAACTTTTCAAGCAAATAACATAGAAACCAAGTGTAAAACCTATACGTATATTCATTAATATAGAAGATCAATGAACCAAACGTTACAACTACGTGTAAGAAAGAGACACAGCTATATAAAAGACAAAGATGGAACCAGTCTATTATCATAATTGATGGTTGTAAATCTATAGGTGTCATGGTTTCCGGTAGAGGAAAAAAATGAATTTTAAAACGTCAATTTTGATATACGACCTAAAAGAATGGAGAAACAATATTTGAATCTGAAATTATTAAAAACATTGTAACTGTTTCATTAAAAGTCAATTAACTAACCACGAGTTAGTTTCTATTGTTAAGTTATCACAAATAAGTATTGTTGTACTTAGTTACTTATTCAAATATTGTACACTTTGCTTAGATTTTGTATTATATGTTTTTGAGTTTTAGTGCAGCTGATATATGCTAACTAAATGTCGGCATGTATCAGCAGGGAATGTTTATAAGTATTTATAATAAAAAATCACTAATTTAGACAGAAAACTACAAAATCAATAGTGCGTTAAATGAACTAAATGATAATCTCTCATACAAAGTACGTAAATAACTAAAGTATTTTGCAATATCTAAAGTATTTTGCAATATCAATCTTAATTTTGCGCCCATTTCAAAATATTGTGATATTCAGCTTATTAACTGGATACAACCGGGTACAATTAATAAGCTGACTTCTAGGACATGTAGAAGCTTTTGGATATACATGAATTGAGGGGCCCTCAATTCATGTATATCTGGCAAGTAAAACTAAATATAGGAGACCCTGTTGTACTATTTACAGGCCATTCAGGATTCCGTTACGGGACTTGTTCTTAAGGAACTGTCCACTTCTAAGTTTGTCGTACCAGACCGCCAAAATACCAGAAAAATAAGTTACATTACCGTTACTACTATTCAATAGTATAATAATGTTGTTCGATCCCCACTCGGGGGGGATGATTATATTTAAATTATTTTCATTTCCTCGCTCTGGAAAAGACAAAAAGCGGCGTTGAGATCCACGACTTAACACGTAATGTCTCGAATTCTTGGAAAGTGAAGTACAGAGTGTCTTGACACTAGGTACTTTCTGTCTTCCCTGCTATGTGGGATAAAAGCGTTAAGTTAAAAAAAAATAATGTCAAGTTATTCTGATAATGTCAACATGGGAAGCGAATTTAAAACCACAAAAATCAATCAATTTATATTATTTTGGCATACAAAAATTGAACACACTAGGTAGTGTGTTAGGTAGGTACCTAATATTCAAACGTTTTTGTAATATCACCTAAAGTTATGGAATAGTAGATGCATATTTGCGTTTACTATTTTTTTTTTACTTTTATAGTTAGAGCTGTGTAAGTGATATTTATTTACAGCCTATCAGTCGAAAAAAAATTTTTTCGCTATCAAAAATATCTACTATAATCAAAAATAGATTTAGATTGACAGAAGTAAGTAAGATTTCAAGTTTATAAGTTTTATTTATTTGTGACGAACCTATGTTGATCTTTCGCACTCAGTTTTACTGTGCCTTATTTTTATTTTAAATGAAATGTTTTACTATTAAATCATGATAATGAGAAATATTTTAAACTAGATAAGAAGGCAAATCAACTTCAACTCCATACTTTATTTCGCAAAGCAGGATGTCTAAGTCAAGACACTTAACCTTTACTTCATAGATAAATTTCTCACATCAACAATACAGAGAGAACTTACTTAAAACTTTGCCAGTCAAATAAGTTATTTTTTTAATTTTTCATATTTATAATATTTTTAATATTGAAATATGACAAAAGACATGAATTTATGAGTATATAACACAAAAAAATTGATTTGAACATTTCAAAAATAACACAAAATGTCAATTTAGATCTAAATACGAATGCGTGCGGATACATATTAAAAACGACGTGTTCGAAATTTGAAACATTTAAATTGCACGGTATTGCTACCGTGCACGCGGTATCCGATTCTTTTTCCAAATTCCAATCGGGGGTTATTATTATCTGCACCGATTTACTCAATCAGTGTTGGCAAAACAAAAAATATTCTAATTCGTGAGAGTTCGAATTTTGCTTAGCGTGAGAAAACATTTTAGTATTTTGTGGAAATCATAAAGTATAGGATAAATGAGGAGATTAAGGGTAATTTCATTAATCTTAAGTATTAACTTTCCTCGAACTATCCTAGTGTAAAAAGTGGTTAATTAAGTTAGGTCCCCAGCTAACGCAATTATTACATTCTGCTTCATTCATTATGAAATATGTGAATATGAAATATGTTTTGCACTCAGTCTCGGTGCTTTATTCATGGTCTTAGATGGTCGAAGTATCTATTATTAATTATATTGTTTAAATTAACTATTGTAAGTTTACATTAGCTAAATAGATATGAAACTATAATAATAGAATTTACCAAATTGTACATATACCTTTTTATCCAGGTGTATGATATACTGTTATACACTTGGTAAATATAATCACATAGAAGTCCAGAAATATCATTAAAATGAGAGCGCAGAAAATAATTAAATTGAGATAATTTAAGACTCAACGGTTGCTCAGCGACCCGCTGCGAGGTCGCACTTCGAAAAAAGAACGCGTCAACTGGATCGTCAGTACTGACCGGGAATGAGAAATGTTGCCAGTACTAAAAAAATAACTTCATTCACCCACAGACACTTGCATTTAGAAATTAGTTTATTTTAATTACTCGGTGAGCGCATTGTTATATTAATTATCATTCAGTCGGGACAATATATTTTATTGTTTTATGTGATTTATACATCTAGTTAGTAAGTTATTTGAATTTTAATTTAGTCAAGTTTTAATGGGATACGGTTGAATGGAGTTCTAATTAGGAAAACAAGCGGACGGGCATGAGTAATGTCAGATATAAATTCCGGTTATGGGTTAGAAAAGCGATATAACTCCTATCGCCGCACAATAGCTTTATGCTCGTAATAAATTGCTTTTAGAAAGAGATGAATGTGAAAAATGGCTAAATGTTCTTATAATACAAACACCGTAATTACGTGTAGATAAAACTGGAGTACCCATAACAAAATGACACGAGTCACTTGTATTGATACAAATGATTATCAGTTGGAAAGTGTTTAGATCTAAAAAGTTTAACTTCTAAAATATTAAACAGATTTTAAGTATGATAACTCATTTAGCAATAATTTATATCTTTACAGTATTTGTGTTTCGAAGGATGGAAATAAACAAAATATATTAATACAATTTAAAAAGTAATAAATGGATGTGTCTGATTTATTTTTAAGTTTTAGGTTCTAGTACTTATATATTTCATAGCATGTATGATTATTATTTCTTAATATATAGCAACATGTTTTTTCCATAGCATTCATAATGCCTTATAAAGAAAAGAATACATATCTCAGTCATACGATTCATTAACGATCAACGATTGTAAATCAGAATGCAAAAGAACAACTTGCTCATTTGCCCTTGCCGCTCCTTTATACTATAAACAATATATAGTTATATTAAAAATATATATTTTTTAATTTTTATAATATTAATTTTCTATTTAAAAAACTTCTTATAATATAATAAAAAACTTTTTATCTTAACAATCATTGGTCCTTACGGTTTAAAAATTACATTGTTGCAAAAAAATTGTTACTTGTTCCCTTTCAACATGTTTATTAAAATATAACCTAATACACAGTGTACATTACATTATGTTGATAAATTTGAATTATTTATAACGTATTTATGATCTTCCTGTTAAAATAATAAAGATCAAATGATGCACAAAAAAGAGGTCGTTTTTAAAAAAATCACTCTTACAAATGACGAAATAGGCAATTAAATTTGTTATTAGTGTATTTAAAAAATCGATTAACGGGTGTGGCAGCTAAATATTGTCAAATTTATTTTCGTACTCAGGTATATGTTCTTCGTTGTACGTTTCTTATTGTACGTGTTCGTTGTATGTTTATTATATAAAATTCTTTATTTTATTATATAACATAAATTTTGATAAAAATGCTAAAATAGCTATGTTAAATAATATTTCATACATTTTTTATGCAATTCAGTGTGAAGGCAATTTCATAAAATCCTTATTTGCAATCATTCGCAAGAAATTAATTTGTCAAAATTACATTAAATAATACCGTGTGGTCGCTTCTATAGTCTGGCAACATCGCTTCTGTTCCAAATTCAAAATTTGAAATTAATGGCCGATTTGACAGGAGCGTTATTGTGGGGCTAATTTTATTTTTTTAATCTTATCAACGCGATGACAGCGACTTAATGGGATCGCACCGGTTGTTTTAAAATCCTTTTCATTTCATTTGTAATATTTTTTTAATTTCCTTTGAGATGCATTGGCCGACAGGTATTATTTCCACAACAATGTAAAACCATGTACAAATTGTATATATACGACGGTAATTTGTAATCTGATGTATAATTATTTTGCTGTTTTAATATCATCTCGTTCTATTAATTGCAAATCAGGACTTATATAATAGTATGAATGAGGCATCTTTTCAATGTAACAATTTAAATATAATTTTAGAAAAACATCAATTTATTTTATAATTTGTTCAATGCCTTCTATAATTTACTTATTTATTTGTGTCATATATACAACTAAAATTAACAATAAAAATTATTCATCTTTTTCATTTAAACCCTTTTTTAAAAATACACGAAACAAACTAAGTCATAATATAAGATATGACGTACGAAGATGGAAACCAGTAATTTTCGGATGTAAAGTTAATTACAACCGTGTTACCCGCCACCGCGCGGCTCGTGCCCACTACTGTGCAATCATTGATCATTACCTTATCTGTAACGCTATACCCATTCTGGCATCTCTTTCTTAGTAATTAAATAGAAAAAATATATTAAGACATATTTAAAATATACCTTTGTAACATTACAATTTATCAATAAATAAAAATGTAGTGTAAAATGTAGTAGTAAAAATATAGTGGACGAATTTCAAAGAGATACAATAGTTAACGTGAAATTTTGAACGTAGTCAATCAAAACCCGTAATTTTCGAATGTAAAATTTAATCATAATAAGTATAGTTAGTAAAGGTTCAATCGGTCCTCACTACTGTACAATCATTGGTCATTACCCGTATTTTTTTTGATCGTCTAACATACTGATATGAGATATCATTATTTCGCACCCTTGTTAATTAAAAGAAGATTTTTTTTGGATTTACGTTCACTTGTTCACTTATACTTTATATATGTATGAAAAACGCTATGCCACCTTGAATGCCTGCAATCCACCTTTACACTATGTGAATACGAGTTTTGTATATGTAAAAAAACCTATATCATGTCACCTTTTGTCATAATAAATAAAGTAATGGTTAAGGCAATATTTTGGGTATTAGTTCATTGTTTGTATCAAGTTATGAAACGAATGAACGAAAAGAAATCTGTTCTTGATATTATATTCAAAATCATTGTTCATTTCATTTATTCAAAATCTGTTAAAGTTTTGTCCCATACAGCAAGACACCAGTTTCCTTACTACATGCCATATCCGATCACACTTACCACAAAATCAGACAAGTCTTGATTTTTATGTAGATATTTTTAATAATTATTTTTGTGTAAAAATAACAAGCTTAAAAAAATATAAAAGCTTAATTATTGCAAGTAACCGAGTTACGTGCTGATGCTGGCTCGTGCCGCTATTAGCTGCCTTACAATCAGTGACCATTACATACGAAAATTGTTACAAGCTATCTTAATATATATCTTCGCTTGTTATACATTCTAAAAAATAGTCGTTGTTATATTCAATTATGTGTATTAACTGCACGTATGTTTTTAACCTATGTTCCTATATATATCATGCTTTGGCTAAGATGTGCCACTTCCATTATTTGTGATATACTTAGAGCTGATCTCTTAGTTTGGCAAGAAACACTTCATTAGACATTTCTTTTATCCTTATGCTTTAGTTGTTCTATTATAGTGCTTTATTATTTCATGGTATCCCAGTTTTTAAAATCCTTTATATTCGCCTGTGTTACGTACAATCTAAACAAAATTTTAGGTTACAATCAAGTATTAAATACCAATTGCTAAAATTTGAAGCCTAATTTAATATATACTACTGCTCTCTGAGAAGTTGATGAAAGTGTTTACAACAATTGTAATATGTATAGAGACGGTATAAGTATATTTCAGAACATGAAATAATTAAATTTTATTAAGAATACACAATATTTTAAATGAAACTATCTTAAACGAATTAATCGCGTATATTTATTATTTAGTAAACTGTCTACCTGTGTTTAAAACGTCAGGTTTCCAAAAATGTATTTTCGAATACCAAAATATACGCGATAAATCCGTTTAAAATAGTTTCATTTAAAATGTGTGATCGCGAAAATCGAAGGTCTTATTAATACACAGAATATTCTCTGAATATTTACACACAATTATACTTTCTACATACAAAACTTGAGCGGAAAGTGGAAGTGTATGATGTATATAAAATTTTCTACCTAAGGCACAAAAGACAAATGTAGATTTAGCTATGTATATTGTTTTCAAGATTAGGATAACAAAAAATAACGTACACGTATCATAAACTCATATTACGTATCCGTCAACATTCAATCTTGGGCACGAGGCATTCATCATGCGACCACGCCTACCTCGACGTTGCATTACTCGCTGATTAAAATCTGTACGTTTCTTAACAGCTTTTACCTACCTATATAATGGGACAGCGGTCAATCAAAATAGTATTATTTTAAACGCTTTATTAAACCTAGTTCATATAGTTTTAGTACGAATTCGTATGAGTTCGTATATAATAAGAATAAAAAATACTTGATTCTTTTAACAGTATACAAGCTCAAATGTTTTTAAGACATTTAAATTTGTGATTTTCCACTTCTGTGTTTAGCTAGCTAAATTTTATAATATACTACTAGTAGTATATAATATTTTCTGCGTAAAATTTCTTACTTATGATTACATGATTAATTCTATTATTTAAAAACAAAAGTTGACAATTATACAATATCATACGAAATATTACAGACCTGATTCACCAAATATTTATGGTAGCGAGTCCAGCGTATTTTAGCATTTCACATTCATGTTTTACCCAGTTTGATCCCGCCGTAATGAAAAAAGAAGAAAAAATCACTGGCAATTTAATACAAGATCCCAAAACGAGCAGGCGGGAAAGGAATGTTGAAATAAACGGAGCTACCAATTTTTAATACGCATTCGGACTTTATAGAAAAATTAAACTTTATTTCTCTAATAATAAATTTTATTTTCCTATGAAAATATTTAACATTCAAGATATTTTAATAGTAATTTGTAACGCTTATTGACTTCCGTTTTTACATAAATTTTGAACTCAAAGCTCAGATGAGGCATGAGCGAGAATGTTGTTAATTAGGGTTGGAATTTATTAATAGGTTTTTTTAATTGAATTCTATAGACAATTATTACAAAAAAACATAGAAAGGCAACAAAAAGTTAAACATGTTGTGCTTTGTATTCAGGTCACGACTACGTGTCAACTAATGTATAGAAGACCAGATAATATACTAGATACAAAGTCGTATTACACAAAAATGTGGTATAATTTATGTAACAGTAAACACAAATCTACATTAAGATTTTTATTTTGAATTTTATAAACTATACCTAAAATGAAACAACCTTCATACGTCCATAATAATAATAAATAGAAGGCATTATGTTAAATTTAAAATATATTTATAAAAGTTTCAGAAAAGTCTGAAAAAACGAAAGCGTAAAACAATGAAACATAAAACACTTGCTCAAACTCGACAAAAAGTAAACAAAGTAAAATAACCTTAAATACACTGTTATACGGTTTAATTTTGAAATATGTATTTTTTTCGTCGTAAAAAGCTGACCAGCGCTTGCCCGAGGCGTGGCACGGGCCGAATGCCTAGAAATCTTGCCATAATCTGTGCTCAACTTTAAAATAACTATCAATAAATTTTTATACGGTGCTCTTTTTACGTTGTTCGAGATTATTAATAATTTCGAATATTGAAGGATGAAATGAATTGTTTTACATGTTACCCAGAAAATTTGTTTTGAGAAATTATAAATACTTAATAACTATGTATTTAAGTTTTTAACGTTTATATTATGGTATGAAAGTAATAAATAATTATAATGTTATTATAATATAAAAAATCTGGTAAAAGATCAATTCCATTAGCGTTTGTTTTTTCTAATATAATAGTATCTTGATTTATAGCAAATCATATTTTATTACAATTAAAAAAAAACAGCAAAAAATATCTAACAAGTGATACTTACCACTAAGCAATCAAAACATGTTAGTCGTAAACCTTTATTATTCTATTTACAAGCTTTTACTAAAGCTTCGTCCATGCTCTGTGTTAAACAAAAAATCCATCGCTCAGTTCAGTTTGAGATGATAATAAGCTATAATTATCTCGTCTATACGTCTATAAATCATCGGGCACACCATTCTTACCTTCCTTAGATCACACTTGAGTCATTTAAATATTTAGACTAATAATATATCTCGGTATATTTTGAAGACCAAAATTCCTTAATATTCAAAACATTTTAATATTTAGGATTTTTTGTAATGTTGAGTCAACATATAAGTACACATATTATAAATATAGATATTATAAGTATCAATATATTATTAATATTCTTCGCTCACTTATTAACAAAAGGATATAATATGATTGTGTATATTGATTATTATATTACATATTTTTTACACAATTCAGGCCCACGAAAACACTGGCAACTTTACCCTCCTGGGAATTCTAACAATGATAATTATTCTAACAATATGAATAACTTATAATAATAAGGAATTACAATCTTTTACAGGTAAGCTGCAAGAAGAAATCTATTTGATGACCGAATTAAGGATATTTAGTGAAGACAATGACTTTTCGTTGTGTGCCCGCATTTCAAACTGTGTCTAACGACAGTAACGCCACCTGGGTGAGTGAATCAGACGCATATTATTTTGATACTACTACTCACCGCTAGATGACAGTACTGTAACAGTGCCACAAGTAACATGGGTTTTATGAAAAGCAAAATGTAATCATTATATAAAAGTGTAAAAATAATTTTAGATCTATAATAATATTGTTTATTTTAGAATTACTAGTATGTTATACTTTAAACACGTTGTTCAGCGACATCTATTACTATAGCTTAAAACTATATGACTAATATATTATTAAGTATAGTAATCGATAACCGATAGATGGCAGGAGCTTTCTCAATTTTGCTTAATAAAGTCGTCGAGTCAAAATATTGTATATATTATGTATTTTTTAAGTTGTGTATATTAAGGAAATAGAGAAAATCTTTATTAAAGTTCCTGAACTTTAATTGCAGTCAATAATATATAATCTAAATTTTTCCTAAGGTACCTTGTGTAAATAAGTCGCAACATTCACAATGCTATTAGCATTGTTTTAACAGGCGATAAGATTATAGATTCAAATTTTATAAGTATTCGTGAGCATATAATATGCCTTTGACCCCCTTTTACTCGACACAAATGTATTTAACAAATTGTCAATAAGCAATAGCTTAGTAATAAATACTATATATAGGTAGGTAATATAGGTATTAGGGAATCACTGCATACAGCACAATTTATAATAATAAAACATTTTGTAGGTCATATCATACGTTGTTCGTCTGTAATTTCATTTTATCTATGTTATGTTCATTTGGTTATAGTACCCTAACTACATTCTGCAACATAATTGACATTAACCACAATACCTATAAGTTTAAAATTTCTCACTATTACAACAATAATGTCACTATTTATTCATAAACAGAGTAAAAGTTTCTAATGTCTGTTCAAATAATGTCAAGTAATACAAAAATACTAAGAACAATCGAAGGCGTAAAGTGTTTAGTGAATCCATTGTGGTCATAATATACCGTTGACCCTCTAGTGTAGTAGTTGTTGACTCGTCTATAGGTGACGACCCCCGCCCACGGTGGCCGAAATGGAATTTTCACACCTTCTTTACGCACATATTATTTTGGCAATAAAAATGTAATGAATGTTTTTATTACATACAACCTGGTCTGGTAGGTCAGAGAATATGATTTATATATACAAACTATCTAAATGTTCATTCTAACAGGACAACAAATATACACCTACAATTATTTTATTAATCATATAATTTATACATAATTTTTATTTATTTTTTAATTAATCATATCTATATGTAAATATGATTAATGCAGAGATATTAAATACTTACTTAATTTGTTTTTATTAAAAACTTAACATTAATTACTATTACATTAATTGTTTTAATAACTTTAATATTTTTTTATTAAATACAAAAACAGAATAAGAAGAATTTAGTATAGATTTATTTTTTCTAAAATATTATTTAGCATCGTAACTAAATGTATGGTAAACTAAATAAAATAATAAGTGGTCAACGTAATGCAGTGGAATAGTTCCTAGTGTACTAAACGCGATCATCACGATTCCGAGCTGAGAATTTAAAGCAAAGTGTCATGACATTAACTTCTTTCTGACTGCCTTTCTATTGGAGATAAAACGTAAGAACATAACAAATTATATGAAATAATGTTAAACATACACACACCTACATAAATGTGTTAAATATATAAGTCAAAACTATTTAAAATAAATTAAACCAATCTAAATTTGAGAATATACCTAAAGCAATAATATTGACATATCGTTTGCAATTATTTAGATAAATAAACCAATTACGGGTGCTATTGTAAACGAATTCATACATTTGACCAGTGGAATTCGTTGAACTCTTTTATAAGGTCGGGCGATATCAGTCTGCTGCATTCAATGTTTAATACATTTGTTGTATCCGGTTTAGTTTTTTTTAATATTAATATCAGGTGTTTTATAACATAGTAATAGATTTTTTAAATATGTAGTTTCATCTTTCATTTTTTCGGATAAGTTTACTAAGTAAAGTTACAATACATCTCGAAATCTAAAACGAATTTCAATATATAACGCCTGCTTCTGAAGAATTTTAAGTAACGATTTATTATTTTAAAAAGAAATTAAATCAAATTACTCTAATAAGTGAGCTTTGTCGTCATTTGTGACAAACTTTCTATCACATAAATTACTTTTTTCCTTTATCGATATTGTTGTTTTTTTTTAAATTCAAAATGCGAACACTTTCGTAACATTACATTATACTCATATGCTAAATAACCCTTAACCTTTGAGCGGCCTCCTTACACTGGACTTAAATTTACGTAAGTTTATTCTTATAAAGTTTATAGGAGATTATAAATGTAAAGAATCTTATTAATATTAATAAAAATAATCTACTTGCTAACCTAAATTAAACATATGTTGTAACGAGAGCAAATATCTTATTAAAATTTATTGTCTTATGAAACATTGCAACTGCCTAAAGTTTTTAAAAGAAATATAAAAATAACTGCTACTGAATGTAAAATCGAAAAATATAATCGAAGTCGATGTCAAAGAAATTTTTAATTTTTTTTCTTGTTAACTTAAAGCCAAAAGTGTAAAATATTAACAATTAATGAATGTTAACATCAATTATTTATACATTGGAATAATGAAAATAAATCAAAACATGCATATAATTTAATATAAACGCGCACACATAAAACCTCTTACACAGTTGTACACACACGTAATCACAATCAAACTGGATATGAAAGGAATAATGTTATAGATTTGCAACGTGGTACGATGAGGAAGCTTTTTATGTAGTGTACGCACAACTTTAAGATAAATCTAGCCATCGAAGCTTTCGTGAATGTCAATTTTACAAAAAAGGACTATTTAATCTATATGAAGATACGAATTATATTTTCTATTTTTATTATCAATATTTAATTTCATCTTTTGTTATTATTTTATTATTTACGAATATTTATGATACGTATAAAAATAATAATATTTTGTCTTTAACTTTGTAAATTTATCACATATCATATCGATATCATATAGTGCCGTATGCTTTTTTAACTACTTATTTAATCATAACTAAGCCATATTCAAAAATATATCAAAGTACTAAGAATAAAGGATTAACGCTAAGATAAAAAAGATATAATACAGACCTTAATTACAACATGTTCAGTCTGCATCTTTCGTTTATACTACTATCCCCATCTTTATCACGTCTGGCGCGCGCAGCCCACTCCATGTGATAGCCTCGAGCGACGCGCCGCTCACGTGCCGACACGCGGGAAATTTAAATTTCGAATATACATAAGAGTATTTCTTTTAAAACCAGCCAGTTTCGTGAATGAAGTGTGACATTATTTTTTCGTTTAAATTAAAAATAAAGTGCGCTATTCTTTCTTCTTTAAGTGTTGCTATTACTATTTATAAGTGATTATTATAAAATAATAGAGTTATTTGTAACGTACAAATATAATACGTCTGAGTCCAATATGATATTTTGACTGTGTTACCAATTTGATAGTAATATGGCTATTTGATCGAGTAAAGATGAATACCTAGTGAACAATAATGTTATTATGTAGAAGAAGATGAACTCACGTATTAGACAGAGATAAAGAGAACAATTTGAAAGAAAATAGAATTCTCATACGAATCGTAATGGTACCAATAATCGTGTAAAAGTTCACGATTGCCTAACAATAAGCCGACCAGTGAAATAAGAGCTTAAACAAACCTTTTAAAAGAGGCATTGTGTTCAAAATTGAAGGTCAGATTATATTTGAAGTAAATAGCGGTCATCGGTACAGATAATGATCTGTCGATGATTTACGCCGTGTTAAACCGACAATGGCCCGCGATAACCCTCGGCGGAACACAATGTGACCAATTAAATTCGTCGTACCAATCAAGATGACCAAAATTATGACCAACCTGCTCGACATGACAGAGCAAAATTTAACAGTCGATGACATTTTCAATGAAAATTTAATAAAAAGAAAAAAGATTGATTATATTCAAGATGTGCTTTCTATTGAACCGAGTAAATCAAATAACAGCGCCAAGTTAATTGATAAAGCTATAGATTTAAATTCGAAGAGGAAAATAAAAAATCTAGAACCAAACGAAAATTATGTTACAGATAAAATGATTCAACCTAATATTAACATAAGTATAGATAAAGATTCCAACAAAACTATAAGGTTAGAACTCAGACATCCAGATAATCAGTGCATAATCACAGATTATAAAATGAATGATGGAAATGATGAGGCTAGAAATGTTTTACTGGAAGGAGAGATTTTAAATGGATACCCGATGAAAGAAAAAACAAACGTTGAATTGAATGTGCCGAATGATGATGATTATGTTAATGGGAATACTGAAAATAAAGTAAGTCCATTTGTTTTTTATCAGTATTAAATGTCATATTTCTTGTAATAATATTAATTAAATAATAGCCAATATAATTGGGAAATTGATTACATGAATAAGTATGATTAATTTATTTCGAAAATGTCTCATTTTATACCAAGTAGATATTGGATAAGGTTGGTCACCGAAGTTTTGAAGGAACGTATATACCTAATATTACATGTGTAATAAACTAAAAGCTTATAGTTAATAATTATTTTATTATAATTTTTATACTTATACAATAATTATATGTATGTAATAAATAGCAAATAAAAAAGCACACTTATAAGTTTATATGGAGCATGAGCTTAGAAAAATAATATTTTTTAATACTGAATTAGAAACTTTACATGAATAAAATAATTATTTTCCACATTACCATGTTTTGACATACACTTATATCAGTATCTTATATTAATGATGCAGTGTGTTCTAACTTCCGAAATAGGAAGAGGTTAAGGACAACGATCACTCACATTTTTTATACTATTACACAACGTTATGAATATTTTTTGTGGGAGAGACAATTATTTCTTTCATCAATTCAAAATTCTCTATTATTATCTTACTCTCAATCTAACATTTCTTGTTAAAAACATTTAAAATTTAGTACACATTTAAATTGTACTTATTATACTCTATCAATTCGTATTACATATATTTCTGAAAACAAAATGTAATGCTTATTACATTTACTTACTATATTTTTATTACAATCTAAAAAACTTTTAAAAATCTGATTAGAAGATTGTAAATTTTATATCAATTTTACATCCGCGCTATTTACCTGCAAAGATGAGGTCATATTCGAATGATCCTTATCAGATAAAGATAATAACTTTGTATTTTATTTCTAATTAAAAACAAATTCTTGGATTTATGTCAAAAATCAGCTAGAAACATGGCATTATATATTGCTATATCAAAAGTACCTACATAAAGCTAAGATTTCTTACACTTGTATAGTTGTTGCCTTCTAGCAAAAAAACAGTAAAAGCATTTTTGATCAATTTTTAAAACAACAGAGTACGTACAATTTATTACGGACATTAATCAATACTAAATAATAAAACTTATAATTTTTTTATATAAGGAAAACAATGAAAAAGAACCTAGTATCAAGACATACTGTTTTTCATTTTCCATTAGAAATCAAGTCATTACGTACTGAGTGTCAAAACTTGACGATACTCTGTCTTATTGGAACAAGAAAATTATAATAATTTAAATTTAACACCTTCCCCTCGAGTGGGAATCTAACCTATAAACATTACGTTTATAATATGTTCTATTCCACTATGTCATGATGGCCAAGACTGCATTATAATGATACACTTTAAAGGTCCTAGCGAAGTATTTTGCAAAAAATTATCTAAACAATGTATTTTTTTATTGTTAATTTGTCTATAGTTATTTATTTTATTTATTTATGGTATTTATTTATTTATCTATAATATTAATATGTTACAATTTTTCGTTAAGTTTCCAAACGCATGAAACATTTTTATTCATTACTTCCGCGGCATTTCACTGTAAACACGCGAGAGGTCAGATTGCATAGATCCTATCATGTAACGGATCTCCTATCATTAGTTATATCTGGACACGATTCGTTATGAAACCTTAAGTAAACTTTAATGTCTAAAATTATTACTTTTTTGTATTTTTTTTATTGTATTAATACATTATCTTGAAAATAACTCAAGATAATAAATTAACACAATAAATCATTTACTTTTTTAAATTATACGTTCAGGTTGATTTTGTAATTCCTACATAAAATAAACATTTTTACAATATTAATTATCATTATTACATTTGTTTCATTACTATTTTCCACGATATATAAATGTTGTTATACCAACCATTCCCCATATCCCGATACTTATCAAAAGCAGTATCGTAAGTAAAATGAAAGTAATGTAAAAAAATCATAATAATCTATCTAATTTGTTAGAATACCAAAACAAGTTATAAAACAGTCGCCCCAAAAACATTACAAGTAAAACCTACGCGTAATGTAAATATATGATTTTTAACCGTCACCTCACCGATAATGCTCATTGGTTTTCTTATTTAGAAAGTAGTCTAAAACGGGGTTCACCGGAAATGCTTATTTAATTAAAATATGATATACATATTGAGTGTTAGGAGACATTTTGCGCAATTATTAAAGAATTTACACAACTTACCTAATTTTGTATTACGGTCACTAATGTATAAAACTGTAGTGTTATATAAAAAACAGTAGCTTTAATTATTAATTATTTATACCATTATTAAATTTAGTGTTATCGATCAAATCAAATCGTCAAATGTAACTTTTTATTCGAAAGAATTAAATAAATTAAATAAATAAATATTTTTTAAAAAATAATTATAAAGAATAAAATAAATCTTCGAGAAAAGAAGGTAATTTTAAATGAAACTATAGTAGTAGATAGTCTAGCTGTGATCACGGACTACTGTAAAGTTTTGAAACATCGAGTTTTTTGTTTTTTGTTTTTGTGACTAATTTGTTTAAAAATATTTCATTTTAATAGTGTAAAAATCACGAAAACCAAAGATGTTATTAAAAGAAAGTAACTTATGTATCGACCAAATCCTTATATATGTGTATTCTCCCTGTATTAGTCATACAAATCCCATTAATCACTCTAGAGTGACATCCCTTTCGTCATACTCTATATTTTTATTGAATATTGATAGCTATTTGTATTTTGCACAAATGTCCTATATCTATAATATATTTTAAACTAGCTGAACTTTTTACCGCCATATTGTTTCGCCGTTAATATTGTTTGAAGTTTAAGATTATAATAATTATTGTAATGTACAACATTTTTTTTCTTCTATATGTCTATAATGTCAATATTTTTGAAGATACTCTGGCGGAACAACTGAACGATATCCTGTCAAAGTTTTTTCAATATTTTGAAGATGTCTCCAGTCTTCTGTGTCATACTCACACGTTCTTTTCGAAGATTTCTAAATATTTGGTATTATTTTTATCATGCCTTAATATTTTTTTTAATACACACTTTCTCCTGATAACAAAAACATAAAAGAAAGATTTATGCAAACTTGTAGTCATTTGGAAGTTATGCGCATAGAGTAGACTACTAACTAGAGTGATCGTTTTTTTTATCTTTATTTATATTGATTTACTGTAATTAAATATTAAACTATAATTATTATACTTAAATAACTGTCAAATTATAAAAACTTTGTCACTTGATCCCACAACAGTGACTTTATAGTCATATAAGTTTATACTTATCTTATACATTTAATCTTATATATTTATTTTATATTATATAAAATTAAACTAAACCAAACTAAATAATTTTTATAAAGCTCTCTAAAAGTATATCAATGATACTTTTTGCGATACAAATGAAAGCAGGCTATGGCCACATTTAACGCAGCGCAAGACAAAACGTGACGTGATTAGATAAGGCGCGCTTATATCAGTACGTCAAAGTGACACGTTACCAAATAACTATTCATCAGAGCCTTGTAATCCATATTTAATTCTTGTTGTTAGAGATAATGATTTCGTTGTTTCAAAAATGAATCAAAAAATATATTACGCAATAAATGTAAAGTTTTCAAAAGCAGACCTACAAATGGTAAGATAGAGAGGACTACTAATAAAATACTCTGTATTTTTACTCTATTCTTCTATTTTGTTTTAAATTGAAGATTTTAAAAAGGCCATATATTCTTATTATAATCACAACGACATGATACAGATGCAGAATTTCCTATGTGGAATTATGTGGAAATATACAAGACAATTGTTAAGAATCTTGATCAATCAATTTATACCCGAGATTGTCATCAACCTAAAATAATTTAAACAAAATGAAAATCCTTATATTACTTATAATTAAAAAGTAAATATACTTATTGCATATATTACTTTAATATATATACAATTATTCAGCTTAATTTCGTCGTAAATTGCTTTCGTGAACAAGTACTGGTTTGTGTGTTCGCTTGTAAGAATGAAGTTTATTTAAAGTGTTCGTTTTGCAAAACTATTTTTTTTCCATTTTATTTTTATAAATATTTTATCTTTAGAATTTACTATATATGATGATATATTATAATATAAGAGGCGTGTCGAGGCGCGCGTGTGACTGTAACGCGACTGATTGCAGGTTCGATTCCCACTCGGGTGTATGATTATATTTAAATTATTCTTTTTTCTTCACTCTGCGAAGACAAAGCGCGACGTTGAGTTCCGCTACTCAATACACAGTGTCTCGAATTTGGCGGAAAATGGAGTACAGAGTATCTTGAAACTAAGTATTCTACATATACATAAGTATCAATATCAGTTTTTTTGCAAGTCTATTAAATAAAAGCATTAAAATTCTCTATTGTTAGTTAAGTACCTTAAGTAAGTCTATAATCTACAGGAAAATAGTCGTCATTATAACATAAGTGCTATCAATCAGTTACTTGAAATCCACATTTGATATTGAGCCGTACTAAATAAATCACCCAATCAATTCATCCACTGCTAGAGTTCGTTTAGAAAAATAATATTATTATTTCAATTCATATGAGAGTGGAGAGACTTAAAATGAATTCAAAATTATTTAATTTATTCTTGTATAGTAAATAAAAAATGTGGCTAATCCAAAAATATTAAACTATTCTTTATGTATCAACAAAAAATATTCTTTAAACTATAATATTTGAAATATACGTTGAAATTGAAATTGGTGGTAAACACTATATTGTTTACAAAAAATAAAAAAGAGCTATGAGTTATAGCTCTTTTTTATTTTTTATTTTTTGTGCAAATGGCAATTGGTGGGAATCATTATGGCTTTTTATTGTAAATTTTATTCATAATTACAAGTATCAGACATTGATTTACGTAAATTACTCAGTAATTAAAAATATGAAAATAATGTGTCTATATGTTAATTAAATGCGTTACTATCACGCGAGATATCGATTTGCGTTTTGATTGTTCGTAATAGTTGTAGATTCATTTACCACTCACAAATCATAGAAGTCAGTTACAAAACAGAGAAACATGAATAGTGCCACATTTCAGAAATTTATATTGTCAGCTCTATTAAATGTGGATGATATGACAGTAATTTGATTTACACACAATAAACATAAGTATTCATATAAATTTTGAACCCCAGTTCTTATCAATTATGTCATCATTATTTTTGGGTGGAAAGCCTCTTGATAAGTTCCCTGACTACCTTTCTATTCTAGATAAAAAGTGAATATCAATTATCAAAATTCATCCTTTATATGTCAAATTTAACCTTTTGATTTTTTTAATATATCCTTTGTAACTAAACCCCTTAACATCCTTTCAACATAAATTTTACACATTAAAGAACCTATTTAGCTTCGATATCTACAATATTCAAGCATCTGTGAAGAAAATAATGAATTATTACCATTTATGTTTAACTTCTTGAATATCAAAATCAATCTACATATCACAAGTAGATATGTACATAATTGTAAATAGCCAGATGTATTTTTTGATTCAAATGCGTCAGGTGTTTATAGCCACGAGCTCATACGATAAAATTTTATCTTGATTTGTAAAAACGCACCTTTCATCGTACACTTATTTACATTATAATCATCTCTGATGCTTAACGTTTCAATTAATAAGCAGTGTAAATGCTTTAATGAATATATTTAAATTGCATACAATATCGTTACAAACAGATATTAAATTTCCATTTTTTTATATGGAATTTTAATTTTGAATTTTTATATGGTTTTTTGAAAACTTTCTTAGGATAAGCCGTTTTCTCGTGTTTTTCTACTACTTCAGATTGTGTTCTTGACTCACTAGTTACAGACATCTTAAGATAAACAGTTTTAATCAACACTTTTTAATTTGCTAAAATTTTTATTGTAAACAATTTTAGAAGTTTTGCAAGTAGTTTTGTAGTTTAATATAAAGCAACGCGTAAGTTTTTTTCACCGATTCGAGATATTGCGTGTTGAGTGGTGGAATTCAACGCCGTAGTTTGTCTTAGCAGAGCGAAAGAGTGAAAATAATCTTAAATATAATCACTCCCCCGAGTGGGGATCGAACCGATAACCGGTCATGTTTCCAGACGCTGTCACACTGCGCCACGACAGGCTTCATGATGTTATGCTTTCATTAGAGTAATATTTTCTTTTTAGAAGGTCTTTATATTTAATTTAAACATTTATAAAAAAAAATACTAAAAAACATTCAAATATCGTACAGACCATCGCCAGAATGTAGTAAAATATTTTTCCTAATCATGATTTATTCCACATCCATAATGTTTATTCTGACATATTAACTACGACTTGAAGACATCTAAATTTTTTTCCTCGTACGCAGACGACTACATTAAAGTTTTATGAAGAAAAATTAAAAACTCAGTAATAATTATAATACATATCTTAATCAATCTCTATATTACGACAATACTTAAAGCATTTCATCACGTTCAAAAAAACGATGTGCCTATCCACAAATAAAAATATTTTAATTAAATTAGTAAGTATATCGGCATCGTAATTGTATTTATTACAAATCGATAAGTTATAACGTGTCAGTGGTTAATTAATGACAAAGCTATGAATAAGTTAAAACCCATTACCGGCCTATAAACTTTGAACACATAAGGAGATAAGCCATTTAATTTCATGTTCGTGTTTTTTTATGACGTTTTAATCTGACAGTCACATTAAAACAACCCAATATCTCGATAGAATCATGTATAATAAATCTTTAACATTATAGGAAGTAACTACTTTCAGTAAAACTGCAGAATTTCTATATCTACACATTTATCTATATCGAGCATTTGTGCAAGCTAATCTCAGGTAATGTGTAATCAATTTAAATGCAGTTTTAACTATTGTATTTTAGCACCCTTCCCTTGTCATTTGTTTTATTTAAATCGGTTTATAAATAAGAAAGTTTTATCAACAAAATCATAACAAGAGTTAAAATCACACAAATGAAGTTACGGACATTCAGTAGTCGATAATATAACTTTAATATTAATTGTATCATTACTATATTAATATTAGAAAAAAAAGTCTATGGTGCCCTTACATTTTTTATAATAATGAATACACAACACCTTTACTTATAGTTAACAACATATAAGTTGCAAAAACAAAGCGTATTTAATGCGTCAGCAAGTCTCTTATTCCTTATAAAATATATAAATAATAACGACATTATCATGTATTTGTATAATTAGGACTGAATGCAATAGCTGATTCTAATTCTATTGGAATTTTCCCGGATTTTTTAAGACAAAAGTAGGTGTCGTTTTTGAAAATCGTTTAAAGAAAATTACCATAGACATACTATGCTACTAAAAATAACTATAGTGGATAAACTTTCACAATGCAACTTTCAACATGTATAAATAAACTATAACTAGAATATAACAAAAATAAATTATAATATAACAAAAATTAAATGTAAAAACATTTTTCTCATGTATATTACAACGTAGCTTAAACCAATGTTTATATTTACTAATTGAATACTTACCGTCCAAGCTGCTAAATGCGGTAAATGAGTACGTTTTAAGTATTAAATTAGAGCTATCATTTATATAAATATCTAGTAATAAATATGTTAATTTAACATATTTAAAGAGAGGTACGAGTATATAAATATATAAGGATATATATTTGTGACTCTTACAGGTTTTACATAAATTTTCCTTAAGCGTAACGTTTATGTAACGAAAAAATTTGGCTTTCGGTCAGGGTTCAACGACCTTGGTCAAGTAAATGTGTCAAGCGTAAGTTGACGGGACAGTTTTTGCTCTCGTAAAACCAGTATACATGTACTACGCATGTGCGTTATAATCTATACGTGTATCTAAATAATAAAGACTCCTTTATTACAAATTGCAAACATTAGCAAATATAAAGTAATTAATTTCCATATACGATTTTTTAAGATCAAAAATAATTAACGTTTTTATAGATTGCCTAACATAAGCCATTCAGCTACAGCTAAATGGTATACTTTTTTTAAAATATTATAAATAATTTTTTTTTTTTACAAATATTGCATTTAGTAATGGACATCTGGATATTGTTTTTTTTAAATATAATCTGTATATAATATACAAATCGCCGCCATTGTGTTCATCACATTATTACAAAATCATCACATATTCAGATTAACATCAAGACATATATTCCTATATCTTATATTATATTATTTATTGATATTATACCTAAAAATTGGAAACGGAGTGACATTTTATTGTTTAAGTTCTGGTCATAATACTTGATTTCTTACCTTTGAAGCAAATTGAGTTACTTTTTTTTATAATAATTAATACATTAATATGTCGCCTCGAGATATTTACCATCGACTAACAAGGAATAAAAGAGTAAACGTTTCTCATTACTTTTTCTAACTTAACACTTTGAATACTCCATTCTTTGTTTCCCCTTTATATTCGAGACATTGCCTGTTGAGTATCAGAACTTTACGCCGCGCTTTGTCCTAATGGAGCCGGGAAAACATTTTAAAACATTACTATTACCCCGAGTGAGGATGGACCCCCGACCACTGTATTTTCAGTCAAATCTCATTGCTCCACGACGACCTTAATTCGAACGCTTTTCAGTTTTCTTGCGGTTTATTTCTATTTGACTTACAGTAATAACTTCTACCTGCAAGTTTATGTTCGTTCAAAAATGTATACAAAAATGGCGACCGTAAAATATTAAACCGGATCGAGTAGCAGTTTTTCCTTTGAGTTTGTACTTCATACACTAACTCATATTTAAGTAGGTATTGTTTTATATGGAAAACTTTTTTAAAAAGTTTTACAATATTTCTTTATAAATAATTAGTAGATGTTAAATGAAAGTCTTATTACTTTGCTTTGTCGCGCTTTGTCTTACCAGAGCGAGAAAAAAAAAATATAATCCTTTTTCCGGGTGGGAATCGAACCTACAACCGATCACGTTTACAGTTAGACACTGCCCCACTGCACCACGGCCTGCCTCTGCCTATCAATATAACAATTTATCGCTAAGAAGTAAACCAAAGTTGATTGAAGCAAATTAATATTGTTGATAAAATACGGACTTCATCAATATTGTTTTAAATTTATTAGTCGTTAATAATTTGCTAAGCTAATGGATTTCTTAGATAAAATTTAATCTCTGCAATGTATTACATTACACATTTTTATCACCTAAAATAGTATATTTTATGTAATTAAAAATTATTACATCGTCACACGGCTTTAAGTTACATCGCTCAAGCATGCGTATTCGATCACTAGACTCTTAACTTTTATTTATGTAGTACCCAGAATTTGGGCCGTCATATTTGTTCAAAAGCTTCTTGTATTATTTTTTTAATTTGTTTATAGTTTCGAATGAAATATGTATAATACATTTATTAATTTATTAAATGTTTACTTTTAAAATCTTATAAATAGAAGAAAAAGACAAAAATATTGAATAATAATTTCGGTTTCAAATCTTCATGTATGAATATTTATTACATATTTTATTTTTAATCTGCGTTTAATATTCTTCAATAGTATCAAATGAAGAACAGAGTTTGTGATTACTCTACAAAATTAATATTCTTATATGTTCAATATCTATATAGCGTAAAACACACGCGGAGTTGAACTCCCCACTTAAAACGCCATCTCGATTTCGAGCGAAAAGTCAGTGTCTTGACTCTAGGTTTTCTCTGACTACCCTACTATGTAGGATAAAGCGTGAAGCTGTATAAAACATGCTTATCTCATATAGGTGGTTTACATTTACAACTGTCGAGAAAAAAACTCGTTTGTCGAATATTTTCCAGCGGCAAGTGAGTTCTTTTGTAACGGCAAACAGCCAGATGAGATACTGTCGGGCTATTTATCAAATACGCGCTTACTATGTGTAAAAAACACAATAGGACTGTATACAAAATGAACTGGCCATATATTATTGCTAGTCGTTTGATAGTCTATTAGAAGATTACGAATATATTGTATATTATATATGATATGTTTTATAAACAATTAAATGACATTTTTACACTGTTAAACCGAAATTATGGCATAATATTCTATGTATCAATTTAATAATAAATAAAATATATAAATACTAAACTTATTAAATAAAATACTATTTAAATACATTCAATTTTATATATTTATTTTCAATTTAATCGATTGTAACGAGAATGTGATTCTACAAACAATAGTAGCAAATAACTGTTTGGAAACGTATTACAAAGTAGAGGCGTGCACGCGTGGGTGGCGACCAGCATAACCTGACCTTTGACTAATGGTACCGAACATGACAAGTGATCTAGAATTCCTATTGTTACGAAATCGATAGGCAAATTTGGTTATCGGTTTGATAAGGTTTGTCGAAAATAAATTGTGTTTTAATCTCGTATAATAAATCAGTTTTGTGGTATACTACTGGTTTTAATTCTAAACCTTAAGGTTACATGTTTATTTTCGCGTGTAAATAAAACATAGTTTTCGTCATATTATTCATATAGATTAACTAGGAATTGCAGCTCTTAAAACATCATATTGAGGCCATCATGGCGTAGCAGATATGTATATGTCCAACTGTCAATGCCGTAACTAGTAGCAGTTTTGAATTCCAAATTCTCTTTTTGCTTCACGTTTTTATCCTACATCACTGAATAGAAAGAAAATACCTAGTATCAAAACACTCCTTACTTCGCTTTCCACTGAAACTCGACACATTGCATGTTGAGTGGCGGAAGTCAACGCTACATTTGGTCCCACCTGAGCGAAGAAATGGAAATATTCAAATATAATCATGCACACGAATGGGAGTCGAATCCACAATCAATCCCGTTGGCAGTCAGAACTAGTCCCACTGCGCCACGACCGGTCTTAATGAAATATACAGTTAGGTACTTAGTTATTCTTCATTCTCCCGCTTTGGCTTACTTAACAAAGCGTGATTGTATCCGTCACTCATCCGGCAATGACTCAAAATTGGAGTGTAAATAGAGAACGGACACACTAAACACTAGGAAAAAATTAATATTAATACGTTAAGTCCCAAATACAAATTAAAATATTTTCTCAAATTAAATTTTAAATTATAAATAGTACAAAAAAAATTCACTTGCGTCATCTAAGTATACGACTTATAAGTAATTTCTTACAAAGTAGGCCTCAGCGTATGCTAGGAGCAGACGGCTTGGAGACAGACTTTCATATGTCGACCTTTACTTGACAATTAGGTACATAGTTGTATCCTTTTTCTGTTGCTTCATTGGCCATTCATTTATGAATCAGTAAGTTAGGCTTACTGTCTACTTCACTTGCAATACTTAAATATACATATAACAAACGTAGTTACAATAATACCTTCAATTTTTTTTAAGTCTGCAAAAGTATCAAATATTATTTTTGAAACACATTTCAAAAGTATTAAGCTTTACCTTATACCTTATAAAAAACTATAATTATTAATATGATAAGTATTAATTTATTCATATAATTTTTTTATTAGGATCATTTACGAAAATAACGGATCTAATATACAACTAGTATCGAAATAATATCACACGTTGAATTAAAAAAAACTGAAGAACACGCCTATAAGTATTTTTTCGTAATGCTGGTAGTCCTGGTTAGATTCATTATATTATTGTTGTTGTTTCTTAATTTATTCATTATATTATGTTAAAATAGGATTGTCATCGGATGACATGTTTGCAACTATCCGAGCAAATTAAACGTCAAGAACTAGATCAAAAGAGTGTTGCCAAATTTTCTTACATTTATACAGTGTTTCCCAATAGAAATGATAGGATTTTGATAGTTCACAGCCGCCATCTTGGTTGTTTAACATTTGACATTTTTGTTGTTTTGTATTCAGTAATGTTTGCCATTTAATCATAAACAAGTTCACGTTACCTCAACGTTTGGAAATTGTCCAAATTTTCTATCAAAATTCGAGAAGTATTATCTCTACTCAAAGAGCATTTCGTGTTAAATATGGTCGTCATGGTGCACCCTCTGAGCTCGCTATACGTCGCATAATCCAAAAACTGGAAAGTCAATATTCTTTGCACGATAGTAGACCACCAACACGACAACGGACAGGCCGTAGTGAAGATCAGCCGTATCAGCCAATGTCGAAAAAAATCAAAATATTTCTGTTCCACGACGTGCACAAGAATTGGGCTTATTCAGAATGACAACCTGGCAAATTTTACGTATGGATCTTGGCCTACATCCATTCAAGATTGTGTTGGCACAAGAACTCAAGCCAGCAGACCTTCGATTACGTCTTGAATTTGCTGATTGGGCGCTTGAAATGATGGAAACGGACACCGAATTTCATAGGAAAATCATCTTTTCAAATGAGGCTCACTTTTGGCTCTATGGTTATGTGAACAAACAGAATTGTCGTTACTGGAATGAGTCAAATCCAAGAGTGGTTCATGTAACACCATTACATCCTGAAAAATTGACTGTTTGGTGCGGATTATGGTACGATGGAATCATTGGCTGTACTTTTTCAAAAACGACGAAGGCCGTACTGTTACTGTCAATGGCGAAAGTTATCGTGACATTTTGAACGATTTTTTTCCTAAAGTGTATGAAGTCGATGCGGACGACATTTATTTTTAACAAGATGGTGCAACATGATGGTGCACACTGCGACCGTCACAATGGATTTGTTGCGTGGTAAGTTTGGTGAGTCGGTTATTTCTCGCAACGGTCCTCACAATTGGCTACCAAGATCATGCGATTTAACACCCTTGGACTATTTTTTTTGGGGGTATGTTAAATCTCAAGTGTATGCCAATAAACCAGCTACGATTCAAGACTTTGAACGCAACATTCGAGCGACTATAACGGCCATACCAGCCGAAATGCTGCACCGAGTCATCGAAAATTGGACCGATCATATTCACCAGTGCAGAAAAAGCCGTGGCGGTCATTTGAACGATATTTTGTTTAAATCATAAATAGCATAACGAAATTCGAACATATATTACATGTTTTATTTCAATTTCAAAACACATCGTTCTTATTGGAAAACCCCATAGATGTTTAAATACATAGGTAAATAGATGAAATAAATAAATATAATAAATAAATAAATAAATAGATATGAATAAAAATATTATAATTTATATCTTTCTATAGCACCGACAAAATTTTTAACCATTCGTATTTATGCCTAAGCTAATTCTTAAGTCCATTGTCTATTTAAGTCGTGTCGCACAATTTTATCTCTTAATTGGCTAGATGTTTTAACAATTAACATCAGATTGAGCTTGTAATAAAAGATTTAAATCAATCTACATATTTTTATTATGGCTTTCTTAATTTTGATTTTTTAATTTTTTGCCTCAAGCTGTGTTCGTTAACTAGACTATTTTGCCCAAAAACAAAGTCAAATTTAATGAAGATTTGAATTTAATTTAAAATCTTATTTATAAAGTAATATTGTTTCCATAAACTATTCAATCACGTACCTCAATATCATACAATATATGTTGGCGGGGAGGCTTTAGTCAGTAAGAAATATATTGTAATAAGCTAAAATATTAAATATATAATGATGTATAAGATTTTCTTCGTTAATACCAATATATGAGATTATCGTGCTTAAAACATCTTCAATATGTCACCAACTTGTTATTCCAGCTAAAGCAGATTTGAAGTGGTTTAAGAGAAATTTTGTACTTTCTGACAACATTCAAATGAATTATCTTAAATAAGATAATGATTGTAATTGTTTTAAGTTTAAGTTTTTGTATATTCAACAGGAAAAAGTAGGTACAACTCAACAACGACAGAGTCATTCGTACAAAAACGGATCTGAAACATCCGTTAACCAAAACTTTCACAAATATTCAATAACCATTGCGTTTTTTATATTGAAAGAATTCACGTTAACGTCAAAATAATCATACATCTTAATTTATGGAACATGTTTTGTAAATTTCGTAAGACATTGCGTATATAGTGTACCTATCATTATCCTTTACAAAATGTATTCAAGCGATACTAAATTCTATTTCTCATTTATAAAGTGTTAATTGCTAAAAGCGAATATGTTTTACGAGAGGCTTATATGAATGTACTATTGTATAGAAAGTTGCTCCAAAATCATGCATGTCAACGTTACTCAATAACTAAACTAGAAAAATGTAGGCCAGTATAATGTATAGAATAAATACTGTATATTTATACATTTTTTACTTTATACACTTATTTTTTTACATACACTTTTTATTATACATAAAAATTAAATACAAAATTTGAATGAAATCTAAAAAGTTTCCTGATCATATAATAATTACTTTAAATTGATATGGTGGAATTACAAATTTTTTGTTTCAGCAAATGACTCACATATTGGTGTCGGTCTAAATTTTAGAAAGTTGATTTAATGATCGCATTAAGAGTAAAAATTCAATATATGTTACAACATGACATTAGTTTATCTTAACGTTATATCCTGTTACAGTATTGGTAGAAATGATTAGATCTCTTACTTTAAAGCTCTTGCTAAAGTTAATTATATTACAGATATTTCTAATTCTTTTTTGTAAGGGCCATCGTGGCGCAGTGAGGCTGCATCTGACAATAAGACACGATGGTTGGAAGTTCGATCCCTATTTGAGGAAATATGACGTGTGAGGTTGAATTTTACCTTAAAATACACAATATGTCGAATTAGAACAAATAGTGTAGAAAAGAACGTTTGGACACTAGATTCCCTCTGCCTTTCCTTCCTTCATTAATTTAATAAATTAAGGCATTTTTTTATTTAAAAAATTATTTAGACTGAGTTTGATACGTTATTCAATTTGCCCAACAATAAATAACATATGATTTTATAAAATATAATAATTTCGACCGTATTTGTATAATATTAGCTTGTGGTCAGCCTAATACAGGAACAAATGGCAGTAATCAGCGAATACAGTTTAAAGTAATGCTACTCTTATTTGTAGGGATGTAAGAATAAAATTCACTTACATGGTAATGCGGTAGACTTCTTCGTAATAGCATATCTGACCACAATGGCCTTAGGCTACATGTTCAGAGGATCGCTTTACGTAGCGCAATATAGCTTTGAATTACTCCCTATCTCAAAACTTGACAGTCAAAGAAAACTTTATATAATAACAAATTATTGTTTGAAATATTTACTTATTCTTGATTCTGTTAACTAATTTTATACGCCCAAACATACTCAGGATAAGCGAGCAGAAAACAGTGTTACAATGTTTAAACTTTAATGTAGTTTTTATGTTACATACATCCGTTATAAATGTAGTAAATATACAAGTTTGCAATTTGAATAAAATAGACAATCAAAATATTCCTATTACATGCCCTAAGTTCATTACATACACACTATATTTTCGTAGCAGAGTACACAATAAGCCTTACAGAATCAATCACATACTTCCACGAAGATAACGGACCGCACCGGCGTCTTTTGTACTTTCTTTTTTATTTTATAATTAAGCAGTTTATTGCAAACAGTCTTATCATGTTGTATCAAACATGTGATGTCCGGATATACTATTAGGCACCTTAATTACTATTTTGACCACCCTGTTTTGGTTAAGGATAATTATGCCAGCATTGTCTGTACTTACTTTTGTCTGTCTGTTTGTCCGGTTAATCTCTGGAAAAGCTGGACCGATTTTGGCAGGAATTTTGATGGCAGACGGCTGATATAATAGGGAGTGTCTTGGGCTACATTTGTTTTAAACTTATAAAATTAACATTCTATGATACTAAGTTCCAAGCCGACGAAATTATGAGCACAGATATTATAAAATATATGTGTAAAAGTCAAATTTACTTTGTTACTATATTAGTTATGAAATATAAAGTAATGCAAGAAAAGATACAGTAGCGCAATGTAATATAGAATTTGAACTTTGAACTCGTTCTTTAAGCTGTCAGTATGATCTGTATACGCAGAAGCCGTGTCTGTCAGCAAATCATCGAACTAGAAAATACGTATACATTTTTACGCTTTAAATATATTTAATGTGATATAATAAAAAGTAGTAAAAAATAGATTTATATAATTTAAATATTTTATTTTTACGCTACAAAACGTTCAAATAAAAATTATGGCTAGCGTAAAATAATTGTGAAGTGTGATTTCATTTGTAAATATAGAGTGGTATATGTTATTATACTTATTGTTACTTGTTATTTTAACTTTAGAAATTATTGCATTATTAACATTGAAAAGAATACAGAGCACATAAAATAGTCTAAAGTACATTATTCTATAATACAAGCAATGGAAAACCACACAATTTGTCAGAACTAATTCCTAAATTAACTATAATGATATAAATTTACTATGCATTCCAATGTTACCTACATTCAACTAAATGGCACTCGATATCGGCTATATGAAAGACGCTGAATTCAGGTCCGAAATCAATTAGAGTATGTAATTCAAGATTAATTAAAAATATGTTTATAATCACAGTATTGTGGTAAAATACAGTTTAACAGACTTAATAATTCTCAAATCTCAAATCAGAAGCTCACTTATTCTCAAATCAGAAGCTCACTTATTGCGAAATCAAATTTGAAAAACGGTTATATTGGTGTAAATTTTTCTTCAAGAACTGAATCTGTTTTGATATACATATAAGCTATATTCTTATAAAAAGTTATCAAAATTCATTCGGAAGTTAATGTTTGAAAGAGTAGCAAACATTCAAATCTCGACATAAACTATCGTATTTATAGCATTTGTAGCATACTATTTAAAATAAAGAAATACGTGTCAAGACACTGTTTGACGCCCGATTTTCGCCCGAACTCGAAACCATTACGTGTTAATAGCAGAAATAAACGTTTTATTTTACCAGAGCGAAAAAATAAAAATAATTTAAATATTTCATTCTTCAAGTGTCTAATACTTAATACTTGTAATAATGTTGATTTCCATATATACATAACCTACAATATTCTAATTCCGTAGTTAAATAAGTTCTATTATCTGTTTACGCGCACGTGCGCACACGATTATCCCAGTGACCTGGGGACCCGCTACTTATTGTCCGGCGACTACTCATAATAGATACGATGATATTGCCTTTCTCTTTATATATACAATGTTTAGTTTAAATATACTTATGTAAATGTAATATTTAGGTGTATATTTAGTTTTATAAAAAAATTTCCTTGCAATTAAATAGGATAAACTAATTATTTTTATTCGACTCGATCGAGCAGTTGGTATGAATACCTAATAATTAAATACGGTGGTTGTGGACTCAAATCTTGGTCGGAAGAAATGATATATCTATCTATCAATATATCTATGTAAATCGAATTAGTGTCTGTTTGTTATATTAAAATAACCCCTTTTTACTGAAAACATGTGCTTGTCTACACGGTATCTATGTTTCGGCTATTCTCTGGAACGGCTCGACCGCTTTTGATAGTACTTTTACTGGCAGATAGCTGATGCACTAAGGAGTATCTTAAGTAACATTTATTTTAGAATTATAAATTAAAATTCAGAGACTTTAAACTCCACGTGGACGAAGTCACAGGCATAGCTCGTTTTAATAAAAAAATATGTCACATGGTACGTAGACGATGGCGCATATTTATACGCTATATTTCTAAAATAGGTACAACATTAAAAAAATCATCAATAAAATTAAGTTCACTCTACCTATCACAGAATGGGGGAGTCGTGAATTTTCATTTATTGGTCGATATCAAAATTTGATCATATTTATAATATTTTAGCCTTTCTGAAATAAACATACATCTTAGTAGGCTAGGGTCCAGGAGGAACGCCACTGTAAATATTTCTTTTTAGGCTTTTCATACAAAGTGCCGTTAAACATGAACTCATTTTATGATCTCTTATGAATAAAAAAAATAAAAACGTCAAAAAATGTTAAACCGGATGTAAAGTTGATAATCGCGAAACACTCGTAAGAGAATAAACGTCAGTGTAAGGTAGTTTATAGATCAAATTAGTTTATTTTTATAACAGAAAATTGTTCACCAGTAATAAACTTATAAAGCATTAAATGAAATCTATTCGTATTTTATTACACACAACTGATTGGAGAATTCCGAACATGCAGATGTTGTAAACACATTATTATCTTTTACTGTTTGCATTTAACTGTGTAATTGATTATTCCCTTTATCTATTTTCTCTTTTAAAAAAATACTATAAAATATTCTAAATATATATTTTTTAAATTTATATTTTTTGAATATATATTTGGAATTGTTACATAATCTATAAAAAAAATAAACTGTAACTAACAAGTCCCTATATATTTTATTCAATAATTTCGATTGTGATTAGGCAAATAGAATTCTTATTTCTAGACGTGGCAATATGCAGGCACCCCGCCATCTTGCCGCAGGCTATATAACCAATTGGCGCAAGTTCTTTCAAAAAGTGGTATAATTTTTTCTCCATTCATTTATTTGTTGTATTGTATTCATCCAGCCAGTTATTTAAAAAGTATTAATTTGTATAGAAATATAAATTTTATAGTTCAGCGTTTAATTATTTTATGTATGTATGATTGTTGCGATAAATGAACAGGTAAAAATTAACAAAATTTTATAGCAATAAGTTTCTATTTTGGATATTCAAAATTAGGATTTATTTTCTATCTAATACTTAATATAATTGTATTAAACAATTTATAATATCATAAAATTAGAATAGATGATTGATTTTAACCTCTCTTACACACGATTATACGATTTGAATCCTTGGCTCCTACATATCTGCCTCTATATTATATAGAATCTAATATGTCCCAATGGCCCGAGGCGCAATGCATCTAAAGGAGGGTGACTAAATAACGGATATTGAACAAAAGTGAATGAATTAGGAAAATCGTTTTGTACGCAATATTACCAACTTTATCACTATACAGTACACTATTTGTCGCTTGAAACTTTGTTTGGATAAAGCTTATGACACTTGTCTACTACTTTTATATTCATCTTACGTACATATAAAATTTAAAACGTATTTTTTTCCGAACCCTGTCAAAATTTTGAAAGTCTCGATCAGGCTTGTAATCCCTACAATCCTCGAGAAATGCAGTCAGCGACTGAGTGAATATCAGAAATATACAAAAACTTATGTATTTTACGAAAAAAAAATGTTATTAATGTATTTATTTTCTATTTAAAGGCTATAGAGTTATCAATAAGAAACATTTTAGTCCAAAAGATATATTATGTTCCAAATTATTGTTATTTAAATTATCGTTATTTATTATAATTATTATTTATTACAATAATTATTATTATATTGTCATCGGATTATAAAATTACCTTCTACATAGAATCTAAGTTTATGATTGACGCGAGTAAAGTAAGGATAAACGACAAGTATTCTAAATTATTGCATTCCAATCACCACTTAGTTACATTATTAAATTTTCTGCTTAGCCGAGTGCACTTGCACATTTTGCATTATTCAGCCAACTATACATCTTTAAATGCATACAAATAGAAGCTAAATTGCTAGCAAATATGTCATTTCTAAGTTGATCATTGTACGGAAAGTTAGTTGTACACTCGAATGATCGCCAATCGCAATTCGTTCGTAGTACCTACTAATTAGTAATCGCCTTGGGGTGGGGTTTAACGTTAACAACGGTTTTCGACAATGAAGCGTACTCACAGTTGTATTTTGATAAATGTTATTTAATAAAATAATATCTTTATATATTTATATATACATATATAAGCCAATAATCTTATTCATCAAGTCTTTTTTATGTTTGTTTGTTTTTATCTGTTATGCCCTATTTTTGTCAATACAATGTGCAGATAAACTAAAAT
Organism: Dryadula phaetusa; assembly: GCA_032432895.1. NCBI lineage: Eukaryota > Metazoa > Arthropoda > Insecta > Lepidoptera > Nymphalidae > Dryadula > Dryadula phaetusa. The sequence goes on from JAOYRS010000078.1 coordinate 315,280, forward strand.
ATAAGTAATAAAAAAGCTGATATTTCAAATTATTAGTAGCATGTGAGAAGTTTCAGTACTTTGATTTATTTAATTTCGATAACGTCACAAATATAAAACTATGTAAATCTTTAAGGAAATATAATATTTTTAATTGAAAATTCTCGTAGAAGTGTGAAAAATAAAAACATATAGTACGAAATACGAAGTATTGAAAAGGGTCAACCATCGAGTATCGATAGTACCCTGAGGGAGCACCGCCCTCGGCAGTCTCTGGCGGGCACGCGACGCGCGCGATCGTAAATATTACGCAAGGTCGAGTGAAAAAAATATTGTAAACATCGTGAAATACAGTGAAAATTGGACATATTATTTAAAATATATATATATCTCACATTAATTAAACAGTGATTATGATTAGATTTATTTACAATGTTAAAACATACTAAAAATAATTTATAAAAATTTCAACTGTGTAAAATTAACGTGTATGTAAACTTTTTCTGACTTTTACGACTTTTTTTTTGTTAAGTACGAGATCATGCTTAACATGCTGTTCAATCTATTTACACGGGATAAACTATATATAAATCATATATAATGTTAAGAGAACTAAATAATTTAGTTCAGATTTATAGGCTTTATACAGATGGTGGTCTACGTATAATTTTATAATTATATTCCGCAGCCACAGTAACGGTATTACAGAGTAATGCCAAAAAGTTAATTAATAGATTACTCTTAAAGTATGTTCATAAAAAAATATTCCGTTACAAAAAGCATTGTGAACAGAGCCTAAACGATTTTTGTTTTAATCATTTTTTCCTCTGCCAGAGCATCGATTGTAATCACCGTGTAAAATCGATTTTATCACGTTATTTGCATAATAAAATTTTAATAAACATTAGAAATGCTCCTCGAAGTTTAATTGGTTTTATTTATGAAGATACTGATGTTGATTTTTTGATGCTTGGAACTAGAACTCTATTCTTTAAGGAAACTGAAAAAATGTAGCCCTCCGTATGTGAATAGCTCTGTTGGTATTTTTTGAACTGTAAAAGTGTATGCCGATAGCTCTGTTGGTATTTTTTGAACTGTAAAAGTAATTCTAGGTTCGTGATATTGTTAATAACAATTAAAAATATTTCGTTTTTACAGTTTAGTCGAACGACGAAATCATTAATAAATAAATAAAGAGAGAAAAATCACCTGTTTACCTCTGCAAAATATAAAGAAACTTATAAGTAACAACATATTTTAAATTTTTTATCTTAACTTATCGTTTATAATTACAAATACATTAAATCTTCGACCAATGAGAAGATCTTTGTGGCCATTCAGTCTTATAACATATTAAAATTTTACATCAAACCCAGGTACACACATGTGTGTCAAATTCGTTATAATACCATTGATTATTTAATATCAGAGCAAATTGTTGTTAGTTAACATCGGAGCCGGTAGTCGACGCGAGCTTCGTTCGAAAGGTGGCAATTTAAGAAGTAATCACTTACTGATCGTTGCTGGAAACGTCCGCCTTTTAAGGGGCCAGTAATTATCGAATATTCGGATAAAGAATTTACATACATTTTTTACTAACTTTCACATGTTTAAACTTCAATGAACATATTCCAAGGAACTGGGTCTACAGTGAATTAAGTGTGTGTGTTACAAAACTGTGCTTTAGGAGATTGATATTTTCTGTGTAAATATATCAAAACACTGGCGGTGGCGTACGTGGATTTATCCAGCGTGATTGAGGTGCAGGTAATGAATACAATTAAATATTGTATACAACATTGTTATGTTTATATTAACTATTTGCTGAATATTAGAAAAATAATTTAGTAGCTTCTTAAGACTTGCAATGTTCTCTCTCTTATTATTCTCTCTTTTATTTATTTTTTTCCCGTTTGGACGAATCTGCTGAATTAAGACATAGTTCGTATCAAAATTTAACTATTATGGTCTGGGTGTGAATTAATCTATCTTAATTAACTAGATTTCCTAGGCTTTTTTACAACAGGAAATGTGTTTAAATTCTTAACATACTATAGTTATTTTATAAAATAACACTTCTTAACATACTATAGTTATTTTATAAAATAACACTTCTTGTAAAATATTATATTATACATTTTGTTTTATTGTAGATAAATAAAACTAACTACTTTTTTGTTTAACTTCACATTTTTATCCCGCATAGCAGGGTAAATAGAAAGTACCTAGTGTCAAAACACTCCCTACTTCGTGTTCCACCAAATTCACATTCATTTAAATATAATCAATCCCCCGAGTGAGGATCGAACCCACAACCGATCACGTTGCAGTCAGATGCTGTCCCACTTTAGATCAATTAAAACTCACAATCATATATGTATGTAAATGACATTGAAATACAAAACATACATACTTCACAAAAACTTCATTGATATTAAATCGTTATTAATTTATATATTTATTTAATAATCTTATTATAGATTGGTAATAAATATATAATTAATTAAAGAAGCATAACCAATGGCTATCACGTGATTAAAGCCAATGAATTATCTGACTTAGATGAATCATGACAAATAAATAAACACTTATTCTTAACAGAATATCAAAACACATGTGATTATAATAAGATTTTGATTTCTGCGATTTTTACAAATTTTAAATGAAACTATTTTAAGCAGATTAATCACGTATATTTTGGTATTCGAAAATACATTTTTGGACAACTGACATTTCGCACACTTTACAATAGTCCGTGGTAATTAGATACCATTTTTAAAGTCCCAAATTTATTATGAAACTCACAAAATTGTAGGACTTTAACAATCTAGTCAGTTCGTGTTTTATAGTTTTCCTTCCGGAAATTTTGGTTAACAGTAAAGATTATCAAACATTGTTGATATGGAAACAGAAACAAAATAGAAATGGCAAATAAAAATAAAAGGAAATAAATAGTTTTGTATGTGTATAATTAGATTCATTTTTAAAACTTGAATCATCTCAGGTGTTGCTATATTCAAGATTCTGTAATCCAAATAACAATGTTGCTATTTAAATAATACAAAAAAAAATAATTGGCTAACACTAACGTTCATTTTTCACAATAAGTAATAAGCCGAAGAAATTAACCACAGCGATCATTATTTTATCATCGAACATCAATTGACGTGTTAACGAATAGTCTTGGCCTATTTCGTATGTTAATGAGACTTACATACTTCAATATACTGCATTGTAATAGAGCTATTACACATTCCGATATTGATTGATTAATTTAGATGCATAACAGTGAATTAAATGATGTATCGATATCGATAAAATTCGTCTATTGACAGCACTGTAATAATGAGATGGGATTCATTTTTAAAAATATTTATTTAATTGTCTATAGCACTATCTAACATTAAACCACCAAGTTTACTACTACTATTAAACTTATTTTTTGTTTGAACACAAATGTAATTTATTTTTATATTTGTTATATAAATATCGACAAATAATAAAACAAGTATAATAAAGAATATAGACATATTGTTGCTAAAGAGTTTATTATGACATACCTCTTGTCAATTGACTGACTACATAAGGTTAAAGCATGCACTCTACCGGGCAATAAAATATTTGGCCTAACACTTAATGCTGAAACCAGCCACCTCCTACAACTTTTACAATACATATAAAAAAACTATTATTTATTAAGTAAATCAAGTTTTTATTAATCAAGCCCAAATTTGGAACTAATTTCGAAATACTAAAAAAAAATACTTATTAAAATAATATATTATCTATGTTTATCATTACATTACTAATGAGAAAACTTCACACAGATAAATTATGCAAAGGTGTGTTTATTGGCAACTAGTGACTTGACACGGTTTCTCCTGTTACAATTCAATTAACACAATAATTGATAATAATGTCAGTCGTTATGTATATTTATTTTATATATATTTTTTCTTATTACTTTGAAAAACATACTTACAAATATTTCACAAAATAAATATATGAGACATAATAATAATAATAATATAAAGCTTTTGTTTAACATTTTAACATAATAACCGAACATACCTACGTATGAATCCACTTAAAAACAACACACAAATTATTACTAAAAATTTTTGCAATGTCACTAAATGCACTATTAATTTAACTTAATGTATGTCAATGTGAATATGTCAAACAGTCATTAGACACTACGACTATATAAATCTTATCAAAATCAGAACAGTTACGACACAGCGTTTTAAGTGGACTAAGCTATAAAAATTACAGGTTTTCAATCTACGTTCACTTAATTATTATAATTACTTTAATTATATTTTTAGCATATTTAATATTTCATGTAATAAACAACTGTGCAAGAGAAAAAATTACGCATAGATATATAACGGTGTAAGTGATCAAACTAATACAAATTATATTTGGGTCTGTTCAATTTAATATATATAATCTGCGAACATGACTAAGTAAAAGACTAAAAAACTAAGCAAAAAAAAAACAGTTTTGTTAAAGAATAACAATGGCTCCATAGCAATATTTTAATTGATAGATAATTTTGTTAATACGAAATGCACTTTTTTATCTCGTACAGCAGGGTAGGTAGGAAGTACCAAGACTAGATACTCCGTATTATGCTTTCCGCTGACTTCGAGTCATTGCGTGTTGAGTGGTGGCTCCAGAGCGAGAAAATTAATTGATACGATGGGAATCAAAGAATCAAACCCACAACGATACTGTCCCACTGCTCCGCGACCGGTTTTTACCTAATAATTCCATTATACCTAATATTACCTATATATTATTATTTTTTTATAATGGTATCAATAAAATATATCTAATAATGATTTTAACTTTTTCAAAACTATCCAAAAAACCTAACTGTAATTATTTTTATAGTTATAAGTAGATAGATTTCGTTTTACGTACATATAGATTATAGTAACTTTATTTCTAAAAAATATGATTTTTTGAAAAAATAAAAAAGTAAAAAATATATTTTAAATTAAACTAAAGGTTTTTATTAAATTAAATTAAAGGTTTTATATGGTAGATAAATGTGCAAAAAGCTAAAAAATATGTTTTTGCGTTTTTTTATTTTTTGTAAAATTTATTGTTACCATTTTGTTCTCACGAGGACTGGACGTTTTTACTGTCGACCCCCCTAGAAGTTCAATAGAGGGGCAAGGCTATGTGCAACAAGAGTGACTGAATCTTGAGGGGAAATCGCTAACGACATATCATTTTTATCCACCCTAATGCCATACAGTTCTCGGAGCGCTTTTACCTTTTACCTTAACTTGGGTGGTGAACCCCTAGCGAGGTATCATTTTTAGCCACCCTAACGCCACACAGTCCTCGACAGGATACCAGATCTTGACTTGGATGGCAGATTTATATCGTAATTTTGTATAGTACACTGTACAAAACTTACCAAGCCCTTTATTGACCCACATTAAAGGGATTGAAAACTACATTATCCGCCATTTTGTAGCAGTGGCCATCTTTAATTTTGATTTTGTATAATATTGGATATGGATAATTGTATTGTCACCAGAATCAAAGGCGTATACCAAATTTCAGATCGATCGGTTAGCGGATAGAGGGTTAAATTTCAATGACAAAATTTGACCCAAACAAACAAACGGGGTGAGCTAAATAAAACTGTTTAAAAATAGAAATACTACGATATTAGAATCGAACTTTCCACTAGCATTTCGTATAATGTACAATTACCAATCACAGAGCTTAAAGCTTCCGCAGTAAATTTATTTCAAAAAATAAGTAATATATATTCTTTAAACTAAATGTACCATTTGTCATTTCAAATTTAACACAAATATAATAAATTAAAAATAAATATAGCATATATTACAATACTAATTCTTAGCTCATTCCATTAACAAGCTGTGTGTAACGCTACCCGTTTTAGTTTTCACCGTGCATCCGGTGTGCGTAGCATAAATTGTATAAAATATTAGTTGACTATAATCAAAATTGGTAAGTGCAGACATTCGACAGAAATAATATAATTGATTTAATATTTTTAAGATTGATCGATTAATTACAGTCTGGTAAGACAAAGTGTAGTTAGTTCCACCACTCATTACGCAATGTCTCGAATTCGGTGGGAAGTAAAATACGGAGCTTCTTCACTTTAGGTACTTTCTGTTTACCCTACTATACGGAATAAAAGAGTGAAGCTGAAAAAAATGGCCAAGGGTAGCTTTGGGCATTTATTCGGAGTATATATGTACATATATAACGCGTCTCTATGTTATCAAACCACCGAAGAAAAGGTTAGAAAAATAAAAAAGCACTGCATTTTTAAAAAATATAACTCGGTAGTTTTAAATATTACAAACTATTCACCATAAAAACTTATTAATAACTTCATATTTTATTATTTTATATATAAAGTTAATGTATGAAGTTAAATTATAGTACAAACTTGGCAAGTGTAATAATTTTATTATATCAAATCAACTTCAAAAAAATGAGAAAATCATCATATATTCGACTCGAGTCTTAAGTGTAATGCCCGAAATTCGATATTTGGCAATCGATCCAAATTCGATCACAACCTATTACACTTAATGTTAGTTCAAATATAAATTTAGGCGTTGATGATTGAACACATAAATCTTATATCAAATTGCTACTTAATGAATTCATAAAAAAAGTAAACTAAATAACGGGTCTTCATAGAACGTATAGAGATTACTTTAAAAATGAAAGTAAATCAAACTTACCTATTAATTTCACGATTTCCAAGATGGTGCATTTAGAATTAATTTAAAATTTTGTTTTAAATTGGTAATGTTTTATATATAAAACATATATAAATTTATGAGGTATGTACATTAAAAATATTGTAACAAATTATTTGTCTGTCTAATAGTCTATCAATTCAAGGGAAAGAAATAGTTTATCGTCAAAAAGTTTTAGCATTTTGTATATTATATTAATATCGTGCTATGGCACGGCACGTACACATAGGGGAAAAATTATAAGAGTTATAACACTTTCGGCATATATATATATATATATATATATATATATATATATATATATATCATTAACATAACACAACCTGTAGCAAAAATGACCACTTTATTGTAAAATATATATATAAATATTCGATAAGTGTAGAACGATTTAAAGAAAACTTATTTGTACTAAATTTTTCGCTTTATAAAAATAAAATTAAGTACAGTATGAAAAGCAAAACAATCTAATCAAACATATTTATTACATACAAAACCGTTGTTCTTATAAAAATAATAAAATTATAATTTGAATATCGCGTGCAATCATAATGACATTTTATTTCTGTATCCATCATACTTTCGCTGTTATAGCTAGCTGTTGTGAGATATAAATCAAAGTATTTTATATTCAATTTGATGAATCAGTATACAAAACCTAAAATTATCACTTTAAAAAACTAATAAAATAACCTAAAATTATCACTTTATGACCTCAAATTATTTGATTAGTTTTCATTTTTTTATACCAATTTTTTTTATTATTGTGTAAAAATTACTAATCTGGTTGCAGTAAAATAAAAAATAACAGTTATCAGGAAAAACATTGATTACAAATTCATACATGAAAATACAAATGTTTAGTTTCACTACTCATCATAATTTCTACCTACCTTAAGATATTGCTGAATAGATTGTACTAAAGTTCCTTTCTATCAAATATAATAAGGCGCAAAAAAAATTAGGTATAAATATATATTTTCATTGTAAATATATACCACTTTATAATGCCTTCTCTTGTATTAAATTCATATATTGTAATTAACTTATCCAAAAACTCTCACCAAATCGTAATTCGACACTTAATTTGTGCAACACAATAGAAACCCAATAAGGTATGAACAAAGATTCAACTAATTATCATATCATACTATTATGCGCTAATTGCATTTATCAAGCCTAATTGCTTGTTAATGTCGAATACTAATTAGTGATTAATATGTTTCATCCGACATTCTAACTGGTTTAAGCATTGAGGAAGCACTTAAAATTACCATAACTTTCTTCATTGTTCTTGGCTTTACTATATAAAAAATATACATATTTAAAAAAAAATTACCATCGTTATAATACTATTTTTGAAATTAAAATTATACCTAGATATAGTAATATAAAATATATTAATAGGTATGAAGGTGAGCGAAAAACCTAAGGAATTATTTTACTAATTAAGGAAGTGTATGAAATTTAAATAAATGTAGATAACATAGAAAAGATATGCAGAAAATCATTATTTTTAGAACAATCCAATAAATATCTTTAAATAAATAAAAACAAACGGTATCAAGGTTTTACGATACACTTTTTTACAAAGTGACTCACAAGTTGCTATGACAACACGTATTTTATATGGAACTTCATGATTTCTTCTGCCTAGCAAGGTAGTCAAGAGAACCCAGTATCAGAGAAACACCATTTGCCCGTATTACATGTTAAGAAGCGGAGCTTAACGCCGGTCTGTATAAATACATAATATAAATTTTGATATTTTTATTACTAGGAGCGCCTCGGCGGAGGCGGGCTGGGGCTCAGCGGCGGAGGTTTCCGCGGCGCGCAGCCCTCGCTCGCCGACTTCCAGCCGCCGTATTTCCCACCGCCCTTCGCGTCCTCCGCTCATCCAGCCAGCCCACATCATCAACAACAGGTTTGCAATAATAATTGTTCAGATTTAAACAGTCTAATAATGATTACATTTTAACTATATTAGTTCGTGGTGGTGGTGGCCGATAATACAAAAGTATTTATTTTTATGCAAGAAAACTTTTATTATAATTGTGCAATAATAGGTTTAAAGTTTAAACTGCGGTGCTTGCCTATAGACTAAAAAAATAACGTTGTCATAAAAGTATATTTTATTTTCACCTTAACTCAACTATTATATTATATGTTGGATAAAGAGAGAAACTACGAAAAAGCACAAGAAGTATTTTCGTTTTGATATTTACACTAAGTCCATAGAGATATTGATTCGCTCAATCTTCGGCAGTCTTCACTTGATATTTATTTTTTAAATACAGACTAAGGCTTAATAACTTATAAGTAAGTTTCTCTCAGAGCCATGGCATGGAGTACAGTGGAGGCGGCGGCGGCGGCCCTGAATACGCCCAGCACTATGCTCCCCAGCAGCTGTTACCTCGACATCACGGGCACCACGAGCCACACGCGCATTTGCGCCACCATCGTGACCACCATGACGCCATACACTCACACCATGTAAGTTACTAAGGTTATGTATGTATTTTTTAGCAATATATCATTGCTTCATAAAGTACTAAATTATTTCTTTTTTTACTTATTTATTTAGGTAATCCAGCGTTTTTACAATTATTGCAAACTACTAAGGTTAACAACACATACATAAGAAAAATAAAGAAACAATATTTTTTAAAATATAAAATACGGAATTTTCCCGTAGAAAAGTAACCAATAACAAGGAAGTCCTTGTTAAATTTAAAAAAAATACAGAAATGTCAAAAATATCCGGTGAGCTACTACATCGATTTAAAAGTTGACATTCATAACAAAGGAGAGTTAGCTCCTAAAACTCTTGCCCGTAGTTCGTAGTGTAACGTGTGAATGTTTAATAAAACCACGTGGGACAACGTTAAGCTGTGTTTCTGGAACATCAATTAACGTTTAAGTAATATTGAATCGTGAGTTATGAATTTATAACAGTCCAGTCGTACATAAATATTGTTATCCGCAGATTGGGTTCAAGTACTAATGTGGCCACCGTAAGGATACAGGTTAAAATTTTATCAATACTTTCTTGAAACATCTTCCAACTTTTTGCAGATGTTATTCAAGAACTTATTTTAAACATAATATATTTGTAGGCCAATAATATTGATTAACCCAATACTTGATTTCATCTTAACAAAACTTATTTCAAAATAATAATTTAGTTTGGAGATATTTAAATAACATAATAATTTCGAGGGTAGAGTTGCTATGCGAAGATTCCAGCGGTGGTATGCGGTAGGGCAAATAGTTGCCTAAGACCGTTGCATCGATCGTGTTGAAGATAACAAAATAATAGAAATTATTCTTAGCTAGTTAACTATTGCAATCGTTGTGTAGAAAATATTTTAATTGGCAGTGATCAAAAGCTTAGTAACGAGAGATGTTTAAAACTTAAATATCGTGCTTTTTGTAATTTCGTACTGTATTAGTTTTTGTGATTTATATATCTAACAAAGCACAGTGAAAATTCGATCGAATGTGGTCGGTCGGAAAGCAAACCTCAAAGACAGAAAACAATAAACAAAAAGCAGCGTTGGGTAACGGGTAACCATGTGTTTAAAAATGAACAGCGAAGTATTTATTCTTATAAAAAGGGAAATAATCTAATTAAAATAAAATGATACAGATCTTCAAAACAAATATATAATGCAATAATATTATTTTAACAAAATAAACGTTATAAATTTTTATAATACCATAAAATTTAATACGTTTAATGTTCTCGTATCATTTACAATGAAGCAATCAATGAAACGAGAAATACCGAAGCAAAATGTGCAGGAAGTTCTGAAGCTATTATGTCCAACCCAACTTAGCAGATTAGCCCTAAAGCCCCGCTTTTGTACACAATACTATGAATGTAACAAATATTTTCTATTGGAATTATATTTTAAGACTCGAATAGATTGTATGATATTTGAAAGCTGATTCTACAGGTTACTTAAGTTAATGCAAAATATTTACAACAAAATTAATTATTTATTGTGGAAATTCATTCCGGATATTACCTACTACATTATAATTAATACTTTTATTGTAATAAAATAATTATGATAAAACATATTGTGAATCAAATATATTATTTGACTAAATTTGCCTTTTTTTTGGTAAATAAAGCGACTTTACAGTTTCCTTTTAACTTCTTACAAACAAAGGAAACATAGTTATTTCAAAATACAGATATCAATTTTATATTTTTTACAATTTTTATAGGTTCAATTATGACGTAATACTCGTATATATTTTAATAATAACTACGATTGAACACAAAATTTAATATTGAGATCCAATTCACTTGTAAATGAAATTTTTCGACTTTAAAAATTGGAAAAAAAACAAGAGAGGCCATTTTTGAAAAACGTATTTTGAACGCAGCAGGGTTCCAAACCCGCGTCTCTTGGATACCGTCCAAGCGCTTTCATCACTAAGCCATCCGTTCTACTATCAGCTGCGTCGAAATTCTTATACGTTTTGTTACAAATTATTTATGTTGTTAGCATAGAGATTTTTACAAATTTCTACTACTTAAAGATTATTAAGAAATAATCGTTAACCAAGAGAGATTGCTATTTTATTTTAATATTTACTATTTTTAAGTATCATTTCACACTTAGGATTAGAAAACATTTTTGAAAAAACGTATAAAAATTTTGAACGTAGCGCAGTAGGACAGCGTCTGACGGTAAACGCCATCGGTTGTGGGTTCGATTCCCACTCAGAAGAGTATTTAATATTAATAATTATTTTCACTTCCTCACTGATAAGACAAAGTGCGGCGGCAGTGCCTTACACTAGGTACATCCTGTTTCCCTGCTATGAGGGATAAAAGTGTGAAGTTAAAAGGGTGAACCTATAGCTAACGTGTTTACAGATGGCCTCTATATAACGAAGTAATTAACTATTCCTATATAATTTTCATTGTGCTTCTAAAATATATTTAAGCTTATAATTTCTCTAGTTATCCCATGGAGGATTTAGTTATGGCGGAGACAGACGGGCAGAGTACGGAGCACGAGAACAGCACGAGCTCGCCTTACACCACGCATTGCATTCCACAGATGAAACGCAGGTAAATAATATGACTAATTTATAATAAATAAAAACTTCTTTGCTTATATGTTTAATTAAAAATAATTTTGCTTATAAAAGTTGGTTATTACTCATTAAGTAGCTATTTGGTTTACGTTAGTTATAAAAATATAATATAGGACATTATAAATAATTAAATCTTTTTATGAATATTTACATAAAAAAAAATTTAAGCTTAAGCGATATAGTCCATAGCATATTTATTAAAAAAATCAACTAATAAAAGTTTTTGTATCGATATTAGATAGCAAATATGTCCGTTCGCCAATCGGAATTTAATAAAGTTCATAAATTAAAACGATCCCTCTTTCGAACCCGTCGAGAAATTTCACTCAAGTTTTTCTTTAAATTAACTAAACTAAATAAAAGAAAAGTGAAAAGAATTTATAGCCATATTAAAAATGCATTGTTTTTTCTAGAATGCAGCAATGGACGACACGACTGGGTTCATGACAGATCTGCCATTATTAAAAAGTAAGTTTATAATATTTTTGATACAATAAAACGTTTTTTCAAAAATATTTTCGTATCTTAAATGTGGAATAACAATTTAAAAGTAGTAAAATAAGTCTATAACAGTCTATTCTCTCGATATAAGACTAGTTTACTGTTAAGGATTGCTTAATATGTTGGCAACATTACTTTCTTTCTCATATATTTCGGATGCCATTTAGAACTTAATTTTACTCTTATGCTTTGGCACTGAACTATTAATAAAATCGATATGACGGAGTTGGAAATAGATTAACATTGAATTTTAATTTTTTGCTCTGGTAAAACAAAACGAAGCGTTTTACTTCGTCACTTACCACGCAATGTCTCGATTTCAACTGGAAAGCAGCCACCAGAGGAGATACTCTGAAATGCGGTATAAAGTGTGAAACTGTAAAAAAAGTATAATAACATATTGACTTTTAAAACGTTTAATCAACTGCAGCTACAATAATGCATTGTAATTAATAAAGGTTTCATCCACATACCAAAACAAAGACAATCGTGAACATGTACGTCTTATTAACTCACAATTACATCGATGACCCGCTAGATAAGCAATAATTAGTCATACAGTTATGTATCTGTATCGATTTTTCAGATAAAAAAACTCGATCTCATTCAACCGTTCAATCGATTCAAAAAAATAGAAACATCGATCAATCATCTATTTTATATAGCGTAGGTCGGATACGGAAATGAAATGTGACTTTGTTTAGATAGAAGTTTTTTGTTGATTAATAAACTGATAACACTTCTTATTCGTTTTTTAAATTTTAAAAATAACTAATATATTTAGAAGTGAAGTTTACTATATTTGACTCAAATTAAATTGTTAAAATACTATATATTGTATTTTAACAATTTAAATTGAGGCCGGTCGTGGCGCAGTGACTGTTCCACCACTCAACAATGTCTCGAATTTGGTGGAAAATAAAATACAGAGTGTCTTAACACTAGATACTTTTGATCTACCCTGCTATGAGGGATAAAGGCATGAAGCTAAAAAAATATTAAATTACAAATTTAAATTATTAAATAGACTACTTTAAAAGTGAACTAATAATTCATGTTTTTTTTTGCGAATTCAATAATATGATTTAATACGCTACGCTACGGCTAATGACGATTTCCTTTGAAAGTTAATACATTTTTTTCTTTCAAGCACGGTGTTAACTAGCCAGCATGGTGCAGAAGTAATGACATAGTAATGTTTATTGTATTAGGGTTGCCATAGAAATATAATGGTGAAAGATTTCACGCTGAGCGCATGTTTGGGGCGTGGTGCTAATTGTTACGAACCATTGTTGGTATTTGACACGAGGAATTTAAAACACCCGTATTTTATGCGCTTTTAATGTGCCTACCTACTGACTTTCACATGCGTTTTTTTATAATATTAATATAAGTCTAATTGAAATACGTACATATTAATATTGAACTCTGATTTATTATTATGTTATGTACAAAGTAATATAAATGAGTTTTATGGAATATTGGTTTTTATAATTTATTTAAATATTATAATTGTCAAAATTCAGACAACACGGTACAAAAACAGAGAGTTCATTATTCTTGTTTTAGTCATTTTTGTATAGTCAATAAAAACTTGGTCTTACCACTTTGATTGCTAACGCTGCCTTTGCACTAGTCTCTTTCTATATGGAAAATTATTAGGTCTTCCGTTTTTTCTTTACGATGAAGAGTTTTCATTATTGTTCTTGTTATCACTTTTCGTTATTTGAACGATTTATTAAATAAAACTGTTCTACAAATCCATACGGGTATACCGAATTTTAGTTCAACCACCTACCTACATCGCATACATGTGAATAAATTGTATAAGTACCTACATTTCACTAAACATTTTACAATAGTTTATTATTAGGAGTAGACTAATTAATAATTAATACAAACATAATTAAATTTATTAAAATCTTTTTAATTATTTTAGCAATGAAAGGGCGGGACGGTTTAGGCGGCACGGGAACGTGTGCACCTAACGACGTGTTCTGCTCGGTACCGGGGAGACTGTCCCTTCTGTCGTCCACTAGCAAGTACAAGGTGACCGTGGCAGAGGTGCAAAGGAGATTGTCACCGCCTGAATGCCTAAATGCATCTTTATTAGGAGGTGTATTAAGGAGGTAAGGTTTTATAAATATTTATATAAAATAAATAAAATGGAAAAAAAAACAATTGAAATAACAGTGCAAAGTGTCTTGACAATTAAATTTACAATTTTAGTCAGTGTGTATGTTCCGGCTAAAAGCTGGCACAACTAGATTGATTTTGACAGATCTTTCACTGCCAGATGGTTGATAAAATTAGGAGTACGCTACTTATAATAATCTTAAAAATTAAAAAGGTTAAAGTAATATACGTAAGTAGATACGCAAAGTAAAGTAATATAATAAAAAAATGTTTTCTTTATCTTTTCAATACACGAGCTATAATTACACAAGTTCTAAAAGGAATACTAACGAAAGACTTCTGACATATGCTTAGGGTTGTCTATTACTAAAAATGCATCGCTTTCTTATCTATTTTGTTAGATTATAATAGGTACACTTTTAATGCTACTTTTAACATATCTAAAAGGAGCTATTGGTAAAATTATCAATGCCAGGGTTTTTATATATTGTAAGACTGTAATGTTATTCAATTAAAGAAACCTTTTTGGTAGGTTATTTGTTTTTAAGCGGGCCACCTTTGTTGAAACTTCACTCTCAATAATATACTCATATAATGTTCAAGTTAACGAAAAGCAATAATTTGAATAATAATTTCTAGACTTCCTGCACTCTTAAAGAAAACAACATTTTATTATACCTATCATTTTATATACCCCATAAAAAAAACAATGTTCCAAAGACAACTTTGCCAAGACCTGAAAATGATTGACCTTTTTAATGGTAAAATAATGATCTGAAAATATATTTTAATATTATAATAATTTTAGACTTTTTATGTCGTAATAAAGTAATGTAATATGTTTTCGCGTATCTCATAGGCATATAAAATATAAACACATTTAGTAGGACATTTTATTTATGTTGATTTTATATTGATTGTAGTATAACAATTTACTGTTTCTGTCTTCTAAAAATTTTATTATTTAGCGAGAATTTTATTTATTAAAATGTTAATGCGCAGTAATATGTTTTGTTATTTTAAATTAAACGGTTTTATAATTTAAACGTTTTTCTTAAAATACTTTAAAGTAACAAAGGTGTTGTTGTACAGGATACAAAAACAAAATCACACGTCAATAATTACTCCTTCTTATATGTCTTTTTAGATAGCAATTTATTTTTGTATCGAATCTTGAATAAAAAACTAATTATGTCACAAAGCACCCTATAATGAGTAATATGTAGAGTAATTTAAATTCTAAGTAGGTATTTCTTATGCCGAAGCCTCATAAATTATCCTTATTGTAAGTCTTAATACAAAATAAATAAAGATTACTTTACTGTACATAATTACTTAAAGTATTATATGCTTACATTTTTGCAAATAATCGTACATACATATGTTTAAATTGAGACAATCTGTTATACTAAACTTTAAGTGTTATTATTTCTCGAGTCATGATGATAAGATATTAATATTTACATACATTTACAAATTAAATCTTTTATTGGTGATGAATGTTTAAATACATATGTAAATACATAAGTAGAGTTTAAAAACTACCTTTAAGTTATTATATTAAAATATAGTTGCCATCGTGGCGCAGTGAGACAGTGTCTGACTGTAAACGCGATTGATTATGGGTTAGATTCTCTGTCGAGGGAGTGATTATGTAAATTGAATGATTCTTAAATTATTTCCACTTTCCGCTCACCACTTAACACGCAACGTTGCAAATTCTGGCGAAAAGTGGGGAACGGAGTGTCCTGATTATACACTAGATTCTTTCTGTATGCTATGCAGGATAAGGCTTGGAGTAAAGTGAACTACTAAATCATAATAAACAATCTTTATGCATTTAATTTTGTTATCAGCGCTAATGAACACGTATTCAACGTAACATAGAAAAAGTCTAATCTTAAACTAAAAAAAATTGTTAGATTTAAATATAAAAAATTTATGACAGCCCTAAATGCTAAAATTACAACAATTTGCGTTAGGCACCTGTTTTGATATATTTTTCTTGATAATATTGCTGCCTTATACAACGATTGCAACAATATTTCATGAGTTTTGTGGGCGGACTATGACATATTATTATTCTCAGGTAGCGACTTACAATATTACTTGTAGACAAGTATTAAAATATTAAATTATCAGATGTTTTAAGATATTTGCATAAATTGATCAAACCGTCATTTAAAACGTGATGTCCTCAAATTAAGCTAAAAGTAAAGAATGGAGTGGCTTACTTAGTTATTCATCCCTTGCTAAATACAAGACATAGATAAAATTACAATTGAATACTATTTGTATATAATTAAAATAGTAAAAAAAAACTGACATTTTTCCCTAAGCAAGTGTCATGCTAATAGACATTTATTTTAAAAACGTTTTCTTAAAATATTTAAAAATAAATCAATATTAGTAATATAAAAACATGACTATTAATTGCTTCTTCAGAATTCGGCGCTTCTAACAAAGCTTCGATAAAAACAAAGTACTTAATTATTGTTTGAATATAAACATATTAATTTAGCTTAAGACATCAGATTTGATAGTGATATCGCAATCCCACTTTCTTACTGACTAATGAACCACAAGCTATTGATGGATCGATCTTCTATGACTATAGGGGTTTTCAAATTCATTACGCTGGGCCCGCAAACTAAATTTAAACATTTGTACTGACATAACATAAGGTGTTTCGCAGTAAAGCAGCAAGTAATGTTCATATATATTTAATTATAGTCTTACAATAGTTGTTCATTTAAAATGTATAATAATATTATAGAAACCAAAAATCTTTTTGCTATAAGTATTTGTTAAAACATATCACACGGGTTAGTTACAAAATAACACTTTTGTCAACATTAACATTAAAGGACGAACACTGTCTCTCTCACTATAAGTATATCTTCCCAATGGCTCTTTTAATATATCAATATCAATAAAAGACAATTATTTTAAGATTTCTTAACTCGCTAGTGATTCATTTTTGAAATTGAGTTAATCGGACCGCACTTTGAAGTACCCTGTTATAACATAAGATATATTAATTTTCAATCAATAAGTATTTGATTCGGGTAATTGAACACAGATCGATCGTATTCGTACATTGTAATCATATTTTTGAATGATAAAGGAGCTCATAGTATATCGTTACTGAGTTGAGTTTGCGCAATGTTCATAGAACTGAATATGAACCAAGTTCAATCTATTTTTAATTAGATTTTTTCTTTATTATCTTATGTTTAAAATGAAATGTAATAAAATATCTTTAACGCTTACAAATATATTTGCTTAACTTTTAAATATATAACATTGATGATATAAATGACACAAGCGATTTCTTTGTTACCTTTATGACCTCCGTCTTCTGTTAATGTGGATATGACTTCAGATCTTTACAGAATAGATATCAAATTGTAAAAAGCTTTCAATCATTTCGCTATTTCAATTGACATTTTCAAAATCATCTAGGTCACGGCACGTCATTGTCCAGTAATTACGAAAACCAAAGATATGTTTGCAAAATAATTAAATAATATATAATATAATGTAAATAGCAATTTATATATAATGTAAATTAGAAAATATTAAATATATTCTGTGCTGTAATCTGTTATTTTGAAATGTAATATAACCGAATGTGGACATTAACATATACGTACACTTAAAGTAGCCATAAAATATGAAAAAATTAAAGTAAACGGTACCACCGTAATTAACGTGCCGAATTCAAAGACATGTAGATACATGATTGATAATCTTTCTAATCGGATAGCTGAGTATTTGATACTCGATATTTCTTGCCCATTAGTTTCCAATCTGTCGATTCATCCGATTTAGTTTTCAAATTCAAATCATTGTTTGGCTCGTTAGCCGCCATTGCGCGTGATTCTCATTTCTTTTGTCGATGGTCGACGTGTGAAAATACACAGAACAAAAGTGACCATAGACAAGATAAAAATTCGTGGGATTATTTGCGAGATGATAGAGTAAATGAGCTAAGAATTAGCTACAATGATTATTTGATTTGTTAGCATTTTTAAGCCTCATTTGATCTTCAATACAAATAGTATTTGTGAATGATTATTGAAAATTTATGAGCTTTAGATGTGCGCTTCTTTTAGAAAAAAAAACTTTGAATGTGATTTCGTTTACAAATATTTTTATTAATATTATTTTTAAAATTAAATATCAATTTGCTTTAGTTAAGATGTGTAGTGATTTATAAGTATTTGGTTATTAATACAATTTGATAATTACTTCGTGTTTATTATTTATTATTTTAGTTTACAATTATTACGGCTTATCAAAATCATTTAAATTTTATTTATTTCTTTCTTATAATAGGAGACTAACCAGTTGCTTTATTGATTGAAAAGGGTATAAGAAAATACTCATAGAAGTTAATATTGAGTAAATATTCATATATCAAATATATTGTAATATCGGTACTTCGGTAGCGAAGGAATTTGCCCGCATTCCGTCAGAGGGGAAACCTCGAACCAGACGATGGTTTGCAAAATTGAGCCTATTATGAATAAATCACGTCTAGCTGTAATAGGGACGATTTATATATTTTAATGACCATGTCTTTAGGTAAAATTTTTAAATTATAATTTATTAACACTTTAAATTCACCTTCAATACGTAGATATACAATATAGTATTATTTGTGTAAATAACTCAATATATTTTTGAAATGTTACTTCTGTTGTTGACTTCAGCTTTAAATAAGTTATCTCTAAATATAATATAGGAGTATAAAAATTATATTACATGAAAGTAATATTTATAAAAAAATTGGGCTCGTTGATACATCGGTAACAATGCTACAAAACTTTATGTACTGATAACTACCGGATGGACTGGATGGAATGATTTTTTATATGGTAATACTGAGTACCGCGTATACTATAATTTTATCCTGATTTTTCGTGTATTCCCACTAGAAAAAATAAAAAAAAACATCAATGACTCAAATTTCTTCACAATCCAACAAGAAATCCAAATATGCATTTATATACCTACTCATTTCATAGGAATGATATAATAGATTTAAAATTATATATATAAAATTAAATATCAATTCGCTTTAGTTAACATGTGTAGTGATTTGTAAGTATTATGATTATTAATACATTTTGATAATTACTTAGTGTATGTGTATGTATTTATTTTCATAATGAAAGATTCTTGTAACTTTATTTTATTATCTAATTTGGTTGGAAATTACAAATATACGTAGCTTTGATAACATTTGAAGTGTATTCTTTTGTTTCCTGTTGCGTTTTAATATGTTCTTTCATACTTGATATTTATTATCTCATTACTAAATGTTTATGGGTTATTTAAAAATTAGGATACAATAACATTACGTATCGTAAACTACCCGTAAATTAATTATCATACAAATAATCGTCTTACGAGGATAAATTATCATAAACGACTAAGGAACATATAGTTACGACGCAAATCTGTATTATTTAAGCAAAATTTCGCATTACGTGTGTATGACTAAATCTTTCAAATAACGGATTTAAGAACACAATCAGGTGAGCAAATAAAGGAAATAGCTTATAATCGTGTAATTCACGGGGACGATGTCCCGAGCGGCTACTATTACGAGCATTTTATAGTTTACATTTGTAAAATCTAAGGGAAAATATTTTATTTCAATATTTGAATAAATCAACTGCGGCACTCAAAAGTAATTAAAGCTTAGCCATTATAATTACATAATGGCGTTGCGGTATTCATAAAAACTTACATGTTAATAAGAAAAATAAGCATTTCATCTACAAATTCCATCAGCACTACTAAGCCGTTAAGAAAATTATAATACTTACAACGGAACTTTACAAGTAACTCAATATATCATAGATAGGCATCTGTTAATAAAAACAATTTCATTAACGAGCCTTGGAATTGTATTTGAAGTTAAATACTAGTAGCTACTTACAAAAAGTCAGTTTATCATAAATATTTAAAACCTTATTGTAGGTATAATAAAGGTCATGATGTGAAGTAAGATTTATGATGCTTTCTATGCGTCAATCATTACGCACAACACACATCTTTGACGGTAATCGATACGTTATCTGTAGCTCAATCTAGCGGGCGGTAGCAGGACTATACATTCTGTCAATATTTGACATTTAAGTTAGTTTATTTATGTATTTGGACAAAGTAATAAAAGCCATAAAAGATAATTGAACTGACTTCAAATCAAACATTACAATGTCATTGTTATTTGAACATTTTAAAATGTTCATAAAATATGTACTGTACGATGTATCGTAACCCGATAAATATGTATAAGAATATATTGTGGATTGAAATCTTACTTATTAATAGAATAATAAATGCTTGTTAAATCGTATAGGAATTATTACAACTGTAAAAAATATTTCATTTAGAATGAATAAAAATCAACAACTTTTATACTGACAAATTATTGTACAAAATATACCTTTTGTTTGTTCATTAAGCAGTTACTAGTTGTCAAGATATAGCAGCTGTCTATTTATTTTCCAATATCTAATTGACACATCTATATATTTTTGTATTGGTAACAATAGTTTATTATTGTTAGACTGTCTGGTCGACAGAGTTGAATAATGGCGGCAAATTAATTTAATTGTTTGGTGAACGGCAACCGCAAACTTTGTTTAGAAATGTTGAGAGAAATATTTACCATAATTTAAAAGTAGGTAGACTATAACAAGGTCATTGTTGAATATTGGTATGATTTGCTTACTTGCGGATATTTACATTCATATATTAACGTTTAATTTTAAAGTAAGTTGGTACCTACATAAAATAACCAATTTTCTTGAACTTTTTTCTATCACATGTACTGCTTTAGTCACAAATATCTCAATTAGAGAACATCTACAAAATATATATATACAACTTCGATCTCAAAGCTCTTGCTGATTTTTATTTGTTGAACAATTTAAAAATTATTCAATAAGTAAAAGAAAAGGGGCTAACGTTAGTTATTCCTTACGGCATTATAGTATGCAATTATAATATCAAAACAATACTATAAATCAATTTATAATAGACACTGCCTAATGACTCAGTCGCTACTCTAGATGGCAGCTGTCTAACATCACTTGTGAAACTTTTATTTTCTAATACAAATAGTTGCCTTATCAGCTTAAGATAAATCACATTGTGTTCCACAAAATGTCTATATACCATTCATTAGAATCATATCGTATATACCCTGAGAGAAACCAAAGTGATTAAAAAAAATAATCTACGTTTCTCAACTAAAATTTATAATTTTTTTAACATCGACAAATATAATGTTTTTTCCTCCCTCAGAGCAAAAAGCAAAAATGGTGGCCGATTACTACGAGAGAAATTAGAAAAAATCGGCTTGAACCTGCCAGCGGGGAGACGGAAAGCCGCTAACGTTACACTACTCACCTCATTAGTAGAAGGTTTGTAATTCCTGTAAAATTAAATAATAGCTTTCGTAAGTGTTTTCGCTTGAACTTATTTCTAAGATTTTTGCTTTACCTCTTTTTAATTTAACTGCTGAACAAGTTTTGTCTTTTTATTCCTGTTCTTTTGTACAAGAGCGCTGAAATATAAGTATATTTCCAAATTATTAAAAATCTAATCGTGAAATATAATGACTTATATATACCTAATAAATATACCTAATAAAAAAAAGCTATCGTTACGCATTGGGATTTTTATTTAAAAAAAAACTGATTTGAATTTAAAATAATGCCATCTATTTAAATAATAATTTGGAATATAAGTGGTATAGCGTCTGAATATAAACGCTATTCGTTTAATGGTTCCACTCGGGGATATGATTAGATATATTTAAACGTTTATTTTCGCTTCTCCACCTCGTCCACTGAGTGACTCTGTACTGTATTTTCTGACTACTCTACTAGCGGACTAAAGAGTGAAATTTAAATAAGAAATGTATTTATTTCATACAGCCGAGGCAGTGCATCTCGCACGTGACTTCGGCTACGTTTGCGAGACAGAGTTCCCGGCGCGGGCGCTCGCGGAGTACCTCGCGCGGCAGTACGCGGAGCACGACGCGAGGCGCCGCAGGGATCTGCTGCAGGCTACCAAACAGGTTAGTTTTGTGTTTGGTGATTGTTGATGACTTTGCCTAGACCAGGAAGTAAACATAAAATTTATTTATATATTTAATTTCCATAGAAATTTAAGCCCATGTCTATAGATTTCAGTCTTCATATTCAGACCTATTATCCACACCTTAGTTGCGCTTCGATAGATTTTGATTTTGAATTATTTACAAATTGGAATCGTGTCATTGATGAGATAAAATTAAAGAAAAAAATCATATAATTTTGATCCCTTATATTAAACCTATATAAAATTTCAGTAATTAATAAAATATCAATGAGAGCTATTTAGCAATAAAAATCCTTGCTCCATTTCTAATTGCATCTTTCAATTTTAGAGTAATTCTATTCAAAAACTCTTTTTATAGGTACATTATACACAATAATCAAATCCGCACATATTACAAAATACAAAACAACACCGACGTTTATTCCTACTACTAACTATGTAATTAATATCGAAATTAATCAACACAACCTAATTTTTTACAAATAATAATTTAAACTATATAACATTTGTAGCAGTCTGTCGATAAGATATTATAATAAATTAAGTTCAAGTTACAAATCAATTCAACCAAGTCACTTTAAACCATATATAGATAACATAGAATAAATTAATTTGGAGTACAAATCTGGCTATACAATCAACAGGTGGTAAAGGAAGTGATGGATCTCCTAAATCAAGATAGATCGCCGCTGTGCAACACGCGGCCGCCGCATCTGCTGGAGCCGGCGATCCAGCGCCATCTTACACACTTCTCGCTTATCTCCCACGGGTTTGGCGGACCGGCTATTGTTGCAGCCTTGACTGCTATACAGGTTGAGTTTTTTGAAACTATTTACTATGATTTATATAAAGCTATTACAATTTAGATAGTCACTACTTAAAAAAATGTATAAAGCTGTCATTAACTAATAGGTTCGTAAAATTACAGATGCTTGCATTTAGCTGTATATTTGTAATGGAGTCATTTAAACATACTCTTATAAAAAGAAATAAAATAAGTTATAGAGTAACCATTACATACTAATATATATTTTTATTAATATAAAAGAAAATTGTTCTTTTTATAAATGAATGCAATACATAAAAGTATTTGATTAAACTTTTATTTTTAAGCCTGTGCTATTTTTATAAAGAAGCTACAATAAATTTAATTAATTTCTGTTGCAGAATTTCCTCAATGAATCGCTTAAGCATTTGGACAAGTTATACCCTCAAAGCGGTATGGTGTCGTCCACAATGGACAAAACAAAAATGGATCCTGACATCAAGAAGTAACACACGCACTACCTCCGCGTACCGACGCGCAATTTAAGAGAGTATAATAAAAAATGTACATTTTTGTAATGGCAACATTCGATGTAAGATTATTTTCTATAATTTCATTAATTTTGACACAGACATATGAATGTTTCGAATTGTAAAGAAAGAAGAAATATTTTATTTTTTTTACAGCCTGAAATATGTTATTTCTAATTTAAAGGCTTATATTTTAATCAATGATTTGGCATTATAAATATAATATTGTATAATATCATAAGTTATATATGGATTTATCTACATTTATCAATACCATAGTTGATTTTTGTATTTCTTTTTTCACATTGACATTACTTTTTCTTTCTTGAATATGGATGTATTTAGATAAAAAATCACGAACGATGTAAATTATATCGTCATGAAAATTGATTTTATGTTATTATCAGGTTTGGAAGCGTGGTGAGGCTAAAATAAAGTCAAGAATTTTATTGCCGAACTATTTATTACATTAAACATTATTTCTTCATGAAAAGCAACCCATTTAGTATGAAATATTAATAAATCACATTAGAGATATGTCACTGGTAAAACATAAATATGAATACTGGCATTGACTACATCTCAATCTGCCAAACAACGATAGGTAATTTTTTTTTTCAGTATAAATAATCGCATTCAAATAAAGTGCAATTATGAAATACTCAAGATTGTGAGAATTGTACATATAGTATAATAAATAAATTAAGCATATACTTGCCGCGTGATTGTAGTTCAGTTTATATTAAAATAGAAAACAGTTTTTTTTTCACAAATAGTATTTTTAATAAAGCAAAAGTCAGTGATCCACCGCAATAAGACACATATCAAATTGTATATAGTTAATGTAGAATTTGAAGCCTTCTCACGCTCAGTCTTATTTTTAACGTAAAACCTCTTTAGTTAATAATTTTATATTAGTAATAGTGTTGCTAGTGATTCATTGTGAAAGTGTGCCAATTAGTTCTTAATAAAACCGTCGAGTTAACGGTTAAGTATTTAATAACTTTAATTATTGTGGGACTTATAATGTTAAATAAATAACTTAAATTTTTACTTCTTTGAAAATTTGTATATTGAATTTAGTTTTTTAGTCACATGTAAATTAATTTAGACTTATGAACTCAACTTTATTACATTTTCCACTAAATTTTACCATAAAAAGTTCAACATAGTGTAACTATGGACCAAGTTGACAATTTAGTTGTATTTGTCGAATAGTCTTGAAGAAAAATTATCCACATGTATCTACTCCATTTTTCATTGTGGTGAAAATTTGGATTATTTGACAAATATTTCTACACGCAAACGAACGAACATTTGCTTCTCTATATTATAAATGATTAAGGCTAAATTATTTGTTTATATATTATGTATTATACAATATATTTTCTTTTTATATCACTAAAAGCAGGGTAAAAATTATAATAATACTTGAAAATCAAATGCAGTTTGTACACATTAAAATAATTAAATTTTATAGCTTTTTAAAGAGTTGACAAAAATAAGCATAATAAAACGGAAAATAGTTTTTTTATGTATATTTGGTAGCATGTGAATGTAAAATATTAATATTTTCTGGATAATAAAAAAGATTTTTTAACAGAAAATACCTACTTTTCAGTTAAGAGATTTCAAACGATCCTATTTTTTTTCTTAATCCATAATGAATGATTAATTCATTGAAAATAAAGTCATACCATATACCATTGTTTTAAATGACGGCTGAATTTCAAATTATATTTTTTTGTAAATATGTAAGTTACTGAAGATCATTAAAATATAATATTTAAAATAGTTTTTTATTTATTACCAAATTTATTCGATTACCAAGTTTTATACTTACATAAAATATGATTACCAATTTGTATTCACCTACATGAGTAAGTAATGATGACCAAAAGAAACTGATAAGGAAATACGAGGCAAGTCAGATAAAATCATTGTATAAAAATTTTTAGGTAACAATCAAGTGACGAGTATACGACACCTGTAAATGTTGACAATGTAAGAAAAAAGTCGAAAGTACTGTAAACGCGATGACGGTGGATTGATTATATTTAAATTATTTTCATTTCCTCGCTCTGGTATAACAAAACACGGTGTTGAGTTGCGCCGCTCAACACGTAATGTCTCAAATTCATTGGAAATCAGGTCGGATTATATATCCATTTTTTCACTAGGTATTTCCTATCTACTATCCCATACATCTCAAAACTAAAAACTAAAGAAAACAATAATATATCAGATAATTTTATCCAAAGCCAAAAGTTATTTGCCTGATTTTGTTGATGACAGTTTTAATTCCGAATGGAAACCAAGAGTGATTAATAAAAAGACAAACTAGAATTTTGAGGAAACCTTACGAAACAATTATTTTGAGAAAGTGGTTAATGATGTTTAATGAAATTTCCAGTCGTCAGCTCAATTCTCATTCGAAAGGATAATAGATCAAGATCAAATTTATATAATTTTCACTCTAGTAATACAAAACAACACGTATACTTCACAAATTTCCACTCATGAATTTGAGTGGATCATCTTGTAAATACCTTTTCTTCACGTTTTTTCTTTAAGACAATATTTAAATACATATATTATTACAAATTTACTATTTAATTTTATATTTATGAACGAAAAATGTAATCTGTATAAACATTGACATTCACTTTTATTTTTGACATTTGTCTTAGAAAATGTCGAATTATCGTTCAAACTACCAGAAAGGCGCCAAAAATGTGTATTCTGCCAAATTAAAATACTATAACAATAACAGAGTAATGTATTTTTAGATGTATGGATTTTCTAATTAATCTTATATAATAATGGATCAGAAAGTGATATTTGAATTTCCTCATAAACTTATCGAGAACGTAAACATAGCTTACAATGTTTTGAGTAGGAAGATAGCATGCTGGAATAAATATCAAATATTTCTCTATGAAGAACTAGATTATAAAAACCCAGATCATGTTTGCGAAATAAATTTTACCGAATCCACCATTGCTCAATTAATCTTATCTGCTAACTATTTAATATGTTTAGATTACAAAGGTGCTATATTTGTAACTCGATTAAAATTTAAGCATTCTGCGCACAAGCGAGTAAAAGGAAGCTTTGAACAAAGGGAAAAAGACATATTAGCTATAGATTATCATGAAGATGTAGTTTACAGCTTGAAACAAGATTGTGATAATTTGTATTTTTGTATTAATAAAATGAATTCTGAATTTGAATCATGTAAAAAATGTATTATAATATTTAACGATCCACTTGTAATCCCAAAGGGAACTCAGAGAGACAAGTACATTTTCCGTGTCCGTGTGCTATCTGAAACAGAATGTGAATATGTGAAAGGCATATTTAAAACAGAGGAAGATACTTGTAACAAACAAGTCCTTGTAGTTGTAAGCTTTGATGGATTATCACTTTATGCTCTGTTGGTTAATGTGAAATCTACTAATATAAGCTTAAATATTATCGAACTGTTTAAAAGCCCATCACAAATCAGCACTATAAATTTCATAACTGATAACTGCTTTAATTTAATACTTAGTTTGACAACAGGAACTGTCATTAAACTTACTCTAAATAGCTCCCTACAAACTCCTCATATTGTTCATTTGAATACAGCTATTCATAAATTATTAGCCATCGATGATGCCTTGGTTTATACAGGATGGTGTCACTATGTGGAAAGCTGAAAATGCATTTTCAGCTACAGAGATAAAGTTTAAACAATTCAATATTAAGTACCCAAAAGATTTCATTAGGTGTGGAGATGAACTTATTTGCACTACATATTCTAGATTACTATACATTTTACCTCTTGAGCATGATTCAAGCTACATAGAAAACAAGAAAGCAACTGAATATTGCTCAGCAGAAAATTTGTTAAACAATTATGATTATTTAAACAAAGTAATGGAGGAAATTGAAACAAACAACTTAACTGTGCAAAATTTAAAAAAAGAAGAAAATTATTTGGCCACTCTGGCTTTGTCTAATAGACATGATGTTATGGATGACATCATTCAATATAAAATTACAGTATATGAGAATTATGAAAATGTTTTGAAAGAAGAAGCTGGCATCACTCTTACTAATAATATTAGAGAGTATTTTAACTATGACAGTTATTGTTGTGTTATAAATGTTACCACAACAACATTGCAACCAAAATTTAATGATATGTTAACAAATCTCCTTGGAAATATCCAAGTTCATATGGTGTTTACATCTAACAACAAGGTCCTTAATACAATCAGTATAAAAGTTGCACAGCAATTAGATAGATTAAAGCTTGTTGTACCTTTGCGTTCTAAACACATAGAGTGTGATGTCCATGTAAATATAAAGCTAGTCTCAAACATCCCCGGTGCATTAAATGAGAAGAAAACCTTATGGGCCATGTTATATGAAAAAGTAATAGTTTTAGGTGTAGAACAATTTATAAAAACATATTTAACAAAAAACGCTGTCCAATCACTTAAAGAACCAAAAGACCCTATTGAGGACTTAATCTATGAATCTGCTAGAAGGCACCATGGGACCTTATTTCATATTACTCTGACAGACAAAGATTTAATTGAGTGGCCATTTTATATTGCATTGCCTAAGAACTATAAGGAATTATTTTTGAATAAACTATCATATGCAAAGCACTTTAATGTCGCAAGAATACAATATTTACTTAATGTTATATCATCTGAAGATTTTTTAGCTTCAAATAAAAATATATATTTGAACATACTGAATGAAATAATTGACATAAATATTATAAGTGATGGGTTTTCTGAACCATTGCTGATGGTGTCCAGCATTAATTCTCAAGTAGCATTTGGTGTTAGAAACTTTTTCTCAAATTTAATATACAATTTTGATGAATATCAAAATAAGGATGGTCTTCTTGTTACTACCACTTTTATTGAAATACTTGAGGTAAAGCATATTTAAAACAAAAAATTATATCTGTTTAGTTCAATATAAAGCTAATGTCTTAAATTCTTATTTTCAGAATATAATGATCGACATGAGTAGTTACATAGGCAAGAATTCTGTTGAAGAATTCCTCAGCCTGTACGGATACTTTGAAAGAAGTGTCATCGGCGCCTTAGTTGTTTAAGTGAATTCATGAATTATGCAAGTCATTATATCTGTACCTTTATTTTATTTGCCATATTATCTTTAAGAATAAGTGATTGTACTTTTGTAAACAAGGACCAATCAGTAATTTGTGTATTAAAGGTTTACTTTTCATTATTTAGTTACTCCAGTTATAAATGAACACTAACTGTAACACAGCAGACAAATGACAGACTGATAAATAAAATAAATTTGCATGTTTTTTTAACAATTGCTGCATCACTGTATAATGAGAAAACAAATTATAGTTTTGATTTTTGTTTCAAAAGTAATTTTTAATGTTATTTAGTTAGTTTCAAAGGCAATTTTTAATGTTATTTAGCCGAACATTATTTACTTGTTTCATGTATCATGATAATTTTGTAAAAAAGCGTCAATTTTTAAGAAAATTAATATTATTAAAGACTAAAAAAGTCATTAACATATCTTAACCATTCAATGTTTTTATTAGGATAATTCTTCATAGTAATGCCATTTTCTAGTCAAATAATTTAGTTTCTCCTACAATAAATGCACAAGTTAGTTTATAAACAGCTTTAAATATTGCTAATTATGGTTTATTACTTGAATTATTTTACAAATTTATAATTATAATTCTACTTTAAAATATATTAACCATATGGCAAATGGTCTTTGTTTATTAATATTAATGAAAAAGTATTGTAAGTTTTAATGTATCTGTGTGATGTTAGAATAAGTTTTCTATTGATGTATGTTATTAAAATGGAAGACAATGTAATTGTGTATCTTTCAAGAAAACGAGTCACAAGACTTATATGAACTTTACAAAAGTATCATAAAAAATCCAAGTATCTACTCTACTTTGTTCTAATGGTGCACAAATCAAAAAAGCATGGATGTACTACAGGAAGGTTTTTAAAAAAAAAACGATTCCTAAATAAAATATGTGTGTAACAAATAAAAATAAAAGTCTTATATAAAATTATAATCTATTTATTTAGACCATTCTCCTGAGGAGCTCATTGATCTTATCCTCACGGTTACCAAAGTCTCCACCGTCCACGTAATGGATGGTCTTCTTACGCCAGCCTCCGGTTGGGTTGTTCAGCTTGAATGGCCATAGGAAATTGCTTGCATACTAAAAACAAAGCGGTCATTTAAAAAAGGTGATATATGAAACAACAATTCAATTAAAACTACTACTGTGTCCAACTGTTGTGGGTTCAACTACTCTGTGAATTATTTTACACAATGCGCGGCGTTAAGCTACGCACTTCATTTAAGATGCAGTCTCGAATTCGGGAGTGGCGTATGGAGTATTCTGACAATAGCTTCACTAACTCGCTATGAGAATAAAGCATGAAATTGATTTTTTTTGTACATGTTAAAAAGTACCTTGAACTTGTCTCCCACAGTGAATATCTCATGGATAAGGTCTTCAACACAGATGATGTTGCTCTTGCCGAGCTTCTCCTCAACAATCTTGTTGGATGTGATGGCGACGCGTTGACCCTTTACCTTGGCGAAACCACGTTTGTAGATGAGCTAGAAAAGTAATATAATTTAAGAATATATTATAATAGTTATTCATTCACTTAATTTTATTTTTATAGAACAAAATTCAGTTTAACATGATAAAAATGTTTTCACAATTACACTGTACATACAATATTTAACAATTTTTAACATAATCAATTGACATTATAATTAAGCAAGTAAATTAGTATATATATATATATGTATATATATATATATATATATATATATATATATATATATATATATATATATATGTATATATATATATGTATATATATGTATATATATATGTATATATATATGAATAAAACTTTTTAATCAACTAGAATATGTGAATGCCTGAATACAAAGTGCATGTACAGTAGTGTGTAATATTTATTCTATCATTTTAATGCATAATGTATTAAAAACACAAGAATTTTGGAAAAGCTTTTTGGTTTTATAAATAAACTTAACTGTCCAGTGCAGCTGTGACTAATTTTGAACTCTACATTACAGAAGACATAGAAAATTGAAAATTAACATTTATAGACATGTACTAAATAAATAAAATATATTAATATAATTATAAGAAAATTGATCATAATTAATGGAATAATAAAATTACTAATATAAAATAATCGCATCTCACCTCTCGCACACTCTTCAAGTTGGGGTATCCCCATGTAATGTAGGGTTCCGCGATACGGAGCATATTCACGGTGGCCTTGTTCAACTTGATGAATACACCATTGTTGATTTGACGCAGTCTGAACAGTTTTAGTACTTTGCGGACCTACAGGAACAAAGGAATTGATGATTTATAAACATACATTTTTATTGTTCAATCTCACATTCAAACTTATTCCTTCATAATAGTTAAAAAGAATCTAACGTCAAGCATTACGTTGTCCGTTTTCCGCCCGAATTCGAAACCATAAACATTTAGCGGCGAATTTTTATGAAAATTATTTAAATTTTATTGACAATCCGACTCCGAACTATCAAAGAAGCGTCCAATTGTATTACTACTTCCCGTTACGTATGCTTATTAAAAATGTGGCGCTAGGCAACACTTTAAGTATATACAATAAAAAGCAGGTGCGTTTTTAAAAGCAGATGAATAAATCATGTGGAATGAGAGAAGAAAGAGACAAGCCTATTCTTTCTCCAGTTTCGTACACATTTACGAATTATTGCGCGTTAAATGACATAACCAAGCGCAACTTGTAAATAAAATTATTAATTTAAAAATAAACATTTCGTTGAATAGATATCAAATCAATAACTATGTTTTTCTACATACTCCATATAGATTTCTCCATAATGGTTATATGTTGTGATATCTCAAGTTCAAGCAAAAAGTTTACATCAAAAACCTTAAAGGATTTTAATTAATAATATATATAGTATATGATTTTGTATTTTTAATATTTTATTTAAAAAATAAATAAATGTAGTAATGAAAGTTTTAGTTTGTAGTTTGAATGATTCTATACAAAATATAAGAAATATTTCTTAACAAAATAGAAAAATAAAATGTCATATCACCTTCATCTATTGCATGTCTAGAAAAATATATAAATTCAAAATAATACAAAAAATTTTTTTACATACCTTTGGTGAGACCTGGTTGATACCACGAATACGGATGACAAAAGCGAGTTTAGCTTCACCAGGAACATAGTAGTTGCCTCGGTTGCGTGCCTAAAAAAAAACTCTTCATTGTAAATAATAAAATAAAGATAGACTATTTTCTTTAGCAGAACATATAGGTGGTTTATGACAACACAAAAGGGGACTTAAGAGTGTAATTTAAATATGATGTAAAAAAACACTTAAGACTCTTTCTATATTAAATATTATATTGACATTGAATTCAAACAAACATTAATCTTAAAAAGATATATAGATAATGTAAGTAAGTATGCACATTATAATTTTTTTGTCATAATATTAGGTAGGAGATTTGTCAACAAAAAATCACCAATATCATAATTAAATAAAGCTGAAATACATATAGACTTCAATCTATTATATTAAATTAAAAATACAGAACTTATAGGGAATGTTTGGGTTATATAGTATGTCAGTATATGAGATAGACAACTTCAAGTCATAAAAAACACCATTTAATTACCTGTCTCACTAATCTGATCTCATCACGCTCCTTGATACGGTATTCCTTAACATATTGTTCAGCCCTTTTGAAGATTTCCTTCTTCTTCTTAATGGCTGCTGAACGCCTTTTGATTGTAACCTAGTTGAAGTAATCCTTTATTTAAAAGTTGTGAAAACGAAGTTATAATTTATTAAAAAGCAAATTTATCAGAAAGTAAGTTAACAGCATCCTGATCAGATGAACTATGCCTTGTAAATTAGAATCATCATTAAATATAAAAATAATGTATCTAAAATATATCTAAATCTTAATTATTAAATATAATATTGAAAACTTAAAAAATCATTAGTAGCATGAAAATATTGACATACCCACTGATGAGGTTGGTATGAAAATATCATAAAATACTCGTTTTTTTACCTGTATGCGGCGAGCTCTTAGAGCATCTCTGCGTTTACGGTGCTTTAGCACTGATTCGGGGACCGCTGGCAGCTTCTTGCTGTCCTCCTTGCCCTTCGCTACCTTCTTCTCAGCTGGAGCCTTCTTGTCGGCCGAAGCCTTTTTGTCCGTAGGAGCCATTGTGCTAAAATACGAATAAAAATGTTAAAGAAATTGGACGTTTTGATTGTGATTGATTTTTAAAACTGGTTCAATAATATACTTTGTAATGTCTATTTCAATTGTTTAGGTTATGATGCTCACAATGAAACATGTTCATGATATAGATATCTGATTGTTTACTATAGAACATACGTTACTTAATAACAGTTATTTTACTTAAACTTAATAAAATATTCAATTAATTATTAAAATGTTTATTACTTAAGAATTAACTATGCATGCGTGCATGATTAATAGTACATGAGGTTAGAAATATTGTCAATATCGGAAATAATGAAAGATCTACATAAAATGCAAAGCAACAGATACAGTTTTATAGATGTTAATTAAAGTCTAAAATAATTAAATAAAAAAATATTTAATAAACATGAAATATAATGGAAATGCGGTGGATAACTTGTGCATCGGATAATAACCACTTTTTCCAGTTACACTTTTGATGAAATCTTCTATTTTTTTGGTATTTTTACACTGTAATTATATTCCTTAATTAATTATTGTGTATTTAGCACTAAACAATCAATAAATATTTAAAAAAATATCAACCTGCGAGGCAAAACTCCACGCGGCACGTGTGTCAAATTATAGAAAGAAAGACAGAAACCATAGACTTCCGGTAGTCGCCATATTTTGAAATATCTTTTATAGCAACACAATTGATTTGATAAAATTGTATTTTTTAGTTTATTTTACATTTAATTATGTAGTAACTACAATTTAAATACAAATATTTGTATTATTTATAAATTCTAAAATATTTGTATAATTTATAAAGTTATCTAATGGTTAAAATTTTACAAGTGTCCATGTGTTCTATATTTGTATATTAGTGCTTATGGTCAAATGTAATAGGCTTAATGTTTCTATAACGACAATATTATATCAATAACTAAATATTTTATTGAAGAAATATTTTGCCCCTATACCTCAAAAACATTTTATAAAAGTTACTGAAAATAAGCGAAATGGTAGAAAAAGATATTTCTATTAACGCCCTAGACGTCGGCGAATTAGATTTATTTGTTCAAAGTATAGAACCATGGAGGATAGAAAGCATTGGCAATCAAGCGTTGGTTTCTTTGATATTTATTTGAAAAATATTTTATTAATAATTATAATTAATTGTAGTCGCACCATCCGTTTAGTTTATGATTATTTAAACGTTACATTAAAAAATAAAAAAAATTGAAATTATAACAGATGGACCGATTGGCACATTCGATTGCAAAAACTGAATCAGCAAGCTGTTTTAGAAGCTTCATCTATGCTAGAAGAAATAACTAAAGAAACCTTAATATCGTATGGAAAAGTAATTAAAACTTATATTTTTATTATTTATTATATTTAAATGTTAATAACGTTTTAAAAATCTTTAATTTTTCAGCTTCCCATATTAGTGCATGAAGCGATTTGTATTCAAATATGGCGCCTAAAAATTTACCCTCAGATTATGAAATTACAGCCAGCCCCTGCGAATACCTTTGGTATTTACATGGTGGTAAGCTATATTTATGATTTTGACTATTTCAGATTTCCCAAAGTAAAAACGGTCTTGAACTATAAGATAAGTGTGTCTTACACTATAGGAAGTGAAAGGTAAGTGTAACTATAGGTTACTATAGGTATTTCAGATTTCCCAAAGTGAAAAGGGTCTTGAACTATAAGTAAGTGAGCCGCAAATGAGCTTGTCTCAAGAGATAGAGAAAATATTGTTCAATAAAACAGTTGATTACTATTGTTATTGAACGTACTATCAAATACATAAAATGCCATATTTGGACCATTTACAATGGGGGATTTTTATAAAAATTTTTAATTGGTTTATACAATATTTGTCAAATATTTCATATTCTAATTAATATAAATAAAAATAAATTTTAGTTATATCACGAAGCAGCAGCTGTAGGTTTACTTGAAACTGTTTTATTCCACGAAGACGGCGCTCAGTGCATTACCGAAGTGGCCATAGATCTGCTTCACTATGCAGTTGATCAACTTACCGCTCTAGTTGTTCTTATTAAGTAAGTAATAAGTTATTTACAGACAAAACTTTAAATACTTGCTAGTAAACGAAGCGAAAGTAAATAGGCATATTTATATTATTATTACTTTCTTCCTCGCATGGTACTTTAAATAAGTATATATTTAAATTTTGTATAAACATTATTATTATAAAAGAAATTGCAGGCTACACGCTCTACTCAAGCGATTAATATGAGATAATTAAAAATAAAAATTTTATACGATCAATATAATTTTTCTCATTAAATTTTACTAAACTTATACATACTTACGTAATATGTTAACTTTGAACAAGATTAAAAAATATATATTTAAACTACTTTTATCTAAATTATTATAACGATTCATGGCAGCTACCTATGATTTGGTAAGTACAATAGTGAGATCTAAATAAAACTTTATAAAATATATTATTTTTAATAATATTTCAGCAATGGCTATTTAAAACCGATATCATTAAAGAATATGGAATCTGAAACGACAGCTGAAGAATTGGGGCGTCAAAAAAATGACTTACAATTCGATATTAGTATGAGATGCATTTCTATCGTCCGGTAAGCGAATGATAAGTGATAAAATATAAAATTATTTAAATTAATTTATTTAAGTACTTTAATTTTAAGAGTTAAAATTTTAACCTTTAAGCTATTTATTGATTTAACCAAAATACAGACAAATTGTAGCGGTACAAGGCTCTCCCAGTACTTTAGCATTGTTTATAAGAATTAGTTTATTCCATATTTAATTTTTATGTTCATTTCGTTGCTCTGATTAGACAAAGCTCGGCGTTGAACGATGTCTTGATTTCGAGCGGAAAGCAGTCAACGGAGTGTCTTGATACGGAGTGTATTGTCGGATTACTGTGCTATGTGGGATAAAGCGTGAAGCTGCATTTTATAACTAATAAATAAATATGCTTATTATTAAAAAGATCTCTTTTTCTTGAATATTCCAAGAGCCTCACGATAGTATTGATTTAAACTATTATAAATACATTAATCGTAAGTGTATATGTATTTTTGAAAATTCAAGTTTGCTAGCCCTTTCGTATTTCAAAATATACGCGATTAATCTGTATAATATAGTTCCACTTAAACTGTGTTCATATTAATGATTTCAATATAAAAGACCCAAATTTAAATATTATATTTAGTTATTTAGCTGAGCACATGGAAATGGCCGGTATAGGCGCGTCCATATCCACAAATCTATATAAAACGTACGACGTGCCGTCTGTTCTGTGCCACCTCATACAGCTGCAGCCGTGGCGGAGAGTTAATGATAAAGGCGACTTGCAAGTCTTTAATTGTAAGTTCTAGTTTTTCTTTGTGCATATATAATAGTATAATAAAATTTGGGAAATAATTTAAAATATCAAAAAAAAAATACTTTTAAGTCTTTTAGATTATGTAAATCTAGGCCATTTTAGCCAATTGTACTACCTAATTACTTACATCATCTACATCATTCCCCAGAATGGGAATCGAACATACAAGCAATCGCCAGTCAAACGCGGATGCACTGCACCACAACCGCTTCGGTTTTTCTATAAATTTCTTTGTTGTCATATATATAGTCTCTAAATGTTTCTAATTGGGGTTTACTTCACAGGAATTCCGTTAAAAACTGTACAAGTCAATGTCGGCAGGAATATTTCAGAAATACTTTATATAAAGCAAAAAAAATTGTAAAATTAGCCCTGTTTCTTCGTACATGAGTATTCAAACCAAATAAAGCAATATTTATATTTTAGTTTATTCGATTAATAATTTCAAAGCATGAATACGAACTGGGTATCGAACTTACAAAACAAGCATGTCGAATCCATTTAAATATTGCCAACTGCTTTAGAGTAATGGTAAAAAAATAATTAAAGTAAAAAGGCCATTTCAATTTAATTAATTTAGGGCATTCGGCGATTCCCGCTCAGGGGAATGATTATATTTAAATTACTTACATTTCGTCGCTCTGGTAAGACAAGGCGCAACGTTGAGTTCCACTTCTCAACATGCAATGTCTCGAATTCGGCCGAAAGCGAAGTATGGAGTGTCTTGAGACAAGTAAAATCTATGTTAAGTTGTTAGTATATTTAAAGAGAAACCATAAATATAAATCTTTCCAGTCGGTCGTTGGAGCAGACCCTCGCAAGAAGACTTATCGCAGCTGCACCGCAGCGAGGCGCAGCTCTGGCTCTGTCTTCGTCAGTTGTTACTAGAACCGCGATTACAACATTACTATACTATAGATGAATGCCGACGTTCCTCTTTTTGTACGGTAAACTTTATATACTATTTTATTAAATAACTTTTATTAATCACAATTTTCACCTGTCCGTCTATCTATAATATATAAAGGATTGCTGCATTGCAGATGTCATGTTAGACGTATTCTATTATTCATAGCATCCCTAGAATTCGCAACCAATATATGGATTCCACGCATCTCAAAGTAAATCCTCGTTTATCCACCACCTACCCTAATTACTAATAATTATTACTTTTGTATTATTTTAACCACATAATGCGTGGAATCGACGACATTCTGGTAAAACTGATCGTAGTGGGGAGCATTGAGTGCGAAAAATCGCGTCATTCATCTTCAAGATGGACCGACCAAATCTTCCAAATGCCATAAAATCCTTAATATCGCGCTGGATAGAAAACAGTGAAGGCAGTTTATCCGTTCCAGATAAACACTCGCGTTACTAGACTTGCTAAACGTTCTAATACTGACCACGATCCTCAGTCATGAGGTGCCGACTACAGAGAGAGAGAGAAATATTCACAATTCTCACCTGCCTACCAATTAAACTAAAACAATATCTCAGCAATATTTTGAAGAGGTACTTGCTTCTTGCCACCAGATGAATGAACCAGGGCGACATACACGATTAGATAAACATCTAATGAGTACTGACTATTTGTTCTAATATTTATATTTTGAATTTTATTCCACACTTAGGATTAGAAAACATTTTTGAAAAAACGTATAAAAATTAGAACGCAGCGGGATCCGAACCCGCGCCTCTTGGATACTATCCAAGTGCTTTGGTATCCAAGAGACACGGGTTCAAATCCCGCTATGGTCAAATTTTATATACGTTTTTTCAAAATAATTTTATAAATTTTTAAAAGTTTTTTCAAAAATTTTTTCTAATCATAAGTGTGGAATAACACTTTAAAAATAGTAAATATTAAAATAAAATAGCAATCTCTCTTGTAAAACGATTAATTCTTAATAATCTTTAAGTAGTAGAAATTTGTAAAAATCTCTACAGAGATGCTAACAACATAAATAAGTTGTGACAAACGTCTAAGAATTTCAACGCAGCTGGTAGTAGAATGCATGGCTTATCAGTCAAAGGGCTAGGATGGTATCTAAAAGGCGCGGGTTCGAATTCAGCTGCGTTCAAATTTTTATACGTTTTTTCAAAAATGTCATTTGTTTCTATGTTACACATATATACGTTTTATTCAACGAAATGGATACAAATCATTACATTTACTTAACTGAAACGTACACTGAACTAACTTAAAGTAAAGAATATTAAAAAAATTGACGCTTTTTTTAAAAATAAAACAATTAATTTAAGTGAACACTAAAAACTAGCTCCAAGCGAAACTGACGGACGACGTGTTAGACCAAGTGCCTCCGCTGGGGGACTTGAAGATGTTTCTGTGTCGCCTCGCAGTCGGAGACTACTCTAGTCTTTACAATAAGACGAACGGCGTGAAGAACCCGGGCTGCACGCTTATTGAAGTCGTGCCTCACGTTAGTATTTATTTTTTTTTTACTTATAGAAAGTATCACAGCCCCAGTTTGACTAATAATAACAGATGATTATATGCAATATTTTGATGCATTAATGGTACTTGAACCCACAACGCAAGCATAGGTCTATGCCAACTGCACGTCATTGGTTTTTATAGATATCGACTCTTCCAAACTTTATGTCGGAAATGAGTAAAATTCGTAGTCGGAAATGAACTTTTTACACTCTTAGTTTCCTTACAAAAATATTTTTAAATTTTATAGTATACCATGTTCATTTTTAATAAAGAATTCATCATTTAATATTTTCAGATTAAAGATAAATACTTAAAGGAGATCAACAAACGCACAAAAACCATTGCTAAAACCCAACTGCAACATTTTCAAATGGATGGCTCGGAAGATTCTAGAAACATGGCCAAGAAGCTTCTCGAGTCGTATACCAGTGACGCTGCCCTAGCTCTGGACAGTGGTGGTGCGAAGTGCGCCAAATGTGGGGATAAAGCTAGTAAAAAATGTTCTAGATGCAAAACGGAGTGGTACTGTGGCAGGTAATTAACATCAGACAGTTACAATAAAACGGCGCTTATGTAACTAGTGATCGAGGCAAATATTTTTGACACGGCTGTTGTAAACTACATGCTTTTAAGATTTTATTATATATATAAATTTTTAATCATAAATTTAATACACTACAAATCTTTTACATTCCGTACCTTTATTCCTTACCGTTGTATATGTTTCTTGTAAAGTGACATTAATATAATTGGTTCCTTAGAAGTTTTAAGGTTTATATTTAAGAAGTTTCTACTATTTAAATATAAACCTTTTGTTACATTGTCGCATTAAATTTACTTTAAAAACTATACAAAATATTTGTATGTAGCAGTGTCAATGATATTGGTTTAAGCATTTGATTAGAAAGATGATTGAACAAAAAAGTTTGTGCTAAATTCTAGTATGCATGAAATTAGTATGTGTATGTATTATCTTGTATTACATGTAATGTTTGATTTTAGTTACTAAATATGTATTTATATTAAAATAAACTTCATAATATTTTTCAGAGAATGTCAAGTTCAACAGTGGCCCAGGCACAAGGATATTTGTGACCAATTTGCGAAACTTTGCATTTAAGTTTGTATCAAGCAATAAAAAGTTTATAATTTAATAAAAAAACTTTATCTTTTTTTTGGGTTTTATTGATTATAAAGACATTACACCTAAGAATTAACTTGAAGACTTTAAGTAGTCTTTAAGCACGTCCAGTGCTGGTGTCTCCTCACCAAAGTCCTAAAGAAGAAAAAAATTAAATATTAATTACCAGAAATTAACAGAATGTGAATGTAAATTTACAGTATTTCAATTTAAAGAGCACCTAGTAACTGAACACTTTTGGAAACAAACATTGCAGTTTGTTTTACCAGACTAAATAATAGATATTACCATTCTTCGGAGTGGGAATCATACCCACAATCATTCGTGTTTCCATAACAACCAAATCTACAAAATATAGTACTACTATGCTATATTGTTATACAAAAAGTGTATGAGCGATAGGAAAGTTGCATGTGCATGGGCACAACACCATAGGGTCGCCCAAATTAATATAGCGCAGAAATATTTATCACTAGCAAACCAACATGGAAAGATAGTGTTCGTGCTAAGCGCAAAGAAAATATAAAATACATTTTTAATAGCAACTATATTTATTTTTGAATAGTCTACTTAGAAACTTACTTTGATTACAACACAAGAACAACCAACAATCTTCCTGGCTTTGCCGTCTTTGTCGATTTTACATAAACCAGCCCATTCACCAAGTTTCTTGTTGTTGTCCACCTAAATAAGGAACATATATTTGATGTTATATTTGACTGATAGTATTAAGTTGGTCTTTAAAGTCATAGTTGACTTTTGTAATTTTAGTTATGTAAAATTGTTTGAATGCTAGGAAAGTTGACTCATCATGATGCGAGTCACCATAGGGGCACACATTTAATATTTGCTCCTTAGGCCTCTTCTGCTATAGAGACAGGGAGGCTCGTGCAGAGCAATATATATAATAAAACATTTTTAATTGAATTCCTAAAGATACCCAAGGGGTCATTCGTAAATTATGTCACATGTTAATGGAGAGTATTACATTGCTTGGGTCAACAAAAGTATTACATTGCTTGACTACAGTGGTCTTATAAAAAAGACCAGCCATGCAAGGCAGGGGCAGGGGTCAAAAAGATCATGAATTCATATGATGTATGAAATATTTTTTTAA
This sequence comes from Dryadula phaetusa, assembly GCA_032432895.1. Classification (NCBI taxonomy): domain Eukaryota; kingdom Metazoa; phylum Arthropoda; class Insecta; order Lepidoptera; family Nymphalidae; genus Dryadula; species Dryadula phaetusa. The sequence goes on from JAOYRS010000078.1 coordinate 356,636, forward strand.
AATTTATTTATACTAAGCTTCCTAAATTTCTGTAGCTAAAGACATTTTGGTTGTAGCTAAAAAATCCGATGTTACCTTCACAAGTGGGATCTGGTGCTCATTGCAGAGGGCTTGTACAAGTTTCTTGTATGCAGCTTCATCACAGTTTTCTGCTAATACACATAGTACAGCCTGTCTCCTAATTTGCAAAGATATGAAATTTTTAAGATTTACAAAACAAATAAAGATATATGTTGCAAACATTTTATCAATATGTTAAAATATGGTATTTAAGAGCAAAAGTATTTAAATTCAAATTCATTTTTTCTCATTCAAAACAAATTAGTTTCTTTTTTAAATAATTGTTAATGAACAATCCATAAGTTCTTAATATAGATATATTGTAAACCTACATTTATAGATTAATATTATTTTTGTAGCATACTTGGGAGGCCACATCTCTCAGGTCAAGGGATATGGTACTATGTGTAGGCAGTAATATAGGCATGAGATTTGATCCACCTATTTCAAACATAACTAGATATTTCCATTCAGTATGTGTCTAGAACAGACAAATACAAAATGAATATTGGATTAATATATCTCTAGCCATTTAAAAATTACAAATCTCGGCTGTCTCTAGTTTTTTCAAACTTAGTTGTAAAAAGTGTAGATCTATGATTATTTTAAATATTAATAAGCACTTAAAAAAGAGCTCGCAGTGTAACAATAATTACCATGTCGTAAATTACTTACTACAAAGATAAATTTTTAATCATATAATTTCGAATTTTGATAAAATGAAAGTAAAATTGAAAACTTACTTGTCAAGAGCTTTGGCAGCTTCATGAAGCCCATGGACGAGTCCACCGTGGATTAAAGCTGTTTTCAACACTTCTTGAAGTGCAGTATTGACGTCCATAGCACCTCCGCTCAAGACGGGGTTGTTGGGAATTTCGCTGCTCAAAAAATAGAATGTAATTAAAATCCATTAAGTCACTTAAATGTTAAAAATTAAGCAACCGATACTCAATTTATAGTAATTCTAAAGTACCGTGTTTTATAAATAACACGAGTTTATACTAAATTTAAAGGTTATGTTGACATCTTTATTTCAGGTACAGTCCACTTAAAAGATAAAGTTTAAAAAAGTTAATTGCTGCGTTAGTTTTAAAAATGATTAGAAACGCTGAATAGATAAAAAATAAGTCAAAAATACAAGTAAACAAAACAACACTTACACATCGACATCGGCCATGGTTTATAACGTTTGGCAAACCTGAAATATGAATCAAAATATATTGAATGACTCCTAAACATAATGGCACAATATCAAAAAATACCAAAGTTGTAATGATCACTTAAATTTAAACAGATTTCACAAATTCTATCAAAAAGTATTTGACACTTTACCTTGCGCACCGCAAAAAGACTAGAGTTGCCATATTTCTGCATAAAGTTGACTTTTCAACTAATGTTGCCAGATAGAGGTGAAATATAGACATACAAATAGATTCATAGTTTAGTTACATTACATACAAATAGAGTCATAATTTAGTTACATCTGTGCAATTTAATTTGGCAATGAGTAATTAAAATATTTTCTTAATGTCAATTTAACATTTGATATTTATGATTTGTTTTATTTTTATTTATACATGTTTTATCAAAGTTATAAATCGTTGGATTTTTTTTATTATACTCTCTTATAATTTAAGTTCACGTGAAATGTAGCATCAATTTTATAAACACAAATGGCACGGTCTTCTGATATTTTTTTTATCACTGAATATATAAAAAACGTGTTATATTTTGCAACAGTGCGGCAAGGCAAAATACTTAAAGATACAAATAGCACTCATTATTTCTCAATAGATAATGAACTAGTTTATGAAAATTACTATTCTGATTTCGGACCATTAAACTTGAGTTGTGTGTATAAATATTGTAAAATTCTTAACGAAAAATTACAATTTTATTTGAATAAGCAGTGCATTGTTCATTATACCTCAACTGACCCAAAAAGGAAATCCAATGCTGCTTTTCTTCTAGGATGCTACGGAGTATTATATTTAAGTTTGACTCCAAAAGATGCTTTAAAACCGTTGACGACTCACGGACAAAGCTACAGGTGACAAATTATTCATTGGTTTCTTGGTCCTTTCATTGATTTTATTGAACTTTGTTCTAGGCCAAGAGTCTTTGAATGGTTTCAGCTTTATAAAAATAAATTCGTATTTTTAAAAATAAACTTGTTAATTATTAATTTTATCATTCGTTATATTTATTTTAACAATGAATACGGGTAACGAAGAATATATATTCGTAGTGGGTTTATAATAGATAAATAAATAAATAAATAATAAGAGTCAAACTTCAGCTTGCGTATTTTGGATATAGAGAGTAACTTTTCTTCATGCAGATCGAAACGATTCAGCAATATATTTCTAACTTAATTTGATCACGTTTTCGGGCCAAGCCAGAATTAAGCCAGAAAACGACTACTTAATTTAATATCATTACTTATTCGCACTCAATATTTTTTTGTAATAAGTTTAATACAAAAAGGCTAATAATTATAGATCATTTCAAGATGCCACCCATGGTGATTCAATATACACAATTTCTTTGATAGACTGCTTGCAAGGTTTAGCGAAAGCACGGGATTTGAAATTGTTTAATTTTCAAGATTTTAATTCTGATGAGTATGATAGGCTAAATAAGCTTCAAGGAGGTGATCTTAATTGGATCGTACCCGGTATTTATATTTGATTTTTTAAAATTATATATATCAACTTCCTTAATCATAAAACCGATAGTGTTAATTTTTGTATAGGTAAATTCCTTGCGTTTATTGGACCTGTGGATTGTAGATTAGCTTTATACCATCCACCTGAGATGTATATTGACTATTTCCTTGAAAATAATGTTAAAAGTGTCATAAGGCTCAATAAAAGACTTTATGATGGAAACGTGTAAGTATATCTAAAATTTGTTCTTACTCATATTCTAAAAGTTTTATGCAAACAAATTATATTTTTATATTTTAGATTTACGAATATGGGAATAAGTCATTACAATTTATTTTTTCCCGATGGATCATGTCCACCAAGACATATATTACTTAAATTCTTACAAATAAGTGAAGAATCAGATGGGGCGATCGCTGTTCACTGTAAGGTTGTGAATTTCAATTCAGTTGTTTTTAAGCTTCTGCAATGGCACCAACGTTTGTTTTTCACTCCACTATTTAAATATTATTTAAGTATTGCCATAAAGATGAGTAAAGACACTCGAGAAAAATAGCTTATATTTAATGTATTCGAAACTAGTAATTGTTAGACCGGAAAGAATGTTGAACACGTTTTAATAAATAACAATTATTTAGGCAGGTTTAGGTCGAACGGGTTCACTTATTGGTTGCTATTTAATTAAGCATTATCGCATGACTGCTCATGAGGCTATAGCTTGGATGAGAATATGTAGACCTGGCTCTGTTATAGGACATCAACAGGTGAAAAATTTTGTTTATTGTTCATGTTAACATAAGTTTAACAATGTGTTTTCCTTTTCAACATGCCTATTGTCCAGGTCTGGCTCGAAGAACTTGAAGCTTGGTTGATAAAACAGGGAAATTTATACAGGTAAATATGTTAATATTGTAGAATTTATAACGGATTACTTCAATAACGACTTTAGCTCTAATAAATTTCAAAATACTTAAATCAGGAGAAACGTTTTCCAAGATATGGATAAGTTACCTATTCATGAATTTGGAGTTTATTCTTATGCTGAGAAATCTCGCAAGTATAGACCAGTGGTTATTAATAAGCTACCATCACCACCTCCACCGATACAAAGAGTGGTTCACCCCGAAAGTTCTAGCCAAATAAGACCACAGGCTTGCAGAATCAGAGAAGGTAAGATCTCATTATTATTAAAATAAATTGAATTATAAAATTAAAACTTAGAGTGTGTTTAGTATATAGATAGAAAGTCGTTAATGATTGAATATTGTGTGACGTATTGCCAACTTATGTCATAACGAAGTCACCTTACTAGAGTACTGTATTTTTTTAAAGTTCATTTTTATATGTTTAGATAATGAATCTGACAACAATGATGACGAACATTTTCTTGCATCATGTGACTTAACAATAGAATCTAAAGAGCCAAAGACTCACATAAAAGGTTTTGTGATTAAAGATAGCATAGCTGAAGAACTTAATTTCAGTGAAGACTCTGAAGTAAAAGTATCATTATGGAAAAAATATTTGTGTTGTAAACCTTGTAAGAAAAGTTGTAACGACAAGTTATGGTGGTTGGCAGTACGTTGTGCAAAAATAACACCTAATAGATGTCATACTAATAGATGTTGCATTTTTTTTGACATGGTTAGTACACTCATTTATTTTTTTAAGGCACAATACAAATTAAATAATAACTAATAAAGTCCATTTTTTAATGTTTCGATATTTTATTAACATGATATAATTTTCTTTTGAGGTAGCTCCTAGTAAGACGACCGAAAGCGTCCACACCAGTAGGGACGACAAGATGAATCATAGTCAGAAACCTATTCAAAAAGGGTATTATTTTCTTTATTGTCGATGAATAAATTAAAATGTAAAATAGAAACCAATTTACTTTGTAATAAAATGAAAGAATAAAATACGACGATTTTTTAGTCATAATGCTGAATCTAACCATCTCCGACGTGGTAGCGGCGAATCTCGAAATTTACGGTCTACATCAAGGTGTAATACACCTCGACCAAGCCCACAAAGACGTAGTACAAATTCAACTGTGCGTATAACATTAATATGTATATATTATACTTTATTACAGTAATATATATTGTTAAATATTATATTGTTTATAATAAAATATTGTGTTAATATTAAAAACCATGTAACATTTCTTTCTAAACAAATGTTAATAATAAAACTATGTAATAATAATCTTAGTATAGTAAGTAGCTTAGTAAAATAATTATGATAAATGTTATTTTTAAAGGACCCTACTGTTAAGATTTCTGGATATATACCAAATGGTCCATTTCGATCAAATCAAACAGCACCATTGGCTAAAACATTAGATGATGCTAAGGTAAATTTGTTTATATTTGAATATCTATTTTATAAGTAACAAAACGAATTAATATGCAAAATACTTGAATTATTGAATTAATATACAAAAGACATGTACAATATGTATTTATTTTTAGAATATGTTATTGAGAAGTACTCATTATAAAGTAGCAGAAAAACATAATTTGAGTTCCTCAATTACTATTAAGCCACATTATAGTAATATTAGCAATCTTAGAACGTGTGATAATATAACAAGAGTAGTACCTACAACGTTTACATCAGGTATTTATATTTATTTTACATATACAAAGCCTTTTAAGCAGTTTGTGTAATCTAGTATAGTAGGTTATGGTTCTTTCCTTATGTTTGTGTAAATTGTCAAATTTAACAAAAATAAAGATGCTCAACACATTAAAGTGCCACACAATACAAATAATTACGCTTAGCTATTTTAGTTATTCGCAATATATTTTTCATTAACATCTCAAAACTTCAAGAATTTAATATTTTTTAAAATTTTGTTAAGTTGTATATTATGTTTTTATATTATATATATGTAAACATATTTATTTTTACACTAATATGACGAAATGATTAAACCTATTCGAAATAATAAACTTAGGGACCAGAGAGTCATTACTTCCGAAGCAACGACGTCGTTTAGGACGAAGTCCCAGTCCTCTACCTATTCGAACAATGGAACAGTCTCGTGCCACAAACACTCCGACACCAGAAGAAGCAGCATACAAAAGAGATTCAAAATCTACTCTTAGAGAAGTACTTTCAAGATTACAATGTATGTACCTTTACTTAATTTGTTTTCGTTAATTAAACCTTTAGCTATCGCAACAGTTTTACATCGTTTCTAAATAGTATCTTGTTTTTTCGACTATTATGTAAAAACTGGCAACTTTTTGACATGACATTTTTCATTTGTCAGTTTAGTTTTCAAATGTCAATTGTCAAGTTTACTTAACCTCTTGATTAAAAGATTTCAAAATAATTGTGTTTATTACATTACGATGTCATAAAAATATTTTAAAAACTTAAATATTACTATCGCCACCTAAGATGGGTGCTTTAGTAACCAAAGCTTTGCGCCCAATTAGGTCTTTTAATATTGAGAACCGAGCTCATCGAGTGATTTCGAAAGAAAAACCTGATGTTGCACCAAGTTATCCATCTACCATTGAGGAATTGAAAAGAGTACAAAAGATTGATCCTGACCTTGATGAAAAATTAGATAAAAAAGATAGCGCACTCGATCAGAGGCTTAAAGAAGTTTATGTAACATCATTCGGCAGGCCCGAAGATGATGTGACAAAAGAAATAAAAAATCAAAATATAGAAAGACCATTACCTCAAAACCGTGATATAGTTCCAGATTTCGACTTTGGCTTAAAAGAACCTGATAAAGTTCCATATGGAAAAACTACGCTAAGACAGGCAATTGATTACATTTCATCGCATCAAATAAATCCCGAAGAAGTTACGGCTGCTAAAATAGCACATGAATATAACATGAAAGTGGAAGATGTAGAAAACATATTGAAATATTTTAAAACATTTGAAGTCTACTTACCAGCCACAAAGCAAAGTCCTGCTATGTTTGCAGGACCATCTGAATTAAGAAAGCAAATACAAAATAAAGAAGTTCAAGCAATTGAAGGAAAGAAGGATACTTTTGAAGAAAAAGAAACCCAAAAGAATAGATCTTAGATAGAAAGAGTTTCAAGTTGTTTAGTTAATTTGTAATTAACCTTTTGTTGTATAATTTATAGGTAAAGCTTTTATCATAATATGAGAAATGACATTGAAATACTTGTTTTAAATCTAGCCACAAATCTTCATATATGTATAAGTTTATTATGTTGTAGATTATAATTCAATAAAATAGATAGTTATCTATTTTAAAAATGTGATGTAGATAATAAAAAAGTTCTCTATACTAAGGCTTTTTATTTTTAATTGTTATTACTGTGTGACATCTAATTATTGTACTTCAAGCCAGTTAGACTTGTGTTCTAATATATTAAAAATAGAAAGATTTGGGAAAAAATGTGAATATTAATTCACTCATTCTTCTTTTCAACTCATTCTTCTTTTCTTAAAGTAAAAATATAATTTTATTAGGATATCTAAATTAAATATAATCATTACCCAAAATAGAATTCCCTATTATTAAATTAAATTTCCTAATATTAGAAATTATGTAATATTATATAATATTAATAATATGTTGCATCATATATTACTAAAATAATGCTTTAACTGATTAATATATTTTGTACTGTTACAATGATTGTAAATATATATATCAGCTTAGTTCTTTGTTTTTGGTTTTCGAATAAGCCAGATGTGCAGTCACTCCGCCAATGTCACATTGTATAAAGAAAATAAGAGATTGATCATTTTTAAAGACAAAGAATAATAAATGTCTATTTAGAAACATAATTTTTTCCTCATAATATTGAAAATATATATTAATTATATTTATTAATGAATAGTGACAGGGCCCAGAGACGGGTCCATCGGGGCAGCGTCCCTAGGCGCTCGGCGAGATGCTCCTCCAGAACGTAGAGCACCATCTGTACGATCTGATGAAAGACCTTTAGCTACACAAGGAGATATGCTAAACAGTATAAAGGTTACATGTTGTCTTTATTAAGCAAATAAGTAAGAATAATAAAATTATAGTTATGAAAAAAGAATGTTTTATGTTACGGATGAAAAGAGATAATTGTATTATTAGAATTGAGTAATTAAATCGAATGAGAAATCTGTCTTCGTTAGTAAAGTTAAAAAATAAAAGAAAGGATTTATAATATTGAATAGAATTAATAAAAGAAGTATGTAGGGAAAGCACGCATGAAGCTAATAATCTGTAAATGATTATTTTAGTTCCAAAGAAGGCTTCGTGAAATGCTAGCTACTGAGAGAAGCGGGAAAAACGTTATCGAGAACAACAGGTAAGTCTTTATATTTATCATTATTTAAAGGATTTTTTTTCTTAAAACTAAAAAAAGATATATGAATTGCGGACCGCAGACATTAACGTCGCGTTTATGAGAGCAAGGAAAAATATAACAATATAATCAACAAAATTACGTAATTATAACTCCCGAGCGAAATAGAGCCCGCAACTGATGCTTATCGCACTGCACGACGACAAACTCAATCAATTATATAAATTTTCCAATTTTTTATTTGAATTTAATGTATAGTAAAACATACAATAATTTGTTATAGTACAAATTTTAAAGAAAAATCCAGCATACGAAATGTTAATTCTAGAACAAGTAGTAACGTAACGAGACCGGGGATACATCGCGATGTAAGGTAAATGCTTTGTGTTTTAATTTTAATAGAACAAAAAGCGTATTACTTATAATTAATGACTTAGCAAGCATCTTTATTACCTCTTTTCTTTACCTTCCGCTCATCTAGTCTATAGAAACTAGGCGACGAAAACGAGAGAACGTTGAGAACGAGAAAATGTTTTAAATGTTATAATATATATACAATACAATCTTTGTTCCAAACACAATAAAAAAACATATATATATATATATATATATATATATATATATATATATATATATATATATATATATTGTATATATAGATATATATAAATTGTAAAGACTGATGATGTTTTTTATTTAGCTTTGCGTTTTTCGATTTCGAAACAATGTATGTTAGGTTACGGAAGTTAACGCCGCGCTACGATAGCTGTCATATATTAATATTTATCTAAATTTCTTATTTAGGGAAAAGCCAATGGTGTCTCCGAAAGGATTTAACAGACCACGCCCAAGTTCACCAAAAGGCAGGAGGTCACCGCCGTTTTATTAATATTATTATGATATATATAATATTAAATTTTGTAAAATTTCTTGTGGTGTAAATATAAATTTGAAGTAAAAATATTTGTTTTTCTAACAATATAATTGTTTCATTAGGTATGTTTTAGAAATATTAAAATTATGAGACCAAATTAAATAGTTTTTAGAAAAATTTGAAAATAGAGAAAATATAATTTATTAAATAAAAATAGCAAACTATTTTTCGGCTTCTTCAAAAAATGGAAGCGCTGCTCGCTTAAGCCGTGCGCCATCGACCGAAACAGTGGTAATCGGATTACGAGTAGTAATCGGAGGGGGCTATGTCCGGTGAATACGGCGGGTGGGGTAGAACTTCCCATTGAAGTGTTTCTAGGTAAGTTTTGACTGGTTTTGCCACATGTGGCCGAGCATTATCATGTAAAAAAATCACTTTGTCGTGTCTCTGCTCGTATAGTGGCCGCTTTTCTTTCAGAGCGCGACTCACACGCATCAACTGAAGTCGATAGCGAGCTCCCGTAATAGTTTCATTAGGTTTAAGCAGCTCATAATAAATTACACCCCGCTGATCCCACCAAATGCAGAGAAGAAGCTTAGAAACATGGATTGGAAGAAACATGGGTTAGAAACATGGGTTTAGGCGATGATGTTGATGCGTGAAGAAAAAATCGTGGGGTATGCCGACCCCACGATTTTTTTCGCTTTGGATTGTCGTAGTGAATCCACTTTTCATCCCCAGTGACGATACGGTGCAGAAAACCTTTTCTCTTTTGTCTTTGAAGCAACAATTCACACATGAGAAAATGTCGCTCTATGTCTCTCAGCTTCAACTCATACGGCACCCAATATCCTTGCTCTTGGATCATTCCTAACGCTTTTAAACGTTTTGAAACTATTGGCGCATCTACTTGTAACGTTTTCCCAAGCTCTACTAACGTCTGACATGGATCTTCTTCAAGCACTGCCTCCAATTCTTTGTCTTTAAATTTTGTCGGTGCTCCAGAACGCTCTTTGTCTTCAAGGTCAAAATCATTACTTTTGAAGCGCCTAAATCATTCTCTGCTAAGCATAATTTCGTTCTAATGTTCTATGTAGTTCCTGTAACAAAAATAAAAAAATTACACCATCAAATTACGTCGATTACAAATTCCTTTCCAATCTTAATATTTAGTTATTAGTAATTGTTAAGATATTTGTATATGTGTGTGGAATTTATTTGGTTTCATTTTTTATTCAGCATTCATTCAGCATCATTTATTCAGCACCCTACAGTACGCACACGTCGCACCATCTCTTATCAAAAAGATAATATTGATATATCTCCAAAAGTATAATAATAAGTATTAATAAAGTTAAATAAACATTCTGGTCTTTTATTAAGACTGCTTTATTAGCATCTCCTGTATGTATATAATTTTGATAAATTAAAATTATATATTTTTTTAGCTTCACGCTTTATCCCTTGCGGGGTAGTCAGAAACGACGGAGCGCCAAACGCTACGGTCCCTGAGACCATAGCGTTTGGCAGTCATTATCCTCCTCATGCATACCCTTCGGGGAGTCCTCATGCTTTTTACGTGACCTTCCTCCAGTATCTTCGATACTGTGTTTTCGAAGGTTAAACGTGGTCTCCGCCGACCTCTCGTAATACTCACCTTCGCTTCATAAATCTTTCATACCATTCTTTCAACACTCATTCTCTCAACGTGCCCAACCCACCTGAGCATGTTCTTGTTCATTCTGCGTATCTTCTCGCTGCGTATACGGTCAGCTAAACTAATTCCGCATATCCGACAAAGAGATCACGTCTTTACTGCATTCATCTTTTGACACACCCACGGTTCGCTGCCGTATAACAACGTTGGTATCAGTACTGCACTGTGAACGGCAACACGTGCAGGTACGCTGTCTTTTTTCCGTCGCATCCATGCAGCAAGAGCACCGTTAACCTTGTTATCGGTTGCAATACGCCTTTCCAATATCTTTCTATCTACCCTAAGCTTATTCATTCCGTTCTTTCTTCATCTCTTTCAAATACTAGAATCTTAGTTTTTCTCGCATTCAGGATTAAATTCAATATTAGAAAACAATAATAAATTGAAAAATATAGTATTTCTTCATTAAAATATAATTTTATTGAATTTAAATTATTTTTGAAATAAAATTGTGACATTTGGCCCTATATTTAAAGCGTAATGCTACTGAATTCCAATACTGGTGACGTACAAACTTATTATTTGCGCTTTGTACAGTAGTCATTTCTATGGATTGAGCTGCAAATTTAAGTTTGTTTTTTAATGTATACACTTTTCCGGGATAAAAAGTACCCAGTGTGATGCCCAGTATGTAGAAATATAATTATACCAAATTTCATTGTAATCGAACAGGGTGTTTTTGCGTGAAGCTTAAACAAACAGACAGACCGACTATCAAAAAAAATTTTAATCACATTTGGTTTTGGTATCAATGTACTAACACCCCCCGCTACTCATTTTTTTCATATTTTCAATGAACAGAATTGACTCTTTTACATTTTTATTAAGTCTAGGTTAAGTTTAATCAAAAAGAACTCGTACTACATACTATTTAAAAGTTGTCGTTCACAAACTACGTTTGCGTAAACTTCATGACATTTGCTATTTCTATTGTCAGTGGTTTCGAATAAAAAATGTAACATTTAGTTTTATTTTAGCTTCACGCTTTTATCCCGCATAGCAGATTAGATGGGAAGCACCTAGCGTCAAGACCTCCGTACTCCAAATACACCGAATTTGAGAAACGTGTTGAGCGGCCAACGCCGCGCTTTGCTTGATCAGACCGACGAAATGAAAATAATTTAAGTGTATATAATCATTCCCCCAAGTGGAAATCCAACCTACTGTGTTAACACTCGGACGCTTTTTTACTGCGTTACGACCGGTCTCCAGGTTTGTGTGTTATTCTATTAACTTCACTCTGTGGCAGCTTTATCCTTTTACCTGCAGAATAGAAATAAAACCTAGTGTTCTCTGCCTTCCGTCCGATTTTATGACATTTTAGAATGATGGAATTCAATACCGCGTCATACTAATAACGCGTAATACTAGAACTGAGAAATATTTTAATACAATCGGTGCGCCTAGTTGGGATCAAACCCTGTCATCGTCTTTAGTCACTCTTTCCAACAGCTCCTTGATGCCAACAAATACTAATGGTGTAAATGGCATTTATTTGTGATAATTTTGAATAACTAATGTGGATTATATTTTTACTGTATAGATTTTATGTCTAAGTATCAAGATATCTAATCTTCGATTGTCATGATGATGATCAACCTAAATGAAAATGACATTAAGTATTGTATAAAAGAATTTATTTAATCCATTTCTTTATGATAGTCCAGGGTCAGGAGGTGGCGGTGCCATACAGTTTCCGTCAGGATATCTCTTTTTAAATGCTGCTATTAATTCCGGATCAACTAGGCGCACTCCATCCACTTGGTTGCCAAGCGTTATCCAATTAGGTTGGACATTATGTGGCCGACCAAACAATTCAATTTTCCTTGTCCCAGGACTAAGTCTTTCAATAATACCGTATATTTCATCAGGTTTGTGAGAAGTGGCGCGTACTTCGGCTACTATGACGTCACAATCCAAGCCGCGATTTAAATTTTCCGGATTACCCTTCATTCCCACCAAACAATGTTCCTTTCCATGATTTAGCCAATGCCCCGTGCGACCTGTCCGTATGATCCTTTGCAACTGATTCGTTTTGACCCAGATAAGCTCATCAACTCGTTCGTATCCCCAAAGTTTTAAGCATTCACGACCTAACTCCATCGCTCGACCAGTTACCCACAGAAATATAAGCCCATTATCTTGCAATTGTGGAACACCAAGACATCGCATTTCATCATCTGACATAGTACCATATGGTAGCTCCATGTGAATGTCCCATGGTGGATCCGCCATTATTACAGCAAATTTACCCAAAAATGTCATGTCAAGATATCTTAAGTCACACTGTATCCATTGCGGAGGCGTCAGTGTTAGGACTCCGTCAGGTTTTGCTACCACATTTGTGCCATTGGCAGCTGATTTCTGGGTGGGTTCCGAAGCCGATTTCGCAGTTACATTTGGATCAGCATTATCTACCTCATAATGTACATATTTGCAACTGTCCATGTGGAAGCAGGTGTTTAAAAAGGAACAATCTCCTAATGTTTCATCAGTGTGACTTTGTATTATTTTCTTGAAGTGTAGCTTTTTGCAAGTGTAAGTTGCGTCTGGTTTGTCGCCATCTTGTGCTTTGAACGCGCGGACACACTCAGCTCGTGTACCATGGGGACAAAATTCCATTACTTGAGCACCTAATGTATAAAAAAATAATATTATTGAATTGATTAAAGAAAATTATGTGCAATTAGTAAAATCAAAAATAATAATAATATCAGTAAAATATACATTTTTAGGCATTCCTAAAGCAGATTGGAAATACCTATATTAAAAATAAATACCATAATGTACTGAGTTTTATTATTGTTTACTCCGCCTATTCCTTAAAAGGTAAGGTATATGGAAATAACTCTACTTTAATTTTGTCCACTCAGTGTGACATGCAATGTTAAAATAATAATTATAACTGGTACATTACCTCCTTGACTTTTAAATTTATCAGCTAGTGACTTTTCTTTCGCTGTAGGTTTGCTCAATAAATCCATGATTTCCTCTCCAACTCTTTTAACTGCTTTTTCACGACTTGATGGCATTGCTAACAAAGACTAAAATATGTATTAGTATTAAAATATTTCTATTTACATAAGTTTAATTAAAAAATATATATACCATTATGTCAGTATTATCTTTCACAGTTTTCTTTTCATCTGTTGCAGATTTCAAAATTTTGGGATTTGGGCCTTCTTCTACAGAACTGTTACCTTAAAAAGATATTGTTAATAAAACAAACTGTTTTAATTTTTTTTAATCATTTTTTACTTTAATACCTTTTCTTTTAGCACAAGTAGACTGCTCTTCCATTAATGCTGCTAGTACAGCTGCTAATCTCACAGACTCGGCACTCACTACTTCAATACTTGCATCTGTTGTGCTTTCTGTTCTTTCTGTTATTCTATAATTTTTTTTTTGTATTATAAATATGTAGATATTGAAAATTAAAGTATACTATTTATTCAATAATAAAAATGAATCTAAATATACTTTATTTGTACTATAAAATTAGATATACCATAGAATATTAGCATTTAACTAACTAAGAGACATTTATCTAACTGTCACCTTCTTTTTTCATAATTATGTATAATTAGTTCATAATAAAATTAAATTAGTTCATAATAAAATTAAACCAACAGTTATACTAATTAAATATTAAACAATGCCAAATTAGCAAAGGGAAGACAAGTAAATTACTCTCGTAAGTACTTTCACACTAGCACTTATATTATAATATATAGAATTATTACTTACGTAATAAGCTTTTGTGTAGCAAATTTTTGTAGTAAACTTGCAACAATACCAGTATCAACATCACCCAAACCAGGCATTAAAGCACTGGCAGTAGCTGGTAATTGTAATTGCATATCTGATAGCACTTGGAGCAGACGGACTTCCAAAGAAGCCGATGGGACAGTTTTCGGTTTTTCTACAGAATTTTGAGCTGAAAATTTAAAGCAATGTATAAAAAAATGTATACTTAAATAAAAACAATAAAACTAAACATTTAAATAAGAAATGATTGTTAGATATTTACTTTCATTTTTAGATGATGCCGGACTCGCAATTGTTTTCTCTTTTCCACTGGTAGATGAAATTGCAGAGCCATCATTTTTATCACTTGTTAATGTAGCACCAAGTATGTTCTGCCGCTCTTTTTTTCTTTTTTCTAATTTTTCCCTTAAGCTGTTTCTTTTACTTTTGACAGCTTGAATCTCTTCCCATGCGTCTGACATGATTTGTTTTTATATGCTATACCGGTATCTTAATTATACAATAACATACGTAAAATTTATTTTGCAAAGTAATAAAACATTTTAATATAATACATTATATTATTTCTAGCAACATAGAATTAGTAACAACGATAAATATTATACAACTTCTATACATATTATAATTACGGTGATATAAATAACCACAACAATAAGAGGAATAATTGACTTTGACAATTTACACCAAATGTCAAATAATGTATATGGGCACAGAATAATAAAATATACACCATATGTAATATATACACTATATAACAGAAGACACGATCGACAAATCAACTTGTTCATACTTGTACTTGAAATTTTATTATGATTACTAGTAATAATTTAAGAACATCCATAAATACCAATATCATAATCAGTTTTTTTAATGAAAATATCTATGAACAGTATTGAACATTAGTATCGTCAGTATTGCTGATTGTTATTTTTGTCAAAGTCAGAAATGACATCTTTTATCAGTTATCTCTTCCAATAGTCCCACATGTAGGCTCAAATTCATAACAACATTTTTGTGAAATTTAAATAAAAATTAATGAATTCGATTTAATTTCTTGTTTTATCTTAATTACAGATTGAACCAATTGTACGTTTTTAATATCTTATATTTTATTTTATTAAGTATAAGTAAACTAACTAACGACAGGCTAAAGTTTCTTATTTCAATTAAAATGGGAGATACCAAAAAACACTCTATGACTGACGAGGAAAGGCTTGAGCTCTGCAAAAAATTAGACGAAGAGCTTGATGATTTCATTGACGGTTTAGAAAAGAAGACATACACAGATGGGTGGACTGAAGAAAATTGGGAGGTTTGAATAAGTTTTTTTATATATAAAGGGTTATAATTTTTAGATTTAAAATTTTATTTCGACGGAGTATCTTGACACTAGCTTATGTCTATCTACGTTGCTTGTGGATTAAAGCATGAAGGTCATTTTTATATTTATTTTTTATACAGGAAGAGATGGACAAACATCCATTCTTTATGAAAAACACTCCTGTAGATGGGGAACTATCGCCTTTGGCGGAGGGCTTAGCAAAGCTTAAATATGACCCAGATGAGAATACACCACAAGAATTAGCAAATAATTATAAAGAGGACGGAAACTTTAATTTTAAACACAAAAATTATAGGTTGGCTATAATGGGGTAAGTAAATGGTATATTTTATTTCATATGATAAAGTCTTTATAAATGTGAATATAAGAAATTTTTCTATATTATTTTTAGATATACAGAAGGAATTAAAGTAAAGTGTGAAGATGCCGACACCAATGCTAGTTTATACAACAATAGAGCAGCTGCACATTGGTACTTAAAGAATTATCGTTCAGCATTATTTGACAGTGAAAAAGCTTTACATTTTGACCCTAAACATACAAAGGCCAGAATAAGAGCAGCCAAAGCAGCTTTAGAGGCTGGACAATATGATTCATGTATTGAACATTGTAAAAAGTTATTAGAAGAGAATAATAATAATGAAATTGTAGAACTATTAAATAATGCAAAGAAAAAGAAAATGGTGAAAGAGAGAGATGACAGAAAAAAGCAGAGGATGAGTACAAAGAAAGATGAACAGAAAGAAGAACTTATTAAAGCAATAATACAAAGAGGTATAAAAGTATCAAAGTGTGATGATGAAGATGACATAGACTTGTCTAAACTAGAGCCTACATTGCCCGGAGCTCATGATTCCATAGTGCATATAGACAATGGTGTGTTAATGTGGCCAGTGCTTTTATTATATCCAGAATATCAACTAACAGATTTTGTTAAAGGGTGCCCAGAAGGAGTTCCCTTAGTAAATCAATTAGAACAATTGTTTCCAGCGCCTTGGGATGAAGAAAATAAATATAGTTCTAATAATATCAATGTATATTTTGAAGGATATGACAAAATGCCACATATTGTAGATGCAGTAAAGAATTTAGGAGATATTTTGGTTACAAAATATTTTGAGCTAAGAGCTGGAACTCCAGCATTCTTTGTTTTGCCACGGGGCAGTCAAATTGAGAGAAGGTTTTTGGAAAGTTATCTATAACACACATATTTTGCTTGAATATGTAATTGGTAACATACACATTTTGTAAATAAAGAGATATTTATATTTTTCTTATTGTTTTTTTGATAATGTAATAATTTTTTAATCTATATCCTTTTGCAATTACTTAACCCAAATAAATTCCATTGTGATTTTGATGTATGAACTGTTAAAATTTTGCCACTGAGCTTAAATATAGAGAAGTAAAAAAATTATTATTTGTTTGTCAAGTATAATATGTAAATTTGTAGTATATAATAGAAATAAACTTTCTTCCACAATAAGCAATCAAATAAAAAGGAATATACAACTAGCAAAATATGAATATAAATATTACGCAGTCTCCTTGTTGCTTCATGCAATTTCACAAAAATATAAATTCTATATATAATAGAATATATGAACAAAATCTTGAAACGAAAAAAATTGGATGGCTATTTTATGTAAATATTTATTTTAACTAAAAATATATAATTATATAAAATTTTTAATTCAATTTCATTATATTATCGATTTCACTAAATTATATCTAATTGTCCGAGTCATCATCATTCATCTCAAAGTTCTGATGCGGATAGAATGCCCCGGGCGGCTCAAAGGCGCCTTTCTTATCAGTTATACTAGAATAAGGATGGTGGGGCATAGCGCCCATCCATTGTGGGTACCAGTAGAGGCCCTGTATAACAAAAAAATATTATAATTATAATTAATATTCACTTGCATTCAAAATATTATAATTATAAATAATGTTCACATTCAGTGCATGCGTAGGGCAAAACTTTCGAATAGATAGAATATAGAAATAGAATCCACGATCATGGCATTTACAGTCAGATGTTGTCACTGCTTTATCAAGGCACAGCTGATTTTTTGATTATATTTATTTTATTATAGTTAGCAGTATTTGAACTCGTGCTCTAGTAAAGTATTTTGCTATTAGCTAAGTTCAATTTAAAATTTTATGCCATTTATGTTACTTTTATCTAAATGTGTTAGCATAACTAAAAATATTAAAATAATGAAGCCGGTCGAGGCGCAGTGAGACAGCGTCTGACTATAACGCGATCGGTTGTCGGTTCGATATCCACTCGGGGGAATGAATATATTTAAATTATTTTTACTTCCTCGCTCTGGTAAGACAAAGTGCGGCGTTGAGTTCCACCATTCAACATGCAATGTCTCGAATTCCGTGGGAAGCGAAGTACGTGGCAGGGTTCTGTTACACGGGATAAAAGCGTGAATCTAAAAAATACTCGTGCTCTAATAAAGTATTTTACGACCAGCTAAGTTCAGTTTTAAATTTTATACCTTTTATGTAACTTATCCAAGTATCTTAACATAACCGAAAATATTAAAATAAGAATAATTACATACAAAAATAAGAATAACTTAAATTGCTATAAAAGTTAAAAAACCTAAAACTACTTATTAAAGATTTATTTTTTGTTGTAGCCGGTCGTGGCGCAGAATCTGACTATAAACGTGATCGGTTGTGGGTTCGATTTCCACTCGGGAGAGTAATTATATTTAAAATTATTTCACTTCCTCACACAGGTAAAAAAAAGTGCGTCGTTGAGTTCCACCATTCACCACGCAATGTCTGTTATTCATAATGGTTTTTCTTATAAAAACACCAAGGTGGACTTTTTTGACCATATTTATTTATTTTTCTAATATTTAAGTTTGTGTTCAAACAAGGACCTTTTGCCTCGTACACTTGATTAACAATTTTTTTTGCTAATTTTATTTGAATATTTATTACGTAAAATATTTTAATCTTACTTTACTTCCTCCTGCGGCGTTACAAGTAAACCTATCGTCGTGAAGTTCTACAGGATCTAGATAACTTTTGCCAGCTATCGATCCGTAGTTAGGAGGGTACATAAATAAACATCCATCCAGAATATCTGAAAATGGGTTAGATTGATATATATTTTTATTCTTCTAAATTGACATATTTATATTAAAGTAAGTATGTGTAAAATGATAATTTTAATATTACATAAAATGAACTTTAATCATAAAAGTCATTTAATAATAAAAGTGAGGGAGGAAATATTAACTAAAATAAAAACATATACTCTTCGTTTAAAAAGACATCCAAATGAGTTTGACTACGACTTGATGATATCCTCTTGGGTTTTTAAACGAATTAAGATAAAGACCACACCTCGACCACGACCTCCACAAGAACTTTTATTACCATAAATCAGCACTTTTATATTTAAATTCTCCTGTAAATTATATGAATGTGCCACTGGGTGTATGCCATGTACGACAAATATCAAGTCACTAGCTAAATGTCTAGAATGAGCAGATCATAAGATTAGAGGAAGTTAAAAATCATAATAATATTTTATAATATATAAAATTTGGGCCCAATTCTTTTTAGACTAATGGTAAGCTTACATACCTATGTAACTATTACGAGTAAAAAGTTTTCACTTTTTCGCTCCATTTTTAAATGACATAGTATCTACTTAGATTTTTCTAGTATTATTATTGTTTTTATAAATATTAAAATAAGGCTTATATTGCTACCAACGCTATTAAGCCCTATGAGATTCTTAAAAAATTCTAATAATATTTTACTAGATTTTAGCTCTTAAAGAAATTTAAATATATTATTTAATAGTGAGTCGCTTACAAGGTACGGTTACGTTTTCTTCTTCAGTGTCGTCAGGTTTAGGTGTAGTTTCTACGTATGGTGGCACAGGATCTATTCCTGTACCTGGGTCGCCCGGTATTAAAAACGGTCCTAATTTTTTTTTGATTTAAAATAAAATGAATTTTAGTAATAAAATTCTAAAAAGAAAATGAAAGCTCAATTACAGTAAAATGTAAATTAAATGCTTAACAAATTCTTTTCTTTTGTTCATTATGAAAAAAAACATTAATTGTATGTATACAAAATGTATATTACATTTTGTATACATACAATTACGTAAGCCATATTTATCAAAATTACATAAATAATAAAAACATTTCTTTAAAAATGTTAAGCCACTCACCGCCGTAATGATTTGTATAATTCCATTCGCAGACGTGATGATCGCAGACCAATGGTGTGTTGGGCTCTTTTGTATAATAAGTGTTGCCATTTGGTGTGGTCTGCCATTATTTTTTAATTATTAGTTATTTCATGCATAATTAGAAAAACAAAAATAAAATTACCCATGACGTGACTACTTTAACAAGTTTAACAGTTGTAATAATGAGGAGCTTTCGAAAAAGATTAAAATGTTTACGTAATGGTTTTGGTTTCGATCTCAAGTCAAGAATATGTTAAAATTATTTTTATAGTGTGTAACGTTAAGCAGGACAAAGCGAAGTGTAGAGTTGCGTGTCTCATTACAACAGACCATGTCTTTTAAATGGTTGAAAAGTAGAGAATGGAGTATTCATAAACTTATTTGTATAAGTACACCAAATTTCGTACTCCTTTAAGAAACGCTCACATATAATTTACTTGACAGAGTTTCGAAAGTTTTTCTTCACGTATTATATATTATTTAATATATAAATTTAAGTTATAATGACCAATAAGAAATCGTAATGCCTGTATCTCAAGCCTTGTATATTAAAGTCTAGTATGAAGGAGCCGGACGTGATGATGCACGAGGTAGCTGTCAACGGAGGCAGTTTATACATAACGAGACCACATTTGACTATTGCTTTAGGCAGTGTTGATACATCTCTATCCTTTTGAAGTAATTTTTTAAATGGGAACCTGAAAAAGTGTGAATATTGTGATCCTTCTCATATTATTTCTATTTCTATTTTCTATAGTTTCGACTGTAAAATAGACAATCCCGCTTCTTCATATTCACGACGGAATTTCAGGAAATCCTCTTAGTCACTTACACTTTCCAAGATGCCAAATAATACATTTCAAATTTTAGCTCTCTAAACTCGGTTGTTACGGCTGTGTTGTCTTTTAGACTCGGTTTGAAAAATTCGATCAAAACGTCAATTTTTAAAACTATTGTTATCACTATTATTTTAAGTTTTACTATAAAAACTTCAATATTTTTTGGTTATATTACCTAAATACACAAATACCAATATGGCATTCAAGTCCGTGTAAAAAGTTATCCGTTGGAAATGATATGCTTGGATCATCTATGAGATAATACTTCTGTTCATCGTGATAATGCAAAAACCCTAAAAATACAAAAGATCGATCTTTGCAATACGGCGCCAAACCTTTGCCCATGTTGTATATATCACTGTAGAGCTCGGATAAGAATATATACACGTTTTTTCCGCAGTAAAACTCTGAAATGAAATATTAGGTTATTTTCAGTCACGTTTACCAATAAAAATATTTATTATTATATTTTTTAAACATCTTCAGCATTTTACAAAGTTGAAAATCTTATTTAAGATTGCTTTATTTTCTACTTTTTACCCTCTAAAGTAGGTCCCGTCCAGTTAGATCAGGGGTAAAAAATATTATAGTGAGTAACATTTATATCAGGCTTTCACAATCATATCTTTCAGTCAAGTACGTTTCGTCACTCAACTCAACTCAATGAAACGCAGACTAAGAGATAGGTAGCATAAAAATATAAAAAATTAAAGTAATTGTCAATACCTTGGCTGATATAAAATTCCATAGGAACAGGTCCTCCAGTGTAAGTGGCTTTCCTTTCAGCAGCAATAGAGTTATGATTTTCATACATTGTAAGCATATTATCGATTACGTCGTCTAGAGTTATTAGAAGCACCTATAGTAAAATATATTTCTTTTAGAGGAGAAATAACGTGAATCACTTTGTTTATTACTGTCTGTCTATTGGATCTTTTAACATATTAGCTATTAGATGTCAATCAGGTAAGTATTTAATGATTTATTTATCACGTAATTTATTTTATATTATGTATCGTATTGAATATTAGCAATAAATTTAAACATTGTATATATTAGTGCACATATAGTAGATATGCAGGTATCTACTAGATATTTTAAATGTCCAAATATGATGTTTGTACTACGTGTGTAGGTGTTCTACAGATAAAGATTATAACCTACCTTTAATTCTTGTATGTGTAATTTGATAAACCTTCCCAAATGATCAGTTGCTATGTGAACTCGTTCATTAATAAGATACTGTAAAAACAAGAAAATATAAATAGGATTCATGTATGAGTAGGTAGTTTCGATAAAAAGTTCTCGTAATTTAAAATTGCTATTAATTCTTATGTCATTATATTTTTATCTAAATATAATTTGAGATATTGTCTCGAATTCGGTGGAAAGCGAAGTACGGAGTGTCTTGACACTAGGTACTTTCTGCATACCCTGCTATGCGGGATAAAAGCGTGAAGCTAAAAAAAAATTTGAGATCTGTTATTCACTGTCTTTCATACGCACAGGTAAAAACTTTTGGACTTTAAATTGGACTAGAAAACGGAAATCCTTGAGAAGTATATACTAAAGGTAGGTAGTATATATATTTTTCGAAATTTGAACCCGAAATAAAACTGTATTATTATATTGCTAGTACAGGGAACTAGTTTTCTACTGAATAAACATGTTACTATATTCATCGTACCTGATCTTCAGCCGTCTTGATTCTCATCATTTCGTGTTGATAAAGCCATAAGTTGTCAAGTTTGTCTGTAGGGTCGTGTCCGTATATTTCAAAAGCATCAATGATCATTGCGAGAGTGAGGTTTTCATTTGGCTCTAAACAGCATGGGTGGTTCCGAATATTGTAAGGAGACTGAACAAACAATGACAAAATTAAATCTTATACAGATATAATATTATAACATTATGTAATAACATTTTATTACTTAACAGATGAATTCCATTTATTATTTCAAAACTTATCATTTTCAACTTCTACTTATCAGTTTCGTAATTAGAGACGTTATGGTATTATTATTTTGCTTAATAAGCGAAAAAAAATATATGAAAAATCTTCATTTTCTACAGTACAAGTACTCAGTACTTGTAAACCTGGCTAGTCAAAGATAAGGGAGACCTCTTTCTAAGGCTATAGTTAATATCATATAACGGATAACGGTAATCTTTATTTAATTTTATATTATTTTAGTAAATTAACAAAGATTAATTATAAAGCATATTCTATATGAAAATTAACTACTGTAATCATCAGCTACGTCGCTATGACTTGAGTACTCACTGTTAACTGCAAAAAACCAATACATATCGCAAATAAAACGCGTGCACGTATAGAACCTTCCATTTTTCCATCATTGTATCAACGTATAATGGGCTTCCAATTAAAACGTTTTTATTGTTTTATATTCAGATATTATTTTCAACCATTTAAATTGTGGCAATTAGACTTTTCTAGTTTATTTTAAAATGACAATATAAGCTACAGATATTTATTTCATTGGATAAATAAAACCTTGTTAATAAGAATTAAAACTTATGACATATCTAATTAATATTACCTAATATATAAAAATATTTAGCATAATATTTTTTTTACTGGTTTACGAAACCTATTATAGAAAAGTTCAGAAATATATGTCTTTTAATAAATAACTAGTATATATTTTTATTATTAGTTATACTCTAGTATAGGACGAGGGATCACGAAATAAAAGAAGATATGGAATAACATTTTATAATATTTAAAATACACACCTAGTTTTTTTTTCCATCGCAATATATGCGTAATGAGTATTTATAAAACATTATTGCACTCAGTTACATTTCTAATTGTTTTCAATAAGCGTTACGTTAAGTAACAGAAGATAATGTCACATCAATTCTTTACTACGCTCTCAAAACAACAGTAAACATGAATTATTCTACTAAAGTACGTAGAATTAACCGTTAGTTTCACTAATATATATTTGTAAACATTCTAACAATCAATTCCTTTATATATTTTTCTAGTTATATATTTTATTTGGAAGACATGTAAAAGGCAGAATGTATTAAGATTTATGCTTATATTTTGTTTATAGAAATTTATAAATAAAATGACATATTTTTTTACTACTCATGCGTGTGGGTTTATATATAAATAATAATATATAATATAAATATTTATTATAAATCCATTATTCTTTGTAAATTTTCTGTAAAAATATTATATTGTATTGGAAGACTGCTGTCTTGTATTTTCATTGATTTCAATGCTCCTATATATTCAGGTACTGAACAAATAATTTATATTTATTTGTACGTCTATATTTTTTCAATTGAAATATTTGTAAATATAAATAAACTATTTTGTTATTTTTACTGGGCTTTTTCGTTAGTTTAAATTTGAATGTACGTGGCAAATAGCTTTCAAGCTTAAAGCTGCTAAAATATGGACAAAGTTTAAATGTGTCAGGATTTTTAACGTGTTTTATTTTACTATCAAGTGCTATTCAATCAATTTAATTATAACCATCGATTATTTTCGCTTCCTGCAACTAAGATTTAATGAATGTTGATTTCTTGGTATGTTGGTTAAGGAAATATTATATATTACAAAAGATATATTTTTGAGTTAATAGACCCCATAGAGGTACAATGTGGCAGAAATTTTACAGTCTTGACTCTTAAGTTCTCTGACTGCTTTAATGGTCAAGACAAAGACAAAAAAAAGAAGTATAAATCAAGAATCACAGCTTCACGCTTTTATACGCATATTAATGCGTGTTAAAGAGTTTAATTTTTAAACACGTAAAGCTTGTTTTATATTAAAAATATATTGAAGTTGTGCTTATTTTAAACTTTCAAAAAATTATTGCCCATAATAAACATTTATAAGTTACATTTCGTGAGTTAACAATTTCTTAAAGCTAGTCACAAATATTTGTAAATTATTCATCCAGATCCTACTAAGAGAAGCCTTAATTAAATCGTAAATCATACATATATATTAGATTAAGTAAGTATATTATTTTCATATTGTAGATACATTCATAAAATAACTGTATAAATATAATTATATATAGTTATTGTTTGTTATTGTCACGTTAACTTTTATACCATATTCCATTATATATTAGCTAGTCCTAGCAATCAGTATACTACACATAAAACAACACATATTTAGGTACTATAATTAATTATTTCTATGATATATTATCAACAACAAATATTTTTTTTATTATACATTACTGGATATTGGGTCAATTTAGCTTACTAAAATTTTTCCAACAGATTAAAAATGTAAACAGATTAAATATGAAAAATATAATAACGAAAGTGTTATAATCAGTTCAATATATTTTAGAAGCAAGAGTTTTAAAAGGTATATTATAATAAAAAATGGCATTGGATTATTTGTAATTAAATCATTATACTGATATATTTTAATATTTCTTCATTATCTTAAATTTAAGCATTTGTCTTATATGTTAGATTATATATTTATCATGGAAGACTTCGTTGTCGAAGAGTTTCAAATACATAATTTGGAAGACATTGGATTCTTTTAAATAGTTGTAAATATTATTTAAACATCTAATATATGTAAGTATATACACAAAACCTATATAATACGATTGGAAGACATTTTGAACATTGTAACGTAACAGCTATTTATCTTATATCTAAAGAGCTAAAATACATAAAAATTCAATCACATCAGACTAGATATTATTTGGCATTTAACATTTTAAATAATTTGCAACTGTGCAGTACTTATATGAAGAAAATGCGTAAATCTAAAAATAGTTCAACAATAATAATTATCTAAAATGCAATATTAAATTAAAATGGCAAACCAATTTTAAAAGCTTTTATAAGCGCGGATCCTGAATCGTACATACCAATGATTCCAAAGAGAACACCAAGGCCAATTATAAAGTAGTCATAGGCAATAGTAGTGCTTTCAAGTTGGTTTCCCTTTAATTTTAGATGAAAATATGCTGGCCATATAAAACTCAACATAGTTCCTGTGAAACTGCCAATAAAACCCATAAGTATAGCAAAATGTGGTATGAAAATTGCCATGAGGATTGTAAACATTATAACACCAAGCCTCCAAGCAAGACCCCAAACTTTTAGTTCTCCATCTAAGGCATAAATTGGTGGAAATATAGTTTTAGGCTTTCCCCTAAACAAGACGCGTTCCAGTAAATCACATGCAGCATAATAAGGTAATGGATAGCTGAGTACAGCTTTGATGACTAAAAAGAAGTTAACCAGTCCTTTAAAACCAGCTGACCGTAAATTATTTGTAATTACTTGTTGAGTATCATTTTGGAATGTCAAAAAGCACAAATATCCAAATATAGATTTGAAAGCTGCAGCAGCTATATGAGACCAATTTAACATCCATTCAAATCGAGATCGATCTTCCATATTACCTTCCAACGTAGGTAAAAAGATTTGCGAGGTGTATGAAAACACTATAACACCTAAGCTGATAGGAAAATTCTCAAAATCTAGCGACCACTTCACTTTCGACCAACCCCAATCACCAATATAGAGAATGCAGTAGCCAAGTACGATCGCATTTATAATAAGATGGCTCATGGTGCACCAAAATGACAGCATGCTGACACTTTTCAATGATTTTAAAAATGCTAATGGTAGCAAAAATATACCAGTCAACATCATCCATGAACGAGTATCAATTGAGCCATCTGGAAAAGTACCAATCATTAGATCACCACATACGACGACGTATAGGATGCATGTCATGAGAAGTTCTATAATTTGGGCAATATTGACTACTTTTGCGCCGTACTTTCTTCCAAAACATTCTTTTGCAATACTAACGTAAGAATCTCGAACTCGTACGCGCTGTCCAGAGACAGGATCGTCTTCATATAGACATTCTACAAGAATTTTACCTGTGTAGCAGCAAATATGAGCAATTCCAATCATGGCAGCAATTGCCCAGTATCCTCCTTGAAGAACAGCGAAAGGCAAAGACACAACGAACATGCCCTGTAAAAGAAATAAATTTATGATACTAAAGATAAAACACAGGATAATTGTTAGTTTCGTAAAATGTTATAGGAACCTATACCTGAATAGCATTGGTGACGTTCCAGGCGGCTTGAAATTCATTAATCTTAGCACCAGGTTTTCCACCACCTTCTTCAAAACCACCTTCTTCTGAAGAAGCATAAAAATCTACGCTCTGCATACTTTGTGTCCTAAAAGCAAAGAAAATATTAGACTTCTTGCAAATCAATCTTATCAGGTATTTATTCTACCTATATATTTTTGTTACATTTAAGATACTAGTTTTATAAATATGATTGCTAACCTGGGTGCCCCATCTTGCTGGGGATAGGTATTCTGGTAACTGGTAAAAGAATCTTCAGCCTGTAATTCGCCACTCAGGAATGGATTAGTTGGGTTTGTAGATTGATATGTTGGCGAAGTAGTTTCATTCATTGTAGACAGCTCACAGCTTTCTCCCATATCTGGCATGAGTAAATATTACATAACGCTTACATCAAATAGATTTTAAAATACTTAAAATTAAAGTTAGATAACGTATGAAGCGTATGAAATAAATATTTTTATAAAATTGTTTTTCTTTCTTTTTTTATTTACAAAAAAAAATATAAAGAAAAGAAAAAATACATAAAAAAAATTATACAAAGTAAGTATATTACATAAAAGTTAAGAAAAACCTTACCCATGTTAGCAAATCTAACATTCTGAGGCGGGCGTGGAGGCTGCCCTGGCTTTTCCGGTACCTGCTGCCTCACAGTCTGCATCGCTACATCCAGCACATTCTTGATAGGTGGTATCTTTATACGCCCCAAATTAATCATTTTTCTTTTTTTTATTAGCTTGGCCGTTAATATTTAAACTTTGACTTTAATATATATTTTTTTTATAATTACTCTTTTATATATATGAAGGAATATGTCAAAATTGACGTAACAGGAAGACTTGGATTTTTAAAACTAACTCTTACACTTTAAATATTAATAATTAACACTAAAATGGAAGACTTCTTTACACTACACTAGATAAAATTACTTTACATTATTGTTTTGCCGTGCCCTCGGTATGAGCAGCCATTTTAAAATTAATATTTTCTGCGCCCATTGTTAAATATACGATATCCCTATTTTTAATATCACTTTAATTATTATATTGTCGGGTTTGTTAAACTAAATGGATATTTTGGATGATTTAGACCATTTTAAAAGGTTTTCTTTAGTACAATGGCTGCTCGCACGGTTGTGTCGTTTGGGTGACTTCGACGCGGTGGAGATGCGCGGCAGTGCGATCGATATGAACGAATTTGTTCCTTGGCACAATGCCTCTATAATAACCGGATATAAGATACCTTATTGGAACTAGATTTGTAGGTCCCATATGTAATAAGTTCGGGTACATTTTGGCCCATAAGAAATATATGAGCTAAACCAATCAACCTAAAACTGCTATTTTATAAATTATTTTATTTAATAAAAAGTAATAAGTTTCAAGTAGGTTAGTTATAATATTATAAGGCAAATAAATAAAACGTAGTTTTTATAGATAAATTTTAATTCATTCTTTTAATATTAAAGCCATGTATCTATAGGGTATATGCTAAAAAGGTGCAAAAAATAGTTTATAAAAAATAATATATCAATCATTGAGTACTTTTATATATTACCGCAATTTAAAAAAAAATATTTTTATTGATTGTTAAAAATCTCGTAATTGGTTTGAACATTGCAGTTGTTATGTGCGGTGTAGCGATATGAGCTTATCCAGTGCTCGGGGTTTTGTGTCATATATTTATCTAATATGGCTCTTGAAAATGGTTGTAAGTATTATTGAAAGTAGATTGATTGTCGAATTAGTATTAGTTAAAGAATAGGTACGAAATTAAGTTTAAGTTAGAAATACAAAAAAGAATGAATCGTTCTCAATGTTCTATTATACTAGTTTAAGCTACAAATAGTTTTGCATATACGATAAACACGCGGAGCAACTACGCAGCAATTCCAATTGTTTTCAAAAATGTATTTTCGAATTTTAAAAAGTTTTAATTTTAAAAATTGTAACTACCTATATACGTAGTCTATATCGTATCGTATCGTACGTAGTAAATATAAAAAATATAAAAAATAATAAGAGGCCACCGAGGTTCAGTGGGCCTGCGTGTAAGTAACTGAGAGTAAATGCGATGGTTGTGGGTTCGATTCCCACTCGGAGAGTGTTTATATAGTTTATTTATTTTCATTTTCTTACATTTGGTAAGAAAGGACACCGCATTCAGTACCACCACCAAACACACAATGTCTTGAATTCGGGCACAAAACAGAGAAAGAACAGTCCTAACACTAAGTTCTATCTGCTTACTGTGCTATGCGGAATAAAATGAGACGCTAAAAAGAAGCATATACATACGTTTGTGTATAACTTTTTAATATGTTTTTGATAACTGTATCACTTAGTAATAATAGAAAGACTTGTGATTAACCGATTTAATTTGGCGGACTCGTTTTGGTTTTTGCTATTGGAACTACATCAATTATTAACGAAATTATCGTATTTGATACTTCAAGCATCTAATAAAAAATTTCCTAGGCTTAAAGCCGTAAAACTAAAAATCATCAAATATTACGAGCGTGATTGGCGCACTAAAGAACAAACAGACAGTCAGTCAAAAATTCCACTTATTCTGAGTATATTATTAACTGTATAGTGTATAAATTAACATACAAATCTAAATTTTTGCTTAAATGTTTCACGTACAGGATTGACTTTTCTGCTCTATTATATATGTAGTAGTCGTAGGCCTATGTAGATTTTCGTTTTAAAGTCATTGGATGGTAGATTATAATATAATACGTATTATTATGATAATTCGATACTTATTGTTATAATTATTGTGAGGTTTGCAACTTAAGCGAAAACAAAAGGACGAAATAGCTATAGTTGAAAGTTCACGCGGGTCAAGCCGCGAGCGGGCAGTTAACTTGTATTAAAATCCGCGAATCGCAAGGACAGAGTTTCTATTATCACAATCTTTCACATTTTGTTGAGATAGGCGGAGAGAGACTCAATTAAAGATAGTCCGTTCTCCACTATTCGCCTATTTTGTAATTATACAAAAAATATTTATCTACTCTACTTCTTTTAATAAGCTTTAATGATTTCAAATTTAATATTTTACTATTTTTTAGCTTCACGCGTGTATCCCGCATAGCAGGGTAGACAAAATGTACCTAATGTCAAGGCACTTCGTACTTCGCTTTCCACCAAATTCGAAATATTTCGTGTTGAATGATGGAACTCAACGCCGCACTTTGTCTTACCAGAGCGAGGAAGTAAAAATAATTTAAATATAATCACACCCCCGATTGGAGATCGAATCCACAACCGTTCGCGTTTAAAGTCAGACGCTGTCCCACTGCGCCACGACCGGCCTCAAAATCATTGACAAAATGTATATATGTTGGAATAAAAAATATCCATAAGCAATTTTAGTTCTGCTATTTCATCAATTCAACAACACTCAATTCCGCATATTAACAT
Source organism: Dryadula phaetusa (assembly GCA_032432895.1). Classification (NCBI taxonomy): domain Eukaryota; kingdom Metazoa; phylum Arthropoda; class Insecta; order Lepidoptera; family Nymphalidae; genus Dryadula; species Dryadula phaetusa. The sequence continues at coordinate 387,012 of JAOYRS010000078.1, forward strand.
CGATTTAATGTTCTTAACATAGATAGAATAATATAATTTCATTAATAAAGTGGTTTTAATTTTGACTTTTACTATGTTTAAAGTGTTATTCCACACTTCCGATGTATAATATTGACTGGCATGACTTAGAGGTCAGAGCGCTTGGACGATTTCCAAGTGGCGCGGATTTGAATCCCACTGTGTTCAAATTTTTATACGTTTTTTCAAAACATCATCTATGTAAAATTTCATATATATTGATCCATAGTATTCCAATTCGAAAGACTATACAAGATTAATTAATAAAATATTGATTGTTCAAGGATGCTTACGATATTCGTCGTCACCCATGTTGTCAAGAACCGAGTGAAAACATCACTCTGGCAATGATCATCGATGCTTACGAGATTTACGGTCACGACCCCACTGACAAGCTTGATCATCTCGCCCACTATCAGATTGAGATGATGAAAATTAAACGGGCACCGGATCAGGTTCTTTATTATATTGAAATACTATTTCTTTTTTTAATTACTTAATATGTAAGTATTTGTTGTAATAAGCACAGTTGTCGCAACTCTACAAGATGAAACAATACCTTTCAACAGCTAAACGAAATGGCTTAATAATTTTTACATACTATGTAGATTTTGTATTTAACGATTGTTTAATGAATGATTTAATAAAAAAAAACTATATCAATGAACGCTGAAGCAGGAGTAGCTTATAACGATAACAATACAGAAACTCCTTACAAAATCTTAGTAGTAGGTACATAAGAAGTATGAATAATTTATATATTTTACTGGTTTTGTAATTTTACATGTACAAGTATCATACTAAAGCGATTTATATATTTTTTATATCTCACCACAGTATATTATAAACGAGCATGTACACATAGCTACTGATCACCTCGGAAGATTTATTACGTTGCATATCAAGGAGTTAAAGGTAAAATATTTTATCAAAATTGATTTATTTGATTTAGCTGTATATATCAATAAGTCAATGTAGCGTAAGCTTCATAAGCAGATCAAAGCTATTTTAGTCTATTTTATATCACTTTTCTAATTTACTTGAAAACTTTAAAGCGTGTTCCTTTCCTTTATATATATAAATAAAAAATTGTTTGTTAAGGTTCTGTTAATCGCTCTAGACGATGCAATAGACAACATGCTAACGATGTATGATAATCACAATGCAATTAAAAATGAAAGAGTAGCCACGTATAACTCAGCAGCCGGAGGAGCTGTTCCATCTGAGTTTTATCTAAGTCAAGGTAACAGTCGAAGCAGAAGTAAAGTATTGTGTATATATTTTAAAAACCATATTTTATGTAAACAAAACTTTTCTCTTTAATTATCTTGTAGAGTTTTACTGCGGCAAGAACGTTTATATTTTTCTATCAGAACTCTACAGCGATATTTATAACATGGGACGCGGCATCACTCCTTACTGTAAAGATCGAGGGTTTCACTTCCTCGGTTTTATACATTTCATGGATGACACTAAGTATTTTTTGGAGGAAGATCCAAGCGTTTCTTTTCAAATGGATAACTATATACATGGTCTGGAGTGTCATTTGGGCATATGCATATTTAGGTAATTAATTTTGTAGCATTTTTAAGTAACTATTTTCATGCATTTCATTGCATTTCATATAGTGGAAAAAATGCAAAAATCATGCCAATGCACTTGGGAAATGCGTTCCCTGCAAAGAATCATCACGGTTCAAGTTTACTTGTATGTACCAAGTTACGACCTGGATAAAGCAAAGTATTGGGTTCTGTCGCTCAATATAAGTATGCGTGGTTTCTTTGAAAGGTGCGAGAAGATAAAAAATAATTTTATTATATTAATATGTCTATTGTTATATATTCCATAGGTTTCCTTTCAAAAAGAACCTACAGCATTTAAGAGACGTGTCAACAATGCCGAAAGCGATCGTAAAATGTGGTCTTGTTATGTACAAATTGCCACCATTAACTGCTGTTTCCTGCATTGTAACGTCTGGCTCCTTTATTTTGGACTTCAATATTCAGGGAATAAGATTTAGGCATTACGATTATATGCTGGTGAGTTACTCAAAGTACCAAATGAGGTTGGTGATAAATGTATTGTATAAATTCATTCATCCGTTTTTCTTTTTCCATGGTGGAGTACGAAGTGTCTTGACACTAGGTACTGCCTGTCTAGACTGCTATGAGGGATAAAATCGTAAAGCTAAAAAAAATGAACTTATCAATCTTCTTAGGCCACTAAAAATAAAAAAGTAGCTAAAATACGTAATAAAATAATGAATAGAATATGAGCATAGGTAATATTGAAAAGCTCTAGATAGTATGTTTTGAACTTAAGATTATGAAATGTTTCAGTTCATGCCAAATGGACACTCCTATTACACAAAAGAAAAGTATTCACCTTTAGTATGTGATCATCATGTGTGTGAATGGAATAATACTAATTTCTATGGAGGTAAATTATATTACACGTACAGTATATAAATATTTTCTTTCTTTTAATTTTTTAAATCGCATTACACATGAATTGTGTATGAAATAACTTTGGGCCACATATGGCCCGCATGTACATACATAAAAAGTGGTTGTCAACGTTTCGTTACTATGTTGATTATGTGTAAAAGATGAAAGAAATATATTTAAGCTTATGGCTATACTAGAATAAAGGACTTTGTAAGCATATAGAAAAACAATAAAAACTATCAATAAAAATGTTTTTTGGATGTAAATTCTGCTTTTCAAACTATATTGATGAATGAAAAATGAATGATCTTTAAATAACATCTTATTAATAAAACAAATTGTCAACAGTTATCGCTTGTTATATAATTTTTGACATAATATATCTTGAATGAATTACTACTTTCACCTAATCATTATAGATATATATGGCATAATTTTTTTAGGTCCATTCATAATACCTGGAGATCCAGGATCTGGGCTGTCCCCAGTTCCACCGTTTATCGAACGGACCACAGAAGCGTACCGCATTTCCACTGAACCGCCAGGACATGACTATACTAATATTACATGTATTTGTTTTTCTTTATACATACACATTTTCTGTTTGTTCTGTTATTAAACAACTACAAATATTTGCCGATAACCAGCTTAAAGTATTGTTGCTAACACTTATCCAATATTTAAATTATTCCCTAGTTTTTTTAAAGATTACATTTTTAAAATTCATACATATTTTCATTTTCTTGCTTAGACTAAAAGATGCTTTAAATTAAAAAAAAATAACAAAATATTAACAGTGACTTATTTACTAAGAAATCCAATTTCCAATGGATAACTCTCTAAAGAATTATTTCAATAACGATCTCTCTATCCTATACATGTTACAAATAACTTAATTAATTTAGAAATGTATCAGTTTTTTTTTCATATTTTTGTTTTTATTTATTTTTTTATTTATTGTGCCTATATAATATTGGATTTTATATTTTAGTCAGTTTGGACGGTTGTTGGTTTATGTTCCCACCTAACTACGGTTCCATAGCCGGCATAAGCTACCTCGATCCGCTCACCGTCAACGAGTATAGATATACATGTTCTGGAGCTGGAAATAATAAGGTATCTGTTCTTAAATATTTTTTTATTATAATTGATGGCATCTCACTCACTCACTCTCTGGTAAATATAAGTTTTACGTGATAAGATTTTTTTCAATTTTATGTATATATAGTTTGAAATAATATCTTATGTTATATATAACGTATTGACCCTGGAAGTTATAAATGAATATCACGCTGTTATGCCGCATAGCAAGGAAAACAGGAAGTATCCAGTGTCAAGACACTCCGTACTCTGCTTTCCGCCGAATTGACATTGTCTATTAAGTAGATTTTTTAATAAAATCACTCCTCCGAAAACTTTTTAAGTAGAATCACTCCATCGAGTGGGAATCAAACACATAATCGATAGCGTTCATATTAAGACGCTGTCTGATTGCGCCATGACTGGCCTTAATTTTCAAGTCCTTTTTGTTGGCTAAGAGCAACATTTTTTTGCTTTTTCGTTACACTTAGTTTTATTAATTAATTAATATAATGGTAATTATTTTTTATAATAATACAGGGCCTATATTGGTATCCACAATGGATGGGTGCTCCGCCTCACCATCCATACCCTCGTTCCGGGGATTCCCCTTCTAATTTAGTAATGGGGAGTCCAGGAGCTTACTACCCGCATTTAGAAGGACAAATACCACCTGAAATTCATCTACCATTATTAAAAAGTAATAAATAATTTGAAAGAAATGTTTTATTTAATATATTTAACATAATTATCACTGTTTTATCGATTTCTATAAATCTACTGCACTCATTAAGCTTATCTAGAACAGTATCTCAGGGAGTTGGTAAATAGGCACGCTCATTCTGTTTCTTATCCAACAAACTTACTATGCATGAGTGGTGGAATGACATTTAATATTTTTTACCTATTCCATACAGCTATCTCTTTCATATTGAAAAATATAGTATATCTCTCTTATACAGTCTTCTATATGATTTCTTCTGAACTCAATAATATTTCGCGTTTCTTTTCGCTTCACGTTTTTTATCCCGCATATTAGGGTATACAGGTAGTACCTATTGTCAAGACACTCCGTACTCCGTGTGCGTACGCAGCGTACAGGGTGTCTTAACACTAGGTACTTTCTGTCTACACTGTGATGCGGGATAGCAAGCAAGAAGTCAATAGAGTGATTTTAATATCATAATAAAGCCTTCTCATTTCAAAATGTGTTACTTGGCTGTGACTTTTCCACCAATGTTTGTATGTATATTACAGTTATTTATATGCAAATCTACAAGAAGCATAGGACACTAAGCTCGAGTAGTGAATTTATCAGGTATATCGCAAGATAATTAAAAAATGTTTTTTTTTTTAAATAATTTTTTATGTATTAAGTAAACTAAATTTATCGTAAATATGATGCTTTTAGATTACCATAAGGGAGAAACACTTGTACGTTAGTTAAAAATTAGGTATATTTTAGCTAAAACCCTAATTATAAATATTGTAAGGAGCAAATAATAAAAAATAAACAATTACAATTTTTAATAACTTTATTCATATTCTTATCATAATTTACACAAACATAACGAAATCTAATGTCAACTTCAAATGACAGCTGTCACATGTTTATATAGATAACTAATAAGTGGTGCTAAAAAAACATAATATTAATTAAAATAAAAAGGATTGCGTATTGTCTGGGTAAATACTTTTTATGCAGTATCTACAATTACTAACAACTTATATAATTTTCTAAACTATTTAATACTATCAATCAAAATGGGTATATCACACTCATATTCTAAGGAAAGTTAAAGTAATAAAATTAATTATTTCCAAAATAATTATAACTAAAAGTACACACAATAATATTTTTTAGATTGTCATTTTAAAAATGGCCTAACCAAAATTATGTAGCAAAATTGTGGTAAAAAAGAAACAGGCCACATATATATAAAAAAAAACAATCAAGCTGAGAAATTAATAATGTACTGTTATGCCATTTTGGTTTTTCCTTATTTGTTACTTATATATGTTAACGTAGGTTAACGTAGGACATTAATATAAGAAACAAACAGAGTGTTAACATTGAGTTGCATTAAACAAAAATGGAATGGTAGTTTGTGTTGTAAATATGATTAAAAAAATGTTAGTAAATTAAATATGTATATAAAATTATAATACATAACAAATGTAACAAAAAGGAAAATATTTTAATAAAAAACAACATATATAAACTGTACCTACATATCATCAAGTAAACAATAAACCTAAATGCAGAAATTGAACAAATGTTTAATCGAAAATATAATTTAATATTAAACATATAGTTATTATTGACATATCAATATTCGGTATTATATATAATTATATTATATCTACATACATTTACCATAGGTTATCGGTGGAATTCCAACATATTACATATAAATACTAAAGTTACTACAAAAATAGTTTCTAGAAGTTGAGGAAAAAAGAAGGTTATGAAAATAGGTTCATACATAATAATTTCATATATTAATACATAACAATTTCATATATTATAATACTTATGGAAATAAAGAAATATTTGTTTTCCTATACATAAATATACAAAATAATTCATATATATAATGCATATTTTTAAATTTTGTTTAAAAGAGTTTGATAAAGCTTAGATGGCCAATCAATTTGATCTAAGAATAATCAAGTCAAGAAAGATGATGCTCTCACAAATAAAACATAATATTACTATAATAAATATATTCTTTCTGAATACTTATATTCTTATTTTTGAATTGAATGTATTATATTTTACGTTTGTTTTTTCTTGTATTATTTTTATTTATGGTGGCAAAACATGAACTGATAATAAACTATTATTATTAAAATAATATCTAGTTATTAAGACAATCCATATTATCATTAAAAATTTGAAAATTTATAATCTTATAAAACAATTTTCATGTAAAAGGTAACATTGCTTAAATAAGATGCATAGACTTAATTTTGTAAAAAACTTAGACAACTGACCAAATCAAAATAATAAAAAAATCTTGTTTTTTCCTTTTTGTGTATAACAATTTTATAATTTATTATAAATTTTATACTTTATTGCACAAAAAGAACCGGTTTTCTTAAAATAATGTCTTAATATGACGTCTATGTAATATAATGCCAAATTAATTGTTACCTTTGTTTACTCATTTTACATTACTATATATGTATACTATGGACACGTTATTTATGTGTATCTTAATAACTATAGTCAATCGGTAGGTATATATAATGAATAAGATCTTTTTGTTATAAATCTAGTGTTATCGCCACGCAGAAAAATCTTTTTTATTATTTTAAATCTGTATTTTTATAGGTAATTTATCTGTCATCGAATAAATAACATTTCAAATGTAATGAAAGAAAACATTTCGTAAATTATTCAATCAAAAAATATTAAAACAGCTTATTATTTTCAAAATTAATTATTTATAATTACATACTTTTATCAATTTGTCTCTATAAAATGATAAAAGTTTTAACTGTGTGGCGATATTGCGTAAGTAATTAGTGTTGTGCTATCGGCCGTAGGGTTGCCACTTTACACCTAACATTTATATAATGACGTTTACATCAAGTATTATGTATAATAATAGTTTTGTATAATTTTAGAAATGAGTACTTTTATACTTGTGACTTTATATTTTATTCTCATAAAGCACATATAGAGGGCAGTTTTTGATATTATACTAAAACAGTATTTGGCAACCCATTCTTAATAAGTATACTTCAATTACATATCTGTCAATAAAGATCATATCATAAACATACACAGATTATACATTATAAAAAATAAACAAAAAAATAAGTATCTGTCAATTTCATCATACTAATTAAAATAAAAATTTACAAAGTATAATTTTTCAACACAGTAAATATTTTTGCGGACATTGATTTTCAAACAACCAAAAAAAATTGTTTAATATATTTACAATCGATATTTCGATTTTTTTTATATGGACATCGATTTTTACTATCGATTTAATATATCATGTGCCATTTCGGCTGTTTAAAAGCCGAAATAGGCAAACAATCAGGCTTTCTGCTCCACAGGCTCTTCGATCTCAAACTCTTTTTCCCAGCTCTCATCTGAATTCGCGCTTGCATCATCTTTTACTTCTTTATCGCCAAAATAATCTTCCACCATATTATTTCCGCACTCGTCTGTCTTTTTGACAGGAGTTTTGATATTTTTATTAATTTTATCTAATTTGTTTGTGTCATTCTTATTTGTTTTTGCGTTATTATTTTTAATGTCACGTGGTTTAGCTTTTTTCGAGGCTATTTCCTTCTCATATTCTTCAAGGAGCAGAATCTGTTGTTCCTCTGTTAACTCTACATCGTTTGCAAAATCTTCTGCGTGAAAAGGGAAAAGGAATCTTAGCAAGAGATAGCGTTGGCATAGTCATTCATGTACGAGTGGCGATATAAAAATGGTGTCATGTTAAAACTAAATTCAAGTATCACAAGCTCAATTGACACGATACATCTGTACTAGTTAAATTGTGAAGTATACATAATGTTTATATTTATACTGTATAATTGAATATTTAGTTATATAAAGGCCATTTTTTTGTTCAAATAAAGCAGAGTATAAAGAAACTAAGTATTCTATAATAAAATGTGTATAATAATTAATATTATCTTTTAAGCATAATGAAATCTAGTTATTAATTATGGGCATAAATTTCAAAGGTAAAATATATATAAATAATTTGAAGAAATGCAAACAAGAATAATTTTGAAATTTGTTTAATACTCTAAAATACAAACTTATTATTTTTGTTATATAGGTTACACAGAACGATTATGTTTAACATCAATTTTAAAAATTAAATTTCTTCTATCTGTCAGAGCAGTCAAATAAATGATTTGAAACTTAAAATTATCGAATTATTAGTACATAATTATAACTTAATATATTTTTTACAATTATTTCTTTTTAATAATATTTCAAAAGCGATTTGATATCTCTTTCAGGTAGTGTTAAGTAGATATATGTAGTGTTGCATATTACTTACCGTCCTCCCAGGTCACACTGTCTATATCCTTCTCTTCCACTGGTTCCGGTATTATACCGGAGAGCACCTTTTTTGGACTTCTATACAAAAAAAAATAACGAGTTAATTAATCATTAATACGTTTACGAATTTTTTATACTAAAGGGTCATCCAATTTTGTCACACTTTAAGGAGGTCAATAAAGTGTGACATTGTTCAGGAACCAGCCGCGGCAAGGACAGGGGAGTGGTCAAAAAGTAATGAAATTTAGGTGACGTAGTTTATGATGACGGCCTCTATCTATTTATTTATTAAAGTAAGGGAATTTAATAACGCTATTTCGATACACTTTTTACAGTCTTATTTACGAAAACCTGCACTTGAAGATTTGCATGCGTGTCCGATTTCGATGACAGCATATGTATAATTGCGTGATATGTCAATATGGTCAGTATAATGAGATGTATTATCGTGTGTTCCTTTTAGTCCCATTTTTATTTTATGTGGGACTTGTTGTATATTCGATTCACACTCGAATAGTTATATATCTACAATTTATTTTCATTTCTCCGCTCTGGCAAGACGTAGTGCGACGTTTAGTACGCCACTCAACACGCAACGTCTAGCTTTTGGAGGAAAAGTCAGTTAACAGAGTGTCATGACACTAAGTTGTCTCTGACTACCTCGTTAGGTTAGGGCTGGTCGTAGCGCAGTGTAATAGCGTTTGACTGTAAACGCGATTGGTTGTGGGTTCGATTCCCATTCGAGGGAGTGATTATATTTAATTTATTTTCACTCATTTTGATAAGACAAAGCGAGGCGTTGAGCTCCGCCGCTAGGTACTTTCTATCTACACTGCTATGCGGGATAAAAGTTTGAAGTTAAACATGTTTCTACAGTACATAGGTACGTAACATATTAGCAGTGTTCACAGTGATCATAAACTTCCTATAACTGTAAGTTACCCAAAGTGAATGTCTGAAGTGAAACATAAATTAACTATAACTGTAAGTTACCTAAAGTGAATGTTTATAAAAACTAATTTGCATTTCATTTGACGTGAATATTTTTCACATAAATTGGCGGTTTATCACACAATACGCATTTTAGTATGCATCTTCGATTTTATCGACTATTAACCTTAAGTTTCATTAGTTTTATATCTTATATCTGATATAGGTGTAAGAAATTTGAATGAATGAATCTTTAAACATATAAAAAAGAATACTTTCTCTAAATAATATTAGTTCCAAAATTATATAACAAGTATTATTATTATCTTTTTACAAGGCTGCTTTTTACCTTGTCGTTTATAGCGAACTTTTTCTTTGTCAAACAAAGGTTATAAGGAATTGTTGGAAGCAATAATAGTTTTTGTACACATTTTTTTAGGGATTTATTTAATTGGTTTCGTGTGCACTTTAAACATTATAGTAATTTATTCTATATTTGGAAAAATATTTATCTTTCATAGTTAATATAAGTATATGTAGATAAAATTGTAATAATTTTAGGCATACTAAAACTTTTTAGTTGTAAATATCAATATTAATATTTAAAAGTTGTTTAACAATCACAAAACTATAAATACAAAAACTAAACTACCTATTAATTATCACTTCAGTGGAATAATAATAGGTAAATCTTTAATAGTACCCTTTTTTAAGATAAAAGTACAAAGTTGCAAAATATATACTCAACACTGCCTGAGCCGCTGCTAAAGAAAAAAAAAAACAGCGTCTGACTGTAAACGCGATCGGTTGTGGAGTGGATTTCGAATCGGACAAATGAATATATTTGAATTTTAATTTCATTTTTTCGCTCTGGTAAGAGAAAGCGCGGCATTGAGTTCGACACTCAACACGTAATATCTCGATATTGGGCGAAAAGCAGTGTTTTAAAACCAAGTTATCTATCTAAGTAATATGAATTGTAAGACTTACTCTTCAATGGGCTGCACGGTGGTTTGCAAAGGCAGGTGAGCCAGCACGGGGTCGGCGCTGGGCGCGGCGTCGTCCGCGGCGTGCTTGCGCGACGCCGCCGCCAGCCGGTCTTGGAGCAGCGCCACGCGGAAAAGATATCTGCGAGATATAGACAAGTGTGCGTCACTTGTAGGTAGCTACTATATTATACATTATAATTCATTAATATCCTATTAATATCCTATATTTCCTATTACCGTAGAAATTTCGAGAAATACTATATAATCTTATATTTTCCTTACATACACACACACACACACACACACACACACACACACACACACACACACACACACACACACACACACACACACTAAAGTTGGGTTGTTTGTCGGTCACTTAGTAACGGGAGTTTTATGTATATACTATGTTTTATGTATATACATTATTAATCAAGTAGTTGTAGCTCGGGGACAGCGAGTTCTTTTTTGGCTTTACGCTGTTATCCCGCATAGCAGAGTAGATAGAAAGTACCTAGTGTCAAGACACCTCATACTTCGTTTTCAAACTTCGGATTCAAGCTCACAGCCACTTAACTGTTACATAACTTTCTAATCCGTATAATGGACTTAATAATTATAAATAATAATATAACATATATGTATGATAAAAAAACCAACAAACCTCTCCCAAAACTCCTCATGCGACACAGCATCCGGCACCAGCTTGTCATACTGTGACTTGAGTATGGGGTTCGAGTCCAGTCTGCGCACCACCGAAGCAAGACTGATCACCGTCTCCGAGTCCTCGAGACTACTTCGCCAGGCTTCGAACTCTGGACTGTACGCTGGTACTATGTATGTAGCGTCTACACGTTGAAGGGCCTCCAGTTCTTTCTGTGGATTAAATTTAAAAATAAAAACTTCCTTGTTTCCTAATAAGACTTATTTATTGTGTTATAATAAAAAATGCATTCTTTACTGCACACACACAAAAAACAAATGACAAATAGAAAAATATGCATTATAAATTACAAAAGTGTATATATCTCTGAAAGAGATTTCTTCCAGTTAACCTATTAACATGGATATGTAAGGAGGGGATGAGGTTAGTAAGAAAATTTCATCTTATCTAATCGAGTGAATAACATAATAATATGTGCTCTTTCAAGAGTCCATAGTAACTTTTATAGTTACCAAAAGGTACATTAATACATTTTTAGGTACTGCTGCACCAATACGTAATAATGATTCCTAACAAAACATATTTGAAATATATTTCTATTCATATAGTTTCGTAAAAATAAAAAAAATGCAATAAGGTTAGCAAATGATAGGGTATATCATTTACTAACCACAAAGATTGTGACTGATTGAGACTGCTATATAACAGTTTCAAAGTGACGAAATTAGCTGTGTATTGCTTAATTACTTAGAATTCAATATTTAATGGCATTTCAATATGATTATTTTCTGTTCAATTATTTTAATAGATGTCATAAATGTCATAAATGATGATGATGGAATCTATTGTACTGCAGTGAGACACAGAGCGACTGCTCGTATAATCTTTGATTTTGGTATTCGAAAATAAAATTTTGAAAACTAGACGTATCAAACACTTTACAACAGTCCATGGTCACAGGTAGATGGAGGTGGCATTCTTTTGTCAATAGACAAAACAATTTATTATATAGTTTTATTTTCACTTTTCAGTTGTGATAAAACATAGGTTAACATTGTCTTCTACCACTAAAGACCCTAAGTCACGAATTTGGGTGGAAAATGGATAACGTTATTAAAGAAGCAAATTACAAGCCAATATTTACCTTATATGTAGACAACATGGTGGTATCACCAGATGACAGGATAACTTCAGTATCATCTTCATCATCTGGCTCTGGATTTAGAACAGTACTCACTTGACCTGAACAACGAATGAATAAAATATAAGGTTTGTTTATGGCTATTTTGTTAGGAAAATGTTCTTATTGGAATGTTGTTACAAACAAATTGATACAAGTTTTATTGCAAAAAAATACAAAGAAATTCATCATTGTGAATTAAACCGGTGCATATTAAAATATTGATTTGCTATAAAATGTCTTTATATGTATTTAACAATATGTTGATAAACTATTTATTAGTATTATTATTTTGTAACGTATGTATAGCTCTAGAATTGTTTAATAGTAAAATATGGTACATACCAATAAAGGTGCTTAAACTCTTCTTCATTACATTTGCAGGAGATTCAGGAGAATCCAGCTACAAGAACAATTTATATCAATAAGTTGAAAATATAAAAAAAATCATTTAATATTTATTTTAAAAAGTTATTGATATTAAAATAAGCAGCACAAAAAATTATATCAAAAGTTATAAATATTATTTATAAATACACATATTCCCATATATATGTGTTGCTTTCACAATTTGTATGAAACTATAGTTATAAAAAAATGATCATTATAGAAACATTATTTATAAGTCTTGGTTATAAATGTCAAAGTCTAACATAAAGCCAGTCATGAATGAATTGTGGGTTTGATTCCCACTTGGGAGAATCATTATTATTTGATAGGAAGTATTCTGTCTACTCTGCTATGCAGAATAAAAAAAACATAGTACATTGTAAACTATTCAGCAAACATATTAAAAGATAAATCACAAGTGTATGTAAAACCAATTAGTAATAAAAAAGTATTTAACTACTCACCTTCAAAGTTTTACCGATTACATTCGATGTGGAACTGAACACATGACTGGCTTCACTTTTTACTGCTGTACCTATTTCATCTAGATCTTTCTTCACCATTGTGTAGACTTCTGCCGACTGTAATAATATTTAAGTTTAAAATTTTCAGTTTCAACCTTAAATATATATATATATATATATATATATATATATATATATATATATATATATATATATAAGATATTTAAGATATTGTATATAGACTGGTACTGCTGAAAGCGTTTTTTGTTATACCAGAGTGAAAAGACAATTTTTTTTAATATGAGCATTATCTAAAGTTTTATAAAGTATCCAACCAACAACTACAGATTGCAGCAAAGATGGATTCACAGTTGTGGGCACTATAGGCTTGCCCACAAGCACAACAAACTTAACATGACATTTTACACACAACTGCTTTGTCTATAAATATTTAAATTATGATGACATTATTTATGTCTAAAAATATATCTAGCCAACAGTTGCTAAAGTAGAAACTTGGCAGACTTTAACAAGACCACAATCTTTTTTGAGGATTGGATGCACTCATGCTTTCCAGTCTGAAATTTTCTTACTGCTCTATGATGACTACTAGGTATAGGAAGTTAATGTTAGTCATTGTTTCAGTATCTTTTTTTGTTTATAAGTACACAATATTTGAAATAAATTACACACCTTGCTCTTTGCTGATGATATCCACGAGTCCCACCAGTTTCCTGATGTTTTCTCTTCTTGTTGGGGTGTGTTGTCAACATTGTTGGGATTTATTTCACTTCTATAATACAAAATAAAGAAACTAATTACCATGTAAATAATTAATAATAATCTTATTTGTATGTCACCAGCAACTTCATTGTATGGATCTAATGATCCTAGCTATTAACAATTCTAATATGTAACTATAATATATCATATACTTCTGTATTCCTTGCAGTTTTCCACACTCGGTACTTGTCTTTGCATTGTCTGTCAGTCGTTTAGAAAGTAGCAAAAGACTTTTAAATGCATTGATTATAATTGAAGTATTCATTAATGTAATTTGAAATATTCAGTTAAATATTGTACCAGTTGCTTGTATTAACTATTTAGCAATATATTTGTTATTTGTATTGTGTAATTATAGATTATTATATAACATTATTTTATATATTTAGAAGAATTTAATGAAATAATAAATATGATTGTAAGTATAGTATTTCAAATATTATATATTAAATTCTATTATAAAATAAAATAATATGAGAAAAATATGTTATAACTATTATGCGAGTCTAAAAATAAGATGAATGTGAGTGACATAATAACTATACAACTAAAAAAATGAATATTTAATCTATAAAGCTATGTTGTTTTAATTATACTAATTAAATATACTAAGACCTTATAATTATATACAATAAATACTATATTAAGAAAAATTTTAAATACTAAAAATTGCAAGATAACAACCTTTGTTATCTTTTTCAGTTAGTGCACTAACATGTAAAAATATTTATCTTTATGTATCTATTTTCTGTGTTCCAAATATTACATGTTATTTATTAAATTGGCAAAGCAATAACTGATAATATTTTTTGAAATATAAGCAAAAATTGTGTATTTTGTTTACTTTATACACTGCTCTTTTAATTTATTTATCAGAATTTTATAATACAAAAATAAATTCGAATTTATGACCTACTTTATTTGGCATATCAACCGTATGTGATCTGATAAGATTAGTACTATTTGCTAGCAAATTAATTAATCATTTAAGCAAAGCATTAAGAAACAAAGATTCAAAAAGTAGTATTTTATATATAGATTGCTTGATTTAAGTTACGAAGATGTAGATTAGAGGTCACGCAATAAAGAATTTGTTATTTCTATAGATAAGAACTTCATGCGGAACAAAATAAATTAACGACGACAATAGTAATCATAATAAACAGGTTTTTGGTTTGGCTTTTCAAGGTGTAAGAGCTAAATAGAATGAAATAAATAATCAACCTTAGTGCATTAATTTTTATGGGCATATAAATCGAGAGTTATGTTTATTTATATAATACCTTTTAAAGATTAATGATTTACAATAACAAATGTTAAACTTACTTTTCAGCCATCACGTTGTGATTTTGTAAATTTAATCTGTTAAAATTTTACATGGATTTACACGCAAGTATGAATGTGGTAATGTTTTTGTTATTACACGAGATTTAGAACAATTTTTGACATAGTTTTGTTTGCGTTGACATATCTATAACATTACTTTTTTTTATCTGCGACGTGCTAACACTTTACACAGATTAAATATAACACTTTAAAGATTGTATATTTTTAAAAAAGAGATAACTAAAACATATAGTTAACTAATAAAAATGTATGAATCTTTTTTTATTAAATTATAAATCGAGACAAAAATTAAAAAAGAAACGTATAATGCAAACTAAAAAAGGCGGTAAAATTCAAAATTTAAAAGATTTTATTTTTTATTATTTATAAACATTTTTTTTAATTAAACTTTTTTCTGTTATACTCCTGTTAAAATATGACTATTCCTGTTAAAATTTACAATAATAGTGTAATTACTTAATATGATCTAATCAAAATATTATTCATAAATTCTAAAATGGTAATTTAGTTCGAGTATTTCATTTCGTAGTGAATAATTTTTCTCATAGACATTAACGTATCGAAACAAGATATTAAGTGCACGAGTAATTATAATAATTTACTTATGAAATATTAATTTACGTTGGCGTAGTCTGGTATCATCTCCATCTTGTATGAGAATTATTATTGAATAAGGTATTAAAGGTAATACTTTTATGTTTCACGAGCTTAGCGCTAAGATATCAGTATTATGATAGGTATAAGAGTGCCGTGTTTGTTTTAAGTGTACCCTGGGCTAAGTAAGCTCTAAGGGAGCGAATCGTAATTGAATGTAGTATAAAAAAAAGTCTAATAAGTACTACCTATGATATTTCTATATCCTTTTGATTTGTACATACTTAACAGGTTATGATTTTAGATTAAATATATGGACGGAATATCCAAATTACATTCTGTCTGATTCATAATTAGGTATATTTTCTTTTACAAATGAAGTAAATATTCATAGAACATTGTATTATAATATTAACGCTTTTATGTGTTAATTTAATATTAGGATATTTATATATCCTTATGCTTTTTATAAAATATTAAAAATTATTGTTGCAAAACCTGCGTAGAGGGTTATACTTAAAACTTGTGCACTCCCACTGTTAGTTTTCGATCAGATTCGGGGCGCCTTTCTTCATGTTATTAATAAGAGCTTGCAAATTCTACTTTAACGGCCTTTAATAATTTATATAGGTTGTTCTGATAAATTAATTTTATTATTAAATTTTAATTTTTTTTTCGAAATTATAGATAAAATACATAAACAATAAATATGTACAAAGTTATTACATATGGACTCCTTTATAATTATTACTATTGTAACTTATAAGTAATACAATAAAAAATCTTTCCAAATCGTTTCCAAAAAAAATGATATTTATTTTATATAATCAGTAATTAGTGGGCGAAATTTCTTTAATTTATTAAACTATACAGTATACATGTCACATTTCAATATCACCACTTAAATTATCTGTTCTATTCCATATTATGCAAAATAGAAAACTAATACCGACTTCTAAAGTAGATCTACAACAGTCTAGATTTTACATAAAAAAACAGGCTGTATAACAAAATCTGAATGGATAATCCTATAATAACACGGCGTGATCGACGCGGAGCGAGTTCATCGCTCAATCAGCTGACGTCACTCGTGACGTGCCACGCCTAGTCGAGAGATGGCGCTACACGATCCTATGCAAGGAAAGGACCAAACTTTACCGCTGTGTGTGGTTAACTTAAGGTTAATGACACTAAATGTTATAATGAATTTTATGTCAATTTTTCATATATTTCTCAGAAGACAGGTACAACACACTTACAAGTACAATATTTTATTTTACATAGGAGATTATATTGTGCAGTTAAATTAAATAGATCTGTATTAGGAAAAGTCTAGGTTTTTTAGAGAAAAATTGTTAATACTCAGTAGGTATTATTACTATTTTTTATGTTTTTGATGACATGGATGTTCACATAACTTAAATGCTAGATACCTTAATATTTAAGAATGTTAGAGCCTTTGTTTTATAAAGAAGAGAAGATATCCTCAGTATACCGGGAATGTTTAATATTACGATGGATCTGAACGTCTCTGGGCCCAGAAGAAGAGGAAGACCGAAGAAGAGGTGGACAGACACCGTTGAAAAAGACATAAACGCCTGCAAAGTTCCCGTGGACGATGTCTCCAATAGAGTGAAGTGGAAAGAGAAGATAGGGAAGGCAGACCTCACAATCAGATGAAAATAATAATGCTTGTGTGAGAGAGAGAGAGCCTTTGTTTTATAAATACTCACTTGTATTAGATTTAAGCGTAAACCCAATAAATATGAAAAAGTATTAAGTGTGTTACCATGATGCACGGAATTATTTTATTATATTTAGTGTGTTATTTTATTATATTTTGGTTGAATTCCAATAAAAACTAAGTGATAGTCACTTAGTAAAAGAATTACCTATTTAACTTTCTATTGTAAGATTTAATAGTAACAATAGGCCACAAAGTTTCGAGAACGGTTTCGTAAAACGTTTAAGCAAGGTAAATTATTTTGGAGTTAAGTGATAGGGTGCCCCGTGAGTCGTGACAAAATAAGAGACCTCAGGTGGTCAGGTCAAATACATTACAACTTTTTTTCTTTATTATCAAAATACAGTTTTTACTATGTTTTATGTGAAAATAAATATATATTTTATTGAATATATATTAGTAAATTTAACTAACAATCGTTAGGTCGCTTTTGTATGTTTCAATTAATTATGATTGTGTTCCTTTATTCCTACTTTCAAAATGAGGATTAAGCAACGAGTAATCCACTCAACTAAATAATGTTTTCTTGGTTATAACTATTAAATAAGTCTATTTCTACCAGTACGGGATTCATGGCGTGTCTGTCTGTAAACGCGATCGATTATGGGTTGGATTCTCACACGGAGCTATGATTATAAGTATTCAAAATGTTATTTTCATATCCCCGCTTTGATAACACAAAGTACGATTTTGTTTTGGCCAATCAACATATTTAGAAAGAATGAGAAATCTAGAATCCAGAAATTTCGAGCGAAAAGCAATCAACGGAGTGACACCAGATTGTCTCTACCTAAAAATATTTGCAAATTATCCATATGTTATGGCTATATTACAGAAAGTTAAACAATATAGCCTATGTTTTATTTTGATGTATAAGCTATACCACTGCAAAGATTGTTTTAGAACCGATCAAGAATTTTTACATTACAAACATTTATCCAACTAGGTATTCTAAAATTTTCCCATTTATAACAATAGTAGTATTTATATGCAATATAATCTGCTTGGTTTGTTTTTATAGTGTCTCTAAACAGGTGTATAATGAAGATTGGAGTTATTGGGATAAAGATAGGGTCATTATGCTTAAAACTTGGGATGTGGAAGATGCGTAAATGATATTCAAAACATACACTTTTATAATTACCCTCTAACATGAAAGTCTACTTACTGAATACATATTTATCCGTTTAAAATATTTATAAATGTATAATGGCTGATTGAGAGCAAGGTTAGTTGAAGTATTAAGTGTAATATGCATTTGCAATTGTTCGTACGGTGATCGTTTTATTGATTGGAAGGAAAAATCGTGCTTAGAGGAGTAGAGTAAGGATGATTTGTGAAAGAACATGGACAGAAGGATAAAATATTTCAATTTGGCATTAAATCATATAAAAAAATCATCATAATAAACGATTAGGTTATATTGAGCTTGACAATTATAATTTTAAGATATTGCGTGACAAGTGGCGGAACTCTACGCCGCCGTCATACCAGAGCAAAGAAATGAAAATATTTAAATATTCAATGTAACGATATAAAAATAAATTTTAAGCTTTACCCTTTTTTTCGTATAACAGGGTAGGAGAACCTAGTGTTATGACACAAATTCGAGACACTATGTGTTGAATCGCGAAAATCAACAACGCTCTTTCTTGTGTAAGCATTTCCCGAGTGAAGAAAAAAGACATATGTTAAAATAATCTATACTAATAAATAAATGAATAATTTATATTATAATAATCGCTTTTTACTGAATGCATATGTATTTTACATGGTATATAATACCAAAATATCATTTTTTACAACTTTTGTCTGCCTGTCTGTCTTTTTGTTCCCACTAATCTCTTTAACGGCTAGACCAATTTTGACCGAACTTTCACGGGCAGATAGCTGATGTAATAAGGAGTAACTTAAGATTTTATATATATATATATATATATATATATATATATATATATATATATATATTCTTTATTGTTTTAGAGTAATTTTACATAATATAATTTGGCTTTACAAAGGCTGTTTATAATTATAAACTAAAGATCCAGAGATCTTAAATTCCACGCAAATAATGTCGCGGGTGCAGCTAGTTGATAATATGATCAGTAGGTACTGAAAATAAATATATTCCTGTTATTATGTTTAGTCTATTTATTTTTAATTAAATTTAATGTTAATTGTTGAAATTATTTTTTATTTATACCTATATTAAAATTTATGTTACACAATAATAAATGAGTATCTAATTGAATTTATAGATAGTGTGCAAAATATGCCATTAACACTGATCAAAGCCATGGCGGGTTGTTAGTAATTTCTAAAATATGCATATTTTAATAATTTATTTTAAAAGTATTTAAATTGATTCTCGTTATCCTATTAATAATTAATTAACAGGCGCACCTTAAGATGAACTAAGTACTCTTTTAAGGCCTTGAAAGTTATATTAGGTATGAAACTTTAATAAAGTTATTTAAAAAACTGATAAAGCTTATTAAATAAATATGTTTGATTGAATAACTTATGCTCTTTTTTAATATAATTTAGAAATCAAAAGATTTCAAACATTTTCTACATTCTGATTTATTTACTACTGAATTCCTCAAATTTTGACGTGAAATCTACATCATAAATTTTTTGAAGTGTTTTGTCACACATTAAGGATAAGAAAAATATAAAAAAAACATATTTAACAAATTAATAATTCTTAGACATACTTTAAAAGTAAAATTTACTTAAAAGAAGTTTATAAGAATTTCGTCGCAGGTCGATAAGTAACCTCATTTAGCTTACATGAGACGGTATCTAAGAAGAACGGTTTCGAATCCTGCGACGTTCAAATTCTTGTACATTTGTCTAAAATAAATTTATTATAACACAATACCTGTATAAGTATAATATAAAAATTAATTTGGCCGTTAAAAGTAACATTTAAATGTATACGAAATAACTTTAAAATATCTTAAAGTTTCTTTCAATATGTTAAACTGTGTTTGTAGATCAATAGTTTGCGTAATTTGAAACGTTTTAACTAGAGTTTTTGTATTGTAATTTATGTAAAGTATTTACTGGAAAATCTTTTTTTACGTTAGATCTAAATAAAAACTATGTTTTATAGAACAAATTAAATTATAATTAAACACAGATTATCAGCTCAAGGAAGGATAATAATAGTTGCATGTACCTAGTGTACCTAGTGTACTTAAAAAGTAAAAGACCGTGTTTAGGTTACGCATAAAAAATAATATGCTTAAAATGAATGGTTGCAGAGCGAAAAATATTTATTTTTTGAAATAGACATATTAGAGTAACCCTTCTAATAAGATCTTTGTTTTCGAGATTTTTACACATTTTAAATCAAACTATTTTAACTGCGTTTATTGACTGCGTTTATTAACTGATTAATCGAATATATTTTGGTATTCACAAATACATTTTTGGACAAATTCCAGTTTCTGGTACCAAAAAAAATATCAAATTGTGCATCGCTTATTAAAACCTGACATGGACAATATGCAGTATACAAAAAGTAGAGTTTGTGGTGTTTTTAATGTCCCGAGATTTATTAGCGGAGATGAAAATTATTCATATCATTTATACAAAGAAAAGCCTGTCGGGCACCAGGAGCGGCGGTCGCAACTCGCAAAGAATGTCGTCGTAGTATTTATGCGAAGGCGCGCAACCGATGACAAGTGGACAGAGCCACTTCTCTACGCGAGGTGCGCTGGTGCGTTTTAGTTTGGGAATAATATAAATATAAAAAGGCTATATATAAAATATAAAATAAAAATATTTTTATGATTTTAAATGTTATTTTTAGAATTTTTAAGTAATTTACAATTTTTTCACTTTCATTTCACTTACGTTAAGTAAGTGAAATATCAAACAATTATCAATATTTGACAACATCTGAATTTGGGACGCGTGTTTCTAAGAAAACATAAAGCTTGCGTCGCAAGTTGGCAATTTTAAAATATTGAATCTATAATATCTCAAGAGTTTATTCATATTTTATAAGGTTTATTCATATTTATCTTTTTAAATAATCGTTTCCTAGGTCTTATTAAGCAAAACATGTAACTTGGAATGCAAACTACAAAATAAAATTGACGTGTGTGAACGTGCTAAAAGTGAATAACGAATAAAAATTCAAAATATTTGAATTACTTAGGATCAAAAACCATTTAAAATAAATTATAGAATTATCGCATAGCGGTCAGAGCACTTAGACAGTTTCCCAGAGATGCGAGTTCAAATCCCGGTGTGCTTAAATTTTTATACGTTCTTTGATTTTTTTTTAATAACCCTTAGTGTAGAACTATCCTTTACAAATAGTATAATGTTAGTTACGTATTCTTTGTTAATGTTGAATAGTTAGAAATTTTTCAAGGCTCGTGGTGATACATGGTGCATCTTTATGCTAAGCTGGCGCGCGGTGGCCCTTAATAAACAAATGATGGTGGATTTAAGAGCGAGAGCCGCAATTATTTTGCTATTTCGACGCACGAGGCGGCTTTTTACTTTACATGCCTACATGCCCCGTGATAGCTTCTGGAAGTTTAAATCTACTTTATTAGGTCCGTGGACAGGCAAAGTATTTTAGTCTATCTGAAGCGTAATTGTATTGAAAAATGTTGAAGTTATCGTGATTAGATGTTTATTCTTAACACACACGTATGGTCTATCTATTTTCATAAACTGTTTCGGCATTGCGAGACTAAAAATGTTGTCCTTATAATGAATTTGTCTAGTTGTTTTGTCATTTTAAAAGCCCACAAAAAGATTTAATTCCTTAACATTCTTTCATTTTCTATAAAAAGTAGATATAAATTGTGTATATTATAACTAAGTACATTGAATTTAGTACCTGTACCGTATCTCGTACCTTACATTATGATTGACGTTATTATGATTTTATAACGATTACAGTTATTCTAAAGCTGTATCAATTAATTTATTGACAGATACAAGACAAATTATACAACGATGAAAGTATGGAATGATTTGTAATGCTATGCAATTAGGTAAAGTTATCTAAGGAGGTTAATCAATTATTAAATGATTGTAAAAAAATATTCTTTTTTTATTATGAGACGAAAGAAATAATAAGAAATAATTAAATCTATTGAGTACTTTGTCTTCTCGTTATATGCATAGATATAGATATATTTTGCATAGATACTTAGCATCGATATATTTTGTCTCCCTTTTTATGAATACCTGTGAAGGGTGGATTTTTTATAAAGTTAAGCCAACGGCTTCAAAAATACCTAAATGGCCTATATCGACTCCGTAGAACAAAAAGTAGCTAAGTGCATTTATTTTTTGTATCAAATGATAGACGAATACCACCTCAGTCTACCTGTGATCACGGACTACTGTAAAGTGTTCGACACGTCAGGTTTCCAAAAATGTATTCTCGAGTATCGAAAATATACGCGATTTATCCGTTTAAAATAGTTTCATTTAAAATAAGACTTAGTTATTTTTTACACTTCGTAAAACAAAAACGAAACCAGTTACAAAAATACAATGGTATAAAAATTTACATTTAAAAAATGTGAATTTGACGGCATTGATAACTCGATTTGGCAATTTTTCGACTCGGTGACTTCTTGTTTTACGGGGACGACATATTTAAGCTGTTATAATAGAAATACTTGTAACATTGAAATTTTCTTGTATGATTTAAAATAGAATTTATAATATTAATATTTTGTGAATTTGTTCAATAATTATATTTAAAATAAATAAATTATTTTATTAAGATTTTCACGAGGTAATCGATGGAAGTTATGTTATATGAAAATTTTTCCACTTATAGATATATATTTAGTATGTGAATGGTCCTTTGGTCCAAATTTGCCATTGAAGTGAGAAAATGATTATATTTAGCGTAGATTATTGTAGCGTTATGCGAGATAAAACGTGAAGCTAAAAATATACATACCCCAGTAAGTATGCAGTTCTTTTATTAAAAAAGTAATATTTTTAAATAGAGATAAAATTGTTAGACGTAGCATTTGAGCAAAATAATTTAAATATTTTAGACTACATATTAGGTACACTAAAAAGTTAATATGTTTTACACTATCTAGTAACTACCATATAATCATTTCAAAATAATATATTACCTGCTACGTCCGTCTGACTCGTCAAAATGAATATATTTGTCAAACTTAAGATGACAGAAATGTGATAACAAAGGCAGGAAATTGAAATCTGTATCATACCGAAAATCGGGCGCGGCCATCTTGGACGCTAATCGTGGCGGCCACGATTTGAATATAGAACTCTTTATTCGTAAATGGCGTTTTATTTTTTTTACAAGTACGTTCTATGATGGATAGATGTTGCGCCGGAAATCGTATTAAATAAAATTATTATTCTTGTTAACAACAAAGTATTATTGTTATTTTTTTAGGTTCTGTTTTTAAGAATAATAGTCTGCTACTCCATGAAATATGTACATGTGAGATATTAATTTAATTCGTTTTGCTACACATATTTGTCGGATTCATATTCTGCTAATTAAACGTTAGACACTAAATGGATTGGTAAATAAACCTTATTTTAAAAGAAAGAAGAGGAGGTAGTTAAGAAATTTATAAGAAATTACCCTTGAAAATATTGTTTGTATAGATTGTTTTAATTATCATAACTATTATATTTGATAAAATATAGATCTTTTAAATACAAAAAATTAGCGTATCTATGTAAGTACGTGAGATCTTTCTAACAGTAAGTTAAACAAATGTGTATTCGATTTGTTTATCGCTAATCTTAGGACGTCTTAAATTAATACTTTCTTTGTTGAATTTTCAATTTTGTATTATAATCTATAGAGCTCACAATTAGTTCTTATTCAATTTAATTATAAATTAATAATTTGTCATCGTAAAATGAACTTTAATAGTTTAAGTTTAGAATTAACATTTGAATAATATAGCAAAATGAACTTAAGGGATAAGATTAGATAAAAGTACAGATGTTCCCTATAAGGCCTGTAAAATGGCCGAGGAGCTGTAAAGTGCCGTATCATTGCCGTGGTGATGGTTTAAAGTAATTTACTTAGATATATATGGCTCGATTAAGTGAATTAAAAGTTATACGAAATAAATTAAGGGTACCTTATTAGGGCGGGAATGGAAACTGGAGGGACACTCGTCATGACATCGTGTGTTGTATTGTATGTTTTATGCTTTATATAGTAATATTACTATTGTATTAAAGGTAAAATTTTTATAGGTATTAACAGTTATAAGTGGTTAAAATATATTGCAGCAATATAAATCGCTCTATATTTTACATAAATGATTTTGTTGTTGTTTTTGGGTTGTCACATATTTATAGTTTAGAGCCTAATTTTTACTCGGTTAGAGGATATGTAGAACAATTTGGGTCAATATCTAAATTGTTTATGGCCAAAATACTAGGCATTTTATCCGATCGAATGAGATAAAGATATTATATTATAATAAAATAATTACTATTCAAAGGAAATATGTCAAAGAAAAGTGCGGGCAGTAAATTAGATAGCTAGAATACCTCAGGCGGTATCGAGTCAGAATTAGCCGCCGTTGAACATTACCACCGCATTTGGCCTGAGACCAGTTCCACTGATGATACAGCAAAAGCTTAACTTATAGTTATAGTTTACTGAAGTTTAAAAGATTTTAGTCTGTTAAATCAATATTTTTGAAAATATTTTTACGCACTTAGGTCAATGATATAAAATAAGAAATGTTTTTCTTCTTAAATGATTAAATAAATATACAGTTAATAACGTCAAATTAATAACAATAAATTTAATGTTTTTATTTACAATATTAATTAAATAATCTCAATATATATGTGTTTAAACTTGTGATGCATTGAATTACTTTAATTATCTATTTAAAGTAGAATCGTATGAGATGAACTTATATCAATTGGCTTTATATCAATTTTATATACGAACTACGTCTGCGTTAAATGTAACAATTCTGAATCTAAAAAACTAAAATAAAAGTTACTCCTTATAAAATAACTATCTACCAAAATTAGTCCAGTCGTTCAGAGATAAGTTGGAACAAACAAATAAACAGATCACAATAATAAAAAATATTATTTTGGTATGCGTGCCGTATATTCGTATGTATACCGTGTATACAGTAAAAAAGTTACAATATATTACAAACAGATATTTAAATTTTATTTATTAATATTGTCTAAACTGTTACTTAGATACGTATTTTGAAAAACGTACAAGAGTTTGACTTTTTCTGTAAATATTTTTACTGTTTTGTAATTTCAATATTTGAAAGTAATTATACAATGTGGAACCAGCCTGCAAGTCTTAAGTAGTCGATTTTAATTAGTGCTATCTAATTATTTACGTGGTCGCGCACGCCAGCGACCTTTAAACGTTTAGAGTATTTATTGATTTATACTATTAGTGTTATTTATCGGAAAGCATTTAAGTTTTGTATTTGAAGAACGTGCTCAGGTGGTTTGGGCACGTTGACAGAATGAGTGATGAAAGAATGGTAAGAAAGATTTATGAAACAAAGGTGAGTGGTATGAGAGTTCGGGGGAGACCTCGGTTGACCTCCGAAAACACAGTATCGAAGTTAGTGGAGGAAGATTATGTAAAAAGCATGAGGACCCCCCCGAAGAGCATGTATGAAGAGAATAATAATTGTGGACTATCACCTGTGTAACTTTCACCTAGAAAGAGGTCTGCAGGGACCGTAGCGTTTGGCGCTCCGTTGTCTCTGACTACCCCACAAGGGATAAAGCGTGAAGCTAAAAAAATAATTAATTTCGTCGTTATTTAAATATTTTTTCCCCTATCAATTTTGTTTGACATAATGTTTGGCATACAGAACGAGTAAATTTGTTCAGCCATTTTTATAAATAATATTATAAAAACTTCAGTGACTGTAACCATATAAACTTTTTAAACTAATCTCGTTACTGATACTATTATAATGATTGTTTATTTTCATATATAATGTGAAAAAGAATTATTTATAGTAAATATAATATATGTCCACTGACGACGGCCACAAATACTAGTTGTTCATATATTTCAAAAAGTAAATTAAAATAACTTATTGAAATATATGTACACGTACATCTTTAATTTTGTAAAAATATGTACTTATTTAATTATTACAAAAATATTTAGGAAGTAAGCATAAAAATTGTTGTATTGTCATTGAATATTTTTATACTAAATTAATTTAATGTAGTTTGAAAATTTTATATAGATATATTCCCTGAATATATACATTGAAGCTGTTATTAGACTGCCAAACAGATTTTTTGACATAAAACTGTTAGGAATTAATTAGGTATTTATTTTCAATTTGACTATAATAATAGAATGAAATTTCATTTACACTTTAGAAATTTGAAATTAACTATTTATTGTTCCTAATGCTTTTTTAAGCTTCACGGATTACTGAATAGTAATGTAGGCATTTAAAACCCATTGTTAACTCAACTCTCTTTACTTTCTACCCGAATTCAGGGCACTTCGTGTTAAAAGGTGGATCTCAACTCTGCAGCTTATTGAATTAGAGCCCTAAAATAAAAAAAAATTTAATACCATCGAGTGTCAAGCCACTGACAACTATTGCGTTTTGAAGGCTACAATTAATTATAATTTGGTGCGCTACATTATATAAGTATTATGAATAAATATATGAAAAAAATATTAAGATATCAGTTAGAATTAAACTAAATAAGTATGTCGCAGAACAGTTTAGATAACGCCAATTTAGTTATGTAGTACGTAGATATAATAAATAAGGTATCAATTTTCCTTTATATGCATATTTAGTTTAGTATAAGTCATTATATAAGTAGGTAAGTATCGACTTCAAGTTTTTTTTATTAGGGCCAAAAATTATATTTTTATAGTAATCGTCGTATTCGAAAGTATTTGGGCTATCTAAAAATTAACTGTTTATCTTAGAGAGGGTAAAAACTAAGTAAGCGATTTTGATACATCTATTCTGATTATTATAAGCAATGAAAAAATACGTGGTTTTGAGATACGGCAATATGGTTTTTTTTAATATTTACTTGAATTTATAGAACATGATTAGTGACAAAAAGATAAATCTCATAGCAATAATAAAAAAAAGAATAACAAAAAAAAATATACCATAATAAAAAAATAAACACGGTGTTTTATTAACGAAAACTTTCACGATTGTTAAGGGATTTGTAAAAATGTTTAATTGTTAAAGAAAGAATAATGTAGACATGTGCGCAAATATTGCATTCAAATGCAATATTATAAGGACTACACAACACTATAAATAGACAATATTTCGTTACATTTATCCCATAATATTATTTTTTAAATTGATTTGTCGTTAAACTTCTTGGACTAAATTTATTAGTATTTTTTAAGTTAATTTTCTTAGTTTAACTTTCTAAAAAATTAAGAGAAAATAAAGTTTGAGTACCTATTATTTGATAAATTTAGAAAAGGTTTGCAAAATGTTTGTATATCCATATGCTTAATAACAATTTGATCAGAACGCCGATCTTTCAGGAAGGGACCGTAGGTACTTAGATTCGATCTGTTTCGATACTTATTTGTAATTAGCGGAACCGACGGATAGTGAAAAGAAAAAAGAAACAAAGTCACAAAATATATGTAACTACTACGAAGGAATCGTTAAAGCTTTCTTAAAAGATTTGCAAGCAATGCGTATAGGCGTGACGAGACGTGGCGTGATGTTGACGGAATGTTATACGATTATTTGACCACACTGCATTGTTTACTTTTGATTTTAATTTATTGCATTGTTTACCCTATTTTAATTTAAAACATAAAATCAAATTTATAAAACATTGCGTATTTTCTCCATTAAGTAATGTAGACGACGAAGTTGTAGATGAGAGAGTAGACGATTATAAGTTATGACAATAATCTATATAATTATTATCAAACATACCCAAAGGGTACATGCCAGCTGCGCTTTAACAGTTGAATATAAACTACATAAAATACCTTTACCGTCAAAGTAACAATTTCATTATGAAATATATAAACAGCGATCATGACCAGTTTAAGAAAATTCCAATAATATCGATTTATATATGCATTTAAAATCAACTTAAGTGTTCGATAACTCTAGGTATATTCGCGATGCAAAGTCCACAATCCTACAGACAACGTTGGCTGCGACAGGCGTGTGCTACCGGTCGATACTAAATAAGAGTGTCACACTAGCCTTTGCGAATACCGCCAGGATCGAACAATGCCAAAGTAAGTGAAGGATTTTGCATCTATTTTTAATATTATTTTTTTAGAGATTTTTTATGCTGTTATCATAGTAAAGATGGAAAAAGATTGGGCCAGTATGATGAGAGGGTTCAGTGGTACACCACCCTTTACTATTCATGTCCCGGCGTAGTTTGACTGCCAATGGGCGTGAAGTGAAATTAGGTTGGTGAAGTGATTTATTTCATATTAGGAGAAGCCGGCGACTTGTTTCCATATTCTTAACTATAATACATAAATTTCAAATGTGTTCGTTCCTGTACTATATTAAGGGCAACTTTACTTACTTCCCATACACTCCTCGAGGAACTTTCGTATTCAGTTTCAGCATATAACAACCAGTAGCTTCAGCTGTGCTTTATCTATTTGATACAGTAACCATCATCAGTAACGTAATTCAGAGTAATTTATTTCTTAATTTTTTCTGTTAGCTGTCAGTTTATAAACTTAATTACTTATTTGTTTTTTCTTACATGCTTTAATAGAAGATAAGATTGCTGTAAATGATGTTATCGCAGTTATCAAAACTTTCGATACTTGATACCATGTTACATAATATCGTCCTGCGCCCGCGCACCTTTTTGTTCAATTCCGCCGTATTTCGGCTGGCTCGTCCATTTATCGCGGCTATCATCTGAGATACGGCTATCCGCAGCATCTTTATGCCCTTGTATCAGATAGCGGGAGATACTCGCAAAAGCGCACTGATTAGCCGATAGGTATTGATAGTAGCGTTCATATTTTATAACGATATACCTGTGTCTCATTAATGACCAACTGTACATGTTAGTTTTCCCCTCTATATTCTAATAAGAAAATTTCCTTCTTTTGATTACTTATATATTGTAGTTAATTATTAATTTCTGTATGTCTGTATATATAATAAAGTTATTAATAATTCGCATTTATTTCTAATATAAGGTATATACATTAATAACAGATTATAATGAAATCAGTAATATTCTTGAAGGTACCTTTCGTAGAGTATATTGTTTTCAGCTACGCTAACATTATAAAATATTTCATTTTATTACCAAAGACCTCGACAATTTAAAATTAACCAGTAGCAGGTAAACACATCGTAGAGGGCTAGTTAATGAAATTAATTAGTAACAATTGAACGAGACGCTAAGACATCCTCGTATCAACAGTTTAATACCTCCTCAATCTCCTGACGAGACTAATCAAAGCACAATTAATTAAGGACAATCGAGATGCCGGATTTAGATATCGCCGACGGTTTAGTAATGAGTCGGTGTTATTGTAATGTGAGTGGATGATTTTTTTTGCAGTTCGCGCTTTTTCTCGAATAGCAGTTTACGTGCAGAAAACCTTATGAGAAGACACTTTGTTTTCCGCCTTAAACGAATACATTTTGGATTAAGTTTCAGAATTCAAAGATAAGAAATATAACGCCTTCTGTGTTGGGTAATAGTCATCATATACTTTTGGTAAAATTTCTCAATGTGTCTTGGTTTGTTATTTTTCACTATAGGTAACAAGAAAAAAGACTTAAAAAGATTTTTTTATACACATTCTTCAAAGCGATCAAAATCTGTATTGTATTGATTTTTTTAAACTTCGCCACTGATATTTATGATTGCAATTTTTTTTATCTTATAATAAATTTTATATAATAAAGTTGTTACATGACCATGTATGTGCGCATCCCTTTGCACACACAGACGGATTTATATGTTGTTTTAATAAACATTATATTCCAACATGGCTTATGTATACGATATTAGTTTTTACTTGTACAACGAACAGGCAAACATTCGATTAAGTTGTTATTTACGTTTACTCGATACAGATAAATAAAATTGTAAAAAGTAACTTTTTATGACATTTGCTTCGGCACTAAGATACAGTCGAAATTGTAATTTTTAACTTTTTTATCTGTTTCAATGTCAAGTTGAAATTATACACTATATTAATATATACTGTTATATACTTAACTTAATGCCATTTTATAATAAGATATGTGTGTTTAAAGCAATAGATTTGTATGAAAATATTTTCTTGAACTACAAAATAAACCATTCGTAATAAATTATAATAATTATCATATTTTAGTACTGCATTGATTGGATACATTTATCGTAAAAAATTAATCGTTTCACTACTAAGATTTTTTAAAAGAAAAAGTATTTCTTAATAAAAAGAAATTAAGGCTTCTGTATCTTACGTTTATATGGGTAGGCATGTATCTACATCAGAGGTCCGCGTACGCAGCGGTCGTCCCACAAAGCGCGACAGCCGACAGGCTACCGCTCAGATATAACATATAGATAAAAGCTATATGTATGTATGAAAACTTTGGTTTAAGTAAGTATATTATTAAAAGATTTTATAGAGATATACCTAGTTAGGTATATACCTACATTTAGTTAATTGTACCCACTTGTCAAGATATTTTTATAATTGTTATTATTGGTTTTGATAATTTTTCACAATTATTTAAGATTGATTTAATTGATAGTTAAGTAAAGCTTGGCAACATTGTGAAAAAAAAGAAATTGAGGATAGTATAAATTTTGATCAACAAGGAAAGATAAAGGTTGTGTTCTACTGTCATGCTCGAAACGCCATAAGCTAAGAACCAACCAACCAAGATAAAAGGGTTGCTAATAAGAGGATGGAGGAGTTGTGAAGAAAGAGTGTTTTGAGTAAATATTATAATTAAATTGTACTTATGAGACATGTATAAAGTGTTTAATTTACGGAGTATGATAAATATTCTAATACACTAGTTGAAGCTTCAAGAATATTTTGATTTTAATATAAAATAGAATATCTTACAAAATTAGATTTTGGTAACAAAATGTCTGAAGAAAGTGGAAAGTACCCTAAAAAATTGCTAGGTCGATACAAGGGTACTTACGTAAATAACCAAATTATTTTGAAATAGAAACTAAAAGAAACGAGTTTTAAATTATTTTTCATTAACCAAGCCGTTCTGGATTTTCAAGCAAATCGCTGGATAAGACGGTCAAAATAACATTGGAATCTATATTACAATAATTTATACTTAATGAAAGTGTTTTAAAAAGAATAAATAGTATTTAGAATTTTATTTTTTTATTGTTTATAATTTTACATATTTCTTTTTTAAGGTTTCATATTCAATCATAAGTGCAACACTTACCATATAACTGCAATAACATAAAAAACCTTTATTCATTATCTTAGTGCTCTACAAAATACGTACGATATAAAAATGTATTTAAAAAAAAATATTAATTAAATACATTTCTTACAATATAGGTAGGAAGGTACATTAAATTCCATTATGGTTGCAATGACACACGTAAAGAACTATAGACCAAGCTTCCATTAGGTAATAAGTTCTGATTAAAAATTAAACGAGATACTTTGAAAATATTTTGAGTTCTATTACTTTTTTTCAATATAAGCATTTCTACTACGACAATTACTACTAAAAAGGAACGGATATCATCGTCTTAAAACTACATATAAATATACTAGGTTCGTTTAAGGTATTCTTTGACGTGTAAAAAGTACAAGTTATTTTAATTTTATAACTATATTTATAGGTTTAAATGTTAATACTGAATATTATTTCACTTTGACAGTACATGGTGATAAAGCATTTGTAAAAAGTATAACATTTTTGTTTAACATATGCTTTTAGATAGTCTGTATAATAATGAAAAGATGTTTTATAAACTATGTGTAATATAACAAATTGAGAGTTTGCAAGCTTTTGCTATGTGTATGTACAAATATAGTCGTAACCTACTCTTACCTAGTCGCTGTCCGATACCGATTAAATGAAACGATAAATAAAAGAGCTATCATTTTAATACGCATTTAGTTATTAATATTTGATTTAGTACACAATTATATAAAACTCTTCTGTCAATCACTGAGTTATGGGCAACTAATATAAAATTATTTAGCATTAAGACTCCTTGAGCAGTTCAATAGATATCTGAGAGGATTTTTCAAAAAATCTGCTAAAACGAGAATAATGAAATTTTGTATTTTGCTGCCGAATTTTTATGAAATATCAAAACATATAGTCAAGAAATTCCTTATGAATATCCGCCTATTTTGAAAATTGACAAGTCATATAGGGCCCCGCACTGACAGGCCGTCCACTTATCATCCATAGATATGTCCGTGTATATACGTCACGGAGTCAAACGTGGTGGGGACTCGTGACGGCGGAGAGAAATCTTTTCGAGCCCCGTAGGAGCGACCCGTACGCCCCTGTCCAGGCCAGGAGATCAGATGATCAGTATAGTAATTATAAGATTAATAAGCTTAGAAAGTAATATAGAGTTTTATATAATTAGCACAAAGTTTTTTAAATAAATGAAATGCATGTTTATTTTAAGTTTTTGGTAAATGAAGGTGCCCCTATCATATAGCAGATGTATCATATACCTATATCCTACCTTTATAGCTTTTACTTAAAATCTACCTAGTTTAGGATATAGCCGGATAAAGTGAGAATTTGCTAATAGTGGTAGGTATATAAATTTCATATTTTTTTTGATACGAAATGGTTTAGTGGGTACATGCAAAATAAATCAACGTAGCCTCATTTACTTGCGCTGATATCGCCCCTGATATCTTCGATAGCTGGCGATAATATATAAAATAATGACACAGTACAGACGCAGGAGTCGTAATTACCAAGGTTTTATATCATGAAAACAATGAATTTAAAAATTATAAACAATATATAATAATATTTGACATTTAATTAGGCTTTCCGGTCTGTAATTAATAAAAAAGCATTTATTATAACTCTTACGAAAGTCACTGAAACTATTAAGTTTCTGTACAGCTGCTAGAGCTGACGAGCTTGAAAGCTCTGTGAACTGAACTTTTAAGCAAGTTTTTCGGAAAAGTATTTTAGGAGTCATTATTATTAAACAAATTATTTCACTTTGTCTTATTGCTCAAAAATAATATTAAATTTACATTTATACTAGTAACTTTTACCTTGTGTTACAGACATTACCTGTGTATGTACATTATAGCATCCAGTTTAAATTAGCCTTCACTACGCAGGAATCTGCGAGCAGCCATTAACAGCGAGCTTAAAACTTTCGCGTACCTACATATTGATCGAACACGCATAGTTAGTGAGTAGTAAGTGCGAAGCAGCTTAATAGATATTAGTAGGTATAATCATGAAAATAAATATAATCGGAGAGTCTGTTTATAATATTAAAGTGACTGTTTTTTTCTAAACGTTTATATATGTATATACGGTACATAATATGCTAACAAAACATTTTTCAAAATTTTTGTTTATCTGTCTTTATTTGTTTGTTCTGATTAATATTTGGAATGGCTGGACTGATTTTTATGGGACTTTCACTGTTGGGCTGAGGTACTCCCTGTCTACCCTGCAATGCAGGATAAAACCGTAAAAATAAAAAAAATATAGATATTGTGGAATCAGGTCGAACTTAACTTTGCATTTTGTCTTGGTCTCATGTGGAACAAACAAGGTAAACCAGCGGCTAACTAGACCAAAAAAATTAGCTAATGATGATTGAAAAAATGATTTGTATCCAGAACTCTAGTA
This sequence comes from Dryadula phaetusa, assembly GCA_032432895.1. Classification (NCBI taxonomy): domain Eukaryota; kingdom Metazoa; phylum Arthropoda; class Insecta; order Lepidoptera; family Nymphalidae; genus Dryadula; species Dryadula phaetusa. Next base: position 421,542 of record JAOYRS010000078.1, read on the forward strand.
TTCATTTATAATATGATTAACAAGCGCACTTGTATAAAGAAAAATCTATCGAGAACCAGTCCAATTTTTTATCATTTGATATAATCAATTTAGAGATCAGTATACTGCAATATACACGGAAAATGATGATTTTATAAGGTATATGTATAATGAAAGCTAGCATTAGAGGCCGGTCGTGGCGCAGTGGAACAGCGACTAACTGTAAACGCGATCGGTTGTGGGTTCGATCCCCACTCGGGGGAGTGATTATATTTAAATTATTTTCACATCCTCACTCTAGTAGAGACAAAGTGCGGCATTGAGTTCCACCACTCAAAACACAATGTCTCTAATTCGATGGAAAGCAAAGTATGGAGTGTATTTTCACTAGGTTCTTTCTGTCTACCCTGCTATGCGGGATAAAAGCGTGAAGCAAAAAAAAATGATGACATTCGGTAATAGTACCTCCATCTCCATGTGGAGTCGACGGTTATAAATTTTTAAGCTTTATTATCGATGATAACGGGTGTTAACGTTAATAGTATTGCAAGAGTCATATGGTGTGCAAGGTGTGTGTCAAAGAATATGAGGGCATTACTTTTACATTCCACATTAGCATGGGATTAATTTAAAATAGTATTATAAAAGAAGAATAATTTTATTGTATTTAATTTCCTTAATAATAATTACCTATGAAAGCCCTTGTGGCGCAGTAGGATAACAGCAGTCTGACTTGAAAAGCGATGGTTATGGGTTCGATGCAAACTTCGAGAAATGATTATATTGGAATTATTTTCATTTCTCCACTTTAAACGCCGTGTTGAATTCCACCACTTGACTTGCAACGAATCTCCAGACACTAGATTCGCTCTTCCTACCTTGTTAAGCGGGATAAAGCGTGAACTTAAAAAATATATATTTTATATACACATATATTTACTAAATATATAATTAACACAATGAAAAAACTTAAAGTTAATATATATACTATATAATATTATCTTTCCCTATACAAGAATTTCAGCTGGACCATTAACATCGCAGCTGAGAGCTTTAGCATACCACGACGCGTTTATTAGGGTATTGATACGATACGCTATAATTGGTGCTGAATGTTTAGAGAATCTCTTCTATTAGAGAAACATTTCTAAAGGAATCCTTTGGTATAACAAACATTAGTTGTATCAAAGTTATCAGAGACACAAATACTAGTAGTCCTGTTGACGCGGAAAATACTGTTGCCTTAGTAACGCTTCTGCAAATATAAATAAAGGCACATATTTTTAGTTATTCAGTATAATGTCGCCTTTGACTAACGTCTAAATACATACAATGGTCTTTGGTTCTATATATTATTTTAACACTCACTTAAATATTAGAACTTTATAGTGGTAAGCCACTATCATCTCCTTTTCAAAGATATTATGAGCTTACTGGAGTAAAAGATAAGATTTTTTTAAAGGAATTTAGTTAATAAAACTTAAAATTATAATTTCAGAAATTATAATCACAAAACACGGGAAATAAATAAGTTTTTTGGGAAACAAGAGAAGAACGAGAGTTGCTCTTTAACAAGTATATTATTTAAATATATAAGTCATAGAAAATATATATGACCACTGGATTTTAAAAAATCTATGAAAATATGAAAACAATACTATATTATACAATCTAATCGCGTTCAAAACTGTAGTAACTTTAAAAGTGTTATAAAACATCAATGGCCCATAAAATTAAATTTTACAGAGCTTCCTCTCCTTTTTTGTATTATTACTAATATATGTACAATTTTAAATTTTAATTTAAATGATAGGTTGTTCGGATAGTCGATGTGAATTTTTAATTTGCTAATCACCTATATATATATATATATATATATATATATATATATATATATATATATATATATATATATATATATATATATATGTATATGTATATTTATAGGTGATTAGCAAATTATATTATATAATTATATATAGTTGTTGTCAATTTTGTTAAAATTACTAGTCAACAAGCTCTCATAAGCTGCAGCTGCAAATGTAAGCCTAAAGACACAAATTTTAAGCTTTTATTAATAGAAAATTTATTTAAAGATGCTTTGGTATAAGAAACAATAGTTTTATCAAAATGTAAATTTGACATACATATGTATGTGTACATATGTATGTGTACATATGTATGTGTACATATGTAATTTTAAATGAAACTATTTAATCGGATTAATCGCGTATATTTTGGTATTCGAAAATACATTTTTGGACACTTGACGTTTCGAACACTTTACAGTAGTCCGTGGTCACAGATAGGTAGTAGTCTACCTGTTTAGTAGTTTCAATGTATAAAAATCGCGAAAATCAAAGATCTTAATACATATGTAATTTAAAATATTTTCGAGTACCAAAATATACGCAATTAATTTGTTTAAAATATGTAGTTTATTTATGAATAATCGATATTGATTCAATTTTTTAAACTTTTCCTTATGTTTACATATGATTTTATTATAATTACTTTTGACCTAAACATTATTATATTATTTCATGTGAAAAATTCAATAATTAACAACTTAGAATCTCTTTAATATTGACTAAATGTAGTAATTTTCATAATGGTGACTTGTTCGCGTACAGCGTAATTGGCTTGAACGTTTGGAAAATGTTAGTAAATAATACACTTGGTAGGCGTATTGTTTTAGTTAATGTTGGGTTTAAAATTTTTAGAAAAAATTACGAAATTTAACTATATATGTAAATGCTTTACCTGTATATAATTTATTTTTTTTATTTGTTTGATTGATTAATATATTTTTTTAATGAAAAAGGAGGCCGCCTGATGATAAGTGTTCACCTATGCCCATGGACATCTACATGGAACAGTAACACATTATCAGATATTTGGCGGGTCGTTTTTATCATGATAGTGGTCGCGAACCAGTCGGACGATTAACCTCCTTCCACCTAAATGTATTTTAACCTGTCCTCTCCACAGGGAAATAATAACAATAAATATATAAAATAATAAGTTTTAAGTTGTTTATTTAATAATAATAATAATAATTTGTTATTTCTTTATTTAAATTTAAATTTATTTAGTTTTAATCACTTTTTATTTAATAAAAGGTACAAATTATCAAATAAATAATATTTGTTAAATTAAATATTTTAAATAACTCATTAAAAACAATATTTCGCAAATGGAAGAGACATAAAACATTTGTATCGATGATATTTTTTCCGATCGTGATAAGCGTTAATAAAGGTAGACTTGGGGGTGGTCCGACGTTTCTTTGGGAATAGGTAATTTATTTATGAGTATGCCATGTCGATATATGAATATTAATATGACAGGTTGAGATGTGTGAAGTGTCTAATGTTTGGGGAATATTAATAACAAAAAAGTTTGAATACTCGTAAATTTCAAAATATTCCTATGTAAAGCTTGAAAAAAAAAACTTTGTGTGTATATTTTCATGTTTCCAGTTTTATTGTCATAATTGTCATCTACATATATTCAATATATTTTTTGATTTATTTATTCACAACTTAGCTGTATCCTTTTCACCGAAAAGGTATAAAGAATATGCATGTATAAAAAAATATCTTAAAATTATTTACATTGTTCAAATCTATCATTCTCAGGTGGAAAATAATGACATATTAAACATATGCCGACTGAAATAAAGTAAAAAAAGAAGACACAATTGTGCTTCTTTATAGCTTATAAGCTATCCTACTGTAAAGAATGAAAAGTGGAAAACGCACTCTCTAGCTTGCTTCTATTTCCTTTGCTGTGAAACGAAAAAAACGGAATAGGTTTAATTAACAAACAAACAAAATTTAAATTTAAATTTAGATATCGATTTTTTTATACGTTTACTAGTGACTATCGTACAGCAAAAAGTAATAAGCTCAAGTATGGTAATGAGGTGACGGAACGGACTGACAGGATGTGACGAGGCAGATATGTGGCTTTTTCACTGATTGGTTTGGTTAGACGTAGATATAGAAAAAAAGTATTCATAAGCTTCCGTGTCCAAATACACCTTCATAACAAAGTGTTATTCTTGTTATAATTTGAGTATTTTACACCTGAAAACATGCTTTTATTATTTTTCTTACTGTCCATCAGTCATCAGACTTGAAAATTTGCAAACAATCAATAATAAGACAATATTCTCTAAATTTTATTATGGATTTTCTAGGCAATCAAGATGGAAAGAGTATAATTCTAAATGTGTTCATTTTTGTTACTTTTTAAACTAATTGGTTAGTAAACGTGCCTATTACTTGACACTAGAATATTCGTCGGCTGTTCTGTATTGTTCAATATAGAAGTAGAGTGAGTAGTAAAGTACTTAAGTATTTGAATGGTCATCGATCGTGGTGATGGTGGGTTTAATTCCTCTTCGGGGAAATGATTATTTGTATTTTATTTTATTTCCCCATTTTGGTTAGACAAAACGCGGCGTTGAGTTCCATCACTTCACATGCATTGTTTCAAAAGCGGAGAATAGAGATTCTTGAGCCTAGGTTGTCTTCAGCTCTGCTAAGTAAGACATAGCGTGAAGCTTTTAGTTATAACTATTATGTTTATTAGTCTAGGTATCTATAACTAAGAGTAATAAATATAAACAAACTTTTATTATTTATTTTTCTTTCCTCCATCAGAAATTAAATTATTTAAACTATCTTCTACCATGCATATAGCCAAATCATTTATCGAAAAGTAAAATTTAAATAAAGCTTAAGCATTTGTAATATAAAAGAAAACGATATCATATTTTTATATACCTAATTCATTTTACGAGTACCAAAACCACGTCTAAAACACGTGCCTTATCAAAGATGTCCTTTTTACACATATTCCAAACAATCCATTAACGATCCATTGTGCACTGTAATACGTTTCCAAAACATACACAAATAAAAGATTTCAAGATAAGCGCGATACAGCTAATTTGCCTTGCATTTCTGCCATACCGATATGCTTTTTTAATTCTTTTATAATTTTAATATGTTTCATTTTTATGGAGTAAGTTTGTTTTAATTTGAGGAGATACCTCTTTTTAATTATAATATATTTTATAAATTTAAATGTTAAATTAATAGAATTATGAATAAGTTGAGTGAAATTTTGCTTTTTTCATATCCACAGTATGAGATATACTATATGGAAATACTATACCTTTTGATTTTTATTGCTTTTAATTGCCGTTTAACTAAGCCAAGAAATACCTACACATTTAGTATACACAACTTTGTGATTTAATTTTGAACCTACAACTACCGTGTGTACCTTACATTTCAATTGCTTCAAGATAATGTGTCTTTTTTGTTTTCCTGATATTATTGATATTATGAAACTTTAATTATTATTGTATTGCATATAATCGCATATTGCATTTGGTACGAGTACATAAAACTACGAATTACAAACTAGAAAAGTATTAAAAGGTAAAACCAGTATCAAAATTGCCACTAATGGGGTCATATCTACATATATAAGTTTTCAAATCAAATCATATTTCAGAGCTTACAATCTGAAAATACTTATTTGTCTAATATCTGCTACCACAAAAATAAAATTAATCAAAAATAAGAAAGAATATGTTTTACATTTCGTTCGGTTTGTTGTATGTGAATAATTTAATACTTGAAATAAAAATAATTAGCTGCTATATACGTATTGTAGGCATTGTGGCTGTCCAGGCTATGCAAAGTATCGGTAATAAATGTATCGGGCGCTATCTTCAAAGGCGCATCGGTCTTTGCGCGCGCCGCGGCTGTCGCGTGCGCATATGTAGAAGGAATGTCGTATATTCACAGACATGCTAGTAAAGCTATCGTATGCTACTTAATTCTAGCTTCACTTAAAAAGGTGTCAAAAAAAGTTTATATATATATTTAATTAATTTAAATTTTAAATTGTAAAGTAAGCAAAATGCAACAAAAATTTATATATTTTTTATTAAGCATTAGTTTTTTTTATTTTTAATAAACTATTTTAATAATTAATTCATTAGTTCTAAATTAAAAGTTACCGGCGATACAGCACAATTAAAAAATATGCAAAAATAAGCGTTTCTATTTTAAAAATCTACTGTGAATGTTAATAATGAAAAGCCATGTCGTTATTTGTCAATTCATTTCTAAATATTTAAATTAAGAATTCCTTACCTTAGCGTGATTTATTATTAATTTAGCTTTCTCTGGTTGGAGCCTTTATTATCAGTCGGTTGGATATTTATCGACCCAGTAATGCCTATTACCAGTTGGTGAGACGTGGTTTCGGTCGTTTACTTTAATTTTACTGTTTTGCCAGCTTTACCACTTGTTAACCTGCAATTATGTAATAATTGGATAAAGAATGCAAGAAAATGAAAACAGTGCTTCTAGATTGTTACGTTTAAAAAATTTATTTTAATTAAAATTAAACATTACATTTTTACCTGACTTGAAAAAAACATGTCAATTCGATATTAATAATATATATACGAGCTTCTTTGTTCATAATTGCTTGAAAAATTGTGATTGTGACTATACAGTATTTTTATAAGATGAATCCGATGTCAAAAAAATTAAGTTTCTTTTTTTATTTTTATTATTTATTTAGTGATGCAACTCGTATCATGCCACTCATACTATTTATGTATAAATTTTAGTATTTAAATGAGTAAAACGCCTCTTATTCTATATTTAGTATAGCTAATAAATAATTCTTATAACTTTTACTTACTAAGTACTTAATATGTAATTTTATACATGTACTAACTTTGTACAGTAAATAATTTGTGAGCGGTAGCAAGGATATCTCTCTACAATCTACTAAAAGTCTCTTGGCCTGTCAAAAACTACCATCAGTTCATTTCTAGTAAGTATTTCAAGTGACATTAATAAGATCTTTTCAGATTTGGTTCAAGTCTTGTGTTGTGAAGTCCCACGTATTGCTCCCAGTTTATCCTTCTGCACTGCTGCCCGGCATCCTCATAGTGTATCCATGGAATGCTAAGGAGTTTCTTCTCATTTCAATATATGTATTTTTCCTTTCGATGTCGATATCTTTGTTTAATTACTATTAACTGGTTGTTTTAGTGATTTATTTGTAAGAAATTTGTAAAAATATTAATAGACAAAGTTCAGTTCTACATTAGTTAATATGTTTTTAAAGTAATAATTTATCGTGTACTTTATATCTATATATCTAAGTGTCAAGAAACCAAAAATACATGATTAGTCTCAAAAATAATTACATTGACTTTCTAATAATTTTCATAATTATCATTTTACATTTAACCAACTATTGACATCATGAATATGTAATTCTTGAATTATGGGAATGGGACGGACAATGAGACTTGGGTCTAATAAATAGCTGACTAGACCTTTAGCTATTAGAGTCTGTAGTGCTATATACTAAGTTATTTACAATGGAGGTATGTGTTTATTGTATTTATTGATCTGTACATTTGCAAATAAATAATAAACGTAACCGTTTAATGTAGGCCATATAAGTTTATCTAAGTAACACTTTCAATGGTTCATCAATAATACGTTATTTAATTAATTTTATTCAAAGGAATAAACTTAAGGTATAGAGTTAGTTAGTCACTTTATATTAGGCTATAAAAAAGAAAGGAGTAAGGTTATTAAAGTCTCGCTGTAATCACTATTCAGGGAAGTCATTACATTTCATTATATTTGAACGTAAGTCAAAGTACGGGATTGAGTTTTGTCACACAACTCGATTCTCAAGAATCTTGTCAAGTATTCTCTCAACAACATAGTGTAAAAGCTACTTATCGGTCTAAGGACATTTTAGTTGCCTAATAATAAGTTATAATTTTACCTTAAGGAATATCAACGTCTTATAAATTGAAATATTAGCCGAATTTAAAATTTATAACATAGGTGTTACTCTTCTCCATTGACCGTAAACGTAGAAAGGAGTATAACGTATAAATTTTAAATTTTTCTCACAAAAATCCTCTTAATGGATAAATATAAACATTGTTTTAATATTTTTTTTTATTTTGTAAAAAATTTTTCTTTATTCAATTCTTATTAAAGTCTTGATAAGAAAGCAATCAACGAAGTATCTTGACACTAGGCTGCTATAATCTACGTTACTATGCGAGATGAAGCGTGATTTTTTTAAATTAAAGATAAACCAAAATAGTGGCTAACAGTAACTAACACGTCTTGTTTGCGCAACAACTTCTTTCAATACTTAAATTTTGTACTTGACCATGAAAATAAGTAAAAACTTCTTTTAATTATTCATAAGATTTACGTACATACATTCTTATACAATTTTTCATTTTACGTCCTTGCTATTTAAATGTAACATAAAATCAGATCCGCTTGGTAATTTATGGGGAACTCCCCTTCGCACTTTATATTTGGTTGTGCCGTAAAAATTGCTAACAACTTATACTTAGCGTGAATTATAATATGCATAAATCATAATGTGCCTGAATAACTTTATTAGTGCAGTCCTTTTATAAAAAAAATCAAGGTCGGCTATTAATGTACAGCATTCATTCAAGTTTCTTTTAAAAGAATCTAGTATGAAGTCACTCTGTTCTTACTGATACCGGGTCAATATTAATACTATATGTGTAAACCAGCCTTTTTGGACTTTTTAGACAGACAGACATTTAGTCTACTTAAAATTATATCGAATTTAAAGTATCTATGTACTACATACTTTTTTATTTATTTAATTTTAGAAAGCTAACATGAAACATGAAGAATGAACACTTTACTGAATGCTCTCTAATAATAATAATTTGGTAATAAGCACAACAAAACAATAACTTATGTAATATTCTTTTGTGTATCTCTTGCCTATGTGTCTTGGGTTACAAAATGAAATTTTATGTAACAAAATTTTAGTCAACTTAAAACTTAAATTCCTTCATTAAAAGGTCATTCACATTGGGCGTGAACTACCGAAATAAGGGCACGAATGCATTACGATAGTATGCGAGTCAAAACAATGTTTTAACATCCCGTAAGGGTCGATACATCAATATTTGCAGCGCGGGCGCACGGGGGCGGGCAGCGGTGTGTAATTACAGGCAATACCCGCCTCGGGCACACGGACCTAACAAATTTAGTAATTTTAATTTTATTTGGGTTTGCTTTGGGTTGCCAGTATTATATTTTTGATTTCCAATGACAATTCAAATAGTATACATTACGATTAGTATAATTACATACGTAATATAAACTAGAAATTGTTATTGAAACATTAAAAATTATGTTTCTCCTATATTTATCTTATTAAAATAATATATAATGAATATAGGTAAACTTTTAAATTCTGGTTTTTTCTATAGGCATTATCAACTTATATTTTAGCGCCTTAACTTAAAAACCTGACAACCCTACCCTACGTGGCAACGTTCAGTGCCTTTTTGCATGTTCTTCGCACACTTAGTAATGTTTGGACGCATGTGAGGTATGCTATAAGAAATTATAATGATTAATACGTTTTGTTACCATATAACTAATAATTACGTGCGATTTAAATTATTGCCGTATTAAGAAATTTAGAATCGCTGTGTGAATTGATTTCTCATTTGTTTTGCTTATTGCTTTCGTAATGTAAGTAAATGTAGGTAATGTTGCTATCTCTTGCCATTTTTTAAAAATATTTATAAAATTATCTAAAATTGGTCAAAATTTGGTATGTCTATGAATTAAATAAGTCATAATATATCTTTCACATCAGTAGCTACATTTTTATTACAGCTTCACGCTTTTTCCGGCGTAGGCTAATAGCTAGTGATAAGAAATTCTCTTTTTCTAATTTCTTTGCTCTTATTTATTAAGCGACGGAACTAAACACTGCGTTTTTGATTCTTCCATGTGGAATATGAACTCATAACCATCGCGACATATGTCTAATTTTTTAGTATAATGCAAAGCTTTTACTAACAAATTTTATCTTTATTCATTCCATAACTGGTCTAATCAAAGTATACTGGCATATAATAGGTGTATATGTATGTCTGTCATGTCATATACATATGAATGTCTGGAAGTAACTACATATGTACAAAGAATGAATTTTAGATATAATTTAAAATGTAAAGGTGCTACGCCTTGAAATCTATAAAGTACATGTTAAACCAGTTAGTTATTATCCCTCATTCGTAGTAAGTATTTTTTTGAGATTTTTTGTTATTAAACCACGTATTTATCCATGTCCATGAATTTTATTATCTTGTTTTAATATTACAATGATTTTTTTACGATGATGAGTTGAGAGCATCCTGCGTGGAAATCAGAAATATATATAATATAATAGAGGAGCCCCTCCGAAAGGTCTAGCCTGATGATTGTGATCGTCTCGCTCGTTGTTGTTGTCATTGGCTTATGAGTATTAGAAAAATAATAATTTAGAATAATTGTGGCGCAGTGGGGCACCGTCTATCTGTAAATATGATTGGTGGTGGGATCGATTCCTACTCGGAAGAATGACTATAGTAAAAAATTATTTGTATTTCTCCGCTCTAGTAAGACAAAGCGCCTCGTTGAGCTCGCCATCCTGCCATTTCGGGCAGAATGCTGCCAATGGAGTGTTTTGACGCTGTCTTTGATTATCCCTGATGGGCGGTATAAAGCTTGAAACTGCTTTTTTTTAAACAAAACAGGTGGGATTCGGACCCGTCATGTCTATATTATTCATTAGTTGTTACGTTTTGTTACTTAACAATAAATTATATATAGAGGAAAAAAAAAATGAAATGCAATGGTAAAGAATATAATTTTTATTTCTTATAAACAGGAAGAACTTAGTGTCGCAGTGCGAGTGTTTTTAACTAAACCTAATTGCGTATACTAAGGAATATTTCAACTAATATTTTCATACAAATTATATTAACACTATGAGATATTTTCTTTAAAAAAACTCTTACAATTTATACAGACAACATAAAATAATATTAAAACCAAACATTTTAAAAATCTATATCTACAGCCTTATTGGAAGAACTAAGATTTTGATTAAGACAATGTATTCTAAAAATATACAAAAATAGTTACAAATAAATAATCTTTTACATAGGAAACGTCAACGATACCTTGTATAGGATCAGATTATATCAGTAGGTACTTCTTACAGTACCTTGCGTAGCACCAAGTTACATACAATGTAGAGAACTATTGCTATACCAAGAAATGTTTAAATCGATTGGTTTTTTAGGCAAGATACCATTATTAGCTCTCGAGTAATAAAATATATAAAAATATGCAAAAAATGATAAAAAAATACACAATATAAAGATTTTTCTTTAAGTTATTATTTCGTAAAAAATTAACATACATATACTTTGTATTATTAAATCACTGATCTCATATAACTCTTTGGGCTACTTTAAGAGTTTTATAACTGTTGTCAATTGCTGTAGCAAGTCTGCCTTACTCCAGCTAAGATGACGCTAAACTCGTCATCCGGTCGTACATCGGAACCAGGAGGAGCTGGTGTGTAGGGACCTGCGGGTGGCGCCCCCGATATCACTGAAGCGTACGGAGATGGATACATCCTTTCTGAACAATATTCTGGCGCAGGCGCTTGCTCCGTGCAATATGGCGGCCGATACTGCTGCTGTTGTTGCTGTTGCTCATATCTATACTGTTCCATTGCTCCTTCAGTCCCATAATCAAGATATTTGTCGAATTCCCTTGCATCTACGTCTGATTCTGGTGATCCGGTTCGTATTTCTGGCCTTGCGTTTAACATTCCTTGCTCCTCTTGAGGCTGATTTGGTGGTTCTTCTGCAAAGTAAGTTCCTCCTGTGTTATACTCCTCATACTCAGTTTTAGGCTGTTCAGGATAATGTGATACGTAAGGATCTTCCGTTTTATACATTTGCTCATATTGCTCATATGGATGATACTGAATGTATTCCGTAGTTAGAGGACCACTAGGTGCTGATGATACTCTAGGAGCTGTAGATCCTAAAGCTTGTTGGTCTTGAGAAGTTGCCACTGGTGGAAAAAATGTCCCAGTTACAACTGGCGCTTGCTCTGCTAACGTCCTCTGTGTGCACATGACGTACATACCATTGGCCATTCCCATAGCTGCTACTGGTGCTGGGGAAAATGAATTAGGGGCTCTAAACGACTTGTAGGAATACGAGTCAGATATGGAGGAAGCGTTGATAGCTCTTCGCCTTTCTTCATATTGAAAATTTTCTTTTTCATTTTCAACAGGTGAAGCGTCAGGAGTAGGTAATGGAGCTTCAGCTGGAGCGCTTCTTCGACCTTGTGGTTCCGGAGATCTTGCAGGTGATGACTCTGGAGTTTGAACGTGACCATTATACTGATTGGATTGAAATGAGTCTGAAGCAAGTGGCGAGGTTCTATACGGCGAAAATCCCGCTCCCGGATTATGTGAAAAACGTGTGTCGGGTGAATCAGTAGCGGTGGCGTAAGGCGAACCGAGCGTGCCGGATGTAGGTGGTGGTGCACTAGATAGTGCGGTTGGTTGGTTAGGTCTAGCTTTGTTCTGTTTTCGTCGTCGTGGTCGGTACTTGTAATTGGGATGTTCTGTCATATGAATTACGCGTAGTCGCTCAGCTTCCTCAACGAAAGGCCGCCGATCCTGCGGCGTCAGGGAGCGCCATTTTTTACCTAGAAAACAAAACGAGTATTACATTAATAATCATAGTATTTTATAAATCACATAGTTTTTACAGAGGGCCATCAAATTATTATTCAGTGATAAACATAATGTAATACCAAATTATAGCAAAACTGAATTCTTTTATAAATATGAAATACGATTAAAATATTTATAGCTAGTAGAAAAAAAGAAACTGAAGTATCATCATTATTAACATTGCTGGCCAATGTCAAGATTACATTCCCAAGCGTAATAATAGTAGGATTTTATGAATGCAAAATAGACAGCAGCTGTCACAAAGTCAGGTTAAATAATCACGATAGTGTTTATCAAATAACTATAAAACACCTACTGTGAGTGTTCCATAAATAACCTTATGCTTTGGTACGAACAGCTTATTTTGTGTTAACCAATTTAAAACTTTATTTTTAGAAGCGTAGAGCTCTTTTTATTTTAAAATTGAAAGCATAAGGTTGGCGAAGGCATTATCAGGAGCTTTTACAATCTTTAAGGATATTTATCAATGGGACGCTACTTGCTACTGGCGTAAGGTAATTTTAGAGAGGAGCTTTGTCGATAACTAACCTAAGGTACAGAATATTTTTTGTTGTGTTCGTTTAATTAAGTTACTTAACAATATTAAAAAAAAACTAAAATTCCAATTTAAAATCGAAAAAGTGGAGTACTTAGCCGACAGTTATGAATATGAAGATTGCTGTGAGAAAATATGTTTTAGAAAGTCAAGACCCACGATAGTATTAATATTTAATTATTGTTATAGCGTGACATATACTAGGGGAAAGTTATAATTATAACTAGTTCATTATTTTTCCCAGAGTTTTATTATTAATAACTTTCAATATCCGACTTAGTTTAGTTCTTTTAAATTAAATCATACTAATATTATATTCATAAACTATTTAAAGTAAACACCTAATGATAATAACCAAAGTAATTGACGTTTAAAATTTTAACGATTCGACGTAGATGCACAAAAAGTTTTGAGGCACCCAACTTGAACCTGTTTGACTGATGTCAAATGTCAAGTTGACAAATGGGGAAGGGCTTCTCACCGGTCGGTTAGTGTTGTCGCATTATCGATGTTTGTTTGGTCGATGATATTTAAAGTTACTAGGTTTTTTCTATTAATACATTTTAAAAGCAGTACACAGTAAATTTACCTAGAAACTTTGGTGTATTATTACAATAAACAAATAATTACTATGATAAATTTTTTAATGAAAATATTTTATATTTTGTATTCGAAAGTACATTTTTGAAAACTTGACGATTCTAACAATTAAAAGAGTAAAAATCTTGTAAAACAAAGATGGAAATTACAGATGGATTACGGATTAATAGATTACGAAATGGAAAACTAAATACAGTACCTAATAAGATTGTAACTATTACACCAAATAGATTAAACTATTTTGGAATTATATTTTATACTATAAACTCGTACCTATAATATTATATATTATACTAATCTTCACAATGTCAGAATACATCTGACTGAACTAACAGACATTATAGGAAATATTGTTATAAAACAGAACAAGGCCACGTCACATAATTAGTTTTCTACACTTACATATATGTATGTAATAAATGATCTGTCCATGTGTACGGGACCACCAGTAGCGAGTGGAAACCTAACACTGTGTTATCTCTTATTGAGTGTCGTTGATAAAGCCTACGCGTGTGTAAAGCGAGAAATATTAATAGACTAAGTATATTGCTTCTTAATGTTTTGTATGGAACAGAGATACGATCCTTATTTGGTGGATGCTTTGTTATAAAAAGAATGCAATGTTGTTTTATATGTTTTGTTTATTCAAATCAATTATTATTTCTTTTGACCATTGGGTTCTCTAGACATTATTGAAGATAGGCAAACTAAATTGTGTGTTCCTATATACATATATAAGCATAATGTTCTACAATATGGTGTTAACCTGAATATCAAGCAATTTTAATGTCAGCTTTATGATTTTATTAACTTTAAGTAAGTACATAACTTAAAATTATTAAGTCGGTAAAATTATGAATGAATGTATTTGCACTAAACTAGTAACAATTTTATTTTATGAGATTTATTTTATGTATTAAAGGCCTGCCACGTGTGAGGTGTTTTACACCATACAAAATATAATAGTTCAAAGATTAAATCAAACGTGTTACGTCAGTGACACCCCATAGATCTTGGAGATATTGGCATTTCAATTATATACCCCTAATATTAATCAAATTGGGTCCAAGTGTCCATTTCATATTGGCCCTTTGTAAGTAGCAAGAAATTCTTTGAAAAATGTAAAAAAATCAAAGCTTATCATTTCATAATAAATGACATCATTAGCTTGTTGGATTCGAATCTTCCTTTTCGTTAAATGACACAAATCCGTCAAAATGACGTTTCGTGGATAATTTTTTTTCAATATTTTTAGAGTTTTTGGAAACAACATATAATTTATACTTTATTTGATCTAATAACTTATACTTTATTTGATCTTTGATTTCAAATAATTTTAAGAAAGTAATTAAAGAAATACACATTAATATGATTAGTGACGGAAACATTTTAGTACTTTAATTTGAGTAATATTTTATAATATATATATGTTGGGTTAATTTAAGTCTTAAAGTAATTTTATAAATACTACTTATAATGACAAGATAATAATACTAAATACACTAAGAGTACATTTCTATTTTACCCGGCAACAATATGTTTTGAACGAAAAGTCCAAACGAGTTTTAATTATTTTTAATAACAAGAATGTAGAACAGTAGCTGAAATATTAAAAGGTAGAATGAGCTAATGATAGCGTATAATGATTTCGATCAATCAAACGTGTTATGACACGCGGTGGTCAGACGTTTCATTAATAAGATTACACCATTAGTAAGTCAGAGATAACGCTTTAGTTTGTTTATTATTTTTTAGATAGAAATTATTTAAGTAAATATTTATAAATTACTTGATATAAAAACTAAATCATATATAAATAATATTATTTAATACCTAAGAACGTTTTAAATATTCGTTATGTTTCATTGTAAATGCAAAATGTTATAAACCGTTTTATTTTCCTCTCAAATATAGTTAAAATAACGTCACAGGGTGCCGATAGATGGCAGGTCTGATTTTTTGCCGCAACGGATGTCCAGCGCACGCGCTGCATTCTAAATTCGAATTTCTGCCATTCCTTTCTATCTTTAACGATGTGTATAGCAGTCTCTTTCTCGCGACATTTTTTTGCATTTCGATTCAAAGTGTGTTTTGTTTTTTTAAACTGCTTTTCTTGCGGTGGCACTGGCTTTGTTTTGTTCATCTTACGCTCGCAATAAACTATACCGACTCGAGTTATTAATCTATCAGCAACTTTAAATATGATCATTCGATTTTTATACTTATATGTAAGTAAAGGTTTCATTGGTTTTTTTCGCGATATATTAAAACAAATTTATTAAGATCCCTATGTAATCTGTGTTTTGCCTTCTCTAATTTAAACGTAATTTCAGAAGTTTAATTTTTTTGCTTTTATGCATTTGAAAGGCATAGGTGTACAATTAAAGGCACATGATGTAGGTTAAAGTAAATAACAGTTTCCATTCTTTATCAAAAATAATATTATAAAATTATTTTTTAATTATGATAAAATAGTTCTGAGATAGCTTTTGTAATATTTACTATGTTGTGACTCAGTAAAAATATTGCTTGAAATATTTTAAAACAATTCGTAGTTTAAGAAATAACATCACATAATAAATTTCACATAAACTTAACATGCGTTATATTACTTGCGCTTCTTATACATTTACTATTACGGGAAAGTATCTATTTTGCAGTACAGTAGTACCAACGTAAAAGTTGCAACGATCATAAAAGAATTCTTTTACTTTTTACTTGTGCATTCCGAGAAGTGGTCAGCAAAATAAAATTATTGCCGAAATCCATAAAACAGGCTTTACCCTGATGTATGCTGGCGGAAACCAAAATATTTTGTTTTTGGTGTAAAGCATGAGATGAGACTATTTATAAAACTTATGTTTATATTTTTTGATTTTTTTTAATTCTACGTTTTTGTTTGAAAACTTTAGTAAGATTAAGTACTCCTTGGCCTATCTTATAAAACAACCTAGTATTAAAAATTACATTAAAAACTATCTCCTCTCGCTGCATATTTTAGAGAAACGTGTAAGTGGAAAACTTATACGTAAACTATTATCGCATTTTGTCTAACTAGATAGCAAGAATTACGATATACCTGCCACACACTGGCGTCTTCTTTAAGGGATTGTTAAATAAGATAAAGTTAATATAACATTAAAATATATTCCATATTAATATTATTAAATTCTCATTGTAATAGTTCATATGTTTAAAAGCAAATAGAAATACAAAGATTGCAAAAAAGAGCAGAACTACTAAGTACTCTTGCAACTTGCACCACCCACCACGGTCAGTACATATCTTCGACATGTAATAAACTTTTGTAGCAACATAAATTCTATGCCTCCAGCTCGTATTGTGCCCTAGCCTAAACACCGCCCTAGGTCCATACTATAGTCTGTTTTATGCCTGACTAGGGGCCAAATGGGCAGGTAAGCGTAATATCCTCAAGTATGTATTGTAAGCGTTTACAAATATTTTTTGAAATGAAAATTATTTCTATGTGAACATCTTTGCGTAGGGAATTGCTAGTAAAAGTATCACACTTTTTGTTAAACAACTTTCTTTATGAACGTACATCGTACGTACGTAAATCGAACGTACAACGTCTCTATGTAATAAATTCGATTGTGTTGTGCGCTATAGCACTGAGAGCTTAAGTTATAGTTTCGAAGAAAGAATTTTTCTTCGTTTCTTTAAACCAAAAACTATACCATACTAAATTTACTTTATAACCATGTAAAATTAGATAAAGGTGTTCTAAAAACTATAGGTAAGTATATGTTTAATGTACGTCTTATATTAGGGCGTTAAAGACGTCAGTTTCACGTATGTATATCTAAAATGTACAGTAATATAAGTTTTTACTGGTACTTTTTGAACTATATCCACATGTTCATTCTGCTCCATATCAGTATAGATGTCAATTATATTTTTTTTACTATGAATCATATTTGTCTTTATATTAATTAGAAAATAACATAATAAAGACAGAATTTCATAGTGGTGACCTTAACCGTAACATTCCTTGTCCGATTACGTGTTTCATTCAATTTCGACGTATATCTTGTATCAAGTATTCCGTACAGTAACTTATCGATATTTATTTCTCCTAATTTGACTGCATTTCTCGGTTACTGGTCGTGCCCATTTATCATATGGTTATTTCGCTCTAGCTTATTAATGTTCTGTTTGTATGTCCTTGTCTGTCGCGTTAGGGGATTCTATGCGCGTACGCAGACGGCGACTCGCGCGTGCCCCGACGTCGTTGACTTTTTTTCGATTACAAGAAAAACCATAAAATGAAGTGATTGTCAAAGCCTAGTCATTTAAAAAATAGTTTCCGTTTACGTAAATATTGATTGGCTCAATTGGATTCTTCCTCAATTGACGCGGCGAAGTACAGCGCTTTGCAACGTTTTTGCGATTGCAATTCCTTAAGTGATTGATTGAAAGCAGGCGATTCAATGTTTCACTTTGATAATAAAAAGTCCTGTATCATTTGTTAGTTTGTCTTGCGATTAATTTTTAATGTGTTTTTATATTTGTATAATATCTATAGAGATATTTCACAATTTAACGACCAAAAATGTTAAACTGCTTATAGCATACAATTTTTAATGAGCGCAATGTAGTAAATAGCAAGCTAACAAGTGATTATACGTATTAATAAGGTAAATATTTTGTTCTCTATTTACCTTAACCGTAATGTGGACGATGGGAAGGTAAATAAAAATAAATATACAATAATTGCTTACTTTTAATCTAGTTTAAGCAAATATTTTAAATATAATAATTTTTGTTTCAATGCTTTTTGAGTCTTTTGTATAATGTCTTCTATACAATAGGCTACTCTTCGCCAAGTCTGATTATGTCACGTAGTGTTTGTAAAATTTACGCTACTTTATCTTTATATCTATTTTACTATTTAATTGTTGTTTCACATTTAGTATTAGAAAATCTTTTTAATTTCAAGTACTTTGACTACTAAATCATGTGTTCTTCAGCGTTTTAATGGTATCTATGAGGCGCGGGTTCGAATTCGGTTGCAATAACATTTTTGTACGTTTTAAAAAATAACCTTTTACATCTTCTATTTATTTTATTTGTAATTTACTAAAAATAACTGTGCTTATGGTTCTAACTTACATATAAAACAAATTGCCATAAAGCCCATATCACAAATATAAAGGCGCGTCCACACTCATTAGCCGAGTGGTATTCGCGGCGCGTGCGTCACGTCGCCAGCACGCGCCAACCCGAGGATCCATTGTAACACGACACGGACCTATACCTTTGTTAGTTGAGATATCGGACTATATAATTATTACTTTAAACATATATTGTATTTATGATGAATGAAATTATGTATCGTCTGATATTTGAAATTGCGAGGCATGTTTGTTTTATGGAACTTTTTGTTATATTTTTATTTTTTATATACATTTTGATAAGAATTGGAAAGAACAACTTTTCTTACTCGTCATGATTAAATAAACATAGATATAGTGTATTTAAGTAGCATTTGAAAATAAAAATTTGACAGTCAGATATTTTCTAAAATATAAGGAATCAGGTTTTGGTATCCCTTTTGAAGGGTCGAAATAAAATTATAAGATCTATACTGTAGAGGAATTTATTGCCGAATGGTATATAAAGATTACTTAAGTATGTTCATGTGAAATATACGTTTAATAAAAACGACAACAACGACATGAAAAAGATTGGCACGGAGTTTTTCTGTCGTCTTTGAAAACATTTTTTAGTCCGTCCAACTGATATAAAGATAGTATTCTGTTTTGGACTTTTACTACGTCTAATGTGGCAGGTATCCAGGGGCAATGGGCACAGTATATTTTCGCATAGCGGCACGCATACCTCGCGTTTCGATATTATAAGTTATTATTATCATGTTCATATGGCGAATGATGTTTGATATTTGTTCGCCATTATGTTCTTGATAGTCATCACGTGACTGTTAAATATGTGTGGTCGACTAACTATATTTTAGGTACCTTGTAATAACAAAACAGTCATTTGAGGCTATCATAGCCCAGTGGAACAGTATCTGACTGTAAAATTAGGATTGGTTGTAGGTTCAATTGTCACTCAGATCATGATTATATTTAACAAAATATTTTCATTTCTCCGCTCTGGGCTCTGGTAAGAAAAAGCGCGGTGCTTAGTTCGCCACTCAGTTGTTTCTGGCTACCATACTACGCTGGATATCAATGCGGAATAAAGTGTGACACTATAAAAAAATAATCAGTTTTATTCAGCAAAACCAAATTTTTAAAGAATAAAATTAGCCAGAATTTTTTTGTGATTTGTAGTTATTCAATAATTTAATCTTGTTGAAAAAGTCACTTGTATTTTAAAAATTCTAAGTTGACTCATCTCTTACTAAAATAATGCAGGTTAGCAATTTTAGGAATTTCGATCGCGTTGAATTCTTTTATATGAAAAGAAGAAATTGTGCCACAAATTATACAACAACTGTTTTTGAAAAAGAGATTTAAAAGGATTTTTTTCAATTTTCTAACAAAATTTAACGTCACGATTTCTTTCTGGAGAAAAAAAATACTTACTATATATTCAACTTGACCATATAATTAAAAATACATAATTTGCTTTTGCTTTATTGAAGTCATACTTTGTGTTTAATCTTTATTTGAATTATTATAAATATATCAAATATAATTGTTAAATTCATAGTAAATTTATACAAGATGACCTTGAAACACAGTATAATATATTATAATTAATTGCATTATGTCCTCCAAATATTATATTATAGATGTACATTCATCCGTCGCGTGTTCCCCGAAGCGGGCGGTATAGACAAAGGCGGCATTAGAATGCGCGCCACTGCGCCCTACGCCGTACCGGTGATAATCAATTGCCCTTGAAAAGCTATTTTACTCTAAACGAATGGAAGTATAAATTTGAAAGTTGACAATATACATCTGCAGATAATGATATTGGTTGTGAATTTGTATATTTTACCTTCACGCTTACGCTCTCATGGCAGGATAGTAAGTGTCGTTTTCCAATTTCCGCCTGTTTAGTGGCGAAGTCAGCACCGAAATAAGAATAATTTACATATGATACCCGGAGAGTAGACCGATCCCACAACCATCACGTTACATTAAGAGCATATTGCATATTTTACAAAATATATCTATTTAACAAATTAAAAAAGATACCATTAAAACTTTACATAATATTAAGACAATTCTGAAATGTTATGTGCTTATTGAAGATTATATTCATTGTTCATTAGAATGTATGCTTTACGTACATGCTCATTTAAATTTTAAAAGTATCAGTAATGCTTTTGTACTTATGTAGAGTTTGCACAATATTTTTATTCAGCAGCAGTGGTGTTGTAGAATAGACCTGACAGAAATTATTTTTTATGGATTTGTATCGTAAATATTTTTAAATATTTATAATATAAACGTTTATTCGATCTGATCGGATAAAGAAAGATATTGGTAAGAGAAAAAGCACAAATCTAAAAAAAAGTTACTTTGTTACGTTTAAAAATTACAACGGGGGAGAATAGTGTTAATTATTTATCTCGTAAAATGTGAATGTTTTCACGTATACTTAATACTTGAATTCATATATAGAAATTTTATTGTAAATCTCATCTGATAATTTTCAACAATGTCCCTAATTTGCAACAACAATAGTATAAAACCGATAACAGATATAAGGGCAGAGTTCAGTGCTCATATTTAATTCAATAGCTTAACGTCTCAATATGAGATGAGCTCTATCGTGAAATTTTCAGTCACGATGTTAAAGAAATAATATTATCGTTTTCATGTATTATCTTTGGAATTGAAATGTTTTATTTTTTATTTGATCTAAGATTGTATGTCTTAAAATAATACACTTTGAAATTCTACGTACAAATTAGCCGCGAAAGCAACGAGATGGTTAATGTGAGCTATCAAGAATGACGTACGCTACAGATGTTCCCATACTAAAACAAATGTCAGTGACCCAAAGATTCCACGTTTTCAAACAAAATTACAGATTACAGGGCGATCGTTCGTCGCCCAAATGACACCCCGTGACAAGCAAATGACATAATTGTCAAAATAGTCACTACGCCGACTCGCACGTGACAGACCACGCGACAGAGACAGACATATCAGATTATTATGGAATAGAGTGAAAAGGAAGAACGCGTGTCACTGTCAATTATAGGCGGGAAAACAGAATTAGAGGCCTCGAGCGCCTTCAAATTTGGAGCCGATTCGTTTTAAAATCGATAAACCGATCAATTTTGTGGTCTCCAATATTGATTGCGTGTGGTCGATTTTCTAAAAATTGAATACCAACATTCAAATTGTATACTATTTCTTTGATTAGTACCTGTAAATGTATGAATGAATTCATTGATGCAAAATATGTTGCAATATTTTTTAATAAAGACCATTCTGTTGGACGTTATTATTAAGCGTACGGTTCACGATTTTATGAGCATATTTTATGTTTATAAGAAAAATCGGTAATATATTTGCGTGGCGGCCGGCCCTTTCGACGCCTGTCGTGCATAAAGTCCGTGATCATTCTTCCTAATTATATACGTTGGGGACCGACTCTTTGACGCGATGTGGGTGTTCGAAATATGAAATTACGTTCAAGCGCGAAAGTGTGATTTTTTTAATTTTAAATTGTTGTGATCACTGCTATTATGCCATATTTATAAAGGACTTTTCAGGAGGTTTTCGTTTTTAAAATTGAAAGTTATTTATTGCGTTAACTGGACAATATTTATAGCAGGTACAAATGCAGCGTTAAGCAGATGTCATACGTTTTTGGTCGAGTCGTGAAAGCAGCGTAATTTTATTTATCGTTTTTTGATTAGCCCATTTATACACGGTAAATTCTTTGATTATCAATAAATATTTTTGAGATGACCCATAATTACATGGACGAACGATATTGTTATACTTTTTGTGACTATGTCTTTAATTTTCATACAAAGTTTATAGTAAAATGTTATAAACAAATTACCATTACCAAACTATTCTAGGAAGTCTAGGTACAAGGTAGCCGAAGAATACTTTTTTTTCAATTTCTTACAGAAATAAAACAAAGATAAAAATATATAAACTTAAAAGAATGCCTTGTTCGGTTCTTTTCGCGTATCAGTAAGTCAGAGACAACCTAGAGTCAAGACATTGCGTCCTAATTTCGTCCTAAGTTTGATATTTGATATATAATCATTTCTTCGTATGGCCTCAAAGAAATAGTCAAATAGTATTATATAGTTATTCTATTTATACCTTTCAGCTGGAAACAAATTAATACTGGTCTATTATTTCTAAAGAACAAGCGTAAGACGTATATTATAATAGGATTATTTATTTAAGTGGGCAACACAATTAATTCAATCGAGAACAATTATAAACTATTATGGCATTAATAAAAACACGTGACACGGAAGCGATCTGCAATTGTTGAAAAAAAAATCAATTAATGTGGAAAGATTAATAGTTTCTGCTTTCGTCATAAATATGGAGGCAGAGTATGGGAAATGTCGGGTCAACTTTCTTTTCCATTATTTTATATGAGTGCTGCCATCTTTTATGTATGACTTTGATAATTAATTATAAATATTTTAATTTGTTCATAATGTTATTTCAATTCACGCTTTTAATAGGCTTTTTTTGTTCCTACTGGATTTTTTATAAAACATTTTTGTATTCTAGTTATTAAGGAACATTTTGAATCTTGACAAATTGTAAAATGTTTGGGAAATATAGTTTTAATAAAGCTTAATGACCATATACGAAGACTCGAATACTTCATTGATATTTTTATTGTTTATATTTTCATTGTTTATATTTTCATTCGTTTTGCAAGTATCTCTGAAATATGTATCTAAATTATAGATATATTCAAATTAAATTCTGCCTATTTCAAATGGAGTTTTATGAATATCTTGATTAACATCTTGATTTAGGTCAGAAAGGAGTTAATGGAGTGTGACATTATTGGTGACGGTTGTCTCTGACTACCCCGCTATACAGGATAAAGCGTAAAGCTACTTCTTAAAAATATTAAGTAAATATATAAATTATTCAAAAAATATTAATTTTCGAATAAGTATAAAATTTTAATATAGGCAAAACGACAGGATACACGAGTGAATAGTTAATTGTATCGATTAAAATGTCAGTGGAGCATTAAATGGGTACCGAAAATCCAAGTAATTTCCTGTCGAATAAAAAAGTATAAAAGCGAACTTCTTCATAATGTAACATTTCTTTGGGGTCATAGCACCTAACAGGAAGCAACGACACGGGTCGCCGCGCGCGCCTCTTAAAAATACTTTTCTAGCTATACGAGTACGAATGTACCTACTGCGTCATTCGTAATGTATTCAGATATCAAACTGTACAACTATTGTTATTTTAATAATTGCCAGCTTTGGTTGTGGCGTGAAAGTATTTAAATCTATGATAACGAATTTTTATATGTATTCGTAGATTGTAAGATTATCATCTTGTTGTGGTTAATTTAATACGCGTAAAAAAAGCAAAGGTTGTATAACGTACGGTTTTTTTGTTACAATATCATACAGGCATATTAATGTAACAAATATTCAAAAAGTCTTTCTATTTAATAATTAGAAAGCTAAAGGAAAAGCTTTAAAAGATTAACTGAGCATATCAGCACTTTAATATAGAGTATATAAACTCTTGTATCCTGAATTATTATTATATTTTCTTATAGTTCTTTTTAAGTTTGTTGAATTTTTTACGATACCTTCTCTACAAAATAAAAAAATCACTAACATTTTTTATCTATAAAAACATATCCGTACAACAAATATCGATGACAATTAATTAATACCTCTATAAATCTCATATTAAAATGTACATATATTAACGGTATAGCAAAGTTCTCACATGCGCGTCGCCATATTAGATGTGCACGGGTCGGGGAACACGGAAGCGTTGCGGGTCACGGCTCTAACTTGTAGGGTTCATACTTCAGTCACTAGTTTTAACATAACGATGAATTGAAGTGTAATATAACCTTCAATATTGCTTTTCCAGTTCAATATTACGTTATTATTGAAATATTTCACAAGATATTTGAAATTTGTATATTTCTCTATCTATTCTTATAGTATTTATTTTATTACAAAGTCTTTTGTAGCTTCGATTCAAAAATTTTTATTTAAGACAATTTCTTACTAATACAAAAATCGCTAAAAATAAGGTTTTTTTAACTAAAATTTAATTTAGACATATATTCCTTCTAATCCAGGCTTAATTGAACTATAAGTTCTATTTAATAAAAAAAGATTTTTTTAGATATGTCAAATTTCTATATGTATATTATTTTTTGGTCTCTGTTCCTTAAATTTAACTGGGAAAAAAATCTTTGCACAAGAGTGCGGTCAAAGATCACTGACCTTGACTAATTAATGCTAAATAAAAAAGTTATATGAAACTCAATCACGGTACAGTTATGGTCATGGGAACTGCCTCCATGCATATTGCACTATACTAAATTATGATTTTATTGCCATAATTATTGTGTATAGGAAATCGTAACTGAACGAGTAAAGTCCTTGCTTTTATGATGAAACTGACCGTTTTTATAATTAAATTGAAATTATAAACATTAGCAGATCTATTTTGAACATAGATCATTATAAATAATTTAGAACATCAGTTTGTTTTAGTTTAAAATAACATATTTTCACTATATGTCACTTAATGGAATAGCACGTGATAGCAAATTTAACAGAAAATAATTTCATTTTTCCGCTCTGGTAGCAAAGCATAGCGTTGAGTTCCGCCACTTTACACGGATGTCTCGAAAAGAGGATAAGAAGTGGAGAAATGAGTGTTTTGACTCTAGGTTCTTTCTGTCTACCCTGCTAACTGGAGAATCCGTGAAAAGTGGCGAAACTCGTTCTGATATTTATTATTGATCATTTATTGTCTACTGAGTGTTAAAACATTTTATTATACATTTTAAGCATAAAATATATGTTTCTAAATGACGTCATGTATAGCTATTTTACATGTAGTTTAAATGAAAATGTTCTACAATAGATTTATCCCCACTTTTTTACAAAAACATATACAAATATAATATTATACCTCCATATGTATATGTAAAAATTACTGGTACTATTTTAAAACCAAGTCATTTTAAATATGCGCATAGTTGAAATAGATTTACAACGTATCTAAATTGGTTGCAACACGTTTTTTGATTAACTGGAGCGAGCTGTGCTCTATTGTACGCTATTATATTAAATTAAAATACATAACACTTTATAAAAACGGCTATTACATGCTTGTAGTTGTGGTTAGTTAATTGCTATGTATCATAATGTTCCCGTCTTCTAACATTTAACACCACCCAAGCGGCTAATTTAATATCATGTTTAAAAATTTTCAAAATACAGCTCTATTAATAAAGTTGTAGAGTACGTTTTCCTTTGATAATTCGGTGCGTTATGGATATCTATTAATGAATTTAGTAATTAATACTGTACATGGAATATTAAGGCATATTAAGTTAAATATAAGGTTTAATTTCCAAAGTCAGCGAAGTGCAATGAAATTATGGAAATCAATGGGCGGTTCCATTAACTAGTTAAAATTAGAAAAGACAGATTTTTAAAGAAATCTTGTACAATATGTGCTAAAATAGCCTTTATTGCTGTGAACTATGACTTATTTTTCCATTTTCTTTTTTATATGAAAGAGTAGAGTATAGTCATAGTTTTGATGTTATCAAGAAACTATTTGTTGTGTCAATACAATGTTTTGTTAGCGATAGAAATCATAATATTTAATTAAACGCTTTGTAAACTTCATTCGTATCTAATTTATACATGTGTTGATTTTAAACATTGATATTCTTTTTAATATCATAACTAATAACATTAGTACATTATGTAGAGTTCTATAAAGCTGTTAAGCGTTGTAGAGATGCAGAGTAATTTTGAGGGCACCTTATTTCTACACTTAGGTAACAAATTCTGTTTACTGCTCGGAACTCCTCTCTCTGTAACATAATGACCCGCACCTGTATACTGACTCCATAGATTGGTCAGTAGTTTTTCTTATTAAGTAAAAAAAAATACCTATGTTGTAGGTTAATTTTTTCACTATGTGTACGACAGATAGATAGATATCTTCACGTATTTTAATAAATATAGCGTTAATTTCTTCAAGCGGAAGTACTCTTTTTTAGAAATCGTAATAGAAATTCTCTTTTGAACCTTGCAAAATAAAATTTTTCAAGACATACAAGTATGAATTAAAGCAATGTTTTAGATTTATTATAAAATTAACCTAAAAAAATGAAACGGGACAATCTAATTAAAGCTCAGATAGCGATCATATTAATAACGATTACGCTAATTTGGATAGGCGACACAGATAATTATTCGAGAAAGCTGGCACAATGGTGGGAACCTCACACGGTGAAGCTACAACTGGATCATTGCCTGCAAAAAACGAGTGAAAATGTGATGAACATGTGATGAAAGGAGCTTTATGGTTTTCTTATGGTTTTTTTACAGCTTTTACCGTATATAAAGTTGTAGTGATACAGGTGGGACATTTCTATCTCATGTGTCCAAATAAAGCATAGTAAGGTACAGAGGAAATAGTGGCAAGTCACCCTATACACGACTCTATGCGATAATTAAGACATGTGTGTGTTTGGTGTCGAAATCCGCGTTGTATATATATATATACAATTATAGTCTTTTGACTGTACCTGACTGACCCGATATCTTTCTAACTGAAAATCTGGATTTATTACAAATATTTTTTTCATTAAATCTCAAATATGTATTTCTAGAAGTATAATCTTAATGGTTTACAAAATTAAATTATTGAAAGCAAAGAAGAGGGAATTTATCTTTAATATTATATTTTTTCCGTAGGCGTTAGTAGTAACAATAATATATTATATATTTATTAAACATATATTTATTATTTGATATCAAAGAATTATATCAATATAGTTTAAAATTGATTAATAAACGACTTGTGATATTAAAATTCAAGTGGATATTTATCATGTGAGAGCTAATCATTCTACACCCTCTTCCTTTAGCGTATAATGTATAGTGAAATGAGAACTGTATTTAAATAACTTTAAAGGTTATTTTACAACAGCGATGATCCTTAAAGAAACGTTCTTATATACAAAGACGTAAGGTCTTATTTGTATGAAACGTGTTAAACTGCAATGTTTCGGGTGGATTCTCAACTAGAGCAAAGGTGAAAGAACAAAAATTGCGCTTGGTTAGTTTTAAATATTCATTACAAAAAATTATTTTAAAAATGAAATATGTATGACCATAATAAACAGATTGACAGTTAACTTAAAAATTCTTTGGTAGGAAATCATTTTTTGCTACAAACCAAATAAGCCACTACACTTATTAACACAGGAATAATGTGTTCGATATATATACTTGTACATGTTTATAATATGGCTTAAATAAAAAAAATAGAATTCTCTTGTACAAGAAAAATATAAGAGATTTTAGTAAGTAAGAAAATTATATTACACTATAGAAAAAGAGAACAATATACAATTAAGTATCTGTATACAACTTCTATAAATCTACTGGTCTGTAGATTTTGCGTTCACACACATATACAAGAGTATATGTGAAACATAGATCATGTGTTATATATTTTTATGTTCCACGCTTTAATCTCGCGTAGCGGGGTAGACAAGAATTACACAGTGTTAAAACATTTTTTACTCCGTTTTACGCCGAATTCGAGACATTACTTGTTGAGTGGTGGAACTCAACACATTCTTTATGTTATAAGAGCCAAGAAACGAAAATAATTTAAATAATCTTTTCCCTTGTGGAAATCGAACCCACAATATTATATTTAATATATTTTCAATATATAAACATAATAAATATTGAATTCCAAACTTCATCATATTATAAATTTTAACTGTATTAATTTTTTTTACTCAAGGTTTCTTCAAGTGTTAAGTATAATTTAGCACCAATTTGTTAGTTCCACATTGTAATTCATACAAAACAATATAAGCAAATCTTCGTAAGATTTAAATTTAAGTGAATTTAAATATTAATTTCGTAGATGACACACGTATTTTTATAGTAATGAGTATTTGAAATCGTATTTTTTGTTCAACTTTTTATAAAATATGAAGGTATGGCACCTTTGGATACTTGTACAAGTATGTTTGGATAATTGTATGTCATTAATCCTAAGATTTTTATTAGGATTAAGTAGATGATGAGCGAATACTTAAAAACAAACAATAGTTTTTGACAGATTTTGATTTTAAAAACTTGAGTAATTATTTTAATCTTTTTTCATTAATTTTAAAAAATGTGTGATTTTTTTAATATTTTGTACACCTTAGTATAAATGGTATGATATAATATGATGAACCGAGTGTATTGACTGCTTACGTCTAATGAATTTTAATGTACAAGTGAAAGGCCCATTTTGCAATATCTACGAGTACGTGATGTGCAAAAATTTCAAATCATAAATCTATATGTTTGTACCGTTTTATACTATAAAGTAACGGGAATAATAAAATATATATTCTATACTTAGTTCTATGAAATTTTGGCAGGATGTCTCCGAATGGGCTTTTGCTACGTTTATTGGTTTACATTAGGCAAATATTCCTACTTGATTATAATATTTATAGCTCCTGACTCTTTCCTTTAAATTAGTTTAGTCAACGAAAACTAATAAAATGATTATCTGTCCTTAACTTTCCGCTCGAAAATGAAACATTGCGTGTTAATTGGAGGATTTTAACGCTGCAATTTTAAGCGCTAGAGCAGGTAAATGAATAATAGTTTCAAAATAATCATTTCACCAAGTGGTTACAGGAACCACAACTAATCCACATACAGTAGAATAAAACATGAATGCTTAACCTTAACTATTTTAAATCAAACTATTTTAAACGAATTGTTCGAAACGTCAGGTTCGAAACGTCAGGTTTTATTTTCGAATAATAAAATAGACGCGATTAAAATACTTTCACTTAAAATGTGTAAAAATCGTGCAAATCAAAGATCTTATTAAGACCTCAACCGAAAAGGGAGACCGAACTACATGAAAAAAGTTTATAAGCTTAATTAAAACAGCTCTTGTATCTTCTAAATATACGCGCTATCATTTTATTTTAAATTAATTTATCTTAATTGTATGCTTTTATTATCATTGTGAAACAAAAAATC
The DNA here is from genome assembly GCA_032432895.1 of Dryadula phaetusa. Classification (NCBI taxonomy): domain Eukaryota; kingdom Metazoa; phylum Arthropoda; class Insecta; order Lepidoptera; family Nymphalidae; genus Dryadula; species Dryadula phaetusa. Next base: position 451,598 of record JAOYRS010000078.1, read on the forward strand.
GTAACTTGTGGCTTTGCGTAACATAAAGCTTCTTTTTTTTTCTCATTTCAGCAATATTTCTTATTAGGTAACAAACGGTTCAAGGCTTTAGTGATGCAAACCATGTGATTAATTATTACGACGATGAAATTAAGTTCTACAGGATGATGCATTATATTGTAAATTTTTAACATCTCCAGGCCTTATCCCATATAGCAAAGCGAGAATGTTTTTACCCTGCTATATAGGATAGAGACCATCTAGTGTCAAGACACTCCGTTGACTATTTTTCGCTCTCAAAAATCGAGACACTGCGTGTTATATGGATAGCTCAATACCGCACATTGTCATGCCAGAGCAAAAAATAGAAATATATCCCCACAATCAATCGCGTTTGCAGTCATACACAGTTCTGCCCAACGACGGTCTCTAACAATATATTTTTTGATAAATCAAAAGAATTATCTAAATATATTCTATTTGTAAATTACAGATTTAAATGCGAAGTAGTTTCAGGAGTCGGTTGTTTGGCAGTAAAATTACTTTTATATATATATTTATATAAAAAATAAGCAAAAAAATGCGTATATTCAGGTTATTTTAATGCGTTACATTGACGTTAAAATAATTTTAAATTAACTTTACAATTCAAAATTAAACATTAAGGTTATATTTTATTTAATTATATTCACATGTAAAATACTACGGTCGAGTTAAATTATTAAAAATGTTACGGTCACACGTTTATCTTTGTACTAAAAACATTAATTTTATATAATAAATTAAGTGAAATCTAACGGGCGTTTCAAAAAGCGTATACTTAAGCTTGTAGGTTTAAAATATAAAATTATTACTAAAAAGACCAGCCCATATACAATACGGTTGCAAGCAAGCCGTGCGAAAATCAGATAACTTTTATGTGTATAAGAATATTTTTTCCCATACAACGGGCTATATGGGCCGTTAGTAGTGGACCTTTCTAAATTCTAGAGGTTACAACAATTAGACGAGATTTGTGTTAATTAGTGAACTAGATACCTGTGATTAATTATTTAATACTAGCTAATGTTGGCGAAATAGCTTGAAATGAAAGGAAATCGTCTAAGTTATTTCGTTCTCATGGATAAGTCGAAAATTAGGAAATATATTCAACTTAATTTTAGGTATTTTCAACATTTTGTGTAAATAAAAACGTCTTGATGGTAAATAATTCCGCGCTTTAAGCCCAACCTGACGTATGTACATAATAAAGATAAATGTTCATGTACAAGGTATTTCGTATATATATCGTATCGTCAGCCAATTGCAGTCCACTGCTGGACATAGGCCTCCCCAAGTTTGCGCCAAACATCCCGGTCCTCCGCAACCCTCATCCAGCCCGCTCCGGCAACCTTGCGTATGTCGTCAGTCCAGCGGGCCAGAGGGCGTCCTACACTACGTTTGCCAAGAATTACAAGGTATACAAGGTATTTGCCTTTCGCGAATTTTACAATTTTTCAATAAAATTATTTTAACTATTAATTAGAAAATGTATTTTTAATAGTTAATGTAAAATGTTGGTAATGTCAAATTTTTTAAAATGTATTCACTATTATCAAAATACACACGATTAATTCAAAATTTGTAATTTATATTAAAATGTAAAAAATTGTACTAGGTAGTAACACTTTGGTTAAAGTTCTTTTCAATCGTAATAAACCATAATCGTGTCATAATACTGGGTTGTTTTTTCTGACTAGTTGCTACGCTTAACCCGCTGGATAAATTTGTTTTTTTTTTTCGATTTTGAAAAGCAAAAATAGAAAGTTGCAAATTGATTATTCTAGGTCAGTTTAATTGTACTGTACTGACAGACAGTTTGTATAAATTCCTTTAACTTAAATTATAGAAATGATTATAGATATCATGTATATAGTTTCGTTAAATCCACCTTTACATATAATAATAGTAAATTCCTTCCCATATTAAAACATTTCCTAACAAATTATTATTTGCCATACAAAAACCATCTAATTATTGTATATACCGTCCAACAAAGGCAAAGAAATAACAATTCAGCCCTACACACGGTGCAACTTTTTGCGCAACCTGCATTGTGCATAACACCGCAATAGCATGGGAAAACGCTTCTTGCCCGAATCATTGTCATGTTCGAACATTTGTTTAGATTAGACCACGATTAGGTTACGAAATTTTATTGTTACCACGAGTTCCTATCAAAATGTAGGTACTATTGGGTAAAATATTCATAAAATATTTATTCATTTCAAAATCAGCAGGTCAAGGCATACGCATAGTCTACTATATGGGCCTATACTCTAGAGACTGGCTTTATTCTATAAATTCACAATAGAATTTTTAACAAGCTATTTGAAAATACCCTTTAATATGCAAAATGTATGTTATTTTAGCCGTTGAAAATGACCTAAAAGTGTGATTTTAAAGAAAAATATATTAAAGTAACATAACATAAGAAGAATATGGAAATAATGAAAGACGGAAAAAACTTTTATGATGAAGTTACGCACATCAATTGCGACAGAAATATTTCAAATTGCTATTAAGCCACTAAATCAAAAAGAATACCATGTATTTTGACTTTTTGTATGAAACATTTTCTATACGAATTTCCTGATTTATACAGTTTATTACGCAGACGTACGAGAGTGATATACTGAATTACTGACCGCAACTATAAGGGTCAGTTTAATGAATAAAATCAACATTCTATAATGAGGCCAGTGCAAGTGTGTCTCGTAATTGGGAAACATATTAACATAGGTGACAACCCGACCCGGTTATATTTGCTTATTTATCGTAAATAAGTCATGAATTTCTAAATTTTATGTACTAAATATTGACACGGTTTTATTAGTTTAATTTATATCTAATTACATACATATTATTAGATTACCGCATATAAATAAAACTATTTTTAATACTATTTTCTATAATCTTATTCCTTCTGGCTGTACTAGAATCAAGTTGCATGCAATGCAATGTTTGAAGTATATAAACCTACTCCAAAAGCATTTATAAGTAATTTTCAGCGTAATTAAAGTGTTATCTCAACAATTTATTGTACTTTTTATAAAATCACTTAATTATAACAACATAATCGATATTTCAAGCAATTTGGCCCGTCCTTAAACGCGTGCTCTCCTGCATACAAAGTGACGGCATGACTAAAATATTGAGATTGAGAAAAACCAAGCTACAATACTGGATGCAATATTTAAGAGACTTAAATGTTTTATTATGTATGTAGCTAAATTATTGAAAGTATATACCTTAAATCTGGTATCATTTTTTTGTCTATATATTTTGCTTTATTGGTTCATTTTAAGTATTAAATAACAAAATTAATTTTGGGTATAGAAGGTGGAAGGAACGTCTTGAAAGGCATGGACATGTTCCTTTTTTCATAAAAGTTCTTATACATATATGTAGACAGAGTCCGGTATTCAGTTCGCCACTCAGCGCGCAATGTCTCGATTGTCTCGAAAGCAGTAAAAGGAGTGTCCTGATACTAGGCTGTCACTGACTATACCGCTACGCGGAATAAAGCCTGATCTCCTATTTATACATACATACATGTAGGAATATGGCAAAATGATACCATTAGCATCTGTTTCATGTGTACGATGTAGATTTTGTAAATGCCTCTTTTGCTAGTCATTAAATGTAATTTAGGTATTTGATTGATATTTTTTCGCATATAGCACCCGTTGCTTCACTTGCTTCTTCGATGTTTCGATGTTTATTTAAAAACATTAAGACAAAAAAGAAAAAAAAAATGAATTCTAATATAAAATAGCTTGTTTGAAATTAAATTAAAAAAATGCAAAACACAGTTATATTGTTCGTACAGTCATGCACCATCAACGCAAAAAATATTAAAATTACAAGTAAGTAAAAGCTAGTACCCACTGTTAATACTTAATCACATCTATATATAAGAATAAAAGCTCAAAAGCACGGTTTCCATAAGTTTTTGCTGTATCCTCGATGCCGCCCGCACCGCATACTAAGCGACCACCTGATGCAACTTCCGTCCGCTGAGAACTTAAAGTTTCTACGTTTTTGACGCAAAATGAATTATATTTACCCTGTATATGTACATAGGCCATCGTGGTTTAGGAGGACAACATCTGACTGTAAACACGATTGGTTGTGTGTTTTATTTCCACTCGGGTTAATGTTTATATTTGAAATTTATTTTCATTTGTCCGCTTTGGTAAGACAGAGCGTTGTTGGGTTTACTACTCAGCAAGCAATGCTTTGATTTCGGGTGAAAAATAGTCAACGAAGTGTCTTGACACTAAGTTGACGCTGGTTTTTCTTATGCTTCCTTTTTTTAATATTTAGTTAACCGCCAGGCTCATGGAACATTGAGGTTCCCGCAGCCCTGCTAGTGGCGGTCGAGGAGGAGCACCGTGAGGTCTTAGTTAGTATACGGACGCCATCATCCCATACAACCCGTCCTGAATTCCCAATCAGGCGGGTATCCCTAGCGGATTTCCTCACGTAAAAAAAAATTACTTGACACTTACTGACACTGTAAGTCTCGATAAAGTTAAAGACTATATATAAAATATCTTTAAATATAAAAGCGTGAAGTAAAAGTATAGTACTGTACTGATGATTTTAAATATCTAGGTCGCTGTTGATTTTATAATTCGATTCGAAAGAGTAAAGAAAAGAATACGTCTCTTATATTCTAACTTCGTTGCAAAATGATATATATGGTTGTTATTTCACAAGCCCCTATATCATATTGTATGACTGACTTTGGCTATTACATTTACTTAGTTATAAATTATACAGGAAATACGTAAATAGTATAAAGTAATATTTTCAGTTAAATTACTCCTTAGGTTAGGTTTTTCGCTTTGCTTATATCATTTTTATATGGAATAAATTACTATTTTATTGTTTCTTAAATCGCTTATAGATATTTTTATATCTCTACGCAAGACAACCATGAAAGCCAAGTTATGAAATTATTATGGTTACACCGTTGGAAATATAACGCAACTCTATAGAAACGTACTGCGCACACAAGTCAGGTTATTCAAAGTGCTTCATTCAGCAATTAGCTATGTAAAGTACTAACTTAGAATGTTATTACTCTAAACACCGTTAATGTCATATCTACGATTTACAACTTTAATCAAAGCAAGTTTATTGCAAATTATACTCTATACCTTTGTAATAAAACATATAGTGTTTGAATTATGCATATGATGATTTTCTATACGCGTTCATTGTGCGGTGTGGTGAAAACGTATGATATTCCCACGAAAAAAGGAAAACTTACGGTAAATGTACGTACATGTATACGTATGTCGAAATGTCTTGCAACACGCATTATTGCAGTTTAGAAGGTCACTGTTGACTATAATGTTTAACAATGGTAAGGATTTTTTTATATGTTTATATGGAATTTTGCATCAGGCAAGGTAAACTTAGTTATGTTCTCGTTAATTCACTATTTTCAGTTTTGACCTATTTTTGGATATATCTATGTCATGATATATTTTGGAATTCGACACTGAGTTTAAAGAGACAAGGCAGGTATTTTAAATTGAATAAGCATTCCTCGTATGAAAATCAAACTAGATTGTGTTAAGTTTTTACTACTTTACTTCCTTTACTAAGATGGCGGCAATAACACTGAAATATAAGTTAGAGTTGTAAATGTATACTAAAGTCATAGTGGTGGTTAGAATAAAAAAATGTTGTAACCTGAATAGCTATGAGAAGGAATTACAATAATAGATATACGTATAATATTAATTTAATATTTATATTGAATAGTAAATATGAACGCTATATACGAATTCGTAAATAACTTCGATGAAGTTCAGAATATAAATTGACGAAAGCTAAAATTGAGTTTGAATCTTGTTGAGAACGAGAGCCCTAAGAAACAGTTTCTAGATTGTTATATAGTAAGGAACAGCGAAAATCGCAATTAAACGTAGTTTGCGCAAAGTTTAATATTTTAAGTAACATGGCATCAATTGCCACTATATGCCCAAAAACAGGACAAATGAGTGAAGATTTTTTTATTCACCTAAATTCAAGACAGTCCGTTCTACATTTTCGAGTGAAGAAGCTCAATACCTTTGTTGTACCTGATCGTAGAAATTAAAATAATTGTATATAATCAGTCATCCGAGCTAGCATCAATCCCACACCAATTTACAGCAAGATGTCACTGCGTCATAATAATCTAATAAATGAAGTTAATATAATTTTTTTTATCTTTACGCTTCAATCCCCCGAAACAGGGTAGACAGGACAGAGTAACTAGTGTCAAGACACTCTGTACTCCGCTTTGAGATATTGCGACTCAAGTGGTGGAACTGAACGCCGCGTTTTATCTTACCAAAGCGAAATGAAAATAATTTTAAATATAATCATTGCTCCGAGTGGAAACCAAACCTACAACTGATTATGTTTACTCAAATGAAATAAAATTTAAAAAAAAAGAAAAATTAAATAAAATTTTACAATAAATATATAGGTTTAATAAAATGTATATAATCATATTCAACATATACGATAGTAATTTAACAATCTATTAAAGTTTAGGCTTAATATATTTTCAATTTGTTATTATTTTGTACAATGCCAGTTAACTTCCACTATTATATTCATACATGTTTCTGTCAAAGCCCGTATCCCTCATTAATATAACAAACATGCCGAATTGTTTTTGACGTGTTATTTGCGTAAAAAATAACTTAAACTTCTTATAATCAATACGACAACAAATAAGTAAAATTGAAGTGTCTGATAAAATTAAAGGAACTGCTTTTTACTATGTACATACGGTACATATACTACAATTTTGGTTATCTGTTTGTTTGTTTCGGATAATCTCCGGAACGGCTTAACCGATTTTAACGGGGTTGTCACTGATCAATAGCTATACATTAGCTAGGAGCATTACATAAGGAGTAACGTAGGCTAATTATATATTAAAAATTCAGGGATGTTAAATGCCATGTGGACAAAATTGAAAGGATTGGCTGCGCCCTCAATTATCTTTTCTTCTTCGCCCTCAATCTTAAATAAAATCTGAAATTGTAATTCGCAGCATTAAGTCTATCGAGTATGTCATGCTATTGGATACTGTTGTGTTTTGTTTGAATATTCTAGTTACCTATATTTTAATTTGATATCTACTATAAGCAATTAATATTAATATTTAACGCTGTTTGTTTTGAAAAGTTAAGTAATAACTAATTTAAATAATAATGCTAGAAAACAATTATAATATATATTATCTGCGACTTAGTAAAGAAATAAGGAAAAACTTGACACGGTGAGTTTTTGCGTTTCATGGCTACGTAATTAGCCGTGTGACGTCCGTCGGTATGTAAAAACGCTATGGCGGAACATCTTTAGGTATGTTATATAGTTGATTATTATTATTATCTTTATTTACAGTATGGCATTTTAAGTTTTTTTTTGTATAAAAGCACTATTGACAATTCCGTTTTTATTTTGCCCCTTTTAATTTTTAGTCTATTTTTATCCTGACACTAGCTAGGTTTTCTCTAGCTACTATATTATGCTGGATGAAGCATGAAGCTCTAAAGTAGTCAACTTGTATTAATATATTTATTTCAAATAAGTTTAAATAATACTTAAACGATAGATACGTGTACTGTAATTGGAATAAAACAGTTTCTGCAATACGAGGAATAATAAGGCATACTCCTAATCTATCAAAAGGTATATTTTTTCTTAATTAATCTAGTAAATTGTGGAAGATATTTTACATTAGACGCAATGTCTGAGGATTTAAGCTTCGTTTTATAATTAATATAGGTACGATTTTTTCCTTTAAAATGCCAAGCTAATTTCATTATTCATTTAAGCGACAATAATGACGAGTGAACGTATTCATTAAAGAGGACGGATTTCGGGATGAGTGAGAAGCCCAAACAAAAACGTTTAGCAACAATACCGTGCACAATTGATTGACCTATAATTAAGCAAATAATGACAAATTAAATCGTTTTTTTTTAGTTAAACTACGTGATTTGTATACTAATTGTGGTTCAATAATTTGGTTGAAAATAAATGACTTCCCGATTATATTATGTAGAATAATCGATCATAGTCATTGAGGTGATTGAGTAAAATAAAAATGAAATACAAAAAAATAACTAACTTGTTATTTAATAGCAATTGTCATTTTCTATTATATCATGATGATTTTTTAAGGTAATTGTTGTCGTTACAAAATGATCACTGCTTTTCTGTTATTAAAAATTATATTAATTATATAAATAACTACAACAATGGGAAAATGTGCAACGTTTCGTTGAAATCTATCATATAATTATAAGATTTACGCTGTGGAGTGATTTCTAAATCACATTCTTAATAAATACTTAAAAGCATATATTGTCATTTGAATATTACTGAATATAAGTATAATCTATTCTGCTTTAGTTTGTAATAGCAAATTTATAATATAAGCAAAATGTTGTGCAACATGTTTCACATTGGCAATATGTACCAGTGTAAAACATCTCGCGATGGGCTCGCGCAACCGAATCGACCGGATCTTTCCGCAACCTCATTAAAGATTCTAGGTCGCTGCAATCGTTAATTAGCTGAGATAAGTGCGGTATTAATTGTGTACGCCATTGGAGTTACTATCGCACCATCTAGCGTTTCGTTTTCGCTTCAATTACCTTTTTTTTATTCCTTCACTGTATGTCGCCTTTGACTTCGCCTGTGGTCTTCAAAATGTTAAAATTTCCCATTTTATGATAATAAAGTCAATATTAGTTAAGATTATGATATATATATATATATATATATATATATATGTATATATATATATATATATATATATATATATATATATATATATATAGATATTTAAATTTTACTAATACTAAAATTACCTTAGTATTTTTTATAAAGTAGCTTATGGTTTCGAAGCAGAGGACACCTGCTGTATCCAATTAAATTAACTTTATAATTACCTCTAGGTGCCAAAGATGTAAAATTCAAAGCTTACCTGAAAAGAGAGTTAAATGTTAAACATTGTATTTACTGTATAAAGCTGGATATTTAGTTATCTTTTAAAATAGACTTTTCTTTAAAATTTCTTGTAAATATAAAGATTCTCTGGCTCTTGTTATATAAAGGGATTATCATGGTCATGTCATTGGAATTACTTCAGACAACGTGTGGTACTACCTTCCAGCACGTAAATGTTTAGACAAAAAATAGAAAATAGAGAAACATCACTGACTTTCAGCCTACCCTTTTAAATACGATCAGAAACCTAATGAAATATTGACTTGCCCTTATTGCAAGTCGATAGAACATAGCTTAAAAATATGTAAAAAAAGAATTTAGTAAATCTCGAAATCGAATCGAGTGTGAAAATTCATGTACTTACAGTCTATTAGCTAAGTAGAACGTTTTTTGTCTAAGCGCTAACTATGCTATACGTCTTAAGGAACTACGTTGAAATTGATATTCTCCGTATAAAGACGCTAAAAATAACAAGTATATAGAAATCTAAAAATCATTGTCGACCAACAACTGTTGGATTTCCAAATTCCGCCAATCCCGCCCGAGGCCGTTGATACCGTGTATCCGAATACCTACATTTCGAATTCGTACCGCGCCGCAACGCGCGAGCGCGTCTTGCGAAAACAGAACGGATATTGCTCGCCATTGGCTTTTCAATTTTGCCCGTTAACCAGCCACTTCCGGTGATCGCTTTGTTTCTCGTTTCAGTTGGGCAACCGGATTGGGCGGCAAGGCGTTAATTTATAGTCACTAATTTACATTTATTTACATAAAATGATAAATAATGATAGATCTTAAGGGTTATCTGTGTTTCTGGTATATTTATTGTATGTTCATTATTTGTCGTTGTATTTTCATTAGATGTTGTTTCCTAAAACAACTATTTTCTGCTAAAACAAGTAGTTTCAAAAACGTTCTATATAAACTAGTGTAAAATAAAGATTAATATGAATACAAAGAATTATAGTCTAGTCTTATAGTTATAGTCTCTAATTTACGGATTAGATACATAATTAAACATAGTAAATTGCAAAAGCAATTGTCAACGAACTCTTTGTCTTTTTAACTGCAATTTAGTTCCTGATAAATTTCAATTTATTTATTAAATATGGAGAAAGAGATGATTTAATAATATAACTAATTTAAATAATACATTATAACCCAATTAGCTTGGGTTTACCTTCATATGAATTCACCAAATCAAAGCTAGATCCAAATGACAATTGTTTATTAAGTGACCTACATCTTTATCTATATTCAACCGAGAAACGCCTTTAATTTAACTATAAATTATTTCTTTATTGTAACTACAATCATCCTGGAAAGGCAGTCACATTCTCAATTGTATCGTGATGACGTTTATTACAATAACATATCTACTAAAAACGATTAATTCGTAAACTAAATTTATATTTACCAATTATCTAAGGTAATTTATTAAATTTAAACCAAAACAATACAAAATTAAACATTAAAAATACAATCTAGAATACGATTTATCACGACCTCCGGCTCAGTATCCAAATACGATAGCAGACCGCTCCCGTCTAACTGTCGGTCACGGGTCGTGGACCGCAATTAGTGCGCGCACCCACCCGTGACGTATTTGTATCTGTGCTTCATTTCATGTTGCTTTGCTTTGTGCCTGAGATTTTGTTTTGTTTAATATTATATTATTATATGGATTATTTAGAAAATTAAATGTATTAAATATATTGAAGTAATTACAAAACACCTTGTGATTTCTGATGAGGTCGGTCGTGGGACAGTGGAACAGCGTCTGACTGTAAACGGGATTGGTTGTAAGTTCGATGCCTACTTGGAAGAATGGTGATATATAAATTTATTTTCATTCTGTGGTACGACAAAGCACGGCGTTGAGTTCCGCCACTCAACACACAATGAGAAATTGGAAAGAGGAGTGTCTTGACTATACACTCTGCCCTTTTCTTAATTTTTAAAAAAGTTATGATGTTCCAATTTTTTTAAATAATTCTCTAATATTTTATAACTTAGGTCTACTGTATAAAATATGATAACTATGATCGTAAAAGTTTGTATTTTATTCGATGAAAAATTAATACTTGTATTCTTAATTTTTTGATATAGCTTGACCTTTTATTCCTAATGGGGTAGTCAATGAGATAAACTATTTGGTTTTCGTTATTCGCTATGATAATAAATCAAACTAATGTAAAACTACTTCACTAATGTACGGGTAAATAGTTGTAATGTACGTTTTTTTTTATTTATTTTAGAATACTCAAATATATGACATTAATTCGATTAAATAGTCTCATATTAAATATGTATATATTGCAAATGTACATAGCAACGAATGAGTTGAAAATTGTGCTTAAATAAGAAATAATTATAAATTATGAATATATTTATGCGTGTAAGCATAATAATTTAATTTTAAAATTATGTTATCGTGAAGATTAATAACTTAAAATATTTTTTTATTATATATACTTAAATGAAATTCAAGGCGACGTTAAAATTATTATAATAATAGAAAAGATAATTTGACATTTTACTATTTTTAAAGGGTTGTCCCAAACTTAGGATTAAAAAATGATGAGATCTCGAATGAGACATGTTTAAAAAAATTGAATATAGCAGGATTCGAAAATCGCGCTTCATGGAAATCAAAGAAAGATAATTTAATTTTTATATAGATCACTTTTAACAAAAAAAATACACAGAAAGAAATTATTAAAAATTTATTGGAATACGAAAGAAGAAAATGTCAACATAATAATATATGATAATGCATTAGAAACACATAAAATTAAAAAAATAAATAAAGTACACAAAATCATGTCTTTGATTTATATTTTTGTACAAAGATACAAAGGCAACGCATATTAAAAAGTATATAATGTTACAGTAATAATTAATATGAAAACAATTATGATACTTTATGAATATTAAACGTTCCTACCTAAACTTTTGATACAACCTTCTCGCCACGCTTGAAGACCATCAAAATGTATTTTTTATAACTTAAATTAAATATCTGTATGCATATATATAGGAACTATAAGTTTTATTATGTAGTTACATTGTATACCTTCATACAAAATTTACATTTTATATTACTTCTTATATGAAATAAATGAATTTTCTTCGTTACTTTTTAAAATTTGCATTCCGGCCAAATGAATTTCTTTGTCATTTGTAACTGTACTCTATGGTTATTTTAATTAAAGATGTACTCGCTAGTAGTTTCAAATATTTTAACTTTAAATATATTTTTATTTTATTTGCAATAATACTTCCTAACTATATAATATAAATATTGAATTAACTAGACGTATTTTTTCGAGTTTTATGTAATTTCTTGTATTTATTTAATATTTTTTATCAACGAGTCTAATAAAGGAATTATAAAGAATATTTTAGAATTTTTATTCATATAACGTTATAATGAACATTAATTATCTGTATCATTTCCACAAAAAAAACAAACTTAAATAAAACTGTAGAAATGAAACGAATAATTAAAAACAGCCTTATTTTATATTTACAGCAAAAACCAGGTAACCGAGAGGTAGGTATTTAGAAATATCTTTTTATTTTAAATTATCCAATGAATTAAATACACACACGTTTTAATAACAATTACTATCAAGATTACAAAGAATCCTAATAAATAAGATATTTAATAGATCGTAGAACTAATTGAGTGGCTTGAAATAATGATATCACAAACCGTATATGGCAACTGCTCTTAATGGGAATATAGTATTTACTTCATCATCAACTTTATAAACGTGTTCTTGTAAAAACTCGTTTTATAAAAACTATACATAAGAAACAACGCTTAACCAACCAGAGATTCTAATAGATATGTGCTGTCCAATCGTGTTATCTTGAACTTGTTGTGACTTTTCTATACAATTACAGTAGATGTGTAACAACCATCTTCGTAAGCTTAGCAATTATATTAATAAATTAACAATTATAAGTTGGGTTTCGTAATGGTAATGTAATTTAATAGTGTAAATTTTATCATTTTACTACTTCTTATATGAAATAAATTATTTATAATTTTTTGATTTTCATCTGGCTGAATGCCATAATTTCTTTTTTATTTATTACTATACTCTATGGTTATGTTAATAAAAAAGTACTATCTATTTAATTTATATATTTTAACTTTAAATACATTTATAATTTATTTTATAAATATAAAAATAATATGTCATTAAATGAGATAGTTTTTCGAGTATTATTTAAAAGTAATTTAATGATTTAATAAAAATAATAAATACTTAATTTTTCCTCCAGTATCAGTCTACATAAATTTATAATATAGAAATAATACGCATATTTATTTCTTTTAAATACCTACGTCAATTCAAATTTATGTTGCAATTTAAATTGTTTTTAGAACTGCATTTATTACATCAGTTACAGTACATTACAGAGCAAAAGCCACATGTAAACATGTTCGCTACTTTTACAAGAGAAACAATATAAAAATAATGTAAAAATGTATAGACCATTTACTTTATAGTGTAAATAAATTTAATATTTAAAATAAATGAGGATTTATTTTTGCAAAATCAATCACAGATTATACTAGAATTTTCTAGATATCATCATAGTATATATAGTAGTTGTCATTTTGTAGGTAAAGTATTATTTTCATGGGCACGTAGAACGCCACGCGCGGCTAAGACCGCGCCCTCACAGGATGCTACGGACATTTTATGTCTTTTTTGTCCGCTACTTGATGAGATCATGCTGATTTTACGATTGCAATATAATTTATATTTTACTTTAAACTGTTTAATTGAAATAACTTGAGACGCTTAAATATTTTTCTTATTTACGAATTAAACATTGCTTAAGTATTTTTTGTTTTTTAGTTCTTTTCATATAGATATTTAAATATTACTAAGACATTGTGTTTTAGGTACAGTACATAGTTCATGCTGTATTTACTTGCTTACTTTATCGTTTGCATGTGAAACGCACTGCAACTGTATTATATAGCAACTTTCAATTTTAAGTGTTGAATAAAAAAAAAATTTTTTAATATAAGAATATCTTACAACGCCATTTTAACCCTTTTCTTATGATCTCTTTAGCTTGCTTTACACATGCACACATAATAAATTCAACGCCATTTCAATTTATGTTTAATTTTTTTTCATTTTACAATCGCAACTATAGGCGATCCAAAATGGCCATAGTACTCGTATAGCAAGAATCTAAGAGGTCATATAAGCAGAATTACGAGAAGCAACTTGTCTATCATATTAATATTTATATCGTCAACAAATTCACAATAGTTGTACTTTATAATCTTAAAAAATAATCTAAAATCAAAGCTCCGCAAAGTTTATGTACTTAACATAATTCGTCAGTGGGCGGCAGTTGTCAATAAGATTAATATTCTGTTTAATCTATTGAAATGACAATCGTTTAATGTATTTGATCAATGATAAACTATACGTTTAATTATTAGCATAACATTATAAGAGATCTGATCTGTTGGGAAAATTCTGGTAGCCAAATTAATGAGCGGAACTTAACGCCGCATATTATTTTAATTTAACTAGTTTATTCAATTTTAGAAGTATGAAAGAAAGTTGAATCAGATTAGCTGACCTAGCTGAGTATATGCAGCGAGGAGATACGCAGAATAACAAGTGTAAGCGTGAAAAGCATGCTCAGGTGGTTTGAGTGATGAAAGAATGGTAACAAAGATTTGTGAAGCAAAGGTGAGTGGTACGAGAGGTTGGTGAGAGGCACATTCATAATTAGAAGCGGAATATTTATTATATTTTTTTAAATTATTAAATGTATAATATATTGATAAAATAATTAAATATCGATTATTTCTGCGTATTTTCATATTTATTATATTCAACTATGTGTTAAATCAAATAGCAATCTGCTTCAATCTCGTGTCAATCGGTGAATGAACTGTCTAACGCTTTACATACGTTTTTTGTACGCCCATACTCTATTCCATCAATTTATCATTCAGAGTAGGGTTACCATTTATAACATTTTAATTATTTGAATAAATATTAGTATTATCAAAGTATGGTATTCGAAAGTACATTTTTGGAAACCTGATGTTTCGAACATTTTACAGTAGTCCGTGGTCACAGGTCAGAGTCTACCTGTGACCACGGACTCCTGTAAAGTTGAATTTGAAACGTTGGGTTTTTAAGGTATTAATCAAAGATTTCCAAAAATATATTTTTAAATATAAAAATATACGCGATTAATCCGTTTAAAAATTTATTTTATTTAAAGTGTGTAAAAATCACGGAAATTAAAGATCTTATTATATATATAATATATTACCTTGATTTTGATGTTCAGTTGTCACAAAATAACAGGTGACATTAAAATTAATATATTTTTGAAATGTTTTTTCAAAAAATACAAGTAATAGTTTCCAATGGTCTCTTTGAGTATGTAAATATTAATAGATTTTGGTTGCCCTACTCAGTATCAATGAATCGGCTAGCCCAGTACAATTATTATGACAACATGGATATATATTTTGACTATTAAAATTAGATTTTATCAACTCTAAGCTTTAACCTATTGGTATAAGAGTTAAATTAGTAAGATCATATTTCAATATCCGCATTAATAGTTGTTACTAACAAGTACCGGTTTGTTCATTCATAGACTCGAATGTATTATTTCTAGTCGAAAATAGTGATGTATAATATATAAATATAATTTAAATTAACAAAAATAGAAAGAGCTGAAGAAAAGATATATGGCATAAAAGATATCTCTTTGTTCACTCGACTAATTTTTACATCTATACCCTAATTGATCTTAATTAATGAAATCTTAATTAGTAATTGATTATTTTCTACTACTAAACTAGAATACTAATATTTATTATATGGTTATTATAATACTAATCTTCATTATATGGTTATATGTTAATGTATAGTATTGGTGAGAAAGACTGCAATATGTAATAGCGTACATATGAAACCTCCTACATGAATATACAATTTATTTAACATAGATTACGGTAGTCACATTATAATTTCTTATAATTACAAAGCGATGTAACAGAACATCGTATAACTGACGTGGGCGGAAAAACGTCCGGTGTTAAGAATATTTAAATAATAACTCGTACAGAGAAATAAAAAATGTCTTAGTAACAATTACAGCTAACACTATATAAATGCTATCTAAAATATTTGATTGTGAGTATACCTATTTTATTTTTATTAAATAAATTTCTCTCCAATTTCATTAAAGATATTTGCCTTCTGCCCACTTTCTTTATATAAATTTTAACTCTACTCTAGAAAAATTTTATAGTTTTTCTAAAAAGGGGTTTGTCATTATTAATATTAATATATATAAAAGTAGTCTAAGTTACTTTTTATTACATTAGCTATTTGATAGTAAAATATCAGTTCAAATAAATCCAGCCGTTCCAAAGACAAACAAATAGATAGACAGACAGACAAAAGTACATGTTATGTATATACATAAAATGATTTTTGTCGTGCGTTTAGTTAAAAACGGTTATTTTTATATTACAGTCATACACTCAAATATTATTTATCAATGGATGTTTAAGAAAGTTTATCATATAATAAAAAGCTGAATATAGAAAAAAAAACTAAAAATAGATATTTTTTACAAAGCTAACTCGATGACTGTACAGCGAGTGTCAAAAACAGTTTATCATATTCAATTTATAAGGCTGCCCGCCCAAACCGACGTGTCATTGCTATTCAAATGCATATGTATATTACTATTATTAGGTTAGTAATAACTGTACATTTTGACTAACTTTCCATTTGACTGGTAAAGAAATATGAAACTTAATGTGCGAAGATATCAAATCTTTTAATTTTTGAATATATTTAACTAACGTGTAGGATTATTTTGCAGTAAAATTTACTGAAAATTATAATTATAATACATTGCAGAAAGGATTTGCCTTTTTGTAATTTTACACTTTTTTCAGCATAGCATGGGAGTCAGAGAGTATTTCCACTCTGGTAAGACATCGCGCAATTTCTCTTATTTTAGTCTTTTATATGTCTTGACGCTAAGTTCTCTGCGACTGAGAAAGAGCATTTTTTCAATTTTCATTTCTTTTAGAAAAGCACGATACAACTACTACTAAAATATAATAATACTGGCGCGTTTGTTAAAATGTGCGTGGAAGTTTAGTATTTCGTGTTGTATTAAGTACATAGTAAATCATACAAACGTTTTATGCAACTTCACTCGAGTTTATTGATCTATGTAACGTCAGAAATAAAATATTTATGTTATCGAAAAATAAAAATAATGAATTGAAGCCTTTTTGGCGCAGTTTAGGCAAAGACGTGTGAGATTGAAAACAGTTGCTAAAATTCTTCTTGCACGTCCATCAATCAGTAGGTTTGGACAATACTAAAGTAGATAAATCACATGATTTAAAATATGATTATTAGAAAATACAAAATTAGAGTGTAATATATTATTTAAATCGACAATTAATAAGTTCAATACAAATTCAGATATGACGTGCGTGATATTTAACTGTGAATATCGATGGTACAGCGGTGGAAAACTACAAGCTATAGTAAAGACTTTTAAATCATTAAAAACTTTTTACTCACTTAAAAATATTTTTCTAACCTATCTTCAAAATTTTCGCTTTTCAATACAATTATATGTAGCTATTGTGCATGTCAAGATCTAAATATTTTCTTTTATAAAAATAATCTTTACATTTTGTTATTTTCCATAAATATATTATATAATATTAATATATTACAGTATATTTATAATTATATCATGAACAATTTTAATATCAGACAATATTATATTTTGGTGATACATTTTTTTGCTAATCCATACTTATGTTAAACATATAAACATCACATAATTTATATTCCTACTTGTATATATATTCCTATGTGTAAGTTTATTATGATATCAAGAAAAGTTCTAGAATATTTGTTTTTCTGTCTGTACCAATAAACTCAAGTTGGCGTGCGGTTACATTTCTGCGTAACAATTTTTCCTCAGAGTCTGCGTTCAGAGCGTTACCATAAACAAGTATGTATCCTGATTTCCTTTTCGTATGTTTAATTTAAAAAATATATATATAATATGAGTATATATTTTTATGTTTAATTTTATATATTCAATGTGAAAGATGAATTATATAAAGGGACCTCGTAGAATTAAAATATTGTAATTTTGCCAAAAATTCGCTTCTTTAAATATTGATCTTTATTTCTAATTAGCTGATTATAATTATATGTAAACGAGAAATAAGTAACAATTAAAAAAATAACAGACCCAGTCTGTAGTAGTGCATTAAATTTTATATTAAAAAATGCATCTTCTTTAGAAACTCCATAATTCCAATGTACCTTTGCTTGGTACAGTCTTCTGCGTCTCTGGTGTTTTGTACTATGGAGGTATGTGTTACTTTTGTTGTAATATCCGTCCAACGCATATAGGATATGTCGCGTGATCGCTTGCCCGCTACTTTCTCCAAAATTACTGTGTATTATTATATAAATTTAATATTTTACTTTGAGTTTTCGTAAAACAAAAGTAATCAACAAAACTAATTTAAGTAAACTTATTTACGTAAAAACACAAAAGATTATCTCCATGATATATGTACCTCACTGTAAGTATATGAAATTGACGATATTTTTAAATAAATGTTGGCTAAGGTATCTTTGCGAAATAGTGATAACGTTAATAATTTTCAAAAGAATTTAAGTCTTTATATTTTTACCAAAATATAAAATGACAATATTTAAAAGTCTACTATAAAATTTTAATTTTATTTCAAAGAAACTGTCAAATACATCTGTTTAAGCATAACAATGGACCGGTTATTAATATTTTATCCAATTATATAATAAAGTATAAAGCAACAAAAACTTAATTCATAATATCGTCAGTCATCGTAAGATAGACGTCGCGTCGGGGGTCGAACTTGTGAAAGTCATGCTTCACATATTATAGATTAGGCATGTTACGAAAGAAACTATAATTGGTACACGAGACTTTGTTCGTTTTATTCATAATTTTTAGTAACTACATATAATCTCCATATTTAGTCCCGCTACCATATAAAAAAAGGTAAGGTCTGCTGTTCTATATTTTTTTACCCACATTAGAGAGCTGATTACGATTTGCTTTTACTAATAATACGTAACACAAAATTAAAAGGGAACGAAAATTAATCGATTTCTTTAATACTATCAATATATTTTAAAATTATTTCAAAATAACGAGGCGTAATGTTGAATTTATCACAGTAAATAGCTGTGTTGTAAATGATGGAACGCAACAGTTAATAAGGTAGCACGTTTATCACGAGTGATGGATACGCGAGGTGCTGATACCGTCGACAAATAGTTGGGATAGTGACGTTCGAACGTCTCGATAGTCTTAATGTATTGTGTTATGATCTATCGATACATGTAGTTACTTATTTATATATAATAATAATAAACTAAAAGGAAATTTATTATATAAATACCTTTAATTATTTCGTAAAGGCTAATTTTATCGATACGTTTAAAGTAATTTCTCATTTAAGTTTGTCTAATTAATTAATATAATATAAAATCGATATATGCCATCACTATTGCATACTTAGTAGATACCCTGTAGGTCGAAGCTTGTTTCATTTGTCATGGCTGACACGAATAGTGTCTGCTAGAGGACCTTGTATTTTGATTTTTAATTGATTTTTTTATTTGTTTCATTTATATCTATTATAAAATGAAGTTTATATTTTACAATGTAGACTTCATTAGTATTTGAAGTTCATCTTTACATATAAAACGGCTTAACCTATATATAATAAATTGACTAAATGTATTTTTTCATAAAAATTATCTAAGAATGTCTACACAATATTGCATGTTCACTTTTATCACAAAACATGGTAAGTTCCATAATGTTTTCGAAACATGCCAATCAAATCGGTAATCTCTTCAAATCCCGTCCCTAGAAAGCCATTACTCGGAACTGTTATCTCTACACGGGTCCATCTTTCATATTTGGACCGCACGGGAGGCTGAGGCGATAAGGGATTAACTCAAACTATTTATCATTTATTTCTTTTTATTCTACTACCGTTTGACCAACGACGGTGACAGACATAAAAATAAATGTTTGAATTGGTTACGTAGCGTAATAAATATATAAATTATGTTACTTTAGCACTACATATTACTCATGTAAAAATCATCTGGGATTTATTAAGAGGTAAAGGAACACTAAGACCGTATAGGAACGGGAAAAATAACGTATAAGCAAAAAGTTGCAAGTGGCAGAATCATAATATTATAACAAATTCACTTAACAGGTGATTTAGGAGTTAACACAACATTAAACTTCTAGCATTTTCCTTCGAATATTTACCACAAGTTGAAACTTATTTTTTTTTTTTTATTATTTTGAATTATTAACATAGTATTTTATACATATAACACTCTCATTGTAAAGATAATTGGGCAAGAATCAACCGACGTAATCAACATTAACGTAACTTATAAACAAACACAAATGAAAAACAGTCACAGAAGCGTGATAGAGATGAAGTTATAACAGTTAACAATAAACAGTTGAATCTAACGATAAACTGCTGGGAGACATCTATATTACGTAATGTAAGACAATACAATTTAATACTCGTCTGATTGAAGCGAGACAATGCTTAAGTTCACTGTTACACCTCTCACCGATCAATGGTAGATAGGAATCTCGTGAAAACAGCTGATTCGAACAATGAAAAACAAATGAAGCTATTTAAATGAAAGCTAGAAGTGAATGAACCATGCACCTTGAGGGACTCCTGATGTTCGCAATATAAAAGAACAATGCCCTATTGTTGTCGGCTACGTCATACGGAATATGGGTCAGAGGCCCAAATGTGCTCAGCTGGTCGTGGGAGCGGGATTTTGAATGACCTCCCGTGCCATTTTACCGTTTTAGTAGCGGAGGTCAGGTATCACTGGCTACTTGACTATGACGTGACGTGTGATCGTGGTATAATTATGAATTGGCGTTTCTTTTTGTATTTTGCAAATTATTACAATGAGGGGTAAATATTCAGAATATGAATTTTATAAGTAAGTTTAATATTACTTATTATTCTAGATTACATGGGCTAGGCATCTAGGATTCTAGTCTGATGTCTTTTTGAACCCAGTATTTTGACAATAACATTGCAGACTAAAACTTTTTTTTGTAAACATTAGACACTTAATAATATTCATATTTATTTAATATGTGACTCAATTTCGAAATGGTAACATAATTTTTGATTTCGACACCCCATTATGTACAGCGGCACTGTCATTCCAGTTCGTTTTTGACTTTGAATGGTGAATGTGGTCGATGTCGGCAAGTCATCAGTTGACAGACGCAATGAATGCGCATCACTACTGGGCGATCTTTGTCTGCACATCATGAGAACTTTTGATTTGGAAACATAATATTCAAGATAATGTAATTTCTGTGCTACTATTGTGTTTGTTTTAGTATTTTAAAGTTCTATTTCAACGGTATTATTATTTAAATTATAACAAGTATATTGATTAATTCTATTTTAATCCTTTTTAAAGTTTTTTTTTAAATAACATACCTGTGATCGTTTGATGAGATACCTCCCAAATAAGATTATATAACTTTATTAACTTTTAATAAAAAATATAGTTGTCTACATAGATTGATTGACATAATGAATGCATTCAATTCGTTTTGATTTTTTTCAATTTTAATTCAATATCGTATTAAAAAAGTAAAAACAAGGCATTTGCTACTGTACCAAAGCAAAAATTACGTTGTTGGTCCAGTCCATTTCGAATGTGAACGGCCAGGATCGAGACAATGCTTATTGTTTGCTTAGACCGGCGCAATTATCTCCACGTGCTCATGTTTACCAATTGTTCTTATCTATAGCCGTCCTTGAGATTCCAAATGACATCCGACAGATCCCATTGACGTGGATTGCTGAATGAGTGACTAATTGTGCTAATCTGTTTGGTAAATTATGTTTTACCTTTTTTTTATCTGTTTAATCTTAGTTTTTTTATTAGTAGGCTGAATAACGTAGTGCTAATTCACTCTGTGTTATAATATTAAAAATATTTTGTTTTTTATAGACACATTTATAGTCGCTGTTTGTCTAATGAAGCCTTTTGTAATAAGCTAAATACTGAGGTATCGTATTAAAGTATATTGTAATTACACTACAATAGTGTTTATTATAGCTTATACAACAGATAAATTCTTACAATATATAAAGTTTAGAATATACAAAGTTAAACAATTCAATAGACATTTATGCAATACTCGTGAAAGAGGAAAGTAGTTTATGTATTAATAATAGATTGATGTATTTTTTCAAACGGTTTTTGATTATTCAAATAAAATTTATACATATACTTCATATAATAAAAAATTACAAGTTAAAATAAAGAGAAAAGAAAGCAGTATTTTTTAAGAAAACTTCATCCACGCGCTTGCACTAGGCGCTGTTTATCTTTAGGCTTAGAGTTTCAATTGAGATCTAATAGATACAATTCACTTGTCTTGCTGAACGAGAGACGGGGATAAGCCAGGCATTATTATGTTAGAGTATATTTTTTTATATACAGCTTCTAGGATATCGCTTATCTGAAAAGATTTCAAACTATCACGGATAGGAATACGTATAAATTTTTATATGTGTCTGACAAATATAATATCATAGAGAATAAAGCGCCAATAATACAATATTTACGGATTTAGTACGTATTATTTGGTTTATTACGTCTATCCTGCATTATGCTGGTTAAATAACTTGTGTTACGTCACTTTGATCTCAATTTTTCAGATATACATCAATATTGAGGCCATCTTGGCTTAGTAGAACAATGTCTCACTCTAACGATTAGTCCTGGGTTCGATTTCTTTACTCTGCTAAGACAACTCACAGCGTTGTGCTCACATTAAGTTGGTAGAATTCTAAAAGTACAATAGATTACTCATCTGCGGATAATAACCCTCTATGTACGCCAATGTGACATTGTTCATACAAATACAAACCTGTACATATGTATATGTACGTCACATGTAAGACTCTTTAATACCAATTTCTAAAAGTTCAGTTATGCTAGGGCCTAGGTCACAAATTGTAACGGTAGCCTGTGGTTACGGGACTGCTCGTGAGTTTAACACTTTATATCGCCGTTTTGACAGCTCTCTTGATGGACGACCGTAAAATATTCCAATATAATTTAAAATACACATTTAAGAAGTCAGCACGCAGGGACCACTAACTAATTGTTTGTGTATAGTCTAATGAAAAAGGCGTAATTTTTAAAATAAATTAGCGTATACTAATCATTAACTCTCAACCGTAGAAGGGAACATAAATATTAAATCAATAATTTTTTTTTTATTGCTACGAGAAAACCTCAACAATACTCATGCTCTAGGTTGTAGGAACCTGTAGATTCAGTTAATACATAATACAAATCTATAGCTACAACAAAGTTCGTTAAAATTTGGCATTACAATCACTTTTACCTTGAAGTATTTAGAAAAGCGTACTTAGCTAAACTTAAGATAACACAAATGACTTTTTAAAATATATATTGCATGCTAACAGGCATATAATAAAACCAAAAGTTTGACTAATTTGAGTCGATACTGAAGATTTTATTAAAAGTTTGAAATTTTATTGCTTTTAAAGTTTAGGTACATTTTAATTTAAATTTTGTTACCAGGTAAGGTACAACGCTACCACAAAGGTGAAAAAACATGTAAATGTCATGAGCTGACGAATTTATTCGTACGTCACTGCTGCAAAATCATTGGATTTGCTTTTACGATCATGTTATGGCGTGGCTTCTTAAAACTTATTGGCTGAACGTAACTCAGCTTTCGTCTTATTTGATACTTTTTAGTAGCTGTCAGGAATGTCATTTACATATTCGAAATGGCAATAAAAAGTTGCTTAACATTACATTAGAAAATCCTTAAAGTCATATGTTATTATCAGAATAAATCTCTCAATACTTAGAAGTATTTATTCACGAGTGTTATGAATAATAGTCTCAAAAAAAGTACATATATTTGTCACAAAAGATGATCTAGAACGCCTTAAAAAATACAAAAATCCTTCGCAGAACCGATCGAATTATCTTCCTCGATTTTACATCGTTTTTACGATGGCAACACTGTTGCTTGATTTATTGAGTTTCATGCTAACGGCGTGAAGGCGATTTTGAAATGGCAACATTTATATATTCTGACGATTTCGCTTCAAGTACAAAGTAGTGTGATTTTAAATGCAACACATACATTATTACTCTGTGTTAAAGATTTTTGAATTGTCTAGTTTTTAATCCTACCTTGCGTTAATTACAAATTAACAATACAAATACGAAAGAAGTCTTTTCAAACTAAGATCTACTTAAGATTACCAATGACATGTTA
Source organism: Dryadula phaetusa (assembly GCA_032432895.1). Lineage (NCBI taxonomy): Eukaryota > Metazoa > Arthropoda > Insecta > Lepidoptera > Nymphalidae > Dryadula > Dryadula phaetusa. The sequence continues at coordinate 476,126 of JAOYRS010000078.1, forward strand.
TCAAGAACAAGTATTCGCCCGCTGGTTTCTTCGCTTGTATGCCATGCCATACCTTTTTATATTCCGTAGCCTGGAAAAGTAAAATCTAATATTTCCTCTTTTCCAACGAATTTCAGCTATCTATGCTAAGTTTCGGCAATGAATGTGAGAAAAAGCATTACTGTAATATTTATTTTATAGCACTCTGTGTATCGAGTTAAGGTAATTCCGTCGTCATAGCGCCCGTACCTAATCGACGAGTATTGAGAAAGGTGAGCGTTCACCGTTGTATATTATACATACATATGTATAAAGCGGAGTCAACTGTTATGATATACGGCCCAAGAAATTGCTAAACCTATTATGATAAACTTTCTCTAGATAATTTTTCACTAGGTAGAAACTTTGTCTGTTGTATTAATGATATATATGATCACTTTTAGTATACTTCTGTATTTACTAAATTATTTTTAATTTAGTCATTTACTTTAATTTTTTAGTAATATTAGTTTTAAAATATTATATAGTGTTTTATAATGGTAAAATCAACACTTAAAGAACGAAATGGATATTGTATTATAATAATAAAATTACTAGAATAATTTTTAATTGCTTAAGTTTAAAGTTATGTAAAAAGTTGAATTTCATAGTTTAAAAGTAAGTTAGTTAAGAAATTAGAACTTCCACCACTATACAAGTAGCAAGAGTATCACTAGAATCGCATTTATCATCTAGATGACGATAAATATCATAATTATATAGAGACTGATCTACAATAGACCATAAATTATTCGATTATTGTTTTATTACCATAAAAATAAAATAATATGATGAAAGGCACATTTGTAAGTATAAATATTCATATTATCATATAATATACACGTGTAGTAAATAAATGTTTTTTTAACAAACACAACTCTTCTAACGCCTGTCGTGGCGCAGTAGGAAAGCGTCTTACTGTAAACGGTAAACGATCGGTTGTGGGTTCGATCTCCACTCGGAGGAGTGATTATAATTAAATTTATTTTCACTTCCTCGCTCTGGTAAGACAAAATGAGGCGTTGAGTTCGGCGGAAAGCAAGTATGGAGTGTCTTAGCGCTAGTGATTTTCTGTTTACCCTGGTATGTGAGATAAAAAAAGCTTGAAGCTAATAAAAACCACTTTTATGACAGCATCTAGAGTATTGTCACTATTCTTTATAATTATTGTTTCAAACGTCTAATTAGATATTAGTAGTAGTTAGGAGGGGGCGTGTAGCCACATTGATAGTATGGTTTCACCATTCCACTTGGAAAGGTACTCAGAGACAATTTAGTATTAAAAACTCTCCTTGTCTGCTTTTCGCGTAAAATAGAGATATTTCGTGTTTAATGGTGAACTCAAGGACGAATGTGGTGACGATTTGTTGAATTATATATTAAATATCAATGCACGTTATACTAGTGATACGAAAAATGTATTGTATGCACTACGAAGACTAGCTATATATAGTTGGATAGCTAGCATAAGTTTTAATATTTTAAACTATTACAAAATATAATATTATATTTAGGTTAGGATTGTAGTTTTGACATTCAAATTGATTATTTTCGTGTTCAATCAGTTTTATGTTCAAATTCATTTTAATTGACATAAAACTATAAAATTTCCGAATTGAAATGTTGCGTTTGGGAAAGATGAAAAAAATAATGATCATTGTAATTATTATTGTAAGTAGAGATTTTTAATTATGTCAATCCATCATATTTTTTATATTTACGTCATGTTTCAGAAATGTCACTGTAAGATTTAATTAAGTGTTATAATATTTATAAAATATAAAAATAAATATTTTATTCGTACAATTTTAGCTCCGTGTGTCCCAGAAACGGCAGTGAGAAACCTGACGCCTACCGTTTTTGAGCAAAATATTGCACGTTAATTTAACACAGAACGCTCGGTCATTTGTGGCATAAAACTTGCCTTTGTAGGGTCACCATATAATAACATATAAATAATTATATTCTGTTATTTAATACAAATTAAAATGATCTGAGATTAAGTATCACCTGTAGTGAACCTCAGAACAAAAAAATTTAATAATTATAAATACGTATAATTAAATGACAAAAGATGTATTATTTATATTTAATTATTCGCGCAAATATCGTTCCTTTTACGTAAACTTTTGTTCTGTATAATTTGATGAGGATAACCAGTCGTAATGATTATTTAAAGATGTATTTGCAAGGCATATGTATGTACATATGTACTAGTGTTTAAAAATCTTTAAAGATATGAACTTAATAATTAAAGAAAATATTTTATAAGTAATAAATTGACAATTTTCAACATTTTCTTCAGAATTTATCAAAATGGTAACCCTACACACCATTCGCCTTACCTTTTTATAAGTTTGTTGTGGCACGTTTTGACGATTCCTCGATGAAATTCCTTCTTTATATATTAAACATAGCTTATACGTTTAAATATACGAAGAATTTATGATACGTTTCCTTCACACATATTAATGGTGGACTTAATTAATAACAATACGCGGTCTCTCATTACATTAACTCTATAAATAAAGGGCAAGTATTGAGCGGAATTGCTTATATTACCCTGTTTATCAACGACTTTGAACGTTTTAGGGTACTTGCATAACTATAGATTTAGGGACATATCAGTATAAAATATCAAATTACACTAGATTTGATTCACATTTTTATCCTGCAAAGATGGATAGACAGGAAGTACCTATTGTCAAAACATTTAGTGCTTTACTCTGCCGAATTCAACACATTATATGTTGAGTTGGGAACTCACCACTGCACTGTCTGTTACAACAGCGAGGAAATGAAAATTATTATTAAAATAATTATAAAAAATATAATAATTGCCCGAGTAGGTCCCGAGCCCAAAACCTATCGCGTTCACAGTCAGACGCTATCCCACTGCGCCATTACCGGCCCCTAGATTACGTGCAAAGTTAAATCTATTCTGGACTTCTGTGATGTAAGGGATCCTAGGCATTAATCTGGTGTTTCTTATAGCAAAAACGTGAGCGCTATTAACTCCACATTAAAGCGCTAAGATTGCTGTTCATTCATAAATTCGCAAATCGGTCTTATTACAACCATTGATCTTGAAGTCTAAACAGGCGTCGTATGACCGTCCATGTTATATGTTAACAATAACATACGATATTAAAATATGGCCGTGAGAAGGTGAAATCGTTTTCAATGAATGTTTTTATTCTGATTCACCATTTCCCCTTCATTGAAATAACTGTCCGATATTTAAACATAAAAACTTAGATTTACGTGCATAATACGTTTATTTCCATATAATAATGATAACTTCTTGTTGTATCCTCTATAATAACTCTTCTAACCTAAAAAAGTTCTGATAATAACTCTTTATTGCAAAGAAATGGTACAGATATACAACAAAGTTCCTTAAATAACGACTTAAATAACGCCTTACGGACATCTTTAGGGTATAGAATATTAGATTTTTTTTATTTGCGTATGTTTAATCATATGAGCTAACGAAGTAACTAAAAAGAAGCGTAAAGATGTTAGTGTTAAAAAATGTACCTTTAGTCGACCGAACCGACCGAGAAGTGGTCATAGACAACCTAATGTCAAGACACTTCGTTGATTGCTTTCCCCATGAAATAGTTATGCCTAAAAGACATGTTATGGTAGGCGAAAGTAAATTCACAATAAATGTCACAAGACTGTATTGGAATCGAACCCACGACCACTACATATACAGTTAGAAATCACCCGTACGTTCATATACCGATGATATATGTTTTAGGTATATTCTGTAAATTAATTCTAAAATGTTAAATTTATAATGTGTTATACTAAATGTTTTTAAGTATGTAGGTATAAATTAACTTCCTATTTATTAATTTGGGTACGCTCCAAACTCATTTTTACATATTTGAAACGAAATTATGGTAACCGAATTCACCGTTACTCGATAATACATTTTTGAAAATCCGATATTTCGAACTCATTAAAGTAAACTATGGTCACGGGAAGACATGTATACACAGTTAAAATACTTTCAAAAGGAACTACATATATCAAAATAAAAATAATTTATATAAATAAAACTATTATTAAAAACATAATTCAAAACCTGTAGAGCTATACATTTTTGTCTACATACATACATTTTAATCTACACAAATATACATATATATTTTACTAATAATAAATCTACACTATAACATTAGGAATAATAAACATAAATCGAATTCGATCTTTTAGCGTCAAACGGTAAAGTAACGTATAATTGAGCCAAATTATACAGCTATTATGATAACGACGCTATATCAATCAATTCTATACGGCTCTGTAATTCGTTGCGTTTGTTAACTAAGTACAAAATCTTAGTATAATGTATTAAATACTTACAAATTAAACTTATATTTTATCGAATGTCATTTGAACTATTTATTTTGCTACTTACTGGAAAAATAACGGATATTAATATAAAAATTGGCCTTATTTGTTAGTAGTGTAAACTTTAAGTTATTTCTCTCTAATACGAATTAGAGGCCTAAAGTGATTGTAAACGCAATCGATTGTAAGTTCGATTCCTCGGGTAAAGGATTTTATTTTAATTATTCTTCTTTCCTCGCTCTGATAAGACAAAGGGCGGCGTTGAGTTATGCTAACCAACTTGCAATATGTTAAATTCGGCGGAAAGCCGAGTTCAGAGTGTCTTGATACTAAATACTTCCTGTCTGCCATGCTGTGCGGAATAAAAGAGTGAAACGTAAAAAAAAATATTATATATAATGTGTTTTATTTTTATTTATATTTATTCATTTCGCGGAACATTTTATTTACAAAAAGCTTAAATTTTAATGTAAATCTACTCATATTTTTAGTAAAATTAAATAACTTTAACTTCGTCAAGGTATTTTTCCTTATAAAAGTAAAATCAATTCATTGTACGTAGTCATGAATAAATTCACACTACCACATTAGACTGTCCATCTCCTTTACAACTACACATTAACACTTAAAGTGACTGAATATAGGGAGATTCAATATAATCGCGTATTTTGTATGCGATGCGCAGGCGCAGGCACGACGATGTCCACCAATATGGACGCTAACTGCCAAATAGTGATTTTTTAAGTGGAAACTGATCGCAAGTCATCACCTTTCATTATTTGTTTCTTATTTTAAAAAATCTACCAAATTAGTATAATAGGGTATAAATAAAGGCGTGAAATAGACACTGTGGGAGGTCTTCATTTGTTATTGATGAGACAGATCAAAATATATTGAACTACACTTTAGAAATTGTTAACATTATCTGTAAGGGACGTAGGTTCGATTACTACGGACGACGGTCATAGAGAGCGCGGTGTTAAGTTCCGTACTCTACATATAATGTCTTTTGTGTTTTTAGTCAAAAACGACGTTTGATAAGACTAAAGTCTAGGTTTTCCCAATTTTTTACAAATTCGTAAAGAAAATGTATCAAAATATATATTTTTCAACTTTCATACTAAATCAATCTCTATAATACTATTCGTATATAAGTTTACTACGAATAATTCAAAAACATTTAGTACTAAACTAAAAAAAAGTCAAATAGATTTACAAATCCCCATGCATTTCTTAGATGTTCTAATAGTGCATTTAGTATGCAGTGCGCGGTCGCATGCACGGTGGCATCCACCGGAATGGAAGTCTATCAAAATGTGATTATCCATTAATTAGGCCTTATTCGATTGAAATTATTGATCTTTTAAGCTTTCCTCCTTTTTTGTTACAAGTTTTTACATTTCACAAGTAGGTGATTGGTCTTCGTAGTTTCTATATTAGAAAATACAAATTTATTTAAAATTTATTATTTTATTTAAATTGTAAGGGTTTTTGCTGCCATATAAAGAAAGTGTGGCATTTCTACTATCCAATGCTTATCTTATCATTCAAACTGTTTAATGTTTTAAAAAAAAATAAGTCATTTATAAAAAAATATAAGCAACGAGATATATAAATTTATATCTTTATTATGACATGCTAATTACAGACTGTAAAGGCCATCTGTCCATACACGACGTGACGGGCAACGCGTGTGCAATGCGCGGCGCATCGTGAATGGCGGCCCTTTGTCCAAGTACTGACAGGAACTAGTGTTAGACGTCGTATCATCAATATGAATGGACGTCTTGTATACGTCTAGCGCAAAAACTTATAGTAATGTTGTTTAAAAAATTTAATATTGAAATTATTTTAAATGTGGGTGTCCCGCGCTGTTGTTGGCTTCGTTTTAAAGACATTCATTGTGAGACATTTTAAAAATTCATTAGCTTTTTACCTTTAATTGGCTTCACCTGTACCTATCTACTTTTTGATATAAAAAATCTTAATATATTATTAAAAGATCAATATAAAATCAAAATAGATGTATGTTGCCGTTTGCTTTCTTGAAAATTTATTTGTCAACACTAAACTAGGAAATTCTTCAAAACCTTCTTTTTATATAAAAGAGATTACTAAAGTAAATATTCTGACATATGGTTTACATTATCAACATATAAATATCTTATAATCAGCATTATGTTCTATACGTAATATTATAAAGACATACAATCTCAAGATTATACCAAGAAATAAAAATAATATCATTTAAAAATCCTTTTTTACTTCTACAACATTTATAATTTGATACCTATAGATGTGTTAATACCTATAGACATAAGAAAATATATTGTTCATCAAGGTTTCTATCGATCTCCTGCTTAATGGCACTTCAACTGCACAAGTCACGCGATGCTTAAGTAAAACTAAGTAAAGGAACAATTATAATCTATATTTCTAACAATTATTTCAATATTGCAAATAATTTTATGAAGAACTCATCAAGATATCTACGTAATTTTCTTAATTGTGTTTATGTGCTACAGTAATTATTGCTATGTTTGTATAATTTACAATAAGAAGAATAATAAGTAAACGAATAAAATTATGTTAAAATTAATTCAATTTTAAATAGGAAGCTAACATTGTTATGTGTTATGATTTTATAATCTAATTAATTAGATTTCTTGCAGGTATAAAAACCACGTACTTCACTTATATTTCATGGCACTACGTAAATAATACGACTGCCAGCAAATATTATAAGCAAACCCTTTGTGATTAATTTTAAATAAAAGTTTCTTTACGAAACAATTATATTTAATTTTTGATATATATCTTTTTTAGCATGAGAATACAAAACATATAATGTTTTACGTCTACACGTCAGTTATTTCCTCATTAAATTGACAGTGAATTTGACACATGACAGCTAACAGTAAAGCATCAAAGGAACAACTTCATAAAGCCACGCCTAAGTAAAAGCTTACCAAATTATTATTTTCTAAAATGTTAATTAAACAAGTTTGATCTCTATAACTATTACACTAGAGAATAATTATCGAAATGTCAGCGTAAATATATAGCAGAGTTCTTCGAACCCAAAATAAATAAGTTTCATTAAAGATCGCCATTCATGATCCGCCCACGTTTAACGGTACTGGTTTTATTCATGGAATAAATGGTATTGGAAGCATATAATTTCATCTTACATGGTATTTATGTCGTTTTTTAATGGAGTGCATACGATTGCTTAATGCTATAGTAAAGATTAAATGTGAAATTAGAGGAGTCGGATATACAATAAAATAAGCGAAGGAACTTTATGTGTCTTTACGCCGACAGCTGTGAAATTTAGCTGTAGTGTATGCATATTATACAAACTGCAGATGTATAGAAAATTATTAAAAATATATCATCTCTTATATTATCTATTACAATATTTAATAGAACAACACAATAAAATTGACCGGTAATTTCTTTTTAATTTTTATCATTTTTAATATAAAATGCTAAATATAAAAATATGAAATAAATATATCTATAATCTTTAAAGATTTAAAAAGTCGACTCAACGAACTCCTACGTAAGAGGCGTTCGAAAATTCAAAATTTGAATTCATTTGCAATTCAAAATGGACGACAAGGTGACGTAGCAGGAAATCGAGTTTATTCCAATGCTAATAACATGAAGTATTATATATACACATGTCAGCTCAAGTAGTTACTGATTTCATGAAAATTTGTATTTCTCAAGATTTTTTTTATATAAATAAGTAACTGCAGCATAAAAGGAACTTCAAAAAAGACAAATTGCATTTTTTAATAAAGAGTATACATATTTTCGTCATATTCCAAATCAGAAACAAGGTATTTTAGTAAGTAGGTACTTGATGAGATTTTATACTGATTTGTTTATATAAATAGATCAGGTACGATTTAAGTCAGTATTCAAATTTAAAATCAATTAATGAAATATTCTTTTCTTAAGAAAGTGTAATAATCAGTCTTTTCTTAACATTTACTAGCATTTTTAGTATTTTTTTAACAAAAAAAAACTCTTGAACGCTGTTGTTGTTGTTGTTAAATGTATTAAAAAATAAATATTTTGTTTTGTATGTTTCCTATTTTTTATCTTTTATTTTTTATGTATATACACTATGTATATAACATGTAACACAAAAACTATTAAATTGTAAAATAAAGAAAGAGATGAAAAACCTAAATTTCCACAGATTATTTATAACTTGTAACAGAAATCTTAACAGTTCTATATAATATACCTACTAGTATCTACATAACATTTTTGAACATAAAAAAGTAATAAAGATCATATTACTTATGAGAATCAACTTGTGCTTCATATGATTCTTGAAATAAGTAGTTATTGTACGTGTATTTATTTATTCAGCTTTATTGTCAAGTTACACTCGCTGTAAGTAGTAAGTATATTGTATATTTTATGTGATTAATGTTTGTGTTAAACATATTTGCATATGATTCAAGTATTCGCGGCATATTTAAAGGGCTTATTTGCATGTGGGGTGCGCTTTTATCGATACATCGATGGGATACAATTAGAGACAGCCGCTGTCTTTGCAACGTAAAGACATGTCCCGATCTTATCTTTCGCTGTTAAAGCAACAATAAAAAATCAATTTTTTTTTGTTTATAGCATAAGTATAGTATAGCAGATAAAGTAAATTATTTATTATAATAAGTAGAACCATTTGACGCTACTATGGTGTATTTGGCTTATAAGTATATTGATGGTTAATAAAGAAAGGAAATAAACGTATATAATCAAGTCGTGGCAAAAGCGAGACTTGAGGTGCCATGATCATACAGTAGATAGATTTAGTAAAATAAACGAAAAATATGGAACTGACTAGATAGATAGAGAACAAAATAATAGGAATATGAAAGTACAAAAATTACTTCTGTTTTAATTTGATTAAAACTTACTATACTACCTTCTATTTTTGAACATTATTGTTTTGAAAAAAATCCCACCTACAGTGTATCTTCTCGAGTCTGAGGCATTATCTCTTGTGAACTGGTGGTAAAATATTTGACGTCCACAAAATTAAACAAGTATTTTTTTGTTTAGATTAAAATTATTTGACATAGATTTTTTTCTTTGCTTTAAATGTGGTTCTAGAATATTTATTCAAAAATTATTTAGTAAATTAAAAAAATAAAATCAGAATCGATAAAGGTCGTTTAATTCTTGCGCGTACGCAGACCGGCCATTGGTTGTCACGATCGCTCCCTATTGGCCGGCGGCCGCGATCACACAGCTGAGAATAGGCGGTACGATACAGAGGCTGTAATTGTCAGTTTACCTGTCCACTGCACAATATGAATATAGTTTAATATTACTCCTTTAAGTCTTAAACGTTGACTTGTTGTGTGTGTTTATTTCGTTTTTAGTATGTCGTTTTTGAAATCTGAACTTTAAATTTCATTTTATACTTTTTAAGGGTTTGTTCAAATTATGTTATTTAACATAATATTCTATGCATCAATGGTCAGCCATAAGAAGAATAAATCGTTGAATGAAAATGTTAATAAAAATATAACGTAAATTTATACTAATATTTTGCCTTCCATAATGAGTATATTTATTAATTATTATTTATAGATTATTACTTTCTTTAAGATATTATTTTTGCTTTTTGTTTAATAATTTCTTACTGTATCATAAGTATCTATATGTAACTGTTTCAAATGAAATTAACTACAAATTTCTTTTTTCATTTGATATTTTCCTATTTTGATATTTAGTGAAACACTTCAGGTGATATAATTAATTAAATAAATATAATAATAATAAGTAAATTAATAAATAATGAATGAAAAGGACCACATTAATATTTACCTCATACTGATGTCTAAAATTTCACTAGATATCATAAGAGATCCGGAGGTCGCATATCAAGCATTGGTCTGATCAATCTAAGAACCTAAACACATCGGATACTCAAGATCTTTACGCTTCACAAGATTTGCTAAGGACAGGAACCTTTGCAGGAACTGTTCCAAACTCACACCATACTCTGACCACGATCTTTAGACATGAACGACCGACCAGAGAGAGACAGAGAAGTATAACATAAAATTTTATCCTACCAGGTTTTGAACCTGCATCTAATAAACAACCTGTCTTGATACATTTTTCACCTGTATTCAGTCATTTGCCACTATTACACAAAAAAGTAAAAAAAAACTTATTATATGATAAAGTTAGCAGAAATTTAAAAAAATACATAAAAATCAGAATGGTAACAAAATAGATAAATTAAAATTTCGTTCACGTCCCCGACATCCGATGCCCTACGTCCATCAAGGAATGCATGAATCAATTGAAGCAATTAAATATTAATAGTATAAACATTATACTAAAACAATGTACAGGCCATGTAGACTACTGACGTGGAGACGGTGACAATGACTGTTGCTTTTGCAAATATAATTTTTGTGTTATTCATAAATATTTAATTTTCTTGTATTTATAATATAAAATGTTTTAGGAATAATGGTTATTAAGCATTCACAATTACAAATTTGAAATCACATCACAAAAAGTACAGCATTTTAAATATTTTTCCATTAAGTAAACCTTATGAGTTCAAATTCTCAAGCCCTTATTAATTGTTTATGCTTGAGTTTTTATGCGCCGCCATATACAGCGTTCTTCTAATGGAAGTCTTGCCTAAAGTTCACATTAAGCCAAATAAGAAATACTAGTTTTTGTGTCCATTACTGGTAAACTCGTTAACTATTGATAAATAAGGTTTAAACTTACAAATTGTCGCAGGTTAATTACGTCATGGTGTCTTTAATATCTATACAATTGTATATATATTAATGGTTTATCCAAAAGTTATACGAGGGAACTTTTCTATCCTTATAGAGACTAAGTTGATATAACTTTACTCTTCACTATGTCTAAACTTATAGGGAAATACAATCTTCTACTTAACAGGATCCGAACTTACGATATCGTGGGCTTATTACAAATTGCTAATTAGAAACATAACGACTGTAGCACGTTGGTCGAGGTACTTGTCTATCTATACTAGTATGATTATCATTTTATATAAGTAATTAGAAAAACTCATAGCTACAGATGCAAAATGAAAATATTTTTTTTAATATAGATAGTAAAGTTCAAAAAAATCTTTGTAAATGAATTTAAACAAAAAGTTTAATTTAAAGTATAATAAAATAACTAGTTACAATAGGATATAAAATGTATGATAATAATGTATAAGTGTTGTGTATAATGAATAAATATAGCAGGTAGAACATATGAAACTTAAAATAATACATGGTAGCCTAATGTCGAGACTAGTTCTTAAATTGTCTTTTAGTGGTTCTGGCTGAAATTTTGATTGGCCATCTAACCAAGTCAGACCTTATACCGCAATATATTTATCCTAAGTTGTAAAAAGAAAGGACATTTGAATTGTTACAAAATATTTATAGGCATCTAACACAATAACGAACATAGCTCTTATTTCACATTTATGTTTTGTATGGGATATCAATACTTTTGAAATAAAAACTATTTTAAATAAAATAAATACCAAATTCTTAAACACCATCGTTATATAAGTAATTTCCTAATTTATAACAAAATGATAAAAAACTCGAAGCTTTTTTTAACTTCACGCTTTATATTCCGCATTGCTATACGGGATAAAAAGCGTGCTGGGTAGACAGAAATTACCTAGGTACTGAATTGACACTAGTGTCAAGACACTATAATTCGCTTTCCACCAAACTCGAGACTTTACGTGTTGAGTGGTGGAACTCAACGCCGCACTTTGTAACAGAGGGAGGAAATGAAAATAATTTTAAATATAATGCCTCCACTATTTTATTCCTTTGATACTAAATTAGCACGTCTGGAACTGGGTAATCATTTTGATATATAGGACAGTCAGTGATAAAAATGACGGTATTTTATATTATATGTAAGTGACCGATTGCCTTAATAAATAAGCAAGTTTGACAAATTTTGTAGTTATGAGGTAGTTAAATGTGGTTCGTGTAATATTGCACATGGTGCTACTGACCAGTTTTGTTAGTTTAAATTGGCTTGATATGTAAAGAAAAACAATATATTTTTTTAAGAAAGAGAATGACATTAGTATAAAGAATTAACATTTACGAACGTTTAACGTTTATCAAACACGCTAAGACAACTCATATTTTACTATTCAAATACTATAGCGAATAATATATAGCCCAGTGATAAATTGTCAAGTAATTTTATTTGTTTGGGAAATAAACTGGAGATCATATGCCGATTAGTCCAAACAAATATGATAGTATCATTTTCAAAATTCTGTTTGGGTTAAGAAACTCCGATTTATGCTTTTTATAATACATTGAGCAGTATCTCTAGATTGTAGAATATCAGTAACTTTAAGACAAAAATCTACAATTTATTAAAATGAGGTGACATAAAATAATGGCTAAGGTGAAAATTGCATTTTTTTTATATATATATATTTTTTTACATATATAAAAATCTTATTTTTATGTTAAATACTTTTTCAAATAAACGTGCCCTTAATTACTCATTTCCTCATATAACACACAGTGATTGCTTGATGATTAATCACACTTAACACGATCGTAAACTGCGCCATAAAGATGCGAACGCCATAATAAATCTTTAATTTTCCCTATGACCGACAATTTTCTTGGAAAACTACACGCGTCAATTGCCGCCAAAAACAGCCACAGATACCGAAGAAGTCCGAATAAAGCCGATCGTATACAAACATGGCCGCACGCATTCCGATTGCATCTAATAACCTCAAAATCGAATGCAAAATGGCGTATTGAAATCACGCCGGTTCGTTTAACATTCCGACATGCCATAACAGAGTACGCATTTTCATTTGGGGCCATTGTCTTGGCAGATATTAGTAATGATTTCAATAAATAAATTAATCGTATGCGTTTGCGAATAGCATCGGTTTGGCACGCGTCGACGGACGGACGGTGAATCGATAAGTTACCGATTGTGAACGTCTGATTATTACTGACTTTATTTTGCTTGACTCATGTCGTTCGTACGTGAGCTAGGGCATTAACTTCTATATATTTTTCTTATATAAAATATAGAAAGAATTTACATACGTAAATTATCATGGTAAAAACAAACGCCTCGTTTCCAAATTGTACTCGTGAGCTTACAAATCTACATACAGACAGAATAATGACAGATGTTATGAAACTTCCTAAAATAACCACAAATCGTTCAAAAAACTAAAAATAAACATGCTCAAAATTATTTTCCTTTTATTCTGATCATCCTCACGAGGACTTTGGGTTATTAATTAAAAAAATATATATTTAGTCAACAGAACGGAGTCGTGAGTAAATTTTCATACAAAAAGAAATCTTTTACATAATAAAAGGTTTACTTAAGGTACTTTTACAAATGTGTATTAAAAATATTTCAATTTTAATTAAGTTTATAAATCTTTAAAAAGCTGTAGTTATCAATTAAAATAAAATAATTACCCCTACTATTCAAGTTACCTTTAAATTATAAGATTCATAATAAACTCTTTGTCCAATATCTAATTAAATATAAAAAAGGATGTTATTTGCATATAATGTTCGAATTTATAATTAACATTTTGGCAAATATAATTTTCAATATAGAATGAAAAATTAAAATTTCTCAGGCTGTAATTTTTTCTTAACACTTTCATACGATTCTTTTTAAATGAGTTTACATTTAATGAGGTTTCATAACAATACAGTTACTACTCAAAATAACATTTTATATATATCACCGAGTTCTCAGTATTAATTAAGGTAATTCTGTAATTTCGTTTTATTGATCTATTGCGCTATCAATCGATATTAAAAACATATATATTATTAATCAATATTATGTACTTGTTAATCGATGAAATACTGCCCTATCTATTAATTAATTGAATCGAAATAGGAGTAGCAGTATTTTAAATACTTAAAACATTTTACAAATATCATGAAAGACTTCTAGGTATATTATAATAAACAAAAATACTGGCCACAACCTGTTAGAGCAATGTCTTTTTATTCTCCGCTTGCAATTGACTTATACATAATTGCAATGTTTTGTTTATATGCAAATTACTAAATGTGCAACGTCTGAATCTATTTACTGAGCCTTAGCATGTATCAAATGGAAGGACGGAATCAGCAATTGTCTTCATTTAAATATAAAACTGAATTAAAAAAAATACGTTTAAACTATATGTTTATGGGCATACCTACTACAATTTGTGATATTTGTTATAGTTTTATTTATTCCATATTCCAAAAGTGTACATTTCATTAAATATATACATATTTATATATATATATATATATATATATATATATATATATATATATATATATATATATATATATATATATATATATATACAGCAACGTTCTTTTTGGAAATATCTAAAATACAACAATAAATTATAACAACATAACATTATTAAAAAACGTATAAAAATTTGAACACAGCGGGATTCGAACCTGCACCTCTTGGAAACCGTCCGTTAAAAATGCTATCACGTCGTAAGTGACACTATCACTTATTATATTAAGTTATAACATGTAAATACAAAAGTAAGTTATAAAAAAACACAAAAATGTAAAAATTAATTACAAAAATTTGTGTACGCGCCTAGCGCCTGAACCACTGCACTAAGTCGATGTGTTTTTTATTGTCAGGAGAAGATATATATAAATAAGATCACTTTTTATGAAATTTCATAAAATAAAATTGAGAGATATTCTATATGTTGACAAAACTTTGACAGATCGACATTTCGTAGCCAGTTGTTCGGTCAAAAATATTGAATTAGCTAAAATTGTACAACGCAAAAAGAAAGCTGCTATAGAAATTTTTAAAGGTCAGGCCATGCTTTTTGCCATTTTATTAAGTTTAACATTTTATTAAGTAAAACGAAGATTTTGTACTATTTTTCTTATTGGCAATTGGCAATTTATGGCAAACCTATTACAAGTTTGCCATATTTAATTGGACGAGTTCATCGCTTTTTATAAATCAAACAGATCAAAAAATAGGGTATATACAATCCAACTAATTTGAATTTACCGAGACAATAAAGAAAATGTAACCCATTTCCATAGTCTACAATTAAAAAAAACAACGTTGGGACGAGGTTCGCAGGATCAGGATCCACCATAGGGTGGATGGTCTCGAAAACAACTTATGGTAGGATGGTCTCGAAAACAACTTATGACTTAATAGACTACAACGTTTGGAGGGTTTAAGTTTTTAGATATTTCTAAATATATTTCATTTCTTAGTGTGAATACTACTCAAGACATATTTAAAAAATCACGAAGATAATAAGAGGTGAAAGGTGAAAATAATTCTTAATCTAAAAAAATAAACTCAATATTAAATAATTCTGTATTCTCCTACAATTCTCAATATACATAATGTCATGTCACAAACTTCACGTTATTACAGTCGCACTATAAAGTGACGTTGACGTAAAGTAGGATTTAATAGTCTTGGCCTACTTGCACATTATAAATTGTTATTGCTCGTTTCGACTTGGCTGTCTAATATATTGTTTACGTCTCTTCAAATTACTACCTGATGTATTTAAATTTTGTTTTGTCATTGCTACTGCGCTGTGTAATGGAATAAAAATTATATTAAACAAGTAATAATTTAAATATTAAATATCCTTACCATATTACTTAAAAATATTGCTAATATAAGTTTGTTATTTCATATCTGACACGACACGACAAGACTTCGCAGTATTGAAAATTTTAGGTAAAAAATATTAACAATATAACTAAACAAACAATTTATAGACAGAAACAATTTCGTTTTGCTTTCTCTACATTGATGGTTCATTGAGTAACATGAGCGTAGTGTGTAGTAGTAAATATGCAATGTAAAACTAATACGTTTTATATGACTTATAAGAAATGCTGTTGTATTAAATATATAGATCGATATACATATATGACATAACGAAGTGAAACAAAAAAATTATTATAAAAAATTTACTACTGTTGTTTTACATTATTTATTTTTATTTATCTGGAGCCCAGTCTTGATGCAGTGGGACAGAGGCTGACTGAAAATGCGATCGGTTTTGGGTTCGATCCCCACTCGGGGGAGTGATTATATTTAAATTATTTTCACTTTCTCGCTCTGGTAAAAGTCAAAGTGCGGCATTGAGTTCCACCACTCAACAAGTATTCGGTTGAATATCTCAAATTCGGTTAAAAGCGAAGTACGGAGTGCCTGGACACTAGTTATTTTCTGTCTACCCTATTACGCGGAATAAAACTAAGAAGTTATTTTAATTTAAAATTTATGAAAATTATTATAAAAACATATATTTTGAGGCTAAAGAATATCATGAAAACGTCCTAATACACATATACACTTTTAATACGGAATCAAGCTTTTATTATTAAATAGCAGACTAGTTCAAGTTATCTAACGAGATCAATAAATCTAGTTATCACGCGATGAATCGAGTATTGTAGCATCGATTAATTCGCTATAACAATTTGTCGTCGGCGATATCTATAGATTCGCCTACTTCCAGCAATAATGTATGCGACGCTCGAACCTTCGTAGCGGCACAGCGTAGGCGACGTAGTTAGAACACTTCATCGTGATATTTGAAAAAAAAAAGTAAATTGTTCACAAGAAGTTCATAAGTTGTAAATTCCACTAAGTATATTTTATAATAGAGATATTGTGCTCATGCGGTACGCAAAATTTTTACAAAAATTAAACTGAATTTAATAATAGTTGAAAATATTACATATATTTAGTAGAAATATAATTTTATTTTCGATTTGATTCTTTCTATCCATGTCTTAAAATGTGCGAAACAGATTAAATTTTAAATAATTATGTGGCAGTTAGCAGAAAATATAATTAAATGATTATAGTCATGTTAGTATTTATTATTTTATACAAAAACATCACGTGCTCGGCTGACCGTATTTTGTTAAATAATGGTTATTTTATTTAAATGTGATCGTAGAGTCAATCATTTTTGGTGGCATTCAAATATTTAACACATTACTACTCTGAAACGAATTGGGCAAACAATGGCCTTCATTACTAATACAATGTTATTATATAAATATATTTTTTTTGTGTTAGTCATCAATTGTCGCTAAAACTTCTATGATACAAAGCTAGTTATATATACGTATATATATGTATACGTATTTGCATTATAGCTACAGCACAGAAACTATAGGGTATTTTTATTTTAATATTTTTTTATTAATAAGAAAAATTAAAAAAGAACTTTTCTGTATACTTAGATTATAAAGATAAATCAGAAGTAAGAGTTTCAAATATATTTTGTGACAAAAAACTGTGCAAGCCTTTTTAAAATTTTGACTGTTTGTTAATTTACAACTTAATTGATTAGTGCCTTGTTTCAATAACTATTAATTTTCACAATAATTTAAATTCTTAATATTATTTTTCTAATAGTATTCTCGCAGGCAGGGTTGGCATTGATTGCCAAGGTACTGTAATTTCTACTTTCTGAATTCGTCAGAGACATTGCAAGACATTGCGTCTCGAATTCATGCTTTCCGTGCTTTGTCTTACAAGAGACGGGCCAATAAAATGTTTTAAATATGCTTAATACGTCAAATTCAAACTCTAAACCATCGTGTTTACTCTATACTACTTAACACTAAAACATAATTTATAAAAATTTTAAATATTTAAAAAATCTGTATTAAAATTATATTATCAAATATATCCAAGTGAAGTAGACATCGGAATCAAAACTTATGGCAACATGAAGTATGGATATATAGTAGGCCCAAGCAGTCGTGACCCTATTGCGTGTGTGACTCACGGCGCGTGCGCAACTTTAAAATTTAAAATTTTCAATTTTACAACGATTGCCTGCGTTGGTATGTACGTGATGTTGAGTTATTATTTGACAGTTTTTATCATGGTGTAATTTACAACACAATTTCTAAAACTGAGCGTTTCTTAATTTAGAGAAGATAAATATTGGAACTCAAATATACAAATTTACTTTTTTAATTTAACAAACTCTCCGTTTTGAACCTGCTGCTTGCTGAATGGGAAAAAAAATTAAGAAATTGCCAATATCAACAAATAAGTGTTCTCAAGTAGAATTCGAATCAATAATATGAAAAATATAATTTATTCATACATGTATATATGTACGTTTCAAATGCATCACAACGGAATTGTTATTTATATAAATATACTTAATTTCTGTAAAGTAGTATCATTGTAAGTATAGTTATTTAATAGTGATTCAATCTCAAGACTTACAAAAATAACAAATTGCGTTGTAAATTATGAATATTATTTTTATAAATATTTTATTATTTTAATTATAATTTTAACATAAATGAGGCGTTTCGTTTCATATTGCTAAGTTTAAAAGCGATACATAATTTGTTTTAATAGATTTCATTTTCGCTAACTATAATATTTCTCATATAACAAAAATTTCCTCCAGCAATATATCTTAACACAAGATCAGTTTCTAAAATATTAATCCGTACCATATAATTTTCATAGTCAGTGCTCGTTGTGCTAACGAGTCAATTATACAGCGTGGGTATATTTATTTAGTAAATGTAGCTAATTGCCATCTGTCTGTCTCGTGTATTGCAATGTGAGAAGTATGGTGAAATTATATGTAACATATATTTATTCATTACATAAATCCATTTGACGTAAATCTGGCATGTGAATTTATTAGCTTCTACGTTATGCCTACATAGTTTTAAATAACGAATTTAAATAAATAGAGGATGCAAATATCTCATCTGAATATTAAAATGCTATGAATTTGGAGATTGCTCTAGTACGTAGAGAGAAATAGTTAAAGAGGCTAAAGTTTTCTAGTAAAATATTAGTGATGTATTATAAATGAATATATTGATATTACTCAAAAGAGTAATGTCACCCACTCAACTCTAATTTATAACTTAGTACTTTAAGAATCTAAGTCATAAATAAAACGTGTACGTTTTTGTAGAAATGAAACTGTAACGGTATGCGAAGAAATAAACACATACTTATAGGGTCTGCTTAAAAGTATTAATTATGGTTTTATTAACACTAGACACATACAAGGCTTCTAGATCAATTTGCGCAGATGATTTTCCTCTGGGACACCTCCCATGTGGATATGACCCTCATTTCAGATTTTCTTATATAGCCATACAAATTTATTTATAGTGAATCAATCGATTATAAACTTTACTTATCGAGACATAAGGATGTATTGAGTGATAATGCAAAACTTGCGCCTGTTATCTGATGTGACAACAGAATTAATCGTATTATTATAGTCTACTCGAGTAGAATATTGAAGAGGCCGTCGGTAGCTTTTTGTAACTTCTAAGAACGGTTTCGTGCTATTCTATATGGATTTCGGCGTTCAACGTTCGTAGAATTTGCTTTACCTGCCTAGGTTTTGATACTATTACTCGAAAACGCTATTTGTCGATCAGAACGCGTTCCAGGCTCTTTTTGATTTGACTTAGGAATTCGTACTACTTGACACGTCTACGTGCATGGTTTGGTTGCTGACTTATATTTTTTAGTATCCATATACCTGCTTACGTTCAGTATTGTTTGTGCCGGTGAAATATTTAGTACTTACTACCTTTATATAAAAAATATGATATAAAATTCTTCAAATATCCATATTTCATGTCGAAAATTAAATATATAATATAATATACTGTACAATCCCATTAAAATTAGATGAAATGATCAATACCGTTTAAACTCAAAATATTTGATAAAAAAATATGATTTATGCGTTTTATTATACACATATCAAGATTATTTCCATAAGTTGACGGCCGCCTTATTGGGTATAGAGTAAAAAGTTGTCTTTGGCCAAAAACGGTCACAGATAAACCAAAGCTGGTGGAAATGTCTAAGATATGCCACTACGTGTTTTAATTACCCAACTTTGCCATTTTGTAGTTAAGTAAAAGGTATTTAGGTTATAATAAGTACATATATAAGCTTAAATACATACAATATACTATTATACAATATTATATACGTTACACTTGGCAAGTACCTAAGAAAACAGTTCTTATTTAACAGATTTACGAATTTTAATTTAAAGCAATAAAATGCGCCATAAAATGTTTTTACGTATGTTTTTTTGCAGAATTCATTAAATTATAAAGCTACAGAACAATAAGTTGAACATATTATTTTTAATTTAACATTGGATATTCTTAACACTATACTATGAATAAGATTGTTCATATACAGTGTTAGGTTTCGTCATGTAATATATATATATATATATATATATATATATATATATATATATATATATATATATATATATATATATATATATATATAAATGTGCAAAGTAAATTTTCGTTTTCTTTGTTTTCTTAATTTTTATTTTAACTAAACCTATCATTAGTACTAAATTAATTTAAATTCTTTATGACTAAATATAGGAAAATAGCCTTATTATTTAGTTAGTTAAAGAATCATGTAAAATAAATTAATTGGTTAATTTCAAATATTAGAAATTACTACTTCATTACTACATATTTATTAAATTTGATTCAGTAGTATGAAAAGATGCCTAAAATGAAAATTAAAACAGTTCCCAACACGCCACAACGATGTTATTAATATTGAATACGTTTCTCATAATTTAAAATAACAAGTATGTTAATGTGTATGGATATACATTCATTAAAATTATAAGAATATATGTATGTATTTATCAATCTCTTCATCCAATTAATTACTAATAGCTCAACTAGCAAATGTTTGGCTAGTTTCGGAAATGCACAACTTTGAATCATTCTACGAATATAAATTAAATAAGAACAGGTAAGAAAAAGTGCGGCGTTAAGTTCCATCAAAAATCTCTACCCGCGATTTCTTGAACTCGGTGAAAGGGAAGAACAGAGTGTCTTGACACTAGGTACTTCCTGTATACCCTGCTATGTGGGATAAAAAACGTGATGCTATATAATATTATATCTCATTACGTTACCAATTCTGGCAAAAACAGTTTAAATTTAAAAATATTTTTTATATTAAAAGCGTATTTTAAATTCTTTTATCCTGCATAGCAGGGTAGATAGATAGTTCTTAATATCAAGTCACTTTGTACTCCGTTTTCCACTGTTTTCGAGCCATTCGTGTCAACATGTGTTGAGTGGCGGAACTCAACGCCACATGCCGCCAAATCTTATCACTTAAAAATATTCCAACAAAATATGAACTAAGCTTTATAATGGATTAATTATGTTATAAATGTTAATTTCCTTCATATCCACAGCTAATAAATAAAGCTATTAACACGTTACGATTTAATTATATAATCTTATAAGGGCCGTGATTTATGATAAAAATTCTTAAGATCATTTACTTTGTAATATTTTTTACTGTAGAATATAACGTTTTAACAAGACTATATTAGTTTTAATACATATATATAATTGACGTGCTTTAGAGTGCTGAAATGAAAAAATGCTCTTTGAGACATTGTGTGTTCAGAGGCGAAACTCAACGCCGCGTTTTGTCTTATTAGAGCAAGGAAATGAAAATAATTTAAATATAATCGTTCCCCGGAGTGGGAATCGAACCCACAAGCGATCGCGTTTACGATCAGACGCACCTCGTCGACGATCATTGCACCACGACTAGATTTGAGGAGGAATCCGTAGATGTATTTGCTCGAAATAACTTTAATGTAAATTATTTGAATCACCTGAATTTTTACCATTAAACTCCCATAAAATTATACAAAAAATAACACTAAGCAGTTCTAAGGTTTTTCCAAAAAAAAAATAAAGTCAATTAATCAGACAGGTGAGTTTAAGTCCTGATAACAGGCAGGTGAACATAAACACGAAAAGAAACTGCTTAAAACTATATAAATTCTACTCTGTAAATACATGAATAGCTTTTTGTTGTTGAAATGCTGCTAATGTTTAAAATATTTAAAAGTAATAAAATAACAACTCTAACATTTTTATACAAATAGTGCGAATTTATATTTTACAGCTTCACGTTATTTACACTTTAAATAGAGTAATCGGAAAGACAAAGTATTAAGATCCAAAATAGACTTACATTGCGACATTACTTTAAGTGGTAAGTGTCACTTTCGATGTCTTTCATCTTTTGAAATTCATAGCCGGCGTGTTTGTAGTCACGCTGTCCCAATATTTTATCATAACCCTAACTTATTTAATATATAAGCCGGTCGTGGCGCAGTGGAATAGCACCTGACTGTAAACGCGGTCGGTTATGGGTTCAATTTCCATTTAGGAGAATGATTATATTTATTTTACTCGCCTCGCCTTGGTAAGAAAAGGCACTGCGTAAAGTTCCGCCACTCAACCGACAATATTGCAGTATTTCAAATTCGACAGTAAGTTATGTACATATCTAGACACTAGGTACTTACTGTCTACCCTTTTATGAGGAATAAGAGTTTGAAGTAGTAAATAAAAATTAATACTAATGTAAGTACATGCATTGCATCTGATTTCCGCATATAATTTTAACACAGTATAAGCATTTAATTAAGTGCACTCAGTATGGGGCGCGTGGTCATGGTAGCAATCGTCTGCGCCTTACAAGGCTTGCAATTTAGCCAATTAATGAGAAGGATACACACCAAGGCCGATACGTGTATCGCCTTGATGAATAATAACATCTGGAATACTTTGCTAAGTTAAATATATTAGTTTGATATTGGAAAAAAATATAACACATAATTTGCCTACCAAAATTATTTAATACCTACCGATTCTAGCTTTTTTTCTACATCGTATATACAAGCGAATAGATATAAATATAGTCTACTGTCATTCTGTGGTCCATTTTACACAAGTAAAGCTGCTGCTTTTTGTCGCATATTTAGAGAGAATTTTCCATCTGAATATGAGATATGAGTAGCGGAACTGAACCAGCTTTGTCTTACCAGATCGGCGAAAGGATTATAATTTCAGTATAATCATCCCCCGACTGGAAATCGAACTCACAACCGTATTTAAAGCTAAACGTCTCACTACGTTATGCAAATATATATGCTTAAAATGTAAAAAAATATACATTTCGTAGAGTGGGAACTAAAACCAAAAATATCATATTGTAGACATTTGTTAATAACAATATTTTAGAAAATATACGCTTCATAATTTAAAATAATCTTAAGTAAACATCAACTTACTTAGACGCGTTACAATTAAGCTAATGATTGATAAGGTAATCCAAGGACGAGCCGTCATATAATGAATAAACTTCATACATAATTAAAGATTTTACATTATAATATGTTTTTATTTAACACTTAATTTGTTTCTACGTCGTATGCTTAGAATCTTTAATGACGATATCTTGATTGAGTCCAGTTGTTGTAGGTATAAAAAAATTAAAACGATATAAATATTATTTTTATACATTTGATTAATAACAGATTAAGGTGATAACGAACAGATACCTTTTCTTTTGTTTTTCTTTTAGAAAGACCTTGCAGGAGGGGTAGAAGTTTTATACAGCCCAAAACTACCATAGTTTGCCTCAATTACCGACCTTTAGATAAAAAGAAAAAGTCCTTTTTTGATACTTATAACTGTAATATCATTAAGCTTTCTTTGCCTACTATAGAAATTTAAAACTAATGATTTTTTAGAGTCTGTAAACGCGATTGGCTGTGGTTCCGAGGTTCTGGTTTTAAGTGTTAATCACTTGAAATTAATTTGTTTTCTTTTTATAATTAAAATTTATTTTTTTATCATTAAAATTTATTTTCTTTTCTCGCTCTAGTGAAACAAAGCACGACATCGAGATCACCACTCAACACGCAATGCCTAGATTTCGGACGAAAAGAAGTCAACGATCTGTTTTAATTAAAAATAATGAGAAAAGAATAACTTAAATGACGTTTATATAATCTAGTATGCTAATTGTATTATACAACCACAAACATATTAAAGTATGGTTTTTTACCTTATTTCCTCAAATATAAATGTCGAGAGTAAATATGACAAGAATAATATATATCTGACTAATTAACGATGGGGAACCCCTCGTTTTGTTTGTGTTCATATGCAAGGGATTGTTGTTGGAGTAAAAATAGCTCACGTATATTTTATATAGGTTTCGTAAATAATATAAAATACTCATTGTTATGTTCTTGCAACTTGCAATTATGTTGACTATGATCAATCATCTCATTCCATTTGTGTTTGTCATTTGTCTCTTAAATATTTTTTATTATTTTTTTTAGCTTCTCGTTTTTATCCCGCATAGCAGGGTAGACAGAAAGTACCTAGTGTCTAGACACTCCGCTCCACTTCGCTTTCGGAGTGGTGGAACTCAACACCGCACGTTATTTTACCAGAGCGAAGAAGTGAAAATAATTTAAATATAATCACTGCCCCGAGTGAGGATCGAACCCACAACCGATCGCGTTAACAATCAAACACACTGCGCCACGACCGGCCTCATATTATCAATTCATACCTAGATATGTCAGAAATAACTATAATATGAAAAAGCGTTGGAATCTTAATTTTTTGGTGGGGCGAAATGTAATGCAATTTAAGCTTAAACAGGAATAAATCATATGAAAGAACAAAGTAGTAGAAATTTATTCATAAATTCTAATACCTTACATTTAAAGTGTGAAACTGTTAAATTTACTTATTTATTAGAAAGATAGGAAAAGATAGACAAAAAGAAATATTTATAGTAACTAATCAAAAATAACCTACTGTCGAGACCCCCCGTTGACTGCTTTCCTAAAATTGAATTGCTAAAATAGAGTCAATGCGCGGTGAGTGGTGAACTTAACGCCGCAATTTGGCTTATTAGAAGGAAAAATAAAAATAATTTTTAAAATATTATTTCTCTGAGTGGGAATAGAACCCAAACCAATGCCCACATATAAACCAGACGATAATAACAGAAGTTTTATATAATAGGTATTTTTACTAATTAGTAAGTTTGTGTTGCTTTCAACGCCATTTGTGTAAAACAAAGCGCGGCGTTACTCTTTGACACTCTTCACGAAATGTTATGATTTCGAAAGGAAAACAAACAACGGAGTGTTTTTTGACACTGGAATCTCTCTCTCTCTTACCCTGATATGCGAATTAAGCTGCTTTTAGCTAGAACTCTGCAAGTACATTTGCACACACATAGATATCGGTTTAAACTATTTTTATATACGTAGCAATTTATTTTATTCGTTTGAGGTCATCTATCCACTTAGGCATTTGCGGTTTATTTATACTGTATTCCTTGAAATGGTACTGTTTTATTATTTATTACAATCTTTATTATTATTTCTATGGTTTATTGTTATTTTATTACTAATTTTACGAGTATTGTACAGACTTAGAGGCGTTCAGTACTTTGTAATTATCATTATTTATAAATGCCACTTTTAGAATTATATTTGTGTCTATTTAACATACAAATTTACGAATACTTGTTAAAAATATATAATAAGAAACATGAAATTGTTGTTGATGTGTATTGTAGACGATTAAAAATTAATTTATTATATATTTCTAATTTAATTTTTAATTACAGGTAACTATTTTGTAATCAGACGCTGTCCCTTTTTGTACACACGACCGGCCACATTGTGTTTTGATTTTAGTTAATACCTTTACTAAATTACATATTTTTAAAACGCATGTAAAATCTAATAATCTATTGTATTATACAATATTTTTTATTAGAATTACGCGTTTATTCCGCATGGCTACTCTAGATGGATTGCCACTTTGAACTCCGAGTGGCGGAACCCAACACCGCACTTTATCTTACCAGAGCGAGGAAGTGATAATAACTTAAATATATTCATTAACTCGATTGAGACTCGAACCCACATCCGATTGCGTTTACAGTAGACTGTTCCAATGCGCCATGACCGGCCTCTAAAGTTTACTTGTTATTATAATTAATTAATTCTCATAAGTGTATTTTCAGTGTGTTGATATCTTTCATGGCATACAAAAGTGGGAAATCCGAAACCGACAGATCACGTACGACTTGTGACCCTCGCTTGGTGTTTTTTGTAATTATTAAGTCATAATAACACTAGTATGCGGTTTAACTTAGCTGTCTCTTGTATAATACAATAGTAAAAATAGTGTTTATTGTTTTTTTTTAATGTGGGGTTAAAGAACAAAATAATAACTTAAAAGTTAATATATCGTTGATATTAAATTCTTTGACGTTATATTAAAAATGAGTATCAGTAACAGAAGGTATTTTTAAAACACACTTTAATTAACTATATATAATCTGTCACCTGATGGATCAAATTCTTTAAATTTTGACACGTTTTTACATTTTTTTATAATCTTAAGTGTGGAATAACCGTTTAAAATAGTAAAATATTAAAATAAATGCTAAATAATGATTTCTTATAAATATTTTTTGGTAACAAAAATTTGTAAATATCTCCTACTATGCTAACAATATTATATAAATAAATTGCAACAAACGTATACGAATTTCGATATAGCAGGTAGTAGAATGTATTGCTCAGAGGTCAGAGCACTCGGACTGTTACCATGTGATGCGGGTTCGAATCCGGGTGCGTTAGATTTTTTAAGATTTTCCAAAAATTATTCGTTATTCTAAGTGTAAAATAATACTACAAAAATACTCAAATTAATTCTCAATTGTCATATTTTGTTATATATTGTCATATTTTGTTTGTTTTATGTATGAAAAATACTAAAGTTAAAAAAAAACGCAGATCACACTGAGAAAATATTTTTTATACAAGTCACCGATAAGGCAAAGGATCCCGACACGTCAGCCACTGGTTATTCCATATTTTGGCTGATAACTTACATACATTACTCATATGCATGAATAATAGACTTGAAACTTGCCAATATATATTATTAACTGAAAAATCTTCTAACAAGCAACATTGGACTTTAAAACCATCGTAATAAGGCTCCGATGCACAATTTTCGTAATTCTACAACCTTTGTACTCTGTCTATAGGAGAACGCAATACGATATTATGTAATAGTGTAACTTTAATCGTTTTAAACGTAAAGATGATAGGAATTATCTTTGAATATCCGGTGTGGAGTAAGTCTTACCATTTTAATATTTACATCGATTTAGCTGGCTTGGAAAAATCTTTATCAGTGGTTTTTTTTTACAATATTTGATGATAAGCGAGTTGTATTTTATTAATACTCTATGGGTATAAAAAAGATTTAATATAATTATTAAATCTTTTTTATACCCATAGAGTATTAATAAAAAATATTATAAAAAAAATTTCGCTTTGTTCAGTTAAAAAAATATAAAAAAAGGTTTATTTTCCAGTCTGATGAGACAAAGTCGTAACGATACAACGTCAGAGACGGAAAGTGGAATAGAAAATGACATAGCATTAGACTCAAAGACAAAGGCTCTAAGTCAAAATGCAGATTTAAGAAAAAATAAGAATTAAAAACGGCTTCACTATTCATCCCACTTATCAGGGTAATCAGAATTAAATTACTGTCAAACGGAGTATCCATTCGTCGCTTTCTGCTTGAATTCAAGAAACTGGGTGTTAAATGGTGGAACTCAACGCCGCACTTAAAGATCAATTAATAAGATTAAAAGCGGAAATTAACACAAAATTAGATTTAGACTTTATAGTTCTCTTGGAAATGTTGTAAAACAGCAGTCGGCAAGTCCTAAAACGTACTTAGCTTTTTATACGTTTTATTTCATTAGTAGCGATAGGATCAGCCACCCACGCGGTGCGCCATAATGACTTGCCATATCTACCTATGGACTGTCGAAGCCAAAAGTTACCGCTACGTGAACTAATAACACTGTGACAAATGATTGGGTGCATCTGATTAATAGTCATAATAGGATGTTCTAATCTTTGAATTCTGGATGCTGTATGTTGTGTAATATTAAATAGAATGTCACGTACGAAAGTTGTAATAAGTAAACATAAAATTTTAATTACATAAAAACTCTAGCGTAAAAATGTATAAAAGTGTGAAAATTGAAATTATTATGAATGATAAATCCTACATGGAGAAATATATAAATTTAAACAAGTTTAAATGTACCCTCAAATCAAAATGAGCAAAGTGAAATATTGCATTTCATCGGACAGTGCAACACTTGCAACGTCTTACGTGGTCGAAAACCTGGAAATAAATGACATATCAGAGTAAACTAAAGTAAGATAAGTAACATGAAATACGGAGAATGGTAACAGATAAAAAAATATTTATAACTTAATAATTTTAAATATCTATAATGATATAAGATAGCAACACTTATAAATAACTTAGTACTACCTAATTGATGTCAACTATTTAAAATATTTTAAGCACTTGTGTGTGTGAATGTGCGACTTATATTACAGTCATTGCGTAGTGAGTTGAGTTCATGTCTCGGAGAAAGTTATAAAGGTCGCGGTAATTATAAATTATAACAATATGTATGAAGAATATAATATTAGAGAGATGATTTAGGTCATTTTGTGCTCGTGGAGAAATTTTTAATACTTTTAGGACGTCTTATGAACTTATTGTTCTGTTAGAACAATCTTAAATTTGGTCTGGAACTCTAACACTTTTAGCTCAATTGTCGTGGCTAGTATTCTGATAGGTTATATGCAGATCATCAGTTTGATACCTAATCAAAGGAATGATGTTTCTACGATATGTATTACAATTAGACGCTATTTTCTTAGAGTTAAAACAACCATGTATGATATTATGGCATCATTAAATATTGGTCATTGTATGATGTTTTAAAATTCGGCAACTTTCAAATTTATAATGTAAATTATTATTTCAATTAGAATACTATATGAATATGTATACAGCCTACGTGGTGTATTTTAACATTATAAAATAAATAGTTCTCTCTCTTTAACTTCAAATGTAATTCGAAATTAAATATATAAATTTAAACTTTATTTTATATAATTTTTTCAAAGCAAATACTCTACGACGTTGAGCATTGGTTTTCGATATTTTATTTGCCCTCTGACTTTTTTTGTATTTTCTTTATTATATTGGCTCATGTTATTACTAATCTGTGGTTTTGAGAGCTTCTGTCAAATGTTCAAATATTAAATTATAGAAGAAGTTTTATTTTTGTTTCAAGTAGGCTCGATACAAGCACGCACACATACAGCAATCTTACGTGACAAGGAAAGTCACGAAGAGTAAGGAACTTCCTTCCAAAAATCGTTCAAAATAGATTAACTGCATATTAATCTGTATATATGTTGTATAATATGTATAGTATAATGCATTAAACTATAAAATATAATGATTAAATATAAGTTATTGTAATGAAGACGATGAGGCTAATTATAGCTTGGTACGTAACTTTTTCCTACACTTTGAATAATATATAAAAGTATCATTAAAATAGTTCTTAGTGTAAATTTAGAATACTACAAATTCGATATATTTTTTTATTATTTTATTTTAATACACTATCTTAATTGGTACAAAATAAAATACAAGATAATCTTTTCAGTACTTTTGTTATTTAAAACATAAATAAATAAGCAAACGAAACGAACAGATGTTCACAATTTTCGAACGAGAATAAAATATTGAAACAAATATTTTAATTAAGTTTAACTCGCGCTTGTCTCTTATGCATACCGATGTTTACTGTACAATTTAATTGAGTTGTTAGTATAATGCAGTTATACCATGTTCGTAGAGTTATGTAGCCAGGTATTTAAGGCCAATAAGGCATTGCATCCCTTGAGCATTTTTTTTGTCATCATTTATAAACGAGTGTTTGCATATTCAACATGTTGGTGCCTGTTGGTTTTGTGATTACTGACTATACGTGTTTGGCAGTGGGTAGTTACGATTCAGGACAGATATCTGTGCGAGGAGAATATCAGTATGGTTTTAGTAATAGTTAAATTAATTTTAGATTTTACTAATATATGTAATATTGTCTCAGAGTAAGTTCTATTACTGTTTAATTATTTTCATTTTCTATGTCGTTTCATAATATACTTTTACGTGTCTATCAATGTATATAATAAAATTTTAAACTAAATCCTTTCGTAAATATAAGAAAGTATTTAGTGAAACTCTCATTTACACTGTCATCGTCTACACCCAAAAAATAACCTAATAATGGTTTGCATAAATTTAGAACTGTTAAATATAATGGGAAATAATAATATGGTAATACAAATATCTCCTGATAGACTCAACATGGTTAAGGCTTTTTTTCTAGTCGTCTCTAATTTGAATTTCAAATCATCTGCAGCGAGATTGACTGTTTTTGCTGACTCACCACAAGGGTTCTGTTTTGACTCAACCCGTTTATGATAACCTAACACTCTACGACTTGTCAAGTTGTTAGCTTTTTTCATATATTTAACAATTAATCCATTAATTTTCCATACTTGTGTGAAATCGCAAGATTGCTATATGTTTTTCGCTTTGTTTTACATCTCTATTATAAAACAATCATAATTATTTATTGATTCATATAATAGTAATCGGGAATATAAAATTCAAATTTTATCTTCCACTCAACTATAAACATAAAAAACTATACTAAAGATCAATTTAAATAAAAATATAAAAAAATTAATCACTCACCTAGCATTTTACTTAAATCAGCGTTATGAAGATCAGGATTCTCATCGGCCAGCTTCTTTCGCTCCACCTTCGCCCACACCATGAAAGCATTCATGGGTCTTCGTATTCTAGCTTCCTTTAACGCTTTGGCTTGTCCCATTTTAGTTGCAAAAGGGGCTCTAGCGTATTGTTGGGATGAATAATCCCTTGACGTATCATATGGACTTCTATAGTCGTATTGTGCTCTATAGTCTAAGCCATAAGGCAAGGTTGACCAAACAACGAGCTCAGGGCTGGTTTGATCTTGGACTGAGTCGGTACTGTTTTCTACTGCCCCTTGGACATATTGCTCGTAGCTTCTGTGGTAAGTAGGTGGGGAGTCGATGCCTGCTCCTCCTGAATCCATCATGCTGGAAAAAAATATACAATTGCTTAAAATGAATTATAAATTATTTTCTTGTGTATTAACCGTCATAGGGCAGTGAGATACCGTCTAACTGTAAGCATGAAGGGTTTGAATTCGATTCTTACTGGGGAAAAAGAGAAGTAGCTTCACGCTTTATCATGTATAGCAGGGGACAAAAGGAAAAAGGATGACATTGAGTTTATCTTGCTAAAATCTCGAATCAAGATGGAAAATGGAGAACGGAGCGCCTTGACACTAGATTCTCTCTGACTGCCCTCTTATGCGAAGTTGCAACAAAAAACTATTTTTTAAATTTCAAAGTAAACTTATGTTTGTTTAGGCATATAATCGTTTCCCAGAGACATATTTCGACGGTAAATGATGGTATTCAAAGAATATATGAAATTTCTACCCAGTGTCAGTTTGCCCATATCATGAGTAGCGAGAACGAAACGATATCAGGAAACAATGTAAGACGAAGCCCACCGTTATGGCTAATCGATCGGCGACATAGGAGCTTAGCTTATGTCTAATAACTAATGACATGCTTTACTGAAACTTATAGAAAATGAAGTATAGTAATCTTTTTGTTGCCTGCAAAGTAATTTTTTCTTTGGTGAACCTAGTTAACTGGTATATATTTATTTTTCTTTTTCATTCAGCTTTTTTGTAATGTCAAAATTATAAAGCAATTAAATTTTGTATCTACCTATAAATTTCAATTAAAATTTAATATTAAATATAGCCGAATTCAAACCAGAGTCTCTTGGTACTTTTCTCGATGGAACAGGTTCAAACATTACTTACTAGAATTAAAATTTTACAATATTTTTTATATTTTTAAAGAATTTTGCTAGCGAATAATGCTACTTATTATAATGTTATATTATGGATAATATGATTACGCATTCTAGGAATATAGGCCACACAACGTTAAAGCTGCAAACATTACCGCACATAGAGTAACTCGACTCGATTCCAAATTTAAAGGAAAGTATATCGTAACCGACACCGCGTTTTCTCGGAACGACGTCAGAGGCGCCACTGTGGGAAACACTTATTATTGCTTGGATTTCACTTGCTTGATGAAAGTTGGTAATTTTTTTATAGATAAGAAATTATTATTTGCATAAATAGTCTATATATCAACTGGTTAAATAACGCTAACTACAGTTAGGATTAGATGGGTTACCTTTTCGTAATTAGAAGGGAAACAACAAATGATTGGATACGTAATAGTATTAAATTGAAACTTTATATAATTTTGTGTGTGAAAATGTGCTCCATCAGAGTTGTAAATAATCTATTTAAGAGTAAATAAACCATAAAAGTCAGTTAGTAGACACTTTTTATAAATATATACAAATACGTTGACAAACTTATCAATATATAATAGATTTGAGTCAAATGTTATGAATAAAAGTAGTTTACTTTTTCTATCAAATGCAATCTACTTTCTTTGTATGTCGCTAGTGTATGAAATATATTCATATTAAAATCTTCGAAATTATGCATATAAAAATATTTGTATATATATATTATTTACTCATTTTACACTAGACATAAAAAATATTTACAAGACATATAAAAATTTAATTATAACTTTTAGGATTGTTTTTTAGCCTAACCTAACGCTTTTATCCCGCGTAGGACGGTAGACAGGAAGTACCTAGTGTCAAGACACTCCGTACTCTGCATTTCGCCGACTTTGGATATTGCATTAGTGGCGGTACTCAACGCCGCACTTTGTCTTAACAGGGCGAGGAAATGAAAATAATTTAAATATAATCAGAACCCCGAGTGGGAATCGCATCACGTTTACAATCAGACGCTGTCCAGCCTCTAAACCCACTCCACTCTTGACAATTGTCCAAATATATTCCATTAATAATGAAATGTATTTAAAAAAGCACATAAACTTATAATTAGCTATAAAATTGCATATTTTAAGCTATATTCTACTCAGATTTTTTAATGTGCAAATAATGTCATATAAATGTCCAGCTCCAGCAGTCATATAAAGTTTATAAATAATATAGCGAGATGAACTAAACCAAACTCAATTATAATTGAGTTATTACCAATACTCGGTAAGTAAGCAATCGTAAAATTTTGTTATTATTATATTTTTCATTTGATATTGAAATATTTTATATATATAATTGATTCTCGGTAAATCATACTATATTATAGAATTTGTAATGTTTTCTTGTTTTTACTCGTTATGTTTCATTTATAGAAAGTTATGAACATTGAAAGAATCTATTTTAATTCGATTTAACTTCTCTCTCTCACACACACTCTCTCCCTCTTAGGGAACACATAGAGACGATAAGGTCTGTATGAGTCTTATAAGCTTAATCACTTTAAATTGTATAAGAAAAATAATAATAAAAAAGGATATATATTATAAAATAAAATGTATGGACCTGTGTCCATAGAGTATTAATAAAAAAATACCGATTATTTGCATGTTGTTGATGTTATATAAAATAGTTTCAGTATATGTTAGTCTCATAGTGTAGCTGTATCATATCTGTCGCTACACTATGAGAGTAGTACTTGAAAATGTCGGTTAAAAAATGTTTTCCTTTGAAAGTATTTAACCCTATAAGCAAGCAGGAATTTGATGAGGCTTTTACCCTTACTAGCAAGCAACGTAAGTAAATATACTATCTATTTTACATCGAAAGTTTAGGTCCATAAATTTATCTTAATATTTAAAGCACTCGGATAAATGGAAAAAGTTTTGATGTACGAAATATTTTCCATTAATGCCTCTACACTGACTGTAACCTACAAGCAAAAATATATACTTATGTATATTAACGATTTAGTCTAGTTTTTTATTTAGCTATTATTAATATTTCCGCTTATTTTTTTTAGCACTATCTTTATTTAGAACCTATTTAGTTATGACTGTTGATATAAATCCATTAACACACAATTTTATAGAAAAAAAAATATACGTAACATAAATATACAATTTCAAATACAAGTATCAGACATAAATAAGAAATATAAAAAGGAAGCCATCATGTATCACGATGCCGACGTATTGAAAAGCGAAATAGAAACAGAAAATGCGTCGTTGAGTTCCGCCACTCAACAAGCAACTGTTCGAAGACGGGCGGAAGCCGGAGAAAGGAGTATTTTGACTCTATGCTTTCTCTTTCTCTGCCTACCCTACTATATAGAGATAAACTTTGAAGGTGAAAATATTACCTACATACATATAACATGTCATAATAATTAGATACAAGACGCTCAATTGTCTTTACATTAGATATATACTTTTATATATTTTATAAATATTTTATTCATTCTGTTTGTACATACTATAAATAAACAATTACTAAGCTAGATTTCATTGTTTTTTCTCATCATTCTTGTGTAAACATAAATAAACGCGTGCATGTTGTTAGAAAAAATTCCACATCATCTAAACATGACGAAGGAGAGATTGTAAACTATTTCGATTCACATCATTCTACGATGTGAAACATTTTAAATTTTTACTTTTATTCTGTATAGCAGTGTAGACAGTAGTCTAATGTTAAAACACTCTGCATTCCAGTTTTCACCTAATTTGAGACATTTCACGTGTTAAGTAGCGGAACTTAACGCCGCGCTTTGCCTTACTAGAGCGAGGAAATGGAAGTAATTTAAATATAACCATTCTCTCAAGTGAGGATCGAACCCACAACCTATCGCATTTATAATCAGACGCTGTCTCATTGCAACACGACTAGCCTTTCATTTTCATTTTAAATATTATAGTTTATTTCTATTAAAAAAAAAATGTCCTTATTTATGATTATTATTGTAGACTTGATAAATCTAATCTATTAAGAAACTTAAAAATGTAAGAAAATATAAAATTCTCTCAGTCGATATAGTCGCCTTAGCAACGTTTATTCACAAAAGGGCAAGTCGAAAGCAAAGTAGTGGATGCTGCATGCATTATGAAGAATATTGGTTTTCTGTAGTTCTTCGGGTAACCTGCAGGAAGCCAAAATTTTATACCCCACATTATAATATATATTTATTAATGGTACGACGAAACTACTCCCAGTATGCCTTCTACGCCCAGTTATTTTTCTCAAAAGACAGATTTGAAATTAATTTTGATAAATTAATTCAAACGATTTTAGTCAAAATATATTACACAAATCACCATAAATGAATAACTAAACCAAATTAAAAGATTATCGATTGCAGAAGCGTGTGATAGCAATATTTTCAAACACGAAGACAATGCCCATTGTCGTGCTCCTCGTCAGCGTTCCTGCTAACTGCAGCTTGAGCATCACCAATCACTTTGATGACTTCCTACTTCCGAACATTTGATTTAATTTGCGAAATAAGATGAGTGTGATTCATTGGGTTTTAACGAGAAATCGATAATAAAGAACAATATGTTATGTAGATATGAGGAGGAGATAGGGTGCATATTAAAAGAACTTCTGAAGTATATTTATACACTACAGTAGAACAAGAGTAAGGTAAACGGAGTGAATCTTGTGTCTAACACTCTATTATATTCGGCACTCTCATAAGTCTTCTGTATATTTGGATTTTTCTTTTATAATCAATAACTGACTTATTTCATTTTATTTAAAGTCAAATGTATATATATCACCTAAGAAATTTATGTGTGTATATTACCTTAGCATTGTATATAACTTTTAATTTAGTCTATGAGCTGCTTGAAAAACCAAATCTAAATTAAAAATAATTTCACTAAATATTTAATATGAATTAAATCTTAAAATCTTGTAAACATATAATGCAATATATCAGTGAAGGTATTTCTGTAGACGCGCACCACTGCATCCGATAAAGATCGCTTATCAGATACCTTATCAGCTGTACTTGCATGTCTGCATAGAAGTTAAAGACTAATTTGTTGAATAAATCTACTATTTTCACAACACACTATATAATACATATGACTCTGTTTGCTAATGTTAGTATATTTTTTGTATTTCTTTTTTTGTATTTGCTCTATTATGCTCTATTTAAGTTTGTGGTTCATTTTTTTATATCAATCGTAATCGCGTAATAGCGTTTGTTTATTTTTTTATTAAAATTTTTTATGATATAAAGAATAAGTTATAAGATATATAGATTTTAAAAATACCAAATTTAATAATTTTTATTAAATAGATATTTGAACTCACTGCCGTCTAACAAGCACATGCAAACAGCGCAAACATGACTAACCGATATGAGAGTAGAAAAATAAAAAATAGATTTCTGTCTACAACCACTACGTTTACAACCTTTTGCATTATTATAAAAATAATATTATAATTACACTACTTAGTTATGTTTCCTTAAATATTGCAAAGCATTCGGTGTTAAAGCACGATTTTCTTTCGTTTTATTTCATCCAATAGATATATTAAAAATACAATAAAAATCTTCACAATTAATAAATAATGACTTATTTTAATACCGTATAATTAATGTTTGAATACTTTTTTAATACGGAAAGTAAAAAATTAAAAGTCTTGTTTTTGGAGAGGAGTTAATTATATTTTTTTTAGCTTTACCCTTTCAACCTAATAGCTGGCTAGGCAGTGTCAAGACACTCCGTACTCCACTTTGTTAATTGTTATTAGATTATTTAGCCTTTTCTATAATATTTATTTCTGGTACCCAATGGTGCAATGCAAAACAGTTAGCTGTAATAGTGATGTTGAGTATTTGCTTAAAAAAGGATAATTTGCTATTTTTCTTCACTATTAATTAATCATCTTTACCAATTATTATAAAATGGCAAGAAGTTATAGTGAAGTAACCATCATACCCATTAGCGCAGTATCCACGTAAGTAAAAATAATGTTGCTTTAGAAACAAAGCATTGTCAGAGTGTATCAACATCGCATACTGGGAGCAAACAACCGCTTCTCAGAATATATGCACTGGCCATACGTAGAATATAACGAAACATTGTTATTTGTGAAAATTATAAGAAAATTCTTGTAATATACTACTATAACTTGCAAAGAAATTTGAGAAGTGTATATTTTGTTTTCAGTTACAAATTTTATACTTCAGGAACAACATTTTAAAATAATTTTAAATAAAAACGATTCGAGCTCATGCCTTTTAAGTAACACACATGTAAACGACTTTATACATATGTATAAAAAACAAGCAAAGTAGCTTTTCCCTTTTTTATTTATTTCTTCTAAAAATAAAAAAAAAACGAATCTAATTAAAATCATTTTTGAAATTGCTTATTTGAAGAACTCCATTTATAACATTCCTTGTAATTTTATTTAACATAAAAATTATCTGCTAAATTAGTTTTATTTAAAGAATCATAAATAGTCTTATAAAAAAATATGCAATCTCATAAAATGAACCTCAATAGTTGGACAGACATTGCGCCGGTCGTGGTGCCTGACAGTGTCTTACTGTGAACGCGATCAGTCGTCTGTTTAATTCACACCTGGGGAAATTATTATATTTAAAATTATTTTCATTTCCCGTTCTCATAAACCAGCGACCGTCGTTGATTCCCGCCACTCAACAGTCACCCTGCTATATGAGATAAAAGCGCGATCAAATATCTAATTAGGTCAAAAATGGAGAACGTAGAATAATATCATCAGATTTACTGTTCATATGTTTCTATATCAATCAAGATATTTTAGAAATCAACTTTATTTACATCGTTAAATATGTTACAAAAGGATTAACATTATCTCCGTAGCAAATCTGTTATCACTTAGAGCAGGACGACGCACTTGCAATGATAGTACACTGATAGTAAATATTTCTCAATTGCATTTCATACTTGCATTTCAGTATACGAATGACAAATTATTTTAAAATTTAATTTACATCATGTGTTTAAACAAATATTAAAGGAACTTATGTAAAATATAATTTAAATGTAATTTATTATGATTTAAAGTAAAACAAATATTCTTTGTTTGCATTTATTTGAGATCTTGTTTTATTATTCATTTTAGGTTTGTTTCGTTAAGGATACTGCTTCGTGTGGCAAAACCCAATTGTATACAATAACAATAAAAATAATAATAATAATTACATTTTACGGGATAAATAAACCAAATCTATAGATTTTGTTTATTTATCCCGTAAAATATAATAATTATTATTATATATTATTTGGATTTTGATGTAGAATTTCAGATTGAAGAACTTCTTGCGCTTAGCACGTCGTGCTAGAGACGTATTATATTTAAAATATTTTAAATTATTTGATTAATGCCAAAATAATTAATTAAATATTATCAAGTAAAATCATAGACTTCTTCATAAGAATATTTTAACCCAACTAGAAAGAGCTCATTCAATAAACAGTAGGTACTCCAAATTTAAAGAGGAAGTCCACATTATATACGACAGCTTGACGCTTGAAAACAATTACGAAAACATTAAAAAAATTACATTACATTCACCGACGTTACGTTTTTGTTCGAGCAATTAAACTCTACAGCTGTGTGCTCCGAGCCGATACATAATTGTCATGAACTTAAAGCTTTTTTCATACTTTAAGAAGATATTTGTCACATTTGTTAACTAAGAAATTCCCATGACTTTACTTGTCGAATTTTATTACACACTGTTAGTCATTTATTTTAAGGATCTTAATTTGAAGGAATCTGCCTTGTCCTAGAGAAACAGAAGAAAATAAAAAGGCATTGACCTTTTTATTGGTGCATAAATACCCGCTCTAATACACCGCTCTCGTAGGACGTACTCAGTATTGTCATTAACACTAGACGACTACTTACCCTGCTATATGAAAAAACCTTGACACTTTTGTTTTTTTAACTTCTACGTTTTCATATTATAATTGATATTTCGGAATTAACAAAGATTATACTTTACATAATTTAATATTTTCTTAACAACAAACATATAAAGACTATATATAAACACATCTAACATCTAATTATTTATCATTAAATGCATAACACAAAAGCATGATATTTTAAGATCCGTAACTGTTAGATAATGATTAAAAGTATATATTTGTAAATACCATATTCGCAATTTTTATTATTGAATTATAATAAAGTCATATAGTAAAAAAGTAGTAATAATTCTGTTCGTAACAGCAACCTTGGCAGCCGGATCGGTCAGCTGACGATTTTGACAAATCGTTATTGATAGTTCGTGAGCATACGGACGTGCAAATGTTTGCTGAGAAGGTTACGACACAGTGACAGCGAGTTATACATATATACATATACATATATACATATATATAAATAAATAAATATATATATATATATATATATATATATATATATATATATAAATCCCTGTGTTTACTTCAGACGGAAGGTAAAGAACGGAGTCACTTGATGGTAGTTTTTCTCTGTCCTACCCTTTCCATGCGGTAACACGAAGCTGCGGAAGCGAAGTGGTTAGAATAGAGGCTAAGACAAAGTGCGGCGTAGAGTCCCGCCGCTCAACATGTGATGTCTCGAATTCGGCAGAAAGAGAAATACGAGGTACTTTCTAACTGCGGGATGTATGTCACTTTACACAAAAGTGTATGTCAAACACATATTTGGGTGTATAATGGTTGTTTTATAAATGTAATGTATTCTAATATATTATTTATAAAAATATTGAATTTCTGCCCTTCTTCACTATATAAACTTTAATTAATACAAATTGTATATTC
This sequence comes from Dryadula phaetusa, assembly GCA_032432895.1. Classification (NCBI taxonomy): domain Eukaryota; kingdom Metazoa; phylum Arthropoda; class Insecta; order Lepidoptera; family Nymphalidae; genus Dryadula; species Dryadula phaetusa. The sequence goes on from JAOYRS010000078.1 coordinate 516,243, forward strand.
TTCCATATGCATTCATACAATTTAGTAAATTGTATAAAATTTATCAATTATCAATATAAATATATATATATATATATATAAATATATATATATATATTATTTATTAATAATTTTACAATAAATTCTCTTTGAATATATAATAAAAAGTTTAAAGAGAACACAAACAAAGGAACGTTACATGAACTGTTCGTGGTCAAAGGTCAAAATGTTCAGGTGAATTTTAATGAATCACACCTTTATACGTACTTGGTTTATTAATTATAAATGTAAGTAATGCAACGAACTCAATATAGAATAGATTAAGTCAAAGATAAAATGTAATAGAAGGAATTATTTTTGTTCACTAACAAAACGTAATATTTATTCGCCTTTTATTTAAAAAAAATGTTTTTACGCCTTTAAAAAATATTTTTACGCCTTTAAAAAAATATAGGACGGTGAAAAGAAATAATTATATAAGGAAAGATAGTAGACGTCTAAAAATTTTTTAGCTTCACGCTTTTATTCTGCATAGAGGGGTTGAGAAATCGCAGTAAACACTATGTACTTCGCTTTCCGCCGAATTCGAGACATTGCGTGTTGAGTCGCGAAACTAAACGCTGCACTTTGTCTTAAGAGCGAAGAAGTTATAATAAGATAACCACTCCCCCCAATGAGAATCGAACCCACAACCGATCGCGTTTACAGTCAGATGCGGTCCCACTGCGCCACAGCTTAATTTTTAATTTTTTAAATATACATGATACTTTCAGCACGAATTAAAAAGTATCTTATACCAGTATTCAATTGCGTTGCTCGCCTGTGTTTGTCTTTGTACATTAAAGTCAATTTTGCTGTTGGCAGATATCTAAATTTATATTTAATTTTTACAACCTTCCCCAAAGATATATCGTATTTGACTGTGTGGAATAAGAAGAAGACACCTTATATGACGTATTCAATATTATAGACAGAAATAAAAATAGCGAAATTAAACAGCATACCAAAATTTTCTTTACATCGTTCTAGGTTTAATTGCGGACAGATAGACATACAAGCTTTTTTTAATTAAAATAGCTTTCCAATAAGTATATTATACATCTGCGCGTTAAACATGAATTATGTATTTGATTCACAGGATGTTAGCTATCTGTGATCTAGGACAGTTGCATCTAAAAAAAATTGACACTTTTTGTGCTATTAACAAAACAACGTGCATCATTATATGAAATATTAAACACTACATCATTATATATAATATTAATATGTTATTGGTTTCATATTACGAATAAATATATACAAAATAAATATATTAAAACTCTACCCTGTCATTAAATAGCCTACTATAACACTATGTTTTATCTAATAATATCTTAACACCTTAGTCCTTTGTCTGTCTTATAAAACAACACTTCTTTCGCAGTCAGATAAAAAAATAAGCCCATAATAGCGTAGTAATAGACTCTTGTCTCGTACAAGCAATGGATGTAGGTTCTATAAAACTTGGAGGATGCTCTTGTCCCACCTAACCTATATATTCCTATCTTATATAAGTAAAATAAAAAAAATTGATATTATATATTTCTGAAAATGATAACAAAAAAACAGACCACGTGTACGTATTCAGCGGAAATACCTGTAGAAAAAACCTTATACTAATGCTAATGTGACATGGGCGAGAGAATCAAACCCATACTTTTAACCCACAAACCCACTTAATTTTACATCCAGAGTCATTAACCACTGTAGCAATAGGCCAATCGTCATATATAGATATGGCTTAGAGATTGCAAGCTTAATCAGCTTTCTAATTCTAATACGCTTGTCGATAATGCAGAATAAGTAGATCAATAACGGCACGTTGATTTTGCAACACAATATTGGCTAATGACTATAGTTTGTCCAATTTGATAAGATTTTATTTCACTAAATAAAAAAAAATTAAATTATTAATTTTGTTACCGACTTGCTATAGTCTCAGTCAGAGTAAAAAGTATACTTCAATCGACCATTTTTACTAGAGTTTTAGTCATGGAAATTGTATTAAATTACTTATAAGTTGAGTTGCCATCGTGGTACAGCGGATCAGTGTCTGACTGTAAACGCGATTGGTTTTGGGGTTGCTCCCACTTGGGAAAACTATCATATTTAAGTTTAGTTGAGTCGTCATTCAGCAAGAATCGAATTTGGATGGAAAGTTGTCTCTGACTTCTCTGCTACATAAATAAATACAACGAAATAAAGCGTAAAGCTGAAAAGCTTAAACTTAGGTGTAAGTTATTTTAAATCTATTAATTGCTTATGAAATATTCAAATATTTGATGTTGTAATGACTGACATGACTTAATATTGATTTGAATATTTGTCATCATATACTAACCCAAATAGGATAAGAGAAATAATCGTAAATATATATATATATATATATATATATATATATATATATATATATATATATATATGTATATATATATATATATATGTATATATATATATATATAAAACCTGAAAAAGTAGACATTTTAACAACTAATTAGCTACAGGCTTTTATCCCGGATGGCAGGGTACCCAGTGTCAAGATTTTCCATACTCCGCTTCCAGCCGCCAAATTCAAGACATTGTGTGCTGGATGGCGGAACTCAACGCTGTAACTATCTACAAATTAATCTCGTTATATCGTCAATAATGAAGTAACTTCACTCGTTAACACACAGACCTTCTGTCAAGACACTCCGTTAACTGCTTTCCGACTGACAGTCGATACCATACGCTCATAAGTAATATATGCATATATTGATAATTAATATTGAATATTCAAAACATTTAAAATCAATAAAATTTTGCCTACATGTCCCATAACTTACGTCGCAAATAAAAAGAGATTAAAAATTTGCAAACCGAAAGTTACCAGCGATGCTATCGCAAAATTATTTCCAATTTCACCGTTTGCGTCTCCACAGCTTTTTTTATTTGAATGGTCCTTGGACCTGCCCATAAATTATAGTTCGGTAGCTCTTAAAGGGGTTTTCTCATTTTTTATTTTGTTTAGCCTTTGAAGTATTTATGTCCCGTCTTACTTAGTAGCGGTCAGCCGACATGTCTGCCCCGTGGAAATGCTTCCCCTGTGTTTTATTCAAACTATACTATTATATATCTTAGGTACTATTCGACTTTTATGCTTTCATTTATTCTATATATTATTATTTATTATAAAATTAATATTTTTATGCCTTATATGCTGAGATAATTAATGCAGCTTTACGTTTTTTATTACATAGCAAAGTAGGCAGAGAGAGCCTTGTACCACTAGTTAATTTTTGACTCTTTCCGACTTTCGGCGGAACTTAACGCCGCGCTTTTGAACAAAAATGAATATAATTATTCCACACAAGTGAGTATTAAATCCATAATCACTGTGTTTACAATAAGGCGCCATCTTTTGGCATTATTAGGTTTTGGTATTAATAGTTAAAATAATAAAGATTTTTGAAAATCGAACTATGTTTTCTTAACACTCATATATTATTGATTTTTATAAAAATATATAATATATTTATATGTACATGAGTCCTTCCCAAAATGACTAGTAGAAAATTATAAACATGACAATTATTCATGTAATAACTTGTGAAGTAAATTAATATTACATTGGTATTACTTTACAGTGTATGTAACTGAAAATCAAACTTAGGTTGCATAGGAAAGATTATTCATTTAAAAAGATACGCTCAAACTTCTAACGACATTAAGTATGTTTGAAAAACTTTAATTACGTTAAAAACCGAGAATTTGGAGGAGGTAGTTTTTAACGGTTTCAAGTGTAAACTTTTATGTCTAAGCACGTTTAGAAAAACAAAACTTTACAAAGCTTATGGCAGACAAAACGCATTCCGTATACTGGCAATTGGAATAGTTTTCGGTTTTTTATTTCATTTTAGGCTCAAAGGCATCCTAACGGTATTCACTGGGAGACATAACTCGACGGACCAAGAACAAAACTTTTTATGTTATTTTTCCGTTGACCTCACTTCGTCGTTCGATTTTGCTAATGTTAACTTTTTAATCGAAGTTTTATATGCGTTTAAGGAGTTGATGGTAAAGGAAATGCAAAATGATGCCACCTTTTTTTATGGCACGACATCCTGGGTACAAGATCTGATTCACTTGTCCATATAAATGTGATCCGGTATTTTTATTAATAGTTTCAACTTGCGTAACAATCACGTGTAATCACTGCATGTACTATGAGAATTCATATAGTATATCGTGTCATATAAAAAAAAAATTTCATGCCTGTATCAACAATTCAAAATATGTGATTAAGTAATTCAATTTTAGTACAATCAAATTATTTTATTATATTTATATAATTACCTAATACAACTAACTCAGTTCAATATTTTTATATTACATATTCAGATTAATTATAATTATTACTAAGAAGTTACTTGTTTGTCAATAATACACGAAATTTTGTTTTTAAGCATAAATTTATGAATGTTTAGATAATTTTTGGTATTTAATAAAATATTATAAAACCAACAACAAGATGCTGTACTTTTGTATCAAACAAATATGAAGTAACGCGAGCATGAAGGTTGAATAAATTATAAAAACCAAGACGACTAGTCTCAGATTACCTTGTTAATTGGGTATGTTAAACAAAATTTATAATAACCTTTATCGTCTGATGAGGAATTAAGACAAAAAGTGTCCTGGCAACTCTAATTGCGTGCTACGCCGGCCGAAATTAAAAAGAAAAGTCGCACAGCAAGAATCCCGCCTATTTTTAAAAATGGAACCCGATGATGATTCGCCTAATTAATAAACCAATCACGTACAGTCGAGACGCGGCGTCGAGGCGCGGCGGACGTGCGGGCGCGGGGGATGAACGCTCGGAAATTCGAATACTATATTTTTTCTGCACTCCAAGCATCATGATGATACTTGTAATTAGTTTAACGGCTAGCGACAATGAATTTTGTGCGTTATTAATTATTGACAAACTAATAGCAACACGATGATCTGTTTGTACGTATCTATCAACATATTATTATTGTGAAGTGCAAAAAATAGTTTAATAGCATTAGATGGTCGATCTATCATTGCTGAACGCAATACGCGAACGCCGATATCGATCAGTTTCATAAGCACCTCAATGAAAATATTTATGAAACTTAAATTAATGGAATAACTGATTGTGATCAATATAATAAATATATCCATCAAGAATTCAAAAATATCTTTAAGCAAAAAACTTACCAAATAATATTCATAACGCTATTTTAATTGAATCCACGTGAATGGATTAAAAAAAATACCTTTCAACGTCGACACCGAAAAATTATGTGAAAAATCACTGCTTTGGAGTTTCTAGAAAAAAACATCATTTATCAAATAAATGCATTCCCAGTTATGTCCTTGCGCAGCGTGACTGTAAAAACTAGAATAATAAATGCTTCGGTTGGCAACACTGGGAACCGAGGAAGCCCGAAGCGACGCGAGAGACAGCGAAGATTAGCGAGCGCGCGCTTTTTGCTTGCATCAATCGATGCGCTCGCGCATTCGCACGATGAATTATTCAAAAATTGACATGAAATGGCGTATGGTTCTTTTTTTTTAATGAAAGGTGCCCGATTGAGGACTGTAACCGCCTGACGAATTCATTGGTCAACGGCTTTTTGCGTTCCGTAATTGCTGAGTTTATTTACTTGAAGTATCAAATTTAATTGAAACATTTGCATCGTTGAATGAAATCTTGACCTTTAAATAAATTATAGTGTTGATCTCATTTTACGCCGGCCATGGACAGTTGGTTACAAGCATGGCTTTAAACTGAATTTAGTGTCAAACCGCAAATAAAGTTCCTCTGCGAACGACTCATATTCGAAATGGCACTGCTCTAACTTAAGCTTAACATGCAAGTTACGACTAACATTACATTCCTTTGCTTTAAATTGTCAAAATAATTTATTTTGGTTCATGATTTATATGTTTCCTACGATACGTAATATTGTAATAAATTTTGATTTATAATCAAAATGTTCTCAATGTTATTATTATTTCGTAACGTTTAAATGAGATATTTTTTTAATATTTAAAAAAGGAACGTCTTATTTATTGTAATAAGGTTATTTTTACACGTTTTAGTAATGAAAAAAAAATATAAGCTTTGTGTTTTTTCGAATCAGTAATCAAGCCCAAAACTTCTAGCCTTTTTTTGAATACTAACAGGCAAAATAATAGGAACGCTTCGTCTACTACTTTATAAACAAAATTATAGGGTTTCTTCAGGCAAAAAGTAAATAATTAATTCGGATAATGCTGTTAATGATGCACCGAAAGCTAACCGCCATTTCCAAGTATAAGTAATCATACGAATTCTGTTTCGATTGGAAACTTCTTACACGCACTTTTTCGATAAATGTCTTCATTCGAGTACGGTACTGTCCTTACAGTTATGGATATGTCACGTTGGTTATGGATATGATGTCTCTACATGGGGATTCGTGAAAAACAAAATATTTGATCAATTAATAATACAATATTCGAAATCATTCTGCGCGTGGACTCCTTTAATAAATCAATCTGTCGTAATGATTCTAATTTTGTTGCGTAAGTAAATATATATTACATGTTAAAATACAATCAATTTTTACGAGATATTTTTTTAAGAACTCTTTTTATATAGACCCTTGATTATGATAAAATATTAAAAACATAAAAATACTCACTTATAAGAAGTGAAAGACATATTCCCGTCCATGGGCTGATCGTCTACTGCACCGCCTGTCGTCAGCATGAGTGTGTTCATTTATAACCTAACCACTATGTATCGATATCGATGTGTTTGTCAATTACACTACACTAGTCCAGTCCAAAGCGTCAAAGTGACGCAATACGACATTATGTATCACATCACTAGCGTCCCTTTGTATTGTCCTTGGTCATACCTGTCGCAAAATAAAACCTTATTAGTAAAGTACTCATTACAAATTAATTATTTTTTTAACAAAATTTGTATTTTTATAGTGGTGGTGATGTACTTCAGTGGCCCAGGATTATGCGTACTACAAATAATGATTGTGGAAAATATTTATTTTATGTTTTAATGACTGTGGATTAAAATGTGTATCATATATAAAAATTATATTTACTCAAACCCTTGCAATACTTGTATATCTTGATTTTGATTTGATCCGTAATATGCTTGGAATATAAAGGCAAGATGCATAAGATTATGAGATCAGAAGCTAAGATTTGGTTGGCGAAGTTATAAAATTGCATGGTTATTGCTTTAACAAATAATAAAAATCTAAAGATAGGTGTAGAAAATATTTTTCCTACTGAATATTAGTAATTTTATATATAAAACTATGAAGAAAAGGAAAAAATATTGAATACAGAATTCCTTAAAAATAATAAACATATATCATTTCATTATTGATGTATATTATGAAAAACAAAATGGTTCACTTATCTTGTATTTAAAGACTAGTTGAATGAACCGTGAGTATTTATGAGATATGAATTTGAAAACACACCGAATTCGAGACTATACATTCGTGTAGAGTGGAACTTAAGGCCGCACGTTGTCTTACCAAAACGAGGAAGTGAAAATAATTTAAATATGTAGTGATTATAATATTTACTATTTTTAAAGTGTTATTCCACACTTAGGATTAGAAAACATTTTTTTTTTGAAAAAACGTATAAAAATTTGAACGCAGCGGGATTTGAACCCGCGGCTCTTGGATACCGTCCAAGCGCTCTGACCGCAAAGCCATGCGTTCTGAGAGCCGCGCCTCTTGGACGGTATCCAAGAGGCGCGGGATCGAATCCCGCTGCGTTCAAATTTTTATACGTTTTTTCAAAAATATGTAGTGATTATATTTAAATTATTTTCACTCTCATTCCTCACTTTGGTAACTGACTTGAACGCTCGACTGGGGATTGAACCCACAACCGACCGCGTTTACAGTCAAACGCTTAAAATATTACTATCTAGTATTACAAAAAGATTTTAGACTCTAATGAAATAATCCAATTATTTTTTATTTATATTCTAACCTTAATCTAAAAATCAATCAATATAATTTATATAACAATAATCTTTGGTAATTCAAAAAGCTGATATTACAAAATACAGCTTCTTCACTAATCTAATACATCTGGTATAGCTGGCATCAGATCTGAGATAGCAGCCTGTTTGTAAACCGGCCGAGCGGCCATATTGAATCTGATTGACAGCTGTCAATGTTGGCGGCACTGCGACGCGTCGCCGCGCCTGCGCGTTACGATCACCGTTAATTTTTATTAAAAAATATTTTAAAATGTGTTGATTTAATTTGTTATATTATTGTTTACATTAATACGATTAAAGTAAGATTACAAGTGACTTATGGCGGATCTCTTGTCTGATATTATCACTGGAGATGAATAAGTACCTACTTAATAAAATGGTTTGTGATCATTTTGCAGGTAGATTTATTATATTCATTTTATTAATTATCTGCATTAAATGTAAGATTTGACCAATTTAAATAAATATTTATGATTATAGGTCATCATTTTAAAGACGTTATGAATAGTTAAGTGTCAAAAATAATAGTTTTAGTCATTTTGAACAATTATTTCAAACATTCCAATTTCTGAAGAAAAAGCTTTGAAATAGAAAATTTCATATTTTTTACAAAGCTCAAAGGTATGAAGATAAGGAAAACCACCATGCAATTCATTATTTTGTCCATAATAAATAGCAATTTACGATCGTGACGTCACTAAAACGTGTGTCCGCTTTTGTCACATTAAGCATACAACTACGAACTGCTATAGTTAAATTAGATTTAAGCGTTCCTTGAAACTTAAATCTTATATCTAATATATATACGGTTCGTTAACGCTTAGTAGCAATATTACCTATTTGCAGAATCATCACTTATAAAATATACGATTATGATGGTTATTTGTAGGTAATACATAATTTTAGGAATTTGTAATGTAAGGCCATATTGTTTACCTTTTTTCATTTAATTGCTATTGAGCTAAGAAAATGTATATTTTTATATAAATATAATACCTACATACTGCTTTAAATTCATTTCTCATATATAACGTAATTTATGAAATGCTTCATAATTCTTAAAATTCTTAAAAGATTCTCTCGTGCTGTAAAATTGTAATTGTTTATTTTTATAGGAAGGATAGCCTTGGTTTCAACTTGTTTTATACCTATAATACTTAATAAGCTGCAACGTCATTGGGTGATAAGCACAGTTATGTTAAAATGGGTAGCATTAAAAACTTTTCCAAGTTTAAAATAACTACATATATTAAATTTTAAAGTCGTCAGTCGTCATTTTAAATGTCAAACACCAAACTGTAGCCTATATTGCCTTACTTAATTCAAACACAAATAATTTAAATTTTCTTTAAAATGCTAAAGAAATTATCTAGAACAGTGAATTTAAGAATAGAGTAAACAGTTGTGTGATTTTTTAAATTAGTTATTGTTCCCTCACTTTCAGTTTTCCTAATATCGATACAATCTTTTGCTTATCGAAAATCTTGACTACAGCACTAGACAGCTATCAAAATAAAATTTAGAAGACTTGACAACACCGGTAGTCGAATAGAGGACCAATTAAGATATTTCTGTTAGGTTATTTAAAATTTTTTTTTTATTTCGTTACTAAAAAACTAGTCGCTTTAAAACTATTAATAATACCTACTTTCCGAAGGTTTACCAAGACCCTCATTTCTCATTTACAAGAATTGTATAGTCATTATTTTTTATATTTGTATAGAAACAAAGAAAAAATGAGTTCCATCTCTTGTAATAATTAATTAGTAGGCTTTAATTAGTAGACTTAACTCTAAGCAAATTACATTTTTTATTAATAAGTGTAGATATACTTTATAATCACAAACTAAGAAATCTTAAATTTCTATATATATATATATATATATATATATATATATATATATATATATATATATATATATATATTTGATTTAAATTATACATATGTAGTGTTATTTTTATTTTTAGGTGGGGGGACTACGCTGACGAAAAAAACTTACAAAACTCTAGGTTTCTTTTGTCGAGATTTGCCCGAATTCAAGACTTTGCATCTTAGCGGCGGAGCTCAATGAAGTGCTTTTCAGATCGAATTAGATTATAAATATTTATGATCTAATTCGATAATTATTTAAATATTACACTGAGTGGAATTCAAATCCATAATCAATAGCTTTTAAAGGTGGACTTCACTGTTCTATTGCATTATGATAGACTCAAGAAGAACGGTAATATAGTCTAGGCCTCAGTAGAGACCATGAGTTGCCTGGAACCAAAACAATACTTCCAAAATTGGTAAGAATCTTTTAATTAAACATTCACACGAATGACGTGTATACCAACTACCGTTGTCTCCTGTCGGATACTTCTACTAATATTAAATATTAAATTTTAAATAGCAGCCTCACGAGCTATCTACCACAGTAATCAGAGAGAACCTAGTGCCAAAATAATGAGTTTGCCGCTTTACGCCTAAATTTGAGGCAAAGCGTGTTAAAAGTAAATTTTTAAACGTTCTTTTAAAATGGGATATATCTTGAATGCTCAGCAGCAGTTAACTGAAAGTATTTACAGTCACTAACTATTATAAATCCTGACATAGAATAATAAGAGGTATCCGTACGTTCCAACTAAAACAAGCCAAATGTTTAGATTAGTGAGGTAGCTAATAAAAAACATCCTCCTTGGAATAGAATGTAAGTGTATGACTAATGATTAACTTTCAGTATGTTTCCATGATTAATAGGGTTTTCTGTTAAATTGAGTAACAATTTATTAAATTAATGTTATAATAATTATTGTTAAAAATAAAAGAAAACATGGAAAATCCAATCATTCTTTTAAGTCAATAAATAATTTATTACAGTGAAATTACATACATTTTTTTAGCTATACACTTTTTTCCTGCTTAGGAGAGTAGACAAGAAGTACCTAGTGTCAAAACACTCCGTACTCCGCTTTCCGCCGAATTCGAGAAATTGTGTGTTGAGTGGCGGAATTCAATAGCGCCTCTTGTATTTTGAATTATTTACGTATTACTTAATAAGGAAATAATTCAACAGCTCAAAATACATGTAGTCTTAGCAATGTATATGTGTATATTAATGATACTTTGGCTTACGCACTATGTAAGCCAAAGAATTATTCTATCTAATACATTATTATAAGAACAGTGACTTTCTGTCTAACTGTGACAAATTTCATCCTCCTCCTCAAGTCTGCCTAAGTTTTGTAAAGAAATGGAAAGCATTTTGTATAAGAGTTAATATATAGATATACTAGCCGTACCCCGACTGTTTCCGCGTGGAACAGTTACTCCTTATTACATTAGACAGGCAGAAATAATTAGACAGACAAAAATTTTATTTTGGCATATGTACCATATGCAAAATAATATTTATTATATATATATTTTTCATATGTATAGATATGCATATAGCAAAAGTCTGTTACTTTCATATTAAAAACAGATGTACAGAAATGTTCAGAAAATTCATAATAATAATTCAATAAAATAATAATTCATTATTTGAATATAATAGTAAATATATAAGTAAAGAATAGAGTAGAATCTTGATTTAGCTTATTTCTCCCTGACCAGCATACACAGGAATATATATATATATATATATATATATATATATATATATATATATATATATATATATATATATATATATATATATATATATATATATATATATATATATAAGATAACAAACAATTCAATATAAAATTATTTAAAGAAAAATTAAGTACCTAATAAAATAATCACTAAATGTTCATTAAAAATGTTAATAAGATGTAAATGCTCTTAGGAAAAACACTTAAATAAAATTAAGAAAAGCTTTAGAGTCATTAATTTAAATTAATGAAAAAGGTTCTTTCATACAGACAAAATATTTAATATTATTACAATCAACTTACATCATATAATATATTTTATCGAAATTCTACAAATTCAGATTAAGCCTTTTGTTACATTTACAATTGTAAACCAGTTTTGCAAACATAAATCACCTATCATGTAGTTCTAATAAGCGAATAATGTGGTTTGAACAAATTACTTTCGATTAGTGAGAATTAAAATAAGCCGTCGACTGCAAAACATACCTTTTGTTTTTTGCTATATATTCTACGATTTGAAACTCAGTGGAATCTTTATAAATAGGTATTTTTACGTACCTACATTTGAATATATTTTAATAATAACAGCAATGCTTAATAAAAACAAGGTAAATCAAATCGTATCATACTTTAATTGAAAAATATGTTTTTTTTATCAAAAAATGTAAAAAATGCAAATAATTTCAACATATCTATAACATATCTTCCTAACAAATAAAAATCAGCCTCACGCTTTTCCCTGATTTTCGAATTTTAGACATTGCGTGTTAAGTTGCGAAACTCAACGCCGCGCTTTTTCACCCGGGCATTGTAACGAAAATAATTTAAATAGTGTCATTTCTTGAAACTGGAATAGAATTGCTTTACAACCAGACTCTGTATCACTGTCCACTATGGTCTCTTTATTAGTTTATTTAAATATTATTCGTCGACAAAGCAAAATTTGATTCATTAACTTATGTACTAAGGTGTTCTTATTTTTGTTTCAAATATATTGTAAATTTTAAATTAATTTTAAATAATGCAGAACTTCTTTTCTTTGCATAATGACGGAACCCAATTCCAAGATTCATCTGAACATAATTATACAAGTATACAGTATATTTTTTTATTATTATATTTATATTTTAAAAAGTCACTAGCACTATAGTACTTATATCACAATAGCATCACTATACCGTATTTAAATGTATGTATATAAATGTGTTATTTGTATTTTAAAAAATGTATTTGGAAGAAAATAAAATATTATTATTAATTCCATTGTAAATGGAAATTGTTACGTTACAAAATAATAACAAATATTAATAATTATTGAAAGACTTGGGATACACCAACTGTGGGTACTTACAAAAGTAAGTACCTACATACGTTATGTCGTCTTCGTCATTACTCTAGTACTCTAAGAATAAAACACCGATATCCAAGGGAAAGGAAATAAATTAAACATTTTGATACAGACGTAGCGAATTACGTTGGCTAAAAATGTTTCCTTATTCAAGTGTAGATTGAAACTTTTAAATCGCTCTTTCCAAACGCTTTTTTTCTTATAAATACAACAAGCATTTAAGAAATTTTATGCAACCGGATGTACTTAACCTACGGCTTAAGGGTCGTATGAGACACTCTATTTTCAATTTTTTTCCGTTATCTAAAAATAAAGACTATAATTAATATGCTATTCTATCAAGCAAACTCTAGAGAAAAATATTTTATATATAACTAATGTGTTTGAAAAAAGACCTTAACACAATGGGCAAATTAAGGTAGGCAGTTCTAATTCCCTATCCTTAGATATTTCTCAAAGGGGATCGGCAAATAAAAATATATGATTTTTACAATATCTTTGCATAAACACCAGATAATTATATTACGGTTAATTATACTCCTATATTTAATATTACTACTACATACAGGTAGGTTATGAATTTTAAATTAATTCTTTTACGCAAATTAACTTGTCGACTTTTAAATATGCTATTAAACATTAAATATGTTGATTTTTAAAATCATGTTTTGAAAAGAAAGAGTATTAAATAAAATTAAAAAAAAACTAAATTTCATAAGTAAAACAATGAATTTTAGCTTAAAAATCTATGTAAAAAATAATTATTTATAATTATTTAAGTCAAATACAATCTAAATAAATCTATCTACGGCTAAGATATTAAAAAAATTCTGATTATAAAGTTGCATTTAATTATGCAAAAGAACATAAGTCGACTAATGTAGTTATAATTTTTGCGATGACAAAGTCACTTTTCCAACCAATGGACGTATTTTACATACCAACCAATACTAAATTAATTTATAATTAATTAAACTAAAACATCACAAGGAATAAAGTCTAACTACTTAAATGAACAGAAAACCATAAAAAATATTCTTATCCGTTTTTCCATATTATATTTAAACATAAGAATTATTCTAAAATTTCTTATTTCATTTCAAGTTTGTTCAACCTTGTGTTTTCGTATAATATTGAAATAGGGGTCGAAAGGTGGAATACATTTATTTTATAATTTATAAAGCCATGGCAAATGTTTTGTGGTTTTGTCAATTTAATCGTACGTTGAAAATCAAATATTAGTACATATTTAAAATTGGACTCAACGTTAATTTATGATTCTTTTTTGCATAGATTTTCGGATAAAAATGTAAGATTATAACTTAATTAGAAAATCGCACATGATTAGGAATTTCTATTTATTACTTCTATAAAGATATATTAAGGTACATTTAAACGTATCATCTATATATAATATTGAATTTCGAAATATAACTACAAAAATACATTTAAAGTAAAATCAAAGAAACAAAACCATTTCACATTGATAACTGCGTTTTATACATAAAATATAAGTTATCGAAAAATATTTAAATAATAAAACAAACGGACCTTACCAAATATTAATTATCAAAATTAGAGTTCCACTGCACAGTACAAAAATTCGTACACGTATTATCTATTTAGTACGAAATGGATTACAACCGCAACCTGTCACTACACTATACCATATAAATTCTTTTCACAAAAAAATTTAAACACAAAAACACATTCACGTAAATGTTAAAGCTTTTAAGTATTTAAAAAGTTTCCGATATTTTATATTTATTTATATGTTTAGTCTGTACGCAGATCACTTCGCGCCGGCGGGTTGCACGATCGACTGGTGCGCACGCGCACCTCTGAGCGGACGGACTATAGAACCAGGCGTCGTAAACATTTGAAACGTCAGGTAACTTATACAATTAATATAATGAATAAAGTATTTTTTCCTAATATGTTACAATGATAATAAAAAGTTATTGAATTTACACTTTTCCATAAGTAGATTATTTTTCTAATATTTAAAAATCACTCTTTCCTTTATTAAAAAAACTAATGTTAACATTTGATAACAAAAGTAGGTTTTTGTAGCCTAAAAATTATATAAAAATCTATTTTATAATATATATTTTTTTGTATTTTGGATGTACAAATATATGTACATGTACAAATACTATATAATAATCACAATAACTTAAAAAATATTATAATATAATACTTATAAAAGCCCTCAATAAACTGTTGACAACATCTGGCAAAACCTGTTGACTCAACAAATGTATGCATCAGTTCTTGGGTATATATCGAGAATATATCCTACTCTTTCTTACTTAACTGACCAATATTAAATAAGAAAAGGAAAACGATAGTATAGCAGGTGACTTCATACTGGTCTCACTGAATATGGACAAATGCAATACAACTTAAGTACTGCTTTACGAAGATAAAGAAAATTAAACTTTAATAACGTTCGATAAGTCACATTTTCCTTCATACTTATCTTAGATGTAACAAAATTTCATCTTACTAGATAAAAGACCTTTAACTGAAACATTATTACATACATTTCCTTCAAGAAGATGTTATTTTTTATAAATACTATGAATAAAGCTTTCAAAATTGACGTATAATGCAAAAAATTAAAAAAAATCTCTTAAAGATATCATTTCGGCGTGAGATGCGCGAACGCAACCGGACAGTGGACACGTTTGATTAGCTGTGAAACTGCATCTTATTCTCATCTCTTTCTTGCACGCTATTTAAATATTTACTAAAGTGGGATAGAATGCTGTTTACATCTATTTTGGACTGAGAGACGTGGCCATTATTGGTCCATCCCAGATATATTTAGGTAGGAGGAAATTACTTTTACATAGCGGTTTTTATGTTATTTATCGTTGAAGTGCACTCAATAGATATTGAGTTTTTCTCTTAAGATTGATTTCATATGCATCTATAATTATCGAAGATGCTTGTTTATTATTTATGTTTGTCATTTTAATATGACTAGGAGATCAGTAGAAGCGTAAAATCCGCTTTGTCTTAGTAGCGGATTTGTCGCTTTGTACAAAAAATGGTATAATAAATACTATTTTTATTTCATGTATTTTATTATGAATTTAATATGTTTCTAATGCACCTATAATGTAAAATATTGACCTTTACACCTTTTTCCCTATCTAAACTTTTTCTATGCAAATATCATTAAAGTTCGCCGTCCACGTGATTTTTCGTATAAAGAGATCTAAAGTTAAACATCGTCATTAGTTCGTTAACTCGTTACAAGTAAAAGTTATCAGCTAAGTTTCATATTTGTATTTATATTATGTCTACCACTTTATAACAATATTTTTTCGTATAGACAACATTCTAATAAAGATACAACCCTAAAAAACAAAAATAAATTCTACTAACTACATTCAGCATATGTAAATATTGATTAGAAACAATCAAATCGATATAAATCTTTATTATGTCATACTTACTAATAAGTAGGTATTAAGACTGTTTGCTTAAATTAAATCAAGAAGGTACATCGTCCCTTAAGATTCATTGTAGTCTACCTGTGGGTATGATGTATTTACCTAAAAAAATTACCTACATCATTTCATTTGATATTACTCTAAATTAAAAAAGATAATAAAGAAACAAACTGTTGATGTGATGGTTGTGCGTTTTAAAATTACTTGGGGTAGGTATACTTACTTTATAAAAAAAAGAAAACGTCCTGCTGAGCTTCTTGCACTGGTTCTTTTCTGGTCTGAGGCATTAGCTTTTGCAAACCAATGGTAAATTATCAGAAAATGAAGCATGTAACATATGTTCTTATTTATGACATTGGATATCAATATCATTTTCCCGTTCTGATGAGACAAAATGCGGCGTCGTGTTCCGCCACTCAACACTTGCTACGTGTCGAATTTAAGTGGAAAGCGGAAAACATAATGTGTGGATACTACGTTATGTGGAAAAGGAGATAAGCTGTCTGTTCATTAATTTTTATATAAAAAAACAATTTTCAGAGGAATATGTAAGTTGATACTTAAAAAACACCTTAAGTTTCTAATATTAGTTTAATTCTCTTAAGTGAGAAATATCTATTTAAACGTTTATAAAACATAACTGTTTTCACTAGAAGTAAAGATTCGAAGAAATCTCGCTGACAGAACAGTAATGTTACTTTCGCAACAAACATCGGTCGCGGCACATGGAGACGAGTGTAAAACGAACACGCCCCAGATAACATCATGATTATGATATACAATAAATAAACATTCTACACGTTTTCACCGGTAATGTCACCATCGTGTTCAGTTGTTACAAACTCAATTAATTGACAAACAAGTTCAAATCCAATGAAACTGTGTTTATACTTTTTACCTTGAAGACAGAAGGTCTTCAAAATAAAAGTATATATCGATCGTACGTATTCTAGTTCTTCGGTATATTAAGGAGAATTAATATCATGATTTAAGCTTGATACCGCCTCTTAAATAAATCGACGTTTTAAGGTTGTTTAAAACAATGTGTAGTGTTCTTGTAATGAATTGAAAAAAAACATATAGATTATGTTTTAGGTACTGCGTATAAGTACTTGGATAAATTAGTGAAAATTGTTAATAAGGCTCAAGAGACTAGGTCAAAAGGGTTTTTTTAATAAAATATCTATAAACAGTAGTAATAAGTACAAACGTTTAAGATAGATGCATAGGTACCTGTGGAACGGTTTGTAAATTAAATATATACGTACAATTATAGTCAAAATATCAACCATATTTAGGTGTCCTCATAATATTTTAAAACTCCCTATGCTTAAAATGCCTATATTGATTGTAGACTAGAAATAGCCATTCCTTTACCTAATACTGTTAAAAAATATTTGTTAACCTTACAGATTTAATAAGTAAAGCCGCATAATATATATCCAAGAATGTTTTAAGTAATTGATTAGGAAAAAGTCTATACGTTATATAAATTTACAGGTACATTTAAAAAGTGCATAGGTGTAATCAAGTTCTACATAAAATTGCATTTTATTTAGTAAAGAAAACAGGACAACGTAAGGAATAAAACCAAGTAGTTATTAATAAACGTTGAGATCACTACGTACCTACAGTGAAGGTTAAAGTATAAGATATAATTTAACTTTCCTTACGAATGCCGTTTAAGGCAATGTTTCTGTTTCAGCCACGTGCTTCACTTGTCAATGTCTCCATTGAAATTGTAGTTATATTACTAAACGACACATTTCGTCTGTCCGGTTAATTAATTTGCATGAGCAATATAATTAATATAGTACCAGTAGTAGATACCTACAGTTCAGTTCTGGTAAAAAGTTTAAAGTTCGAGTTCGATACATTTGACTGAATTATTAATGACTGAATTAACGCAAGCAATATTATACCATTTTTTTACAGCTTTACGCAAAGAGAATATAGTCGATAGCATTCCGTTTTACATTTACCGCCTATATTCGAAATTGCGTGTTTACGTCATGTAACTCAGCACCAGGTTGGGTCTTACCAGAGCGAGGATTCGATAATAACTATTATCTGAGTGGGATTCGAATCCACAAATCCTGGATTCTCCTGGATGAATCCTGGACCTCGCTAAAGTGTAGATTGATGTCATTGCGATCCAAGTCATATAGTTTTTGCAATTTTTTTTTACAAAAACACTAAGTAAGATAAAGTAAAATACATAGGTGCAGTAAGTATTTTATACATTTTTTATAAGTATTAAAAACACTTACATTACAGACTCGTGTATGCTATTCCTTTCCTTATTGCTACATTGCTAGTCTTGTAAAACAAACTTTAATGTAATTGGTCACTTAGAAGGCTAAGTTTGTAGTGAGTTTTTAGAACAATTAAATTATCTTAACTATTAATAGAATTTATAATCTTTAAAACAAAATAACTAAATAGTTTCTTTGATCGAAGAACTTCTAAAATTTAATATAATTGGGACTTGCTGTAACATGCCAAGTGCTTAAACGTTTTGATTTAACTAGAACACCTGATTGTCATTTGTGGTAAATTAATTATACTTTAAGTGCTGTTACACTAACAGTTGACAGTTGAATAGTGATTGTGGCTACGGACCAGTCAGCCAGAGGGTGGTCAGCTTGAGGAAGCTGATCGCTAGTCACCTGGAACGAGAAATTACGTGCTGGTCATATCCGCGCCCTATTTCAACCAGGCCGTCAAGGGTGACTCTATGACATACTTTGCAGGCTCCCGGAAGATAGGAGTTCCCGTGGCCCGGCTAGTTGCAGTCGAGATGGAGCACCTTGAGGTTTTAATGGGTATATAGCTACAGACAATTGCATTTTTAGCAGTCACAGTAATAAAACTTACGTAGCTTTTTCGATCCAAAGTTTTATCTTTTAAGCCTCCAAATCAGTTCATCTTTTAAGCCTTGCCTGTTTATCTTTTAAGCCTCCAATTCAGTTCTTGAACTTAAAATGTTATTATTTTACGTCTCGTCGATTAAATATATTTGTTTTTCTTTTTAAATCTTTTCGTTTTAATGTTATATAATATTTTCTAATCCTATTAAAAAATCAATAGTATGTAGTTATGGATTTGTTTTTTTTACTTCTATTTTCTTATTTATTCAAACAGAATAATTTTTTTTACTAATTGGTCTTACTCATGAATTTAAAAAATAATGCATAACCGTTCCGGGTAATTAATTGCGCTAAACGGCAGGGAATCGGAAAGCACGTATCTTAGAATATCCTATGGCGGCGGCAGTATCAACGACACATTAAATAAGTACTAAATGCAAAAAATTTATACCAGATATACAAGTACATATTATATATATATATATATATATATATATATATATATATATATATATGTATATATATATATATATATATATATATATATGTGTCAATAATATAAAAAAAGTCTTTATTAAATAAATTTCTTTTTTTCATTTAATATTTTACTAAAGTTATTATTCATACAGATTTTTAATAAGTAAATTTAGTAGTAGAATAGTGATTTAACTAGTGAAACCAAAGTCTAATGGCTGAAAAGTGAGCCATGTAACTGCTGTACCATAAAAATTGTATACTGCAAAAGCGTTTTACCAGTTATGACCACAAAAACATTACATTCAAAAATTTATACATATGTTATCGTGTATATTTTAAACATTGAAAATAATTTTCCCACATGTGACGCGTTTAAATCGTAAAATGCTCTTAAAATTATTTGTATAATGCTAACCAGACCAAAGTAAAATAGTCTTCGAAGTCTCTCTAAACCTGAAAGGTCTACAGGTTGTTTAAACCCCAGAAACTCAGTCTCTGGTTCCACAATACGTCCTCCTTTCCTCCTTCATCTATCAGGAGCTTAATATTTTTGTATCAACAGAAAGTGCGCATCACCTTTGAACAACTTTTATTAAGTGATTAAATTATATCTGTCGTAAATAACGTAGGCCCATAAGATTTCACATCAGGTATTCAGACCTTCAAAATAAATTATTATTTGATTTTATTAAAATTCGTTAGGCAGTTTTTGTCAAAAGGTACGAAGACCTCTGGAACTGCGACACAACCATTATTGAGAACTGGATCCGTCCCTGGTATAGTGTAAATTAAGTACTCATAGTCACTATGACATTATAGTGACGTGCTAATAATATCTTATTGTAATACAATGCACAGATACAAATAATATAATAGTAATTAATTTTTATATTGGACTTCCTCGTTTTCTTACTTTCTTTTCTTGTTTATATCAAAATTTTAAGTTTTTTTTTAAATGTATTAAATGCTGTTCTATAGGAAATTATCCATCTGGAATGTTTTTTTAAATGGAGATCCTAGACATAGGTGTAAAAATAGTAGTCAATTTCCTCCGCCATGCCAGTGAATAACGATATATAGAAGAGCAAAGTATATATTTTTAGGAATTATCTAGGATGAGCATATTTTTAAGAAAATAGGATCGAAATAAGAGGATAAAAATTGTTATTTTTGAAGATTTTTTATTTTTATAGAAACACAGGAGAACCCAACAAAAGTATGATAAAAATAATAATTACATAAGTACATATGTCTTTGTATAGTAATGACCTATCATAGTACAGATAACATCATCAACACTAATGGCACCTAAAATCTAACGGCACCAGCTTTATAAGCATCCATATTACTACAAAACTAAATGGATGAATCTTAAAATTAAATTCTTTACTTATTTGTAAAAAGAATGATGTTTTAAAAAATAAAAATATATATGTATATATCGAAATATACATACAAAAAATTTAAGCATAAAAGTTATGTTAACGGTATACGACTAATAGTAATAACTAACAGCAGGTCATCAACCTCGGCAATGACAATAATGATCAAACAATTAAAGCGAAAGGACGTCACGTCATGAGAAAGCAAGAGTGCGACAATTTCACGGTGACGGACACACGCGCTCAACTAAAGCTCATGCTCGCGTTCAGGGCTTGTACTGATTGTACACAAGATTATTCTATTATAGAAAAAGGTACATAGAGATAGGTAAAGGTTTTTAAAAGATTTTGTATGACTTCCAGGACCGAGCGTTAAAACACTCCGTTTGCCTCTTTCCGCCCTAATTTAGGCGAAATTTAATGCCGTTTTTTGTTTTACCAGAGCAGAGAAATTAAAATTATTTCAATTCACTAAGTGGCAATCGAACTTACAACTAATTGTTTACAGGCAGACGTTATTCCACTGGGCGACAATGGCCTCTTTTAAACATGGATATTATATCTATAAAAATATCTCAAATAAATTTTTGATTGTAAATTTTTTATATAAAAATTTTAAACAAGTCAAAAAGTGACATTAAGCATATAATTTTATAAATTTGCATGAGTTATTCTTGTACCTACTCGTACTTACATACCTAAAACAAAAAATTATGATTCATAACTTAACTGTGCAAAGTCCGATCGTATGAATGTCATGAATTATTTCTATGCCATCCTCATTACTATATTATAAGTATAACTTTAAAAATAAACAAATTGTAATATTTTAAATGAAACTATTTCAAACGGATTATACAAGTATATTTCAGCACTCAAAAATATATATTTCTGAAATTCGAATTTTTGAACACTACAGTAGTCCGTGGTGACAGGTAGACTCTACCTCTACCACGTCTACTCTCATTCTAAAAAGTATATCTTATTAAAGATCTTATTAAATTGTAGCAATTGTTAAAACAAAAAATGTTTGAAAAAGTCAATAAATGGATTCAATTAGACGCCAAAAATATAACAAAACTTTTACTTAAATAGACAATATATTTGTTGAACATCAAATGTTTTTTCTGACGCTCCCCATGACAGTGAAGCGTGTGCAGATCTCGCCAAAATTGTCTCCGCACAATTTCCCGCTTTCCACACAAACTCTCTATTGTGCAACATTCGATAATTCGATTACCTCACATATACTAAATTCTGTAGTTCTTATAAATAAAGTAGGCGTAATAATTTTTACTTATTTCATCTATCTACTATCGTAACAGTCTATTCATGTATACTTAGGCCTTGTCGATGAGTAAAATAAATCCTTAGCAAGGATTACATACAGGCACATATTAAAAAATATGTTAGAAACAAAGTAATAGTTGCGTGTGTAGTATTTATTTTATTTAATTAAATATATTTTTAATATAATATAAAATATATAGATTGTTTGCATGGGGAGATGAATCTGTTTATAATTTGTAACAGTGTCTTCCGTATAACATTTAGCTGACATTTGTTCCACACTTCTCTCCCATGTAACAGGGTAGCCAGAGTGAATTTAGAGTAAAGACAGTCCGTCCTCTTTCACCTTTCGTTTTCTACCCAATTTTGATACATGACTTTGAAGCTGAATAGCAAAACTCTGGAGTTTATTTACCAGGACATTTTAAGATAAAACGCGGTATGAAGTTCCGCCAAGGAGGTAAACCACCAGGTCACTTTAAAGATAATTTAACTGAAAATCACAAGAAAACTATGTGTGTATAATAACTGAATATTTTTGCTTTCACCAAGGAACCACATCCAACTCATTTACAATAGTGTTCTCGACATTAATATTAGAGCACTACAATTACTATAATGTAGTAATAATATTACTTAATATTTCTTTGTGATTTGGTGCAGTTAGACAGAAGTCAAGTTTCTATTTTTTGCCCGGATCCTACTACTTAGGCATTGATCGCACTAAATAGGATCTGTTTAAAGTTTATGTTTATAATTTCAATTTCCTACGAATATTTTTGCATTCATTCAATTTAGGCTGATGGTGGCGCAGTGTAACATCGTCTGACTGTAAACGCATCCGTTGTGGATTCGATCCCCACAAGGAAGTGATTATATTTAAATTATTTTCACTTTCTCCAAAAGAGCGCACTTAATACGCAATATACCGAATTCAGTGAAAAGTGAAGTATGGAGTGCGTTGAAACTAGGTTCTTTTTGTCAATCTATTTATATTTTACTATCGCAACGCGATTTTTTCGCGTCATTTGGTCTACTTCAACGTTCAATTAGTTATTGAGGTGCAATTACTTTTTTGAAAAAACGTATAAAAATTTTTAGAACGCAGCGGGATTCGAGCCCGCGCCTCTTGGAAACCGTCCAAGCACTCTGACCGCTAAGCCATACGTTTTACCACCAGCTGCCTCGAAATTCTTATACATTTTGTAACAATTGACATTGTTATCATCTTTGTTGAGATTTAGATTTTTATACGTTTTTTCAAAATGTTTTCTAATCCTAGGTGTGGAATAACACTTTAAAAATATTAAAATAACATCCAATTAATTACTTACAGTTAAACAGCTACAACAAAAAGCTAATTATAGCAAAAATTCTAGTATTATTCGCAGCTGATTCAATAAAAATGCGTAAAATGTGATGCATAAAAATTCACCGGAAACGAAGGGTCGCCGCGGAAGGCGATATCCGGTATCCTGCTAACCCCTTTTTATTTCATACTATACGTAAGAGTTATTCGCTTCATTTCGTTGTTTGGAATATTAATTGACTTATAATGTGAGATGAGGGTGGTCTTCCATATTGAAAGAATTATGCGAGTTAAAAATATAGTATACATACAGACGTACAATCGACAAAGAAGTAAATAATTTGCTTCGATTTAACATAATATGTGTTACAGATAATAAATATACGTTGAATATATTTAAGCCCATAATGGGACTAAATATATTGAATAATAAAAATATAATGGAATATTCGCATTTACAAGGTTAGACGGTAGAAAAAAATGTTTAGCCTTCATGTATATTTGTATAAAATACTCAAATAATCGAGTAGTTCGTATGCTATAAAATATCCCCACATTCTGACGACGCCGATTCCTTCATATTAATATTAATACACGTGCGTCTGAATGTCGCTAATGACTACAAATAAATTATTTATATTTTCATTAATTTCATTTTTTTTACTTATACGCTGTTTTCCACATAGCAGTATAGGTAGAGGGAATCTAGCCAAGACTAACTCTTCACGGGGCCTCATGCTTTTTACGTGACCTGTATTTTCGAAGGTTTCCCCTACTTTTCTTACCGACTAATTAACCTCATTTTTAGGTCATTAGCAGATCATATATACCAATATTAATAATAAATAAAGCCTAATATTTCATTGGTTGGAAGTGTAGTGTTTATATAAGTAGTTTCTTATTTATATAATTTAACTATTTTGCTATTATACATATTCTCTATGTATATTTTTTTTCCTCTGTCCTGAAGGCCTCCTCGAAGGGATTTCAATGTTGCCATTCTATAATTTATAAATAATAATTCAAAACACAATTTACATAAAAATGAAAAACGAATATTATTATATATACTTTAATTTCAACACTGTTGAGTTACACCTTAAATTATACAATTTTATTGGTAACACTAATATTTTAGATA
This sequence comes from Dryadula phaetusa, assembly GCA_032432895.1. NCBI lineage: Eukaryota > Metazoa > Arthropoda > Insecta > Lepidoptera > Nymphalidae > Dryadula > Dryadula phaetusa. The sequence continues at coordinate 541,210 of JAOYRS010000078.1, forward strand.
ATTTTAAGTAAGCTTTAATCTTCTTAAGTATCGATCAGAACATAGTTAAAATATAAAATCGATATAATTTAATTAATCGATTATTTATTCATTTACTATTATTCTTTTTATCGACAGTAATATACCAAATGGAATCTGTTGTCAATTTCTTTTGAAAATCACGAACAGTCAGATCTCTTTCTAAAAGTATTTTAAATCGATTTTTTATGTTCCTAAAATCTCGATTCTTTCATTAAATGTTACTGTAATAGTAAAATTTGGTAATTATCAGGATTTAACAAATACACTAGGAATTTATAAGAGTTTATTTTTCGATATATAATTAAAATATATTTTTCCTAAAAATCTGAAAATTACTGGCTAATATAAATACGTTGTCTGAATGCACCCTATTTCACACATAAGAAATAACAGTACATTTTGCTATGTTTTAAAGAAAACCATACTAAAAGGTCTTTTTAGTAATATAATTAATTTTCGCTGGATATTGTTTCTATGAAAATACATGTATTGATAAATAAGACGTGAATGGCCGTCATTTTCAGTAAATTCATTCACCTTACAATTGATTTTTTTTGCGCAAATGTCAAATATAAAATGAAATACTTAATTTAAAAACCTATTAAACATATAATAATTCACTTTAAAATATACAATTTATAGGAAAACGATGCCATTTTTGATTAAGCTCACAGATTATCTAGAAACGTCCATTTAACCAAAGATATTTGGCAGAGACGCAAGGAATGTAAATAACAATAAAATACTTATTGTAATTTCATTTTTAAAAAGTACAAGGCGATACATTCTATTTTTAAGAACATTATTTAAAAAAAAATAAGTGTTTTCAAAGAACTTTTTAAGTACTTTAAGTTCACAGGGCTAAGGACTGCAACCGAGATCCAATCTGCTATTATTATAAATAATACTGAATATAAAATACGTAAAATAAAATAAAATAAATAATTTTTGTCACTTAAAAACATTTTTTTGAATTGAATGTGAAATGCAGTACAAAATAAACAATCGCTCACTCAGTAGAGACTTATATTTTTAGCCCAATTTTATAATCAAATTTAATTATAATTAAAAAACAATTTACATAAAAAATGTATAAACCAATGTAAGTATATTTAATTGTTAAGAAAAATTTTCAATAAATTCTTCTAATAATTTTAATAAATTATAAGAAAAAAATGGTAAATAAATTAAATAAAAATACCAGATTGGATCCCAATGAAAGTCAACTATTAAGGCATTTATATATCACTTTTGCTAAGTAATTTAACACATACATTAAATATAATTTAATTATTTCTTTCCCAGTGTGGCTTTACACACATATCCTTTTAGTGCGAGGACTCCCCTACACTTGATATGAACCTGGTACCGAGCGCACCAGTCTAGGTTATCACAACCTATGCCGGCATCTGAGAGGGTCTTTATAGCAGCTAGTGAAAGGAAATCTGGAATTAATAGAAAAAACATTATGTTAATTTGTAAAATAAATAAATTTTATATGTTGTTATAAGGCAGCGAAACTTGGGTGTGTTAAAAGAAGGATGAAAGAAAGATGAATGCAGTAGAGATGAGATCTCTTCGTCGGATATGCGGAGTCAGTTTAGCTGACCGTATATGCAACAAGGAGATCCGCAGAATGGTAGGTGTAAGCGTGAATGTCTTAGTAAGAATGAAGCTGAACGTGCTCAGGTGGTTTGGGTACATTAAGAGAACGAGTGATGAAAGACCTCGGTTGACCTTCGAAAACACAATATCGAGATACTGGAAGAAGGTCAAGTAAAATGCAGTAGGACCCCCGAAGGGCATGTAAGACTGTGGACGAGGCGAAAGAGGTATGCAGGGACCTTAGCGCTTGGCGCTCCGTCTTTTCTGACTACCCCCTAAAGAAAGGAAACGTCAAAAATCTAAAAAAATAAAGCTAAAAAAATACAAAATTTGCTTAAATTGTTTATCAAATAGTAATACATTTCCTATCTCTATGACGTATTATTAACAACTCAAATTCAATCATTAATTTTATTATCATGGTGTACGTGCTATAGTCTATCGCAAGAGGCAGTATTCAATGATCATTTGAGATATATTAATATTAAATCCTCACTTGAGATACTTTGTAATAATAATGAAATTATTCTTATATATATATTCTTATCTTATATGAAATATCAGATATTGAAAATCATGGCGTTATGTTTCACGAATCTATATGCAATGCCAGTCTGTAATCGGATGAAAAGCGAATAGAACGTCTGAATACTCTGCTATGGAGATACTGAAGACCCTGGGATGTAGCGTGAAAACAAATTAAGACATTATAAAGTGACGGGGCTTAAGAAGGCGCTCTGTCTTAGGCTAATAGAAAAATGAAAATAATTAGATAAAAAAAGGCATAAAAACACTTACCAGGCGGATCACCATGGGTTAACAATTGCACATCATTGTTCTTGCAGAATGTGTGCAAGGCTGGCGGCACCACGCAACACGAGGCCAAGTTAATTTGAGCAATACTGGGTTTAATGTGGGCCCACGCGTGGAGTTTGTATAGACAGCCACCGCCTACGTCTGCTACGCCGAGCTGTTGGACGCGTCCTGGAATAAAAATAATTATTTTTAACTTTACGCTTTTATCCCACATAGCAGGGTAGACAGAAAGAACCTATGGTCAAGGCACTCAGGACTTCGATATCCATCGAATTCGAGACATTGCGTGTTAAGTGGTGGAACACAACGCCGCACTTTGTCTTACCAGAGCGAAGAAGTGATAATACTCTAAATATAATCACTCTCCGAGTGGGAATCGATCTCACAACCGTCCACAAAAAGATACATATTTAGAAGATTTTAAAATAAGCTTTTTTTTATCCTATAAGTTAAGCCCTTTCATTTTACATCCATGAGTGGATTATACAGAAAAATATAGTTCGCCATTTTGGTGCGGCGGTCATTTTGGATGAATGACAATTCTGATTATATACAATAGCATTGTCATCGAATGTAAGTAAGCGAGTGTATGAAATTTAAAAACGATCGGTTGAAGATAAAATCTTGTTTGATTGAATTAAATTGGTGTGCGAAAAAACATATTGATATAATTAAAAGGGCTTTTGACATAACAAAATATTTTATGTTTAAATTATTTGCAGTCCGCAACGTAGTTTGCGTCGATTATAATTGTTTCCCACTACTGAGAAAATTTTGAGAAGTTATCTTTTATATTCAGTTTTCTATGTTTGGTAATTTTGTCTGTGCGCTGTCTGTCAGTCACCCAGTTACGCAAGACATTCATATAACTTTAATATATTTCTAACTTATTCACGTAAACAGGTTGAATAGATATTTCAAAGATAAGGCCATCTTTGCCAAACTGAAATTATTATTGTTTCCATTCTGTTTTGTATTTTTTTAAGTGTAATAAATAATACAATATATAGACAAACTTCGTTATTAGTGAGTTTTTGCAACAACAAGTAAAATATATAATAAGCTTTTAAGAAATATGCAAAGTTTCGAAGCAAATCAAACGTTAGAGGTGGGTTGATTTTAACCTACCTACTGTTACAAGATTTTCTTATATAAATTTATAGACAAATATTCTACCTCTAGGTACATATATTTAACATATGTTTTAACATTTTTTCTGTAAAATATTAAATTTTGCTTTACCACATTCAACACTAATCTATCATACTTTACAGCCATGTTAAAAATAATCAGATTGTATTAATCACTCTTAATAATTTAAAATAACATGATATAGTTGACTTGTTATCTGAAACAAGTAATCGTTCATCAATCATAAATATATAAAATGGCAAAAAAAAATCAATATACATTGTAGAGTTAATGTAATAGAAGCATGCATTAATGGATGTAATGTTGAAATTAAAAAAAATAAAATTTTATTAAGTTATTATTATAGTTTTATTAAGTTATATTATAGAGTATTAAGTTTAAATGTTTGTGTAAAACTTTAAAAGAAGCGTTAAATGCCTTAAGAATGTTAAATATTGTTTTATAATAGAAGGGGAATTAAGTTACTGAAATGTTATTTGTTTTTTTCGTAACGAAAATATTTTTAAAGTATATTTTTTCAATTAAAATATCTATTAAAAACATCCTAATTTCCATGGAGAAGATGGTTGGAATCTCTCTTCCAACTGAGACCTTCTTAAAAAAATTTAGTCTCAAATTCACAACACCAGAGACAAAGATACAGTTAGCTTATTCTACAAGAACCTAGGGCAGTAAGCGACGCAATTAATAAGCAAATGGCGGTAAGTTATATAATTATTTTTTGTATCAACCAACAGAAAACCACCACAGTCGACCTGTGACCACGACCACCACCTGTAAAGTGTTCAAAAAGTCATGATTCCAAAAATATAGTTTCGAATACCAAAATATACACCATTAATCCGTTTAAAATAGCTTCATTTAAAATGTGAAAAAAATAATGAAAATCAAAGATCCTCATACTTAAAATTGAGAAAAAACGTTACACCAATTTTAGTAACGTTAAACGCTTTTATTTATTTTCTAAATAAATTTTCTGACACAGAAAACATTGGTTCTAACTATTTACTTACCCTCTTTAACATATTCCTCGAGTACCGCCCATAGAGTTTTGATGCCAGGTAATATAGCCTCGCACTTCCTCGCGTCCGCTTCACTGTCCGGCTCCATTTCAGTACTGGACATGCGCACTGAAAACATTGAAAGAAAAAAAATAAAAAAATATACCTAAACCTAAACTTGTCAACATATAGATCAATAGGACCCAACGCCGCACTTTGTTCAAGCAGAGCAGGGAAAATCAAAATAAATAAAATGTATTCAGTTCACCGTATGGGGATCGAACCTACAACCATCACATATACCGATAACTCTATCAATTTCATTACATTCGACGAGTCTTAGTTACTATTGATAATAAATAAAAAATAATATAATTCTATTAATAAAAACACATATTACATTAAAATAGCTATCATGGTGCATTTACAACGTCTGTAACTACACAACTATGAATGTAATTGCAAACTCAATCAGACAATATTACATTAAAGGTAATCCCCGATATAGTTTACGTTTTATTTTTTAAACTAAAATAAAAAAATCTTTTGACTAGTTACGTCATACATTTTAACTTTTCGACCTAAGCTGTTAACTTCTCGAATCGTTAATTTTAGTATCGTGACGTCACAAAACGTAGCAATGTACTATTTAGACCAAGGCTTCGTTACGGTTCATTGCTGCTTTTCATAATATTCCGGTAACAGATCTAATATTATATCTAATTTTAAATAACTTGTATGTAATGAATTATTTCTACCTCTAGCCTCTTAAACATTAGAAATATAAAGCTGTTTTATATATGTAAAAAATTCAACAACCAAAACAGTATTAAGAGTACAAAATACGAACATATGTATTTAAAAATGATTAATTCTGTCTATGGTAGTTTTATCAAAATCAATTCAGGTCAAACTTTTTTATAGTAAAGAAAACTAAATTTATACAAATAAAAAAATCCTACTTAATACGTAAATAAATTAATATAAATTAATAAATAATAAAATCTACATACCAACATCATTCGGTAGGGATATAGGGGACGCCTTCGTAAATGCACTGTTTACTTTCGCTTCATCCTTAGCTTCATCGCGATACGGTATATCAGGGTTGTATGACAATATTACATTTTCTATGTGCTCTGTGCGCAGGGCTGTAAAAACTGAAAAAAAAAACTATCACTAAATATACGTAATGGGACAAAAATTGTGATTGAGAATAGACAAAAGATGCATAACATCAATGCTTTTATATTAATCTATTATACTACGACGGATATACGACAAATTAATATTATACACTCTATGTTTGATATACACTTTTATATAAAGTGACATGAGTGAGGCCACCGTGCCGCATTGAGACAGCGTCTGACTGCACGTCATGGTTGTGGGTTTTAATCCCACGCGGGGAAATGATTATACGATTTCGGGCGGAATGTAGTCAATGGAGAGTTTTGACACTAGTCTACAGTATCTTGACACTTGCTGGGTAAAGCGTGAATACGACAAAAACGTTAATGAGGAAACTGGCACTTTATGGCTCAACAGGTCTTCTCTTTCATCAATTAGCCATTTAGTCGTTTTGAACAAAACCTATTACGTTACACTCGAGCAATTAATACTATAAATTAAAAAAGATACTCAAATTTCCACCACGTGACTCTATCTATATTTCTTAAACATACTAGTAATCGATATGATTTTTCTTAATAATTTTACGAAATTTAAAATGTAAAGGAAAATCCTATAAATTTATATGATAATAAATTAATGTATTCATCTAAAGGAAGGAACCGACCGCCCTAGATATGCACCAAAAATGCAAAAAACTGACTAATATAAACATAAACGTATTAAACTTTATTAAGGTACTATGTTTCTGCATTTGCAACAAAATGCAAGAGATACTTGAAGACATGAAAAAAATTATAATCTAATCTATTATTTCTTATCAACGGTATTGGACTAAAAATAATATGCAATAGCGCCAAATCGTAATAACGTTAGCTTATGTTATTAGGATACTCGTACATTAACTTGCAAAGTATAAAAATCAAGTAGGATCATTTTTCGAATTAAACAAATCGATCGCACCTTGATAAAGTATCGATTTTTTTAACAAAATCATTGATTTTATGAATTGAATCATGGATTTCTTCATTTTCAATGAAAGAATTTTAAATGAATTAAAAGTATACGAAAATACATTTTTGAAAACCCGAACTTTCAAACACTTTAGTATCCGTGGTCACAGGTAGACTGAAAAACAGTCTATATATTTTCGAATACCAAAATACACGCAATTAATCCGTTTAAAATAGTTTCATTTGAAATATCGAAACTTTGTTTACTAATGTTAAAGTTAGGGTGGTAAAAGATTTTTTTACAGATTTTTAATTAAATAAATTGCACAAAAATTAAAACAAAGAACAATAATGTTAACAGATCCTATTGTAATTCATGATGTGTGTTCAATCCTATTGTAACTCTAGTAATATGAAGGTACTATACTTTGTGCAGAAGCCATCGGTATATTTGCCGAAATAAACAAAAGAATACAATTATCTTTACAATTGTAAAGACAGAATATATACTTCATCTTTGAATTATAAAAAGCAAAACTTAATAGATATTATGCAAATACAATGTAAGCTATTACGTCATAATTTAACATATTTACGTTTTTTTTTATTTCTAACATATAATTAATTAATTTATAAAAAATTAAACCAATAAAAAGCCATACCTATGCAAAGTAAAACCAAGAAGATCTTATTGATTTTTATTATTAATCTGTATAAAAATATTGACATTTTAAAACATTAGTATTTATCAATACTACCCATGCATCTAATAAACTAAAGGCTCGTGCTATGTTTCTATATTTATAAATAGACAGATAAGATTAATATTGAATGAGTTTATCCTTCTACTTGAACTTGTTAACTTTGTATACATTAGATAATTTGTATTAATCGTCTACGTATAGGTATAAATATAGATACGAGGTCAAGTACGCTACAGGTAAAAATACTACTGTTGAAAATACTACTGTTAAATATATATATATATATATATATATATATATATATATATATATATATATATATATATATATATATATACATAGGTATTTTTCTATTTTATAATGTCCTGTATTACACTATATGTGGTGAAATCATAGTCTTCGTTATTAATTATATTCAGATTTTAAAACTAATTCCTAGATTATACACATCTTATCCTCAGTGTTGAGATCATCCGGTCACTGTTTCAGTTCAAAGGAACGTTTTCTGCATTACTTGATAACAAAAACAGGTATTCTTATTAGCTTTACGCTTAAATGTCGCATGGAGTAGACAGGAAGTACCTAGTGTTAAGACAGCGTGTCTTTCCACTAAATTTAACTTAAGCTTAGCGCAGCGCTTTGCCTTACCAGAGTAAGCAAATGGACAATCGAACCTACAACCTATCGCGTTTAAGTCATACGCTATCCTCCTGCGCCAAGATCGGCATTATATGTAGATTCAAATCCAAAATCTAACATTAATATATAATAGACGAGCAGTAACTAGATAGACTTTCCAATTTAGACCGAGACAAGCATTTTTCACTACAACTGTAACACGTAAAATTCTGGTTCTTACAGAAAAGCTAGGAATTTACGTCTTTGTACGTGGAATTTCACAAAATCCTGCCTTAGTTCCCTTACACTCGAGGAATCTTCTTAACAATTTTCAGCTCTATACGACCAGTAGTTTACGTTGTGCATTGTGTATCACCTATTCAATGATTAACAAAAGTATTTTGAATAATAACTATTGATGATAAAATAAGATAAAATGAAATGGCTATTCAATTTATGATAACAGAATAAAATTAAGTACCACTCACGTTCGGCAAATATTTATTTTACATATATATATATATATATATATATATATATATATATATATATATATATATATATATATATATAGGTACATAGATTTTTTTATCACCATGTCTAGCATAGACAGTTATTTTGGACAAAACGTAATAAATTCTATGTTATTCACATTATCATTAAAAGTGGAGGAATGTGACGTAAAAAAACATGGGGAACTACCATAATTCTATGATATGTATTGTTGTTTAACAATATTATTACGGATCTATCTTATTTAATTTTTAGTATGTTTATCGTCTTGCCTTCACCCTTCGACCCCAGCAATCGAATAACGGAATATATAAATAATAATTAATTAATTAGTCCTTTAATTTATTATCATTAATACGTAGTAAATATATATACGTGTCTAAACGCGAATGCGAGTAAAACTAAGATTCTAGTATTTAGAGAATTAAGGAAGGAAAGATGAAGGAAGAACAGAATGTAAGATTAGGGTAGAAATAAATATATTAGAAAAAGTGAATCAGGTGGTATATCTGGGACGTATGTTTAGTAGTGATGGAAGATACGAAAAGGCGTAATGTTGCCGGTAACAGGGTTAATGGTGCTCTTGCTGCATTGACGCGGTGACAAAACGTCAGCGTACCTACACTTCTTACCGTTCACAATGCGGTACTGAACCGGTTGTTATACAGCAACGAATCATGGGTGTGACAAAAGAAGAATGAAAGAAAGATGAATGCAGTAGAGATGCAATCTCTCCGTCGGATATGCGAAGTAGTTTAGCTGACCGTATAAACAGTGAAGAAATACGCAGTATGGCAGGTGTAAGCGCGAATGTCATAGTAAGAATGAAGAAGAACGTGCTCGGATGGTTTGGACACATTGAGAGAATGAGTGATGAAAGAATAGTAAGAAAGATTTATGAAGCTAAGGTGAGTGGCACGAGAAGTCGGGGAAGACCTCGGTTGAGCTTCGAAAACATAATATCGAAAATACTAGAGGAAGGTTACGTGAAGAGCGTGAGGACCCCCCGAAGGGCATATATGAGGAGGACTGAGGACGATGCGAAAGAGGTATGCATGGACTACCCCGCAAGGGATAAAGCGTCAAGCTAAAAAAAAAGTAAATATGTATCTACTATATATTTAATATAAAACCTATAAATATTTTTCTTAAGTAATTAATACGAATGCAATCATGTTATATTTTGCAATGTCATGCTTTTCCATATAGCCGGGTCGGTAGAAAAACGTTTTCCTAGACATTCCCGTTATTAAATACTAAATATTGCGTGTTCAACTTAACTCAATACTGCTTTGTTTGTTCTATATCTTTCGTATATATATTTATTAGAATATCTTAGAAATATGCTACTTCAAAATTCAAAACGAATGTTTTCTTAATAAATTTCATAAGAAATGCTTTTAGGTTGTTATACGGCAGCGAAACGTGAGTGTGTCAAAAGAAGAATGAAAGAAAGATGAATGCAGTAGAGATGAGATCTCTTCGTCGGATATGCGAAGTCCGTTTAGCTGATCGTATATACGGCAAGGAGATCCGCAGAATGGTAGGTGTAAGCGCGAATGTCACGGTAAGAATGAAGTAGAACTTGCTCAGGTGGTTTGGGTACGTTGAAAGAATGAGCGATGAAAGAATGGCAAGAAAGATTTAAGAAGCCAAGGTGAGTGGTATGAGAGATCGGGGGAGACTTCGGTTGACCTTCGAAAACACAGTATCGAAGATACTGAAAGAAGATCACGTAAAAAGCATGAGGACCCCCCGAAGGTCATGTATGAAGAGGATAATGACTGTGGACGAGGCGAAAGAGGTATTCAGGGACCATAGCGTTTGGCGCTCTTTGCTCTCGGACTACCAGGTCAGGGATAAAGCGTGAAGCTAAAAAAATAAAAAAGAAATGCTTACAAGATACCCCATGGGCGAAAGAAAATGTTTATTTTTTAAGCATTATTTATGAAATTATAGAAAAATAGAAAAAAGAAAGAAGGAACTGAATGTTTTGACACCGGAAAAATGAAATTAATTTAAATATAATCATTCTCCTGATTGAGAATAGCCGGTTGCGTTTCCAGCCAGAAGCTATCTCACTGCGCCACGTAACTTATTGCAAAAAGTTTATATTCAAGAACTCTTCGGAAATTACTAAATGACCAATAAAGCTAGACTATAAAATATGAATAAGAATAGAGACTACAGATATAATATCAATAAGCTAACAATTTTATGACTTGACATTATTGCGTTGTAATTTCAAACCAATATCATAAAGATAAGAAGCAATACAATAGACTAAATTGTGTTTCTTTTTATCTTCAATGCATTTTGCGGAAGAGATAACTTATTGATAAACTATGTAATGCTAGCGTTATCTATATATTATATTTAAAAATCATTTTCACTTCTCCGCTCTGGTAAGACATCGCGCAGAGTTGAGTTCGCCACTTAACATACAATGCTTCGATTTCGGGCGGAAAGCAGTCAACGGAATGTCTCGACATTTGGGTGTCTTTAAGTACCCTGCCATGCAGGATAAAGTGTGTATCTGCTATATTCAGTGCCTTATGTTATTAACGACCGAACAAAAATCTACGTTATAAATGAAAACATTCTCTTGACCGTTTCGTATATTCAAAATATTATTCTTTTATAATGACAGTTGTAAGAAATCGATCTCATTTGTTTTCATAATTTTAAATAACTCCCAAGTATAAATTAATATTAATAAATGATTTTTTCTTATCATTGTCTATCTTTTTTCTACTTTCTTGATATAGTTTTGAGATGATACTTTTATTCAAGAGTTAGTATTTTTTTTTAAATGGTAATTGTTTTTTTCATTTGTTGCTACATATATGTAAAGTCCTATAAACATTCTGATCATTTATATATATTTTTAAAATCAAATATACACTCGACGTATCAGTAAAATTCACTCACATTTTCATTATCTAAACAATGAACATCGATATGTCAAATTAATTATAAAAATTTACAAGGCGGACAAGCAAATCCATATTGTATGTTATCTAGATCACGTAACACAGACGTATCGTTTTTAAACATCTATACGTTAAAAGTGTCACAGATAATATAACTTGCCAAAAGATATCTTATCAAATGATTCACTAAACAAATAAATGGATTTATTTCCTACATTACATAACGATAGTGTACTTAAAAAATATTTTTAAATTATTATTTTGCGGAAACATCTTATTTGTTAAAACTATTAATATATATATTTTAATTTAAAGTAATAATTTTTACCTGTAAACCATCGAATCGAATATATACACATATAAGTATTTAAATGCATCATATCTTTAGAATATATACAAATATATATATATATATATATATATATATATATATATATATATATATATATATATATATATATATATATATATATATATATATATATATATATATATAAAAATACACTCACCATTTTCCAAACATTCCTTCAAGGCGGTTGTACTGTCTTCATTAATAAATATTTTCACACCAATTTTTAAATTTTTTCGCTCTTCTTCCGCCATTTTGTTTTGTACGTCATCGTGAGGTCTTGTTATGTTCACCACTTCATTGTTAGATGTTGATACCACCATATAGTCCGAGTTATCTGCGTGTGCTGTGCCATTTTGGACGTGATTGTTCTGATTACTCCATTCTGATAACGTTAGTTTGATGCTCTCCGATAGCTGAAAGAGCGTAAAATAATTTCTTTAAGGTAATTACCTAAGCACCTAAAACGAAATCATTAAGATTTTATCAGTCAGTCGATTTCATCAGTCGTTTTAAAAGCAATAAATGAATCATACTTTAAAGAGTAAGATTTTTTTTTGACTCGTGTAATTTTAAGGTTTGACTTTTATTTTATTTAGTTGTGGTTTCGATTCCCATGTGAGAGAATTAATATATTTAAAATATTTTTTTCCCCTTCCAGTAAGAAGGGGAAGCATAAGATTCGACGTTTAACACATGATGTCTAGTAACGGTGAAAAGCGCTACTCAGGAAGGCAGGTTGTATAATTTATAAATAATTAGGTAAAGAGCTGCAGCACATCTAGAACTGACAAGAGATAAACTTTTCTAGGTAAACGAGATCTAACTATGCACTAACTCAACAGAAACTTGTCTAAGTTGACAGAAGTCCGTGTTGTAGACGTTGAACTATAAATTAGATATACCTATGTATAAACGATAAAATACAAGAGGATCTGAGTTATATATAAAAGAAGATATATATTAATACACATAAGAAGATTATAAATAAAAGAATACACACGTTCAATAAGAGTTCTCTTCTCCCCAGAAGAGAACTTATTGAACGTGTGTTATCTACAACTTATCAACCTTCAGTTGGCGCTATAGTATTATACGAACTACAAATATTTATATATAACACAAAGTATGTTTTTAAGCATTTGAAAACTGCATTTGCATTAGGAAATGACTAAGCAATAACACATCGTAACATTATAATTGTAACAAAATTAATGACGTGATGCTTTTTGCAACTTATATGTCATTTCTTATAAATTTAAGTAAAACAATAGCTATATATAAATAGACCTACTATTTATATATAGTTATTTTGGTTCCTATACTAAACTAGGAATGGCATTTTAAACAGTTGTGTGCTTTTATAAAAAATAAATGAAATGATAAAAAAAAACTTTTTAAGTGAGGCTATGGCACAATGTCTGACCGTAATCGCCTATGGTTGTGGGTTCGATTGTCACTAGGAGGAATGATTATATTTAACATTTATTTTATTTCCCCGCTCTGGTAAGACAAAGTGCGGCGTTAAGTTCGCCACTCAACACGCAATTTCTCGATTTCGGGCGGAAAGCAATCAATGCAGCGTCTTGACACTAGGTTTTCTCTGAATACCATGCTATGCAGGTTAAAGCATGAAGCTGTTAAAAAATTACGATTACTCGAACCATTTACTATTGAAGATAAAATTATTTCTTTATTATAAATTTACTAGACTTTTATTTAGCAAGCTCTAATCTTTTTTTTTTTTGCTTTTTAAATAAAGAGCAAGCAATTAGAATCAGAGAAAAACGAAGCAAGAGATGCCTAAATATTTAAATATAGAATTTTTAATATTAGGGCAACCTCTACTTCGTTTTTTTCTCCAATACTTAGAAAATTGAAAAAAATTAAATATACATAACTTGTGAATAGAATAATTCCATCGATGACTAAACGATATTATCTATTTCAATATATAAAATCTGCACAGTCATGGTGATGTAATGCTAAATACTATAGTCTATAGAGTATATAATATATTTACAAGTAACCAGTTATTGTTAGTAGAGTCAAACCACTTCAATAATTATATATATTTTTGTCTTCATGCTTTTATCCCGCATAGCAGATTAGATAGAAAGTACCTAACGTCAAGATACTCCGTACTCCGCATTCCATCGAATTCGAGACATTGCTTGTCTAGTGGTGGAACTCAACACCGCACTTTATGTTACCAGATGGAGGTAGTGAAAATAATTTAAATATAATCACTCCCCTAAGTGGGAATCGAACCCACAATCGTTCGCGTTTACAGTCAAACGCTGTCCCACTGCGCCACAACCGGCCTTAAATATCAAAATTAGAATAAAAACATAATATGGTAGTATATACTTATACTAGACATGTGTTGCTTTTAATTTTTTCTTTGTATGAATAAAATATGATTATAAACAGTAAATAAACATGAATTTAATTATATTAATGACAACTAATTTAAAAAACACATTTCTAGCTTTATTCCATATAGCAGGGTAGTCAAAGACAACCTAGTGTCAAGATATTTTTTTAACAGATTTACTGCATATATTTTTGGAAACCAGATGTTTTAACATTTTACAGTAATTTGAAGTCACAGGTAGACTCACCTACCTGTGAATATAATATATAGTAGAGCTTTATAGCCCTATATGTTCTCTTAAAGCTCACTTTTTTTTAATGCTTGTTAATGTTTACTCTTTAACTTTGTATATTTCTATACTTAAATACCTTACATGCAAGTAAATTAACAATATATTACATTAAATCTATTGAAAATCTGTCATATATACAAATACTTGCTAAACTCTACTATTTTTAAAGTGTTATTCCACACTTAGGATTAAAAAACATTTTTGAAAAAAACATATAAAAATTTGAATGCAGCGGATGATTCGAACCCTTGGATACCTGTCCAAGCGCTCTGACCGCTAAGCCATGCGTTCTACTACCAGCTGCGGCGAAATTCTTATACGTTTTGTTACAACTTATTTATGTTGTTAGCAAATATTAAAATAAAATAGCAATCTTTCTTGTTAAACGATTATGTCTTAATAATCTTTAAGTAGTAGAAATTTGTAAAAATCTCTCTACAGAGAAGCTAACAACATAAATAAGTTGTAACAAAATGTATAAGAATTTCGACGCAGCTGGTAGTAGAACGCATGGCTTAGCGGTCAGAGCGCTTGGACAGTATCCAAGAGACGCGGGTTCGAATTCCGCTGCGTTCAAGTTTTTATACGTTTTTTCAAAAATTTTTTTTCAAAAATAAATTGCTTAACTCGTTTTTTCTATTTAAAAATGTAAACAAAGTTTTGTTACTTGTTTAAAATAAGTATTTTTATTTCAAGTTGTTAGAATCAGCTATTGTTAAATATTTTAAAAAGATCGTAATTTCTGGAATAACATTCTTTTGATTTATTTGCACTGTAAAGTATAACTTTGAATAAGTCATAATTATTGTAAAAAAATTTTTATTTCATAAAAGCAGTGTATAAAAGTGACTACATATTATTAATAATATAAATGCATTTATATGATAATAACACAAACATGTAAATTAACAAAGTTATAAATATAGTTTTTTTTATTAAAGAAAATATAACATGCTTAGATATTCTTTTTACTGTTTATGTATCTATATCTGTACCAATACCTAACAAATTAAAAAAATATGAGTCTAAGGCAATCAGTCTGCAAATACATATACTTGAATAGCAACAAATTATTATTGGCAATGGAGAATCTAGTTCATTAACTAGATATTTTGAAAACTTACTCTGTTAAATAGGTAATAAAACCCTGTGAAACAAACAAAAAAACCCCTAAAGACATTTATTTAATTATTAATGATATAATATGTAAAGCTTAATTAAAAAGCTAAGAATTTATTTACAGACAACTGTATTTGTATTGTCATAAATATATATTATTATTATAATATTATTCTTTACTTGGAAAACCCAATTATTAAATGTAAAATATACAATAAAATAATATCTTAATGTATAATAAGTATGTTTATGGAAACAATAAATTAATATAGACATGTTAGTCCACAAAATTTAATTGATGGAGACAATACCACATTATAAACTATTTTATAATAAATTACCTGAACATAAATATTTGATTACTGTGTGAGTTTATTGCATCATTACTTTACTGAGAAAAACTGTATAAATCCTATTGATAGAAAAGACACTTCCTATGGCCTTCAAATTGATTACAAGTTAAAATAAGTTTTTTTTTCATATCTACAATAGTATAGAAACAATATAATTACTAACCTCTTCTGTCACATTCTGTCCAGCTTTTTTCTTGATATCAATGAGATTTAAAACGTTTCCAGTATTAATTGTCACTTTCGAAGCGCTCTTCAACATTGTAAATGTAATTTTTATGCACTGATTAGTATTTCCTAAATTTTTTTATATTTTTTTAATATAGAATAGTTGGTGCCGTAATAAACTTAACGTTCGTTCGCAACCGGTGTAGATGATAAACTAATTCCAGTGGCCTTGTGCAGATATGCTCATGCTGTGTGAAATAGAAATGACGTACGTTTGTAAATCATGACGAAATTTTATATTATCATGGATATTTGCATTAAAAGATATGTTTTAGTGACGCATTTTGAGTAATTAGCAATTTATGCTTCTGTTAGGAGTGAGCAGTTTTTATTTGAATTACTTTTAATTTAACAAGAAAATAAAAAGGAAAAGCTTTTGTGAAACTTCTATGGACTAAAGCTGTCAGACCTATGTAGAAGACAATCAGTGTCAGCTGTCAGAAGTTAAGAAATAGAGCTTTTAAACCTACAGTTTACTTTATCTACCGAAGTTACTAAGTAGTATCTAATATATATTCTCAAAACAGTATAGTTGAAATTGATTGTTTATTTTTAGTTTTGACTAATTTTTTTGTTAGATTACTTACAATGTATAAATGTTCTTGAAATTAGTATAATAAAAAATGATTTATCAATTTATTAATATCGTATGTCTCATATTATTTGTAAATATATTTTATATGTATAAATTCTACTCAATATTATATATATTTTCTATATATTAGTACATACAATCTTCCCACTATTTTGACAGATATTGATTGGATCAATGATTTACAGACTAAATAAAATTTATGCAGTGTTGATTTAGATTCTTATCTATTATTTTATGTTGACTTCTTTAAAACAATTATAGCGTTGAAATTGTTTTGACAAAGTACAAATGTTAATGAAAAATTTTACTAGCTTAAATTTCACAAAAACAGAAATACCATTACTTATTAGAAAATTAGCTGTACAACTCTCTGTAGGCCCCAGCCTGTCCAATTATATAAAAGCCTGGCCAAGTCATTTATACTTTACTGACACTCTCGAAGTACCACATATCAAGAACTAAACCTAAAAAAGCAGGATTTCATATAATATTTATAATTCAAGTTGTTTATATTTTCTATTTTCGACATGTATATTTTCCACTCAAAAAATATTATTGTCTATACAGAGTCTGACTGTAAACGTGATCGATTGGGTTTCGATCCCCACTCAGGGGAGTGATAACTTTTAAATTATTTACCCTTCCTCGCTCTGGTAAAGATAAAGTGCGGCGTTGAGTTCCACTACTCAACACGCAATGTCCCGAATTCGGTGGAAAGCGATGTACGGAGTGTCTTGACACTGGGTTCCCGTTTAGCCTGCTATGCAGGATAACAAGCGTGAAGCTAAAAAAAAGAAAATAATATAAAGTGAATAATGAAGGCCATATTGTTGCTGCGCTGTTCATATTGATATGATCTCTAGTAATTTCTATGATTTTATATATATTATTACATTGCAAAAACTACTTTTATAATCTTTCTTTTCTTGAAAATTTTAATCAAAGTCTATTTGTAAATTTGGTCACACTGAAACTACTGTCATTGTCATTTATAAATTACAATAAGTGATTTTACTTTGTAGTGAAACTACAGTGCTTAATATTTATAGTTACTTTTAGTAAGAATATAAAATGGGAGTTGATATCTTGAGTTTTGCTTATGCGGCTACTGTTGCAGCTGGTGGTATTATGGGTTACGCTAAAGCAGGTCAATGATTTTAATAAAATTCTTATTTTTAAAATTTTGTTGCCGAGTAATAAAACCGAAGTTTGTAAATACAATTCAATTATAAATTAAACGAACTCAAAATGATGTTTTGTTGAAAAAACTTGCAGTTGAATTATAAAAATCATAAAATATCGTGATGAATATTTTATTGATAAGATAGGTGTATCAACAGTGCTTAATTATCAAACAAAAATTCTCGAATTTTCTTAAGTAAAGTAAGTACATCAAAAACTTCTGTCGATACGCACACCTTTTGTTTCGTTCAATATATTATGTAACGCTATGCTACATTATTTTAAAAATCGATGAAAATTTTATTTGTTATTTAAGTATAAAAAGAATGAATAATTCTTCTTAGTTTTATCACTTTGATTAATGAATAGAGCTGATAAATTTATTCTAAAAATAGTTTTTATTGTTCTTGACTTCTTCAAACAAACATAGAAACCAGCTTTAAAATGTTTAATCTGTTTTAAATTGTCATAATTATTGAGTATTTTTTGTATTTGTAAGAATATTAATATCTTACTCTTGATCTCGAGAGATATATATATATATATATATATATATATATATATATATATATATATATATATATTTCGAGATCAAGAGTAAAATATTAATATTCTTTGACATATTCATATAGGATCTATACCATCACTGGGAGCAGGTATAATATTTGGATCAATTTTAGGTAAGAATTCCTTTTTTTTTATATGTGATTGTTTTTTAGTATTACTTAATTAAGACTTTGTGTATCAATAATTTAATTAAATATTTCAGGAGTGGGTGCGTACCAACTAAGCCAGGATCCCTCTAATTATACTTTAATGTTAGGTACAACTACTTCTTTGGGAGGTCTTATGGGATACAGGTAACATAGCTAGTTTGCTACAATTATATACTTTATAATCAACATCTTTTTTAAAGTAATAACTAGTTATAAAAATACTTAGAAATTCTAATGAAAAAGAAGCATGTAAATATAAACTTCTATGGTTTATATATTTTTTAAACATATATTCATATAATATTATGTTAACATTTACTATTTCTAAAGTGTTATTCCACACTACATTAGCATCTCTGTGGAGAGATTTTTACAAATTTCTACTACTTAAAGATTCTTTTGAAATAATTATTTAACTAGAGAGATTGCTATTTTATTTTAACGTTTACTATTTTTAAAGTGTTATTCCACACTTAGGATTAGAAAACATTTTTGAAAAAACGTATAAAAATTTGAACGCAGCAGGATTCTGTCATTAATAAATTTAATTTCTTTCAGATATTACAACAGCCGAAAGTTTATGCCAGCCGGACTAGTGTTTATTTTATCTGTGGGAATGTTTGCAAAACTTCTGGCAAAGAATGTCACAGCAAGCCCCTTGCCAGTGAAGTCTAATTAAATTATAAGCACAAGTAATATTTGAAATTATTAATACTTACAAATGCTCAAAATGATGTTTTAATTTAACTAAAAGTAAAAAAAAATAAACTAGCTACATATATGTAAACCTCCTTCAGAGTGCAAGTTATAAAACATTGTTATTATATAAAGCTTAAATGAAGCGAATGACTTGTTATATTAATTTATTTTATTGTTTTTGTATTGGGCAATGTTATTTGTTAAACGGGATCGGTTACGGAAATGAAAATAAAAATCGATATTCACTTTTCTTTGTTTATATTTTTTTTTCTTAAAATTTAGACAATTTAGGAGAAAACATTTGTTCATACATAAATAATTGGCATAAAATAAATAACTAAAAAGGCAAGTGATGTCAGAATTGTAAGTTCACTGTTCCCTTATTAAATCTAAACTGCCAAATTTTATTTTTAATCTATGGTAACTTTTAAAGTTTATTATCTATATTACATAAATAAATTTCGAAATTTAAAACAGACTTAACTAGTAACAAGATAAAGAAACTAATAATAAAGATAAAAGTTTATTTTTTAAAAGATGCGATCCAGTCGCTGTGTTAAAAAATATAATACATAAAAAGATAATAAACAAGAACTTGATAGTATTATATTTTTTCTTTAAAAAAAATCATGCAAAAGGCGAGTATTTTGAAATGTCAATGTCATTTAAATGTGCAATTAAAATTGTATTATTAAGTTCTAGTCATAGACAAGTCTTAATTAAAAAAGGCACTTGTGGCAGTTTACGTAATCTTACAACAAAATTATTTTTTACAACCGCTTAATGAAAGATATAGACTAAAAAATAATTACAGTATCCGAAACCAAATTGAGAGGTATCTCATTTTGATCGATTTGTTTGTAAACTAATGTACTTATAGTTCATTTACACAATCACATTGTAATATCACTCACAGAACAGTGCCTGTATTGTTCTTAGACACATTCTTCACACATGTGGCACATCCTTTTGATTACCCGCTGTATACAAAAATATTACCGTTTGTATAATTATTGTTACTTTTATAAAATATCAGCATAAACTTTATGATTTTTATATTTCGTAATGCAATGATAAAATAAACTATTGATTATTGATACAACTGAATTCAGTACAATTTTTTACTATAATTTATGTTTTTATATACATTTAGTATCTCGAATTGCTTTAAAATATTTGTCGGTTAACAGTTATTTAATTTTACAAAATTACGTATATTTAGAGTATTTAAAAATCAATTATACAGTCAGTAATTAAAGTAATATTAATTTAAGGAGTGTGCACGTTTCACAATCTGAAATGTATTAAGGCTGGTCCCAGTACATGACCTAGGCTGTACAAAGTACTTCCAGCAAACAGTCTTCAATGTTTCTCCGCTCGATTCACTAATGGCGGCTACTGCAACATAAGATTATTATATATTAATTCGGTAATATTTAGCAATATTTAAAATGATTATTTGAAAGACAATATTGGCAATGTTTTTAGAAGAAATATGCTACATCTAACAGTTGACATAATGAAATAGCGTATCTGCAGTTCTAAGTAATGTTTGAATTTGTATGACGTAGATAGTGAAGAATATAGAATGTTCTAGAATATGATTATGACGTCATAGCTTATGTAGACTAATATGTAGGTAGGGTTGAGGGTTTCTATGTTTTCGAGTATGTAATTAAAACGAATAAGACGAATGGCTGAAAGGAATGCATGAAGTAGATATACATATATAAGATTAGCAGAAGACCATGAGACGATAGAGAAATGACATCGCTCCAATTGTTCCTTACCAATAATTTTGGCACACACTATGTTCTTATAGTTTCTCCCGACGTCAAGTTCCTGTGGTACGAGAAAACTAATCTCGCTGGTTCTATTTGAACTTGCTGGGAATTTGCGTCGGGTCTTATGGAATTGTCTGAGGATTTTGCTTGAGAGTAATACGTTCCAATTTTGAATATCGACTTAATTCCTTTGTCGGGGAAAGGACTTTTCGTTGTACTTCGCCCGAAATAATTGTCGTTTTCGTCTTTATTTTGATAAACCCGTTTCGGTTCCAATTTGGGTGCTTTTGTGTCGAAGTCATTGAAATCGTATGGATTTTTTGTGGTAGAGAATTTAGTGGTGGGTTTAGATGTGCTTATCGAGGCCTCAGTTGATTTTTCTGTTTGTTCAGTCTGTTTTGTTGTGTAGAAGTAATATTTGTATGGGTTCTCGTTTGTAGGCTTGGTCGTCGTGAGGTAATCATTTTTCTTTTGGTTATAAGAGTAATAGTTGGGCTTGTTTATTTCTGGTTCTGGTGTACTAGCTACGTATGGTTGAGTGGTTGCTTCGGTACTGTGTATGTGTTCATAAAATATATATTAGAATACATCTCTTTGAGCTCTACACAAACAGACACACCCGAGACTAAGTGTATGTGGAGTCTCGACCGTCGTGTCAGTGTTGTGATGTTAAAATTATATTCAAAACTAATGCTAGCAAATCGTATTAATCATCCTAATTATTATTAATCTCGTATAAATAAAATATAACTTAAATAATATATTATAAAAAAGCAGCCTTATGCTGTATCCTGTATAGGAGGCCATCCATAAATTCACGTCACATGAATTATACAATGTTTAGAACTCTCTCCTTGTCACAGTTGGTCATATTTGTGAGACCACCTTTGTCAAGTCACGTCACACTTTTTCGACCCACTTCTTCCTGATTAAAGTGTGACGCAATTTATAGATGACCCCTAAGAGAAGTCAGAGAGAAGCTACTGTCAATTTATTCAGTTATCCATCTTGTTTCCATAATCAGAACCACACTGGTAAAATATATATATTTATTAATTATATATCACCAGTGTAATACAAATATACCAGAGTGATACCCACCTCGTGATGTTTCCGTAAAACGGACTAGTTTCAGGTCGCACGTAGCTCGGCGTGTGTTGCGAGTAGTCTGGGATTATGTTTTCATGCTCAGTTATACACCGACCATTTATACAGTACTGGAAGTCGAATAAGCTTTTAAGTTTTTGAACTTGGTAAATATACCTTTAGTACTATATTTAGTAGTATTTTGTTTTTCTATTTTAATTAGGTAAGAATTAAATAGGAAAGAATCAATAACTTTGTTGTATATTTGTGTTGAAAGAAATTCAAGTGGAATAAATATTAAAAAGAAGCTCAGCCTTGTCAGGGCACTTGTTGTTAGAAAATATATCCCACAAACTAAAAGATTAATATTTATCAAGTTTTTTTAGTATTTATCAAATTTTCGAGATGTTTCGTAGTTATTATGGTTATTATAAATATGATATATAATTAAATATATTGAATATTAAATATTACTTACCTGTCCGTCCCCGCAAGGCGATCCCTCAGCGGCGGGTCGGTACGCCACGCAGTATCCGCTTGCCGCGTCGAAGCAGAACAGTTGCGCGCACACCCGCTCGTCTTTAAAACATGCACTGGAAATAATCGTTATTATTATTTTACTTGAAATAAACCTTTCAACCTAAAGTCACGACCTAAAGAACCCAGTGTCAAGATTTACCATTCTCCAGTCAAGCTCAAATCTCAATAAAGCGTCTCGCTAACATTTTTAATATAATATTTTTCTTATAGTCACAAATGATTATAAAGTAGTCAGAAATATAATTAGGTATATTATTATAAAAATACTCCCATAGAATAATCATTCGATATTCTTTTATGTAAAATGCATAAAAAAAAATTACGCAAGAAATGTCACGGTGCAATGCAATATTTTTTATCTTTGATACCAAAGTTATATATGAATAAGAAGAAAGACAGACAGTTTATTTTGGTAAACAAATTTAATTATGTTGTTTACGTTATTAAGATGTTGAAGATTGTAATTAAGAAAAGTCAGTTTATTAAACGAGTAGAAGTATTAAAAGTATATTAAAATCCTTTTGAATGGTATCCAAGAGGCGTTAGTTTTAGTAATAAAAATAATTTCAATATAAAAACTTACCTAGTTCCTCTATCTTTCCGACATTGAGCATCTAAAGTAAGTAGTCGACCAGGCAACACTCGTGGCAACGAATCGTCTTCATGAGGTGAATTGTATAAACAAGTTGCCGTGTCACCACTAAAATTTTTATATTTAAATGTTAATTAGTGTTACTACACAAAAATTCAATTTTTTTTCGCCCAATGTGGACAATCAAAAAAAAACAAAAAAACAGCATTATATAGTAAAATTCATGAGAAATGTATTCAAATTATTTTTTTGAAGATACTTACTAATATTTTTTAGTTTTTGGTAAGTAAACAGCTTAGCCAAGGGAAACTTTTTTTAAAATTATAAAGTGAATTACATTAATATTTTGCATGTTTATTATTTAATAATCAATATTATTAATTGAACATACTTTAAGAAGTGATGGAAGCTCTGCACACTGCAGGGTGACCACCGGAAGCCTTTCTCAGTGTGCCTTAAGTCTGACATAATGAATCCATCTTCCCATCTACATTTCTCTGCTCCTGGACCTCCTAAATATGAGGGCGGCGGACTGCCGTCATGTACAGCTCCTAGCCTAAAATATTATAAAAATCTTTATTTTTAAATTCATTCATACAATAACTTCAGTAATATTTGATTCGCTTATCTTCTATATTTTGGTGGAAGTAGCCTGATGATTTCTAGTTTAACAATAATCAAACTGATCTTTGCCATCCAGTATTTAGGTAAAATAGGTATATAAGTTTTCTTTGACTTTATACAAAAATAATGGGTTTTTAAATGTCCATACATTTAGGATACATATAAAAAACTTTTATGTTATTTTAACAGAGTTTGATTTTGTTTATTATTTACTAAAAAAAAAACACTTACAAATGTCCAACTT
Organism: Dryadula phaetusa; assembly: GCA_032432895.1. Classification (NCBI taxonomy): domain Eukaryota; kingdom Metazoa; phylum Arthropoda; class Insecta; order Lepidoptera; family Nymphalidae; genus Dryadula; species Dryadula phaetusa. The sequence goes on from JAOYRS010000078.1 coordinate 565,434, forward strand.
CATGGGCAGCAACAATAATACCAGAAAAACCACCAGTGTCTTCAATAATAGCAACTGAGTTGACTTTTTCCAATCGTTTGTTCACCACGCATGCACCTCCGACGTACGCGAATCCTATTTGCGAACACATTATATAGCCTTGTCCTTTTTTACAAAAAAAATGATGATAATATAATACATAAAAAATAATGATTTATTTACATAGAGAAACTGAAATAGCTTATGATAGAAATTGATGTCTATATGTACTTACATTGATGTGATGACATAAAACAGTAAAGGTAAGAAAGGGTTGGTACTCACATGAGACGTTGAGGTGACTATTTGTAAGTTGCGCAAACAAAGCATTTCTAAGTTAGAAAATTAAGGGAGCCCATGCTGTTAGTTATAAACGCGTGTACTTAAGTTTAGGAAATTAGTTATATAAAGAATAATAATAAACTAAACTATAAAAATATATTAGGAACTCGTAGCTAATAACATCATATAATTTGTATGAGGGTTTGTTTTACATTTTATACAAATGGCATGCAATTTCCTTAAATGACTTAATCGATCGAATTGAATATTTATGTCCGTCTTTAATAGCAGAGTTTCGTAGATACGTAATAGGCAGGTTAGTTTATTTTACGATGTCCTCGTGTCATTTAAGTAAGGTAGGGCCGACTGGTCCTCTGACCTTACGCAACTTTCTTGTTAATGCGAGAAGATGTACTAGAGGCCTTTTGAAAGGTTCGACTCGAAAAGCCAATCATTGTGTTGAAATGAAGTATAAACATAACGAAAATATGAGCGGTAATATATTAAAGCAACACTTTAAATGCTACGTTGTTTTATGTTGGTAAGTGAGAAATCCATCGCATGCTTTACGAAAGTACCAATTGGGAATGTTGGGTGCATGACTCATAAACAATTGAAGGTCTTCAGAAATAGAGGTTTATGGTTTTGTGATCTACATGACTAAACTACATAGAGGAGAGAGCTCTTGTTCTATATACATGGTGTGGAAGGTATGAGAAGATAGATTATTCACAAAGTGCTTATGATCACGGATATCAGGACCAAGGCAAAGGAATGTGATTCCAGTGAAATATCATATACAAGGTGAGGGACTAAGTAAATGAAAAAAGGCGTGCTTTGGAGAACAATTATAGACACGCCTACCTGCAGTCCCTCTATTGCACGCATCGTTTGCATATTGTCTTCTGCACATGTCTAGTCTGAAAGCCATTGAAATAAAAACCTGAATCAAATGCTTGTTAACATATTATATCCTTCAGAGCTTCAGTTGTACACCAAAAATATTTGATGCTATTTATATATTAGGACGTATTAATAACGATCATAGTCTATCGTTACTTTTTCCCGTAACCGAAACCAAATGACAAAATCATAGACAAAACTATGACGTCACATTCAGCGCCATTACCAAATCCCGAACCGCAAACATTAAAATTAAATCAAGCCGAATTATTTCACTCGAAAGCTTCTGTTAATGCTGAGTATGTCAACACCACTCGCGACCTTTAGAGGTTTTTTTTTAAATAAATTACCAGCGGTGCCTTTGGTACAGCGACCACCCTTGCGCCGTCGGCACATGTCATACCTGTTGAAATTAGTTTTCGTATCTTCATTTATCATCCAGCAAATTAAATCTTATTAATGTTCATATTTTATTATTTTTTATCATTGATTAATATATTTTTAAACTACTATTAATTAAATTTTGAAATTGGAATAATGGCGCCAAATAAAAATTAAAATATAGATAAGAAAAATATACTTACCACTTTACAACTTTATCCTTATTGAAAGTACTAAACTAAGTACAGACAAACAGATATTAGTTATAGTTATGAATTTATATTTTATATTTTATTATTTTAAATTAAAATTTAAATTAATTACTCAACTATATTTCTTTTTAAATAATGACTGCACAATATGTATATGGATATAATAAACTTTGAGATCACAGATAAATCACGACATTGATTTTTAATAATAGATTAAAACACAGGAATGTGAATTATTTAAATGTTTTAAAGGATTTTTCCTACATTTGTACTACATTTTTATGGCTTTAAGTATTCAACTGATATCTTTTATTTATTTTTTTCATGAGTAGAACGCACCATGAGTATATTTCTTTCGTCAATGCGTTTTTTATTCTTATCTTTTTATTATTTATTTATATATAAAAAAATCTCTGTTACTAAACGTAAGTTTTAGTTAAACTTACTTAGTAATAGCTACTGCTATATCATATACAGGCAACCTTCTTTCCCTGAAAAGATATTTGCCCATGTCTGTGAGCGCGGCCGCCGAGTCTATCGCGTCTCGTCCTACACGGTTTCTTTCTAGATATGGTGTGGCATCTCGACCCTGAAATTATAAGCCGCGAAATAATAAATGTAGTTCTTATAAATGGACTAAATTTATACACTTTTAATATAAAATACCTATGTGTTTGATGGTATGCACTTATTACTCTAAAATAATATAGTAATTTATTTTTACAAATATTCAAAATAGATAAAGTATTCACAAAATCAACATATTAGGTATATCAATATATATAAAAAGTTTTGGAAACAAAGTAACTTACACACTTGTCTATTATAACTCACATTTAAAGAGTTTGAGCATAAAAAACATAAATAAAAAATTTGATATCGACAAAAGTAAAGAATACTAAAAAAGAATATTTTTACGTTTCTTTCAAACAGTAAATCTAGTTATGAACGAACTCAATATAACATCTTCACTAAATTAGACTGAAAGTCGTCATACCGGTGACATTTGCGAACTATTGGCGACTACTAATCAAGTATACATAATAAATAAAAATCAAGCGCAATTAACATAATTGGATGAAATGGTTTATAATCAGTAATTTACGTACAAACATATTTTAGGTACGTTATAGTTGACTCACGTTTCGAAGGTAAATATCAAACGTGATCTTTACTTTAACAGCCCTAACCTTGAACTATTGAAATTTGTGCCAATTGGCCAATATAAGCCAACCTGCGCAAACTTCTTGTAATCGTCTCATTATCCACCACATTAAACACAATTTTGTATTGCATTGGATGAGTTGGATCAAAATGTTAGCGGGTTAAACAAAAAACTCGTCAACGCTAGCAAAAAATCTATGGAAATACGACATAATAAATAACTGAAATAAGTAAATATATAAATGTCAATAATAAAATAAGAAATATTGTGTTTGTAAGTGATATTTGTTATTGCGATTTAAGAATAACATATAAATTTAAATTAATACTATGAATAACAAGGGAAGTTTTATCTTAGTTTGAAAAAATCTTTTGTCGAAAAAATCTTTTGATTGCTATTTAAATTACAAATGAAGTTCTCATAATAGGTATGATACTATTAATCTGTCAGAACAAAGCGTCTACCTAATGAACTATCGCATTGTATATTCAAAAATAATAAATCTATTTTAGTCACAGCAAACGGCAAAATAAAAGAGGCACACAAAATATAAAGATTTATTATTTTATTTATTAAAACGATTTCCAATAACATGTAAAATCAAATTTAGTAAAAATCAAGTATGATTCAAACGTAACGCCATTTCTCATTAATATTGCAGGTGTTGCTAATTTATACAAATTAATTCTGTTTTTTGTTAACAACCAAATCTGGTTTTGGCAATATTCTTTCATCTATTTTATTTTATCAACCATTTGTTTGTGATGTAAAAGAATTGTGAAAATGTTTTTTAGCCAATATAAAAAAATATAATTTTATTTTTGGTCTTTATTAAAAAATATATATGTTAATAATATTATAAATAAAAAGTGACAAAGTTGATGTTGAGTTGATAGACGAACTCTAGCTTTTATGTCAATTAATAAAACTAAAATATGAAAAAAATCTTAATAATTAGACTTAGTTTCATAATTTTAATTGAAATATTTTTACAAATTTCATTCGTGTGTACTAATTGATATTAATTATCTGTCATTGTCACTTTATCCAGGGTTCTAGGCTGAATATCTACAACATTGAATATAACATAATAAAAAGAAAAAAAAGCGCGGCAATTTTGTATTAGGTTAATGTCACGTTGTCAACCTATTTCTAATAATTTATTTAGTTATTCGTTTTGAAATGGCCAGTGAAGCTATTTTTAAATACTTAACTGATACGAATAGACCATATTCATGTGCTGATGTAACAGTGAATTTAAGAGGGACGTATACTAAAAATGCAGTTCAAAAAGCTCTCGATGCATTAAGCGAAGCTGGAAAAATCCGATGTAAATTATATGGAAAGCAAAAAGTATACGCTGCTTTACAAACAGATAGTGTGGACGAGGCTTGCGATAATGAAGGTAATAATTATTTAATTAATTTTATTAAAGGACAAAAAACAAGTTAAATAAGTATAAGAACGTGATCGAAAAATATTACTAGAAGATCTTAATAGTATGTTAGGGCTACTAGTTCTTGTTTATTCAAAATAAGTTACTACATTTCTAATAAGTACAGATAATATATGATAAGGACTAAATGTGCTTTGAAATTATTAACTTGTTACTCAAGATAAACATTGTAACGTAAAATATTTAAATTACATTTTCTTGCGGAAACATGTTTTGTTAATGAGTAAAAAAATCAATATTGAAAGATATATTAAAATATTTTTACTAATGAATCGCTGAACATACGAATATGTATATTTTTACAGATTACGACATTAAAATAGGAAGTCTAACAAATAAATTGAATGAAAAAAAAGCCGAGTTAAAAACAGCCGAGACTAATTTTAAAAACCTTATATCCGCACCTACAAACGACTCTACACGATCACAGATAGACGAATTAAAAAATAAAATTGACAAATTCGAAAACAAATTGCGTGATCTCCACAATACTACTGAAGTGATTAGCATCGACGATAAAAAAGTTATTTTAAACGAACACGAACGTATTTATAAAGAATACAGGTAGGTAAAAATAATGTTATATTGAGCTATTTATTTTTAACCTTTTCATTGTGACAGGGCAGAATTGAAGCAATTATTTTTTCCTATCTTATATTATCTATGTCACATTAAAACAGATCATTTGTGATTAATATATGATATGTATATAGGTATGTTTACAATACTATGGGCATTTACTTGGCATAGTAAGTTAGACGTTTGTATGTCATACAAGTTAATACTTAAAGTATTCAACGTATTAGGTTTTTTTTGTGAAATGTTAAAAATGCATGAAGATAACAAAATAAAAATCGTTTGGTCTGTTATATTATCTATATATTTGTAAATTATATTATATTTTGTAAATATTTTAGAAAACGCAAGAGAATATGTTCGGATATGCTCGAAGCAGTTCTAGAAGCTTATCCCAAGTCGAAGAAGAACTTTCTAGACGAACATTGTATAGAGACTGATGAAATGGTTAATTTTAAGCTTGTGTCAAATGAATAAGACAAAAGCTAATTATGGATTTGTTTTGATCGTAAATAAATAAAAATCGTAAATGTCGCATTTTAATATTAATTTAGGAAAATTTTAAGTAGTTTGATTGGTTTTCGATACTTTATAGACCATAAAAATATTTTTGCCCAAATAAACATATCTGCACCAACATTCGTCATTTGCAGATTAAAAATGTAAAAAATATACACACTAATAATTCTTACGGCTTAATGACAAAATTATAGGTTCCGTATTTTTCTTTACGATTAAATAAATTATTATACAATGTAAAACTTCCGATAACTGTATGTTAAACATAATATTTTAATGATATTTAAGCATATATTAACAAAAAAGGTATTACATGTTATTATAAGAAATTATAATACATTATTAAGTTAAAAATAATAGAGTCGGTACTAAATAATAAAATAATATAATAATTTTGAATTAAATAACTCAAAACATAATTTTGAATTAAATAACTCCTGTTTTAATAAAAAAAATGAATACTCACTCGAGATATAATAATACCGGCGATGGATATCCTTATCCTGGGCCCTTTTAACAGTTTATACCTCAAGTCGACGCCATTCCAGAAAGATACGAAGTATCTCTTGATTTGTAAATTATCACCTCCGTGCAATCTGTTATAGAATATTTTTTTATTTTAATTTTTTATGTTAGTTTTTTTTATTAACTATAGATATATATGATGGAAAATTTCGATTTCTTTTTTACAAAGCCGATATAGCAAGATAAAAGTAGAAAAAGTCAATATTTTGAAAGTCAATAATATAAAAAAGGAAACCTAGTCTCTTGATACGCCCTTCTACAATTTCCTCCTGAAATTGAGATGGCCCTTTTTATTACAAAGATATTTTAAAAACAAAATTCCCTAAGTAAGAATCGAATTCACTATCATCGCGTTCACAATGACCTTAGGACGTATAAGCCAATTAATATTAAATTCACGAACATACCTATAACCATCATAGTCTACGATAACAAGTATTTCTGGGTATATGACATATGGCGCTTCACGTTTCTGTCTGCTATGGGACTCGGTCGATCTTTTCCGCCTGAACCTTCTTCCTATGTGGTCTGGTTCCATGAATGCTGTAATAAAATCATATGAAATATACGTACATGTATAGCTTCTATATAATTTATAGCATCTAGTAAAATTAATAATAAAATAATAATATTTAATTCTATTCCACCCTTTGATATTAATAGACATTAAAAAATTTCGAAAACGTATGTTATTATAATTATTTTTTTTATATTCTAAGATATCGTACAGTGACATGTAAAAAACAGACGTTTAATGACGTAACTTGACATTTTTGTAAACCACTTTATGTAATGTCGAAAAAATATTCAAAGTTATTGTAATTATTAATAAATTATATGAAAAAGAATGTTATTGTTAATAGGTATATAATACACAATAGGTAGTAAATAAAAACTTATTAAATAAATTGATATTTCTGTAATTTCATTTTTGCTAAAAATAAAAAAAGCTTATTTTAGTTGTTTGAGATAATAGTTATTTTCCACTATGGCTACAATAAATCTATTTATTTATAATTTACAATGTTTTTATACAAACGAGCCTCCTTGTTTCCAGTTTTGAATATATAGATAAAAAGTACCGGTATCGTTATGTAGATTCCACGTGATTAAGAAACACGTATATGTTAATAAGGCATCTAGTTTAACGAAAGTTTATGTAACATGATCTTTCTTTAGGAAACAATACTAATAAATTGCTTTTAATTGTTTTTCAAATAAAAACTCGGACTCACTTTAAGAGTTGCGCTATTTAAAGGCTCTTGTAGACAGTGAAGTCTACATAAAACCATAGAAGGGTCTATTTTAATTTTGAGTTTAAAGAAATATTTTACTTTCCAATAAATAACACAAAACATCCCAGAATCGTTAATTATTAAATAAATAATTATAATTAATGCATATCATTTGCATACAAGAATCACTATAAGCTTAATCTTCTGACTGGTTATAAATAAAAAAAAAATTAAATTAAATAATTTTAAATAATATGGCGCCTGCATTCTATAATAGATAACGAATGACATTTTTCTTTTTTAAATGTCGGATGATTTTATGTTTATGATCACACTATGTCCATTTTTTGTCTTAGGATCAATATAATATCACGTTTCATTTCATGTTTTATTATAATATTTATATATTTATTACTCTTTATTTATATATCATGATTGGATTTTATGCGAACATTTTAATTTTAAATTATTAATAAAATTTGTATAATTTTTAAATGATTTATGTAGATAGAAAGCATACAGAAAACTGACGAAAGACCAAAATAGGAAGCAACGGCTAATATAACAAAATTACATACAGACAAATCACAACAAAATATTTACTATGTTTATAAAATGATTATTCGATTTAACACACTAACAAACAAGTAATTATAATAGTAATTTTATTAAATAGCATATTGCTAAGATATTTTAAAGTAATAATGACTGTAAAGGCCATTGAATGTTTAATTTATGGAAAGTGTTTAATATAAACACGTGATGTTACCACGTGTATATTTAACTTATATTTTCTTATTTATTTATTTAACACTAAACACATCTTACTTAGATACAAAGAAGAGGACAATAAGTGCCATAAAATATGGTGTAAGGGCGGCCTTATCACATAAGGTGATCGTTTCCAGGCAACTCCTTGAATGTGAAAGAAATAATAATATATGAATTTACAAAACCAGGATACTTTTAATGTAATAAATTTTAGTGACTAATGTAGGCGAGATTGGATTACGTTATGATGTTTAAGTGCATTAGTAAGTCTATCAGCACCGTAACGTGGGAGATGCGTAATAACAAAATATATATATATAACTACATATGAATAATATAACCGTTTAAATGACAAGTCAAGCATGTACTAACATTTAAAGACACAAATAAGGATGAATTAAATAAATAAATAATAAAAAAATAAATAAAATCTAAATATATAAAAAAAAGAATTGTTGTGACTCCCGTAGAAAATCACGAGCGCACATAAAATAGTTTGTGGGAGTGGAAAAATTGCTCAAAGATATAATATATAGATTATATATTCATGTTGTCATTGTTTTAAAACATTTATTTTGAACCTCTATTTGTAAATTATTAATGCATTAGGGTTATATCGTTTTTATATTGATCTCCTGTTTGTGGATAATTAGGGACTTAGGGTTACGGCTAGAATTATGGCTCTACTCAAATCCAACTTTGATCACTTTCAGCCTGTTTAGATCATAGTTTCTTGAGTGGCTAGATCAAATGAGGCAATATAGGTCGGTGAAAATATTTTATGTAATATAAACAACTCTTATTATTACTTAAACTCATAACAAACTGTTAAAATAAAAGGACACACCTACTCGTTATATATATATATATATATATATATATATATATATATATATATATATATATATATATAGAATTATGTTTGAATTTAATATTAGTAGATAAATTCATTACTATACTCGTACGCAGTTTCCTTATAATAAAAAAGAAAAAAAAACCACAAAAATACAGTTTATTGTCGTAATTTTGTGCCATAAACAGTAATTGTATATATGTAGGTACAATCAATCCACCCAAAATCTATTTGTTACTTTTATGATATTAAATAATTAATGTAAACTGTTATTTTCCTTAATAAGGATTCCTGAAAATAATTAGAAAAGCGATTAATTGTAAATTTTCAATGTTACTTTAATTTTTTTTTGTATATTGAATATTTTAGCCATGCTTGTAGTCCGGCTATCAAAAAGACGAAAAAAGAAAACAAAACATGGATTATTATAAAGACAGAGATGATGATAGAAATAGTAAAATGTAGTGTCTTAAATAAATGCAAAAATGGGAAAGGAAATATGTTACCATATATTAACATGTTATTATAGTTTATCTAGAGGTAATTTAATGATTTTGGGATTGACTACAAATATAACAAATTCCTTGGGAATATAATTATTATAGAAGCTTATGAAATTTGCTTCATGAAATTTGGTAGTTACGTTAATACCTTTATCATCTTTTCAAATGACTCACACTCACTACCTACTTCATTAATTAAACTGAATTGGTTTCCCCCACTCGACTATTCTCGAAAAAAAGATTAATGAATGATACTTTAATATCTTGCATATGTAATGTGAATGACGCAACACCAGACCGACCTTATGACCTCTCAGAGACCGGTAATAAAGATCTCTCTTACATTTTATTGACAATTTTTATCTAATCACACAAAATACATCACATATCGATTAAAACGTAAGCGTTATTTTTGTCATGTATTTTTTTGTACTTCCTTATGATCTTTACTTAGGATGACTTTTGATTAAGAATATACAGCCTAAACGATTAGCAAATTTTGTATGCTTTAATTTACTTTGCAACATCCAGTGTAAAAAAAGATTAAAAAAGTTGAATTGAAGATTATATAAATTTATTTATTAAAGTTAATAATTATAATTATTTTTCAATAGATTAATACGAGCAGGTATAATCTATAATAAAACTTTAATAAACAGTCTTCCAATTTGAATCTGACATCATACACGCGACACTTTGCACATGGAACCTAACAAATCAAATTCAAAAATGTTATTTCATTATTACAAAGACAAAAATCTTAACACTAACTCTCTTCAGCTAAGTAAAGTTTATAAAAGTAGATAGAAACTTGGTGATTAAAGATTTTAAATATTACACAGATTGTCAAAATCTATTAAGAAGAACAAGTTTTAGGTGCTATTGTGACCGTTTCAAAATTTCCCACCTACTTTTATTATTATAAGGTTAACACGTGCGTTTCTATGAATTTCTACATTAATAAAATGAATAAATTACTACTTTAATATTAATTGGAATATAAAATCGATCTAGCAGTAGCGTTAATTTTTAATCGGTAACTGGAATATTACGACTTTTTCGTAATAACACAGCATGTCATTAAGTTGTCTTTATTTTAATCATTATGTAATATATTATTTGAGGTTTTCTAATTTCAAATTGGTCTATTAAATCTTGAGCGTTAAAAGAATGGATTGGAAGTTCAAAATATTTTTAGTTACATTTTCTCATTCTCAAGTGCACTAACTTAAAATTACGAATAATCATTTACATGAACAAATGAACAGGTAAAAATAATGTATATTACACATTTATGTCGTCATTTTTAAAGTATTCCATCTAGTTTCGTTTTCAATTTTCTGAGCCAGTAAAATTATGAGAGGTTCCGTTCATCATGTTACGATGATAAGAAACTTTACTACGTATAGATACGTATTAAATTTTGGAACTTTTGATCAATATGTTTTTTTGGTCTAAAATTAATATATTTTCAGGTTTAAAGGAATGATTTTTTGTTTCTATATTATTTTTGTTTAATTTCACACAATTACTGTTTCTAGCAGCCAGCGGATTAGTTAGACATTATGCTCCTTGTTAAGATACTTCGTTCTTTACTTTGGTCTTAGATATTTTATTCTCTAGCTCAAGTCGGAAAAATAAAACTAATTTAGTTTTATATACTTTGGATTAATTCCCCTCTAGTGAATATCGAACCCTCAACCATCATGATTATAGACAGAAATTATCCCATTGTACTATTACATATTTATATATTTTACAGTAAAATTTACATACAAAAGTACACTATAAGTATATTTTAAGTATTGTGTTCCATTTTATTTTGACTTTATCCTGTACGAGAAGTAACTAATACATTCAGTATATAACGTCGTACAAAATTAGAACTAAATTTAAAGGTTGTCGCAATCCCTTAATGGTCACGAATTATGAGATCTATGGGTAATTCACATTACATAAAAGGTTATCACTTAAGTACGTGTATAATTCCCATTTAGATTCCTTTAAACAAGCGAACAATATGAAATAAGCTTGTGACATTTTACATTGTTTAATTTAATTTGCTAAGCGCTGGAGAGATATTCTATTTAGCCAGAGTTTGGGCAAAATATGCGGAGCTACTTACGCCAACCTTTGGTAGTTGCAGCGAAGAAGAAGAAGTGCTCATTTACGACACAACTCGTTGTTATATGGAAATGGCTTTTGTATTATGTGTGGTAAAATATACGAGTACATATTATTAATACTTTTATTTTCGAATAACAATGAAACGAATATTCGATTTGTCATGTTTTAATCAGATACTGAATGGGCAATTTGAAAAATAACTAGGTTTGGTGAAATAAATATTATTGAGGCACAAAAATAAAGAATGGGACGGATCAAAATCAAAACATATATAATAAAAGCATATAAATAATTAATTTAAACTTGTTTTATATTGCAAAAATTCAAAAAAACGCTTAGACTATAGATGAATAAATTTGGGCGGGAACGTATATAAATCTTTCATACATTATTTATCTATGAAAATAATGAATGAAAATGTCGCAATTTACATCAACGACTTGTCTGCAAATAATTAAAAACTACAAATTTTCCTTTTTTTTTGGCTACAAATTTTAGCTATTTTTTTATTTTTTAAAAGCACGATAACACTTTAGATAAGGCAATAAATTTTATAATAAACCAAAGTTAATTAACAAAACCTTAATGTCGTAAAGTAATTTTATTGTATATAAAGCGTTTTAATACATAAGTAGTTTAATCTCAAAAGTTGTTTTTGAAAAAAATATTTGTAAATGAAAAGATTACTTTGTTCTTATGTATATTTTATATAAAACGTTGAAATAATCGAATAATCTGTATACAAAGCTTTAATTTTAACCATACTTCATATTAAATAAGGACTTGCGTATTTAAAAAACTAAAAAAAAATGTTCTATTTTTATATCAAGCAATTTTATTGTATTTGTTTAAAGCGTCAACATTTAGAATTATTCATATTGAAGCTTAGATGGCGAGTGGTAATACAGCAGCTTAAATTTTTCAGTATATATTGCATTATTTAGGCTATTTCAAAATTTATTTTAAAATGTAACTCTTTTTAACTTGTTTAAAGTTAACTTGTTTAAAGTAATGCTTACCATAATCACTCAAATGGTCTCCCTGTGCCGGGTCTCTTTTGATGATAACGTGTCCGGCGCCTCTTAGAGCCTGTTGAAGTTGTTCTTGTTCAATTTTTCTTCTCTTTACTAAAAAAAGACATAACGTATTTAATTATTCTACTTAGTATGTAAATCAATGATTATTTCTATTACAGCATAAATGGACGTGTCAGTATCATGTCAGTCAGTCACAATTAAATTTCAGGGCTACTATTTTTATTTACAATACACGTGGATATCATCAATCTGGTTAGATAAATATGGCGTTAAGTGATGATATAGTGCACACATATATATATATATATATATATATATATATATAGGCAGTGGGCATAGGTAGTAAGAGAGAACACAGAGAGAAAAAGTGTCAAGACGTTCCATTCTTTAATATCGGCCTGAAATCGGAAAATTCAACGCTGTGTTTTGTCCTACCAAAGCGAGAAAATGAAAATGATCTTAATTTAAACATTATAAGGTTGGTAATATAATCTGGTATATAATGTTTGTAAAATAGATATAAGTAGTAAGAAGATGACTTATTATAACATTTTGGTTATCCTGTAATATTCAGGACATTACTAATATTAATAAAAAAATATTAAAATGCACGTGATCATGCTTCTAAAAATGCACGCGTTGTGTGATTTTATTTTACATATTTAAAAGATTTAAATAAATAAATTTAAAGCTTTATTTAATGATATATTTTTATCTATACAGGAAGTTAATAAAATATTTTAAATGCGAAGTAGCTAAAAGGCGGCACAGCTCATTTCAAAACGATAAATATTCACTAATTCACAGACAAAAGCTACAATTTACTCATATGTACTATATATATTTAAAAAAAACAGTGATTACAAAATTGTTAGATAGATTTTTTTATTTTGATTAAATAATACGTTAACAGTGCCGTAGCAACTTGTTCCTATCTAAAGTTCTTTAATATGATTAGTTTCTTTTTTACAACAAATGTAGTTATGATCACGTATAATTTTTTATTATCATTGGCCATTTAAATATCTTCCATCAAAACTTTTATTCAACCAGATTTGACGCCACTCAACACACAATGTATCGAATGTCTCGAAGCAGTGTACGGAGTGTCTTGACACTAGGTACTTTCTGTTTACATGATATGTATACACGATTTATTTATGCCGCATTAATTAGTCATTGGAAAATATTATCAGATTATTTTTATATTTTCATATACAATTAAAACTGACTTTGCCTCTTTGCAGAAGACAATCAATAAATTTTAGATTTACTAATATAATAAGATTTATTGGTAAGTGTGAAAAAAAATTAAAATTATTAAAATCATTTTAATTACTAATTGGAGTTTAAAATAATTATTTATGTCGATTTTTTTATTTTCTGATTAGTTAAGTTTGTAATTATTTTGTTTGTATTTGGTAGAAAAGGGTTGTCGGATAGTCGAAGCGAGCGTTAAAAATACACTTGGATCGTAAGCTGTAGGAACTGGCCTGACGCCTCTTTCCGCAACGCAATTGGCTCGTCACTTACACGGTGAAAGAATCTTCTTTACTTCAGATATGTTATTAAGTATTGATACTTGTTATTTAAGTATGCCATTTAGTACTACGTATATGTTATGTGACTTTTTGATATTATACATTTCCACTCATCATCACGCTCAGCCCGCTTATCGTTGTGAGGCGGCGATAGTGGTTTTAACACTAATATTTTAATTATACCTTAATTCTTAATAATTCTAAAAGAAATCAAGTATTTAATAGTAATAAAATCTTACCAAGAGGGAGGCCAGTGTCTATGGAGACCATATCGTTCATACTTCGTGGGTCCATGAACATTTCATCGTCTGGCGCCGTCATGGAGTCTGGGATGGGGCGTATCACCAGATCATGGCCGATTGATCCTTCCTGTTAGAAATAATTATTTTATATAAAACTGCTCAATCTAATGTGTACAATTAAAATTAATATTTCAATATTTAGTATATAAATTGATGTAGGACTGAGGACATATTGGCACAGTTCAGAAGCTTCTAATTATATAGGTAATAAGTTTTATATTATCGTGTCTTCCACGTTTCCATACTGCGTTTGATACTATCAGCCAACATTTGTATTATCTTTGGGCCGGAGTAATGTACTTATGCCAGCATATTAGTAAGTTTCTGTTTCACTTTAATCAGAAAATACATAAAAAATACGTTATTTGTAAAGTATATGATCGCGATCGTTCTGTTCAGTAGGAAAGTTTGTAAATTTGATGGTGACGTGAAAGCTGCTTATTAATACCATGGTTGTGGATTCAATTTTCACGTAGGAGGATAATTATATCTAAATGATTTTCATTTTGTAAGACAATGGGTTTCGTCATTTAACATGGTATATTTCGAACTATAACGGAAAATAGAGGATGGAGTATTTTAAAATTAATTTTTTTCTGCCTACCCTGCAAAATAAAAAAAAAACATCATAATTTTTTTACGTATAAAAATATCTCAAGACGCAAACTGCAGTATGTAGGTACATATGATATGATAAGTGATGTTTAAGTATATTTTCCCGTCAATTGTGCGCAATCGACCTTAGTCTACTTGCAAGTCTATTGTTTGACTGATTGTATGTTTATATTGTTTGAAGTGAAGCGTGAGGTACCTTTGAAATGATGTTTAATAAAGAAAACCGACCCTGGCTTATTTGGTATATAATTTCCATCTTAAAATTATTAGCTTTTTTCTTTTCATCTTTTGTCTAGAGGATTCTTGGTCTAATTTGTACTAGGACCAATAATCTCTATTATTTTCTGACATATGAAAACAAAAATTGCATAATTTGATATATTATAAGTATTAGGTAACAGTTCCATTAAAAATGGGGTTAATATACCCCTTTAATAAAAAACATCTGTTTTTTGAATATTAATGATTGAATAAATCTGTAAATTTCCTTTTACATAAACGCAGATAATTGCCTATTTAGTTATGATAACGAAACTGCTCGAATTTTTTTTAACATAGTTTAATTGTACACAACTTAATGCGTTGATTGTAGTTTTTAATTCTACTCAGTGGAATGACGAAAAGCTCGATTTTAAGTATCTATAAAATAGAAAAGAAAAGAAGATAGTAACTTAGAATATCAAAATGTATAAGATATGTAATAATACAATATATTCGATTATTGGTCAGTATGTGGAAAGTTTTTCTAATTTTCTTATTTTTAAATATTTGTAATAAAATATATTTCTTGTTGATTATAAAAATGATATTTGTGATGAAATTAGGCTTAATTACGGTATTTTTTAATTAATATTACTTAAATATCTACAAATACGATTACGAAATTAACAATATATTTGCGGAAACTAGAATGTAAACCGTGTATATACCTAAATATAATAAAATGCAAACCAGTCGTTATAAATCGCAGTATGCTTGTCAAGACTTATGAAGCGTTGATTTAAAATTGCAAATAAACGAGATGAATACCAAATTCAAAATATACATTAATTAATTTTAAAATATCATTTTTATAATGTTGCCACATTATAAGTTTACCATCGATACGGCTATATTCATTTTGAATTATTCTAGTTTTAGTTTCTGGTTTGTTAATGTGACAACGTTTTTTTTAACTGTTTTAATTATTTTATTTATTACCTTTCAATTTAACTCTATCTGTAACTCATTTATTTTAATTAGAAACAGCTTGTAATTTATTAAAATTTCTCGTATAAGAATGATTTCATAACAATAAAAATATAATCTATATTTTATGTAAATTACAAACGTTGCTATGGAGATTAGAACTTAGTGAAATAATAAAATGAAAACAAAAATTACTATTATATTATGTATTTAAAAAAATCTAAAGATTTTTACTTAATGAACATAATAAATAGTGTGGGTTTTTGGATTTTCTTTTAATTACCTATTAGTTATTCCTATAATTTAATTGTCCTCAATTAAATTAAGAAACGTTTTATTTTTAAATTTATTATAAAAAGATTTTCATTGATAACTTATTATAAACCTGATTATTTTAATTTATTTATTATTTTTCAATATATTTTAACGTGTATAATGTCACTTTGTCAATTGTCAATGTCAAAAATTTATTTAATTAATTTACTTTCAACGAGTTATTTAAAAAATTGGTTTTCTATATTTTTTCTCTATGTAAACTTTATGTATGTAAATTTTCACGCTGCTCTGTCCGCATATTCTTCTAAAAACCGCAGAAAGGTAATTATTTTAAAATTATTTTAACGGTAAGAAAATGTCTTGACACTAGGTTCTATCTGACTATCCTATGCTTTGCGTAAGGAGCAAACACATATTTTTTAATCAAGTAACTATACTTATATTTTTAACATTTAATAATATATAACTTTTGCGTTCAGTATAAAAGCTCAGGTCTAGATGTCAGGCACGTACCAATGTCATACCATATCGCATTCGAGTCATACGTGACCAAGGTGGGTTATCCCAGGACTCCATTATTGTACACGTAAATTTATAAATATTTATATATAAAATTATCTTTATATATATCTGTTCACTTTAAATATAAAATAGTTTTTGAGATTTTACTGTATCCTATAAGTTAAGTGTATATTCTATGTTTCTATTAAAAGATATTAATGTAGAAAAATATTTTGAAAAAAAAATCAATATTATTTTGTCAACTAAATTAAAAGAATTGACATATTTTTTTTTGCCTTTTATCCCGTATAGCATGGTACCACAACCCACAACTAATCGTGTTGTAAACTCTGTCCTAATGCGCCACCATTTGCCAGTTGTAATATTCACGATTAAAATAAATTAAATTAGAAATCAAAATCAATTTATAATTTGATACGGAAAAATTATGATAATTATAATTATAATATTTTAATACATAAATAGAAATTTGATCCCTTGATTTTAACGAATAACTATATATTATACATATATATTTTGTTGTAGACCCGCTGGAGTCAGGCAGTTTGTATGTTAATTTTATTTGGAAAACGCTACTTAGAATGTATTTTATTGCTGAAGTTCAAAGTATGTGACCTGCCAAGGACGTAAGAACAAAAAATATTGAGAAACTCAACATGTATCTATTTTTATTTTTGTTTATGTAATAGAAAAGTAGCCACTTTTTTAAAACTTTATTGTTTAAATAGTATTACTTCACCAGAGACCAGTTTGTATAGCGAAGATACTGATGCGAAGTGGTGACCTTAGCCCATGGATATTTTACAACATAAAGAGTTGTTGATGCGTTGCCGGTCTATGGATGGAAATAAAAGGAAACAATGTAGAGTCCTCCGCAGCCAGACCTATCGGAACCACTACAGTCTGAGGAAAAGGATAGGATATGCATAGTAAAAGCTGGCTTACATGACATTGAACCGGAACACATCATCAGATTTTAGGCGCATCCTTTTTGTCATGATAATAGTCGCGAGTCGGAGGAATAACCTCTTACCACCGAATGACTGGGATATCGGTCTCTTACGGGACGCTACCTAGTAAAGAAGGGGAATTGTATTTTACCCCGTCCCCTCACAAAATAAAATCAGAAAATGTTAGTTTTTAATTCACACAGACGATAAGTGCAGAAATTTACAAATGGACAGAGCTTTGTGACCTATTATTAGCATTCAAAAGTTGGCAAAAATTCAAAGACTAAAGACTAAAAAATAGCAGCTATGAACAGAGAGGAATCGAGTAGTCTTAGGGAAGGCTTGAGCCCATGAACGACTATTGGTGATGTTTGTAACATTGTGTTACCAATTTACGTCCTTAATATAATTGAAAGATTTACAAGTTTCAACTAAAGAGATACGAGAAAACCTTCGTTGATCTTTCAGAATAAGGCGTGAATGATACTGGAAGAAGATCACGTGAAAGTTATGAGGTTCCTTGGCATGTATGTTCAAGTATTGGATCTGAATAAAAGTAGTTTTCTAAGATCATAGTATAGATATTAAATTAGACATTTATATTTGAACTCACCACCACTAGTTTTCCATGCTTTGGATGTCTTCTAATAAGAAGAGCAGCACCGTTTTCGTCATCCTGGTACAGATCCCCAATCTCCTCGCTGTCATCCTGCAAATAATTAGCACGATTAAAACGCCAGTTACAACACAATTAAAAAATTCAATATTAAGAATGGGGACTCCCTGAAGGACACAAATAAAGAGGTTTTTCATATTAATATAAGTTTTTTATTTCATTTAAATTAAATTAAAAAGGCCACCAGTCTGTGTTCACGACTAATATTATTATAAGACGCAATATTAATTTTGTTTATATCAGAATTTATGAGTATTAAAAAAATGTTATTTAAATATAATAATTAATAGAAGTCGTAAAATTTATGACTTAACAAGTATATATTTATTATTATGTTATGATTCATGTATTGATTGATTTAAGATTTTTATTATTATCTATTTTATAAAACCGATGAATTTACAATTAAAAAAAAGAGTTGTTAGTATCACGTGTTATCAACAGCATCTATTTATGCTACATTTTGTTACAATAAAAGCTTCTAAATCCTAATATTATATGCAATATTATTGTTGTAATGATGTTTGTAAAAGGAAAATCGATATAGAAATAAATAAATTCACATTTGAATGAGTTTTAATCGATTCAATACACGTGTTGATACATTCTATTGCTTATTTTACCAATTATCGTCCATCACTAGTTTGTTTACACTTTACAGTGACTGTGGTTCAATTGACGTTATCTTAGATATTGATTTTCCTAAGTTTCTATACTTATAATAGTATTTAAGCTGATATTTCTTATTTTATATATGTAACCATATGGTTTGGAGTAAAAAGATTTTTTTTTATTCTATTCATTGTTTCTCACAGAAAGAACAGAGGGCTTAAAACTGAAGGCACATTATAACATATTTTATAAACACTCGAGGAATTATTCTATTATAAATTATTTTTAACTCACCGCGGCGTTTTGGTAAGACAAAGCGAAAGCGCGGCGGTGAGTTCGCCACTTAACACCCAATTTATCAAATTCGCGCGCAAAGTAGTCAGCGTAGTGTCTTGACATTAAGTGTCTCTGACTACCCTGCTATATGCGATAAAGCGTGAAGCTATAACAAACTATAACTTAAACTTAATTAAAGGCAAATTAAGACAAAAAAATATTTAAGATAGCATTGGTGATAATATTCGAGGGCGCTCTTTGTTTTTTTGTGCAACTTACACTATTAATTAGCAAATGAGTTGAAATGTAAGAAAATGTAATAATTAACTTCCGATAATATTCCGTATATATTTAATAATATTAACTGAGGAGGTAGTAGTTCACTCCTATAACACAGTAGCAGTGATACTAGAGGAAGATCATGAAAAAAGTATGATCCGTCCGATTAAATATGTAAAGAGGTTAATGATTTTGGGCGAGGCGAAAGAAATATAGTAGAGCACCGTAGCGTTTGGCGTTCCGTCCTACCGACTACCCGACTAGGAATAAAGTATGAAAGTATATTAATTTTAAGACATGGATATATTACAAATAAAATTTGTGTTTAAGATTTTATATTCTCTATATAAAATAAAATATATGTATATCGTATTGTTATAAGAAATAGGGCAACAATTCAATTGTTTTGTTATTCTGCTCCAAATGCATTAGTAATTAGCCGGCGAAGTGCATCTAAGGAATACTATTGACCGTAATGTCTCTAGCGTAAAGGTTTGTTGCTGTTTTATTCATAAAAATTGTAACTTTAAAAGGTTTTCAATTATTTTGTTGTTATAATATACTTCAAAAAATATTATTTCTCGCCATTGTAGTGTAGTGATAGCGTTTAACCAAACGAAATTGGTTGTGAGTTCGATACTCATTCGGAAGCCATTTTAACTGTTTTTGTCTCTGCCTTGGCAAGACAAAGGGCAGTGTTAAATTCCGCCACTCAACACGAAATCTTTCAAATTCGGGCGGAAAGTGGCAGAACGAGTGTCTTGGTACTATATTCCCTCTGATTACCCTGTTATATAAGATAAAGCGTGAGGCGTGAATAATAATAATTTTACATGCTCGTTATTTTTTTATTTCGTTATTGGCATCTCCATTTTTTTTAAATCATTAAAATATTAATAATTAAATCCTCCTAGCTCTACTTTCTAATATCCACCTTTATTGGTTAGCTTCTAATTCACATTTACATCGTTTTGACATTTGTAATAATATTTTTTTTAGGACCTCTATAAGAAGATTTTGCATGTCTTATCAGACTGCACCAATATGCACGTGCCTTAATAATTTTCAACAATGACCGGAAGTCGAATGAAGGTTGCATTCGTTTAATAAAGAATTAACATTAAATTGGCATCGTTGCATTGCTGGGTCCTCCCGCCTTATTAAGGAAAAGTCGTGTAATGAATGGAAATGCAGTATTTATTTTGACTGCATTGATGACCTAGGTAAGGTATACTTAAGTTAACCTTAAAGTCGAAATAAAATAAGATACATCAATGGCACTGATATTTTTTGGTTTTTACAATTTTTACACATTTTAAATGAAACAATTTGAACCGGATTAATTGTGTAGATTTTGATATTCGAAAATCAAACAGATATTGTACCTGTCACAAGACAGGAGAGCAGTCTGTTGCCAGATTGCTATAATGTGTTCGAAACGTCATGTTTTCAAATATGTATTTTCGAAAAGCAAAATATACGCGATTATTATTGAGTTGAAATGAAATTGAAAAAATGATAAAATTAAAAAAAATGAATTGATGATTATAGAAGATATTTTTTGATACAAAATATAGGTCGATATTTTTATATTTATAAAATATAAACATAAAAATATCGATGCCGGTAGTGGTGCAGTGGGACAACGTCCGACTATAAGCGCGATCGGTTGTGAGTTCGATCGCCAAGTGCGGCGTTGAGTTCCAACTCGAACTGTATATTATATAAAATATAATTTAATTATGTCACATTATACTTACTTTATGCAAATATTATATATATATATATATATATATATATATATATATATATATATATATATACATTAACATATGCATAAAGTAAGTATAATGTGACATAATTAAATTATATTTTATATAATATACAGTACAAGCATTCTAATTTGTGTCATTCTGCCGGAAATATTATAACGATTTAGCTCCTTGAAAATTGATATAGAGCTATATGACAGCACTATTTTTATATATCCTCTCTACTTTTGAAAGGAATATTAGATTTAGAATGATTTTTAATGACATATAAATTAATTAAAATTTAAGTCGGAAGGTGAACGCGGGTAACGAAGGCTACGCCTTTCCCAGTTGCAGTTCGGACACAGCTGTAATATGAGTCACGTCGTGGGAATATTTGTTTTAACCACGACTATATACAAGTCGCCAAATTCTATAACAATTGATTGGTGATTGTGATTAAATTATATATTAATACCTTTAGTTTAATGTTAATTTAATGTAAATGCGTAGGTGTCATATTTTCATATTGGGGTACCGCCACCTGTAATTTCTGGTAAATTTATCCATGAGTGAAATGATTGTGAGTATTCATGAGTGAGTGATTTTGTTATTAATTCTGCCAATCTCTTAGAAATATGCCGCGATAAAAGATTCATTAGCAGTTTTTTTTCATATTTTTCTTCACAATACAGGATAAAGGATCGTAACATATATGTAACAATAACATCAATAACAGAGACCATCGTAGTGCAGTTGGATAGCGTCCTGCTGTGAAAGCGATTAGATGTGGATTTGATTTCCACTTGGAGGAATAATTATATTTATAATTTATTTTCACTTCTTCGCTCTGGCAAGGCAAAACGCAGCGTTGAGTTCCTCACTGACACGCAATGTCTGAATCTCGGATAGAAACTACAATTTAACTGTTGTTTCTAACTACCCAGCGATGTATAGCTTGGTGCTGCAATATGTATATATTGCTATTACAGAGGCTATATTAAACCAATATATTCATATTCTAATTCACTATGTTGTTACGACAAAAGATTTTATTATATGGTTTATCAACTTATCAATTATGTTATGTATAAAGAATTAACTCTGGTAGAAAGTAGTTATCAAAAAGGAAAATTGTGTTTACACATATAACGCATACATGAGGTCGGTTATAACGCAGTGGGACAGTGTCTGACTGTAAACGCGATCGGTTATGGGTTTGCTTTCCACTCGGAGTATCTTGACACTAAGTACTTTCGTATACCCTGTTAAGCAGGATAAAAAATATAATACAAATATATCGTATATATAATTTCTTCTTTTTTTCGATATATTTCCTCCTTCAAAATACCTTACTATCAAAATAATTAAACTTGGAAGTATTGTAAGACGATGATCGTGATTGTACACACTTAAATTTGAACACTGCGGTCACAATACATCTTCCTATGACACTTAAAATCCCATCAAAATACTAACGATTCCGTGTATATGAATATATTGTGTAACACAGTAATAATTTATATACAAAAATAATTTTATCTAAAAAAAAACTTAGAAAAAATTGGCATTCTAAATTTATAGGAGTCTCTTAATTATTACATATCTTTTACTAGTTTAACGTGTTATTCCACACTATGGATTAGAAAACAATTTAGAAAACAGGGATAGGAATTTGAATGCAACGGAATTCCAACCCGAGTGTCTTGGTAACTGTCCAAGCGCTCTGACCGCTAAGAAATGCGTTCTACATCCCACTGCGTCGAATTTCTTATACGTTTGTTTAACTTATATATGATGTTAGCTTCTCTGTAGTATTACAGATCTATAGATAACTATGTCTTATCTATTAAAGTAAGTCTATTTAAGCAAGAGGTAATTTTTTTTTGATTTCACGTTTTATCCCTAGCGAGGTAGTAAGTGTCTTTAGTGATCGAATAAATAAAAATACCGTATATATAGACACTAAAAATTAAATTATAAATTGAAAAGACATAAACACTATAACTCTTTGCCATTGACGATGGTTATTGATTAATAATTTCTTGGGCATCTTAATCCAATAAGCTGCCTAATTCGTTCAATTGTAATAAGTTATAAATTTAAACACAAAATTTCAATAATAACTTTATAATATACAATCAAAATAAATCGTATCATAAAATATAAAAACTTTATATTCGCTAATTTCAAATAATTTTAAAGAAGCAAAATTTAAAAAAATATTGCCTGTAATAAACAGTAATATAAAAAAGACACTGCGATCACTGCTTTTTGTCCGAAACTTTGCGTGTTCAATTGACGGAACTTAACACCGAGCTTGGTTTAACCAGAGTGGAGATATTAAGATAATGTAAAAATATTAAAATTCCTATGAGCGGGAATCGAAGTCACAACCAATTGCGTTTACAATCAGGCACTGTTTCACTAAGTCACGGTGGCCTAGTAATATATCCAAACAAAATACAACACAACTTGTAAAGTTAAAACAACAACTCTTGTATCTCGTTCCATATATTACTCTATAGCAACAAGCTTTTATGCAAAGTTATTCAAATGTAATATTTAAATATATTAAAATTTTATAAGTCATCCTCTATTTGTAATACACGTGCACATCTACACCTAATATGACAGCAAACTATTATAATATGGGAAAAACATACACAACGTGACTTACAGATGGATCTTCAATAATTAGCTTACGGTGTTGTTTGTGAGTCGTTTTATTACGAATTAATTTTTATTTTCTTATCTCTTGTTTATGGGAACGTAGAGAAAATTTAATGTAAAATAACTACATTCAAACATTTTAGAAACATGCTTGCTGCGTTGATTGCTGAGCTGAACTCCGTGATTTCTCTCACCAGATAAGGACAAGAAACAGCTTGGACGCACATCCACGTTGAAAATTAAGATGTAAAATTAAGATGTAATACTAGTTTATGCGGGAATAAATGTTGTACGAAACTTTATATGATAGTGTTACACATACGGTATTTTAATGCTTATTCTATTAATTTATTGTTAGTGTTTTACGCTTTATCTCACATAGCAGGGTAGTCAGAGACAACATAGTATCAAGATAGTTCAGTTATTGCTTTCCACCCGAAACGAAAACATTATCTCGGCTTCTTGAGGGGAAAACTAAACGCCACGCTTTGTTTAACTAAAGCGGGAAAATAAAAGTAAATTATATTTCTGATCGTTTCTTTAAGTGGGAATCGAACCTGTAATTAATCGTGTTTACATTCAGACAGTACCCCACTGCGTTACGTTGACCAAATTATTATGCATGGCATTACATATAATGGCATGCTACACTCCCTTATATTATTTTTAACGTCATCTGTAAAATTTACATAACAAAATTTTCAGGGTACAATTGTTTTCCTTTTCATACTAACATAATGATTACCTTCAACAGATCATTGCGAGTTGGTTTATTGAGAAATCATAATTATGAATGATTATATTTAGAGACAAAGCGCGGCGTTGAGTTCCGCCACTCAACAAGAAATGTTTTGAATTTAACAGAAAACGAATTGCGGGTTGTTCTTTACTGTCTACCCTACTTTGCGGGATAAAAGCGTAAAGCTAAAAATCATTTTGTGGGAATATTTAATCTCCCTTAACTTTATCTTTTAATCTCCAGGTTAATCGCTTATTTCTTTTTATGTGGGTAACCTTAGTTTTAGGACCATCATCTTGAAGTATACACATTACGCGTTTAAACTTTGAAATGGGTTTGTTTAAGTATACGTATTGAAAAACAAGCTCGTTGACAATTAGCAGGTATCGACCACATTTTGTTTTGGGAATATCGTTTTGTTAATTATTGTTTTTTATGCCTTACGTTCCTAATATTTCTATTAACTAAATTGCAATAATGTTTACTTTATAATGATAAAATTAATTGGACTAAAAGAGTTTGATTAAAAGTCAGGTGATAAATTTAGTATAGTAGATAAGAAGAGGTGGCAATAGAACATTTTGACATAGTCTTGTTAAAACCTACGCACGCTTGCAATAAAACTCCTTGCGACCTTCATAGTAAGGTTGTATGCGAAAATACTTAAACGTACACAAAGTTAAGGTTACTATTTTATGAATACTGAATAAAAGTCACTTTATCGAGTTACGATTGTACTACTTGCTTTACGAGGAGTATCGTTAACTAGTTTTCACCCGTTACTTTGCATGCGCGAAATTTTTAACCTTTATTTAATAGTATTTCCCTTTACCAAACACGCTATATCCTGCACATTAACACAGTTCCATCTAGAGAGAAACTGACGTGAAATTAAAGAAGACACTCTTTTCATGGCCTTTTTTATGAATTCGAGACAATGTGTACTTTGCTACCGGCTGCTACAGCTTTTCTACTACCAGCTGCATCGAAATTCTTATACGCTTGTTACAACTTATTTATGTTGTTAGCATCTCTATAGAGAGAATTGTACGAACTTCTGCTACTTAAAGATTATTAAGAAACAATCGTTTAAAAATAATCTTTAAGTAATAGAAATTTGTAACAATCTCTCTACAGAGATGCTAGCAACATAAGTAAGTTGTAACAAACGTATAAGAATTTCGTCACAGCTGGTCGTAGAACGCATGGCTTAGCGGTCAGAGCGCTTGGACGGTCTCCAAGAGTCGCGAGTTCGAATCCTGCTGCGTTCTAATTTTTATACGATTTTTCAAAAATGTTTTCTAATGCTAAGTGTGGAATAACACTTTAAAAATAGTAAACTATTAAATATAATAAATAATACTTCCAAGTGGGAATAGCAGTCCACAACATTTACAGTCATACATTCTTCCACGGTACCATGATGGTCTCATTCTATTTCATTTTATTTTAATTATTGATTCTGGTATAAGTTTCAAGATAGATGATTTTCCGTAGTTATGACTCCAACTGATAATTGTAAAAACTCTTTACTCGTTGTCCCTATAGATCTTTCATCAAAAGTTCTTTTGCTTTTCTATATTCACAAAAAAAAACCTACATGCTATGCCATGTAAATCTTTGTTTTCTGCGTCCAGTACGTTTCTAAGTAAATTATCTATCTGTACTCAGTGACTAAAGAGGTGGATGTTGAACCCCTAACCAATAGAATTTACAATCAAATACTGTCCCACTGCGCCACGGTGGCCTCATACCAAATTTAAACTTTTATTATTCGAAGTCTGTTAGACAGTTAACATCACACGGCGCGACGTACTACGCACAAGCTATTCGATCGTCGTTCGTCAACACGCATGCAAATTACCTATATTATTTAAGTGAATAATTTAAATCTTAAACCACGAATGTTACTAATGTTATCGATAATAGAAGATATAATGTTCAAAATATAGCCATATAGTATCCATACTAAGCGTCAATATATCGATAAGTTTTTTTTTGTGGTGGAACTCAACGCTACACTTTGTCTTACCACTCCCCTGAGTGGGAATCGAGCCCACAACCGATCGTGTTAACAGTCTGAGGCAGTCCCACCGTCATGACCGGCCTCAATTAAGATACTATAGATATTAGATATATAATCAGCCTGCGATATTCGCCTAGCAGTCAAATTAATTTAATACCAATAAATATAACAAAGAAATATTTAGTATTAAAAACTAGTCTTTTATTAAGTTATTCTTAGATAACAAAAACAACAAGATAAGATTGATTTATGCTAATAACTTCAGGTATGACGTTATCGAGTTTACCACAACGTCGGTTAATTTGCGAAGTATTATAACATAATCTATACAAATAAATAAAATTGGAGTGTCTGTTTGTAATAATAAAATAATTGTTTTTTTCTAAATGCATATAGATAATATATATATCAAAAGTAATTGCTTAACATTTTTGTTTATCTGTCTGTTTCAGCTAATCTCTGGAACGGACCAAATTTGATGGGTGTTTCACTGGCATATAACTGACGTTCTAAAAACTTCATTTGACGACGCTATAAAAACGACTTTATTTAAAAAAATTGCAAGAATTGAACGGGTTAGCAACAATTTCAAGACAACCAAATTTAGAACATGTGGCTTAGTGGTAAGTGTACAGGAACAGTTTCCAAGAGACTCGTGTTGGAATTCAGCTTCATATTGATCCCAATTAGCGAGATTACATATGTGGAATGATTTTTATTTCTGGTGATGATGATGATTTAGCTTACAATATTAATACAAATTTTAGGTTAGGCACTAAATAATGCAACTAATTATAAATCCTAGACTCTCTTAGGAAATACATAGAGATGCTAAGGTCTCTACGATTTTCACAAGTCCAGTGAAATGTATAATAACTCATAAAAATGAAAAAAATACACTAAATAAATGTAAACAAAATGTATCGACCATGTATCCGTAGTATGTTTATAAAATAAAAAAAATTAGGTTGTTGAAGCATCTTTTGAATTTTTCTAAGCATATTAATTTTACAGACAATCACTTATCGCATAAGGGTACCATATTATTGTTTATAACATATTCAAATAAATATTATAATTTATTAATATTTGTATCTAAATTAAATCACTAAACAGATTTATGTAAATACATTATATATCCTTTACATGTGATTGTTAAATATATTGTGTTTTTTAGAGACGACTTTATGACTCAGTTAAAAGCGGACACGTTTCTTATTAAGGATTAAAATTAAGCTGTTTTTTTTGTACTGATATTAATAATACAATCGCATATCGATACCGGTAGTGCGATTCGCGACTCAACACAAATCTCATCACTATAGCCACTAGTTTCTCTCACACTATTTTTTAAAGCAAATCCTGCTAAAGATAGTGAAAATACTATATTAAAACAAAAAAAAATATTTCCACTGGTTTTTTCGAGATGTTTGTAGCTTTTATATGACGAACAACACTGACAATTTTATGTTAATAACTGACAATAAGTCAAAATAAGGAAATAAAACGTAAACTATACAACTATAATAAAGGTAAAAATTACGTATTTCAGTGCTTGACTATATCTCTACATTAGATAAGGCAACGTGGGAAGACGAAACGCTTTCACCCAGCGGCGTACGAGTAATTTTTTGCATGCCTCAAGAACAATCGCATACACAGCCCCTAACGCAAATTATATTGTTCATACAAAATTCTCTTTTACTCCCATAGCTATTAGATAAAAATTCCATTTTATAATAAGAAACAACAAAATCGATTGTACTGTTGTTTCTTGGGTACAGTTTCGCTTTTCTCTATTGATAGAATATGGGTTATATACAAGTATGTATATGGGGAAAATAGGTTTCCAATTCTATTAAAAGTGAAAATAGGTTTCTATATTATCAATTAAACGATAGAAATCCATGTGAATATTTAAGTTTTAAATTCCAGTAGAATTACTTGATGATATCGACAGAAAGATGTCTTGACATATATATACGTATATACGTGTAGATAATAGTCTGAAACTGTCTTGTGTGGCTTTATATTATTTGAG
Organism: Dryadula phaetusa; assembly: GCA_032432895.1. Classification (NCBI taxonomy): domain Eukaryota; kingdom Metazoa; phylum Arthropoda; class Insecta; order Lepidoptera; family Nymphalidae; genus Dryadula; species Dryadula phaetusa. The sequence continues at coordinate 594,464 of JAOYRS010000078.1, forward strand.
AAATATTTATTTACAATAGTTTAGGGACCCTAGTGCCGCAATAAGATCTGACTGACTTGAGTAAGGATGTTTTTATATAGTCGAAAAGTGGAATAGAGTTTTGTACTTTTCCACCTAACTTATATGATGTAAGATTAAAACCTACACTATCCCAGCTCAACAAACACCTTTTATAATAATAATATTAAATATCGTTATATTAATATCGTTATATTAAATATAAGTATATTATATTCAAGTACTTACAGTGTTCATCTCTTCGTAGTCGACACCATGGGGTTGCGACTCATTTGTCAGCGCTCGCCACATTTTCAAGCCATCTTTCTTTACAAGACCCTCCTGTTTCCTGAGCACCAACTTGAGCTGTTTCCCAAAAGCTTCCAATTCGATTCTATGTACATCATCTTCTTGGTCTTCTACAGCATGCTCCTTATCGCCGTCATTTACACTATCACTAGAACTTGACACATTAAACTGCAGATGCACTGTATTATTTTGGTCACGTAAAATATCAACATCCTTGATATACTCCTTCGATTTAACATACATTTCATCGTTTAAAAGCGATGGTGCTGGCTTTGAGATCTTTTCATGGGGCACCTTCCCACTGCTGGCCGATTGGGAGTGGGAATTAGATGGGTGTGATACTGCAATATTCCGCCTGGAGAGGTGGTGGGTGAGATGGACTAAGTGGTATTTTGGTACGCTACTATGGTGTTCTACGTGAAAGACACTCCGTAACTCATCTGGTGTCATATGCTCGTGAATCTGTAACAAAAGAAAACAAATAGCATAAGATTTTTTTTCTTGATATATTAAAAAGTAGGCTGACTAATTCACTTAAATGTAAAAACAAATACAGCGTTGAATTTCTCCACTCAACATACTATGTCCTATTTTTTGACAAAAAATGGTATTTTAACACTAAGTTCTTCTCGACTATCCTCTTAAGTAGGAAAGAACATGAACTACCTTTTTCATTGTTTTTTGATTTAACAATGAAATAAAACAGGAAAAACAACATTTCTTGAGCAATATTTCTTTCTATTAAACAAATTATGAAGAAATATATTATTATTTATTATTTTCAATTATTTAAACAAGTTTAATATATTATTTCAATACATCCGCATCGGTGCGACTTGGTCGAAATGTCATCGATGGACTCGAAAGCCTTGGCTTCGGTCAGCAGTACCCTATAGACACGTTATATGGTGATTAATTGAAACTGTGGGAATAGGTATTCTGAGCATGTTTTACTTTAGTATAATACCAAAATTTTAATAATATTCGAAAAAGGATTTGTGTAGAAAAATACTACAAGGTACCCAAAAAATCTAAGATCATTTATTAATGATTTGATAGATAATTGATTAATTTTGGAATACTTGAAAGTCTTTGCTTGGTTTGTATTATAAAGACATTAAATTGTTAGAAAAGGTTCTAAATGTTTATGTATTAAAAATTTTTAAATTTTTTACTAATTTGCTGGTATTTTATTAACATTTTTTGTTTAGATTTTTATGATATATCTATTTTAATATAAATAATATTATTTAGCAAGATAACAAAATAATTTTAAATGCTTTACATAGACTTTTATCATATTTATTCAAACATTTTTAAATTACAACAAAGTAGAGGTCTGATAACGAACATCAGTAGTAATCCCAACGCCGGAAGTATGTAAGGATGACAAGTTATGTAGATCAACTGGAGTAGGATAACGTAACTTTGCACATGTAGTGTATTGGATATATAAATAAAGATTATTCTAAAATAGTCATAAATATCTTCGAAATAAATATCAAATTTGCTTGTAAATGCAATGACAATAAATCAACGCTTAAGACGTATGTATATCAACAATATCATAACTCTTTATAGGATTTTAGATCTTAATACATTCTAATAATATCTATAAAAGCAAGTTACATTTTGTCATTTGTTTCATAGGTATAGTATTAGTGGGTGGCCTCGATAACTGATCTAGTTATTATGTAATGTAACGTGTTATAGTAGGCCTAAAGAAAGCAATTTACCTGTGTAGGGCATGATGTAATTATCATTTCCTGATTAAACTTTTGTTTCATGTATTAATAGAGAAATATCTTTAATATTTCAGGAATATACCTTGCGAGTGCTGTGTATAACAAATGAGGATGCCCAAAAAGACATGTAAGAAGAGATTAATGACTATGGATGAGACGAAAGAAATATGTAAGAACCGTAGCGTTTGGCACTTAGTTCTCTTTGACTACCCCACTAGGTACTAAAATAACGTGACTAAAATAAAATTTTCTTTCTTAATAAGTTTATATCAAGCGCTTATAAAATAATAAACAAAAATTCATTACGAATTCAGTCCAAAATATACAATATTAATGAATAACGGAAGCAAACAATCTATATATTACTACTTTTCTGACAGGAAGTGGACTGGATTTCACCTTTGCCCTTTTCAGGTTGTAAACAGCACGATTTTAGTGCATGCCTTAGCATTCGCCTCGGGTCACTTGGTCAAACTATTTTAGGAAACATTATTGATTAGATCACGAAAATATCGCGGGAAATATTATTAAGAATTGGAATAAATTAGATGGTAACAATAAATGATCTAAATAAATTACTATTTGTTATAAAAAATGATATTTATAAAATATTGCAGGAAATAATTTCCGTAATTTTTACAAATTTAAAATGAAACTATTTTTAACAGATTAATCGCGTTTGTTTTGGTATTAGAAAATATATTTTTCGAAACTTGACGTTTTTAACTCTTTTTACAGTAGTCCGTGGTCACAGGTAGACACGGGTCGTGGACTACTGTGGAGTGTTCGACATGTTAGGTTTTGAAAAATGTATTTTTGAATACCTAAATATACGCGATTATTCCGTTTAAAATACTTTCATTTAAAATTGCAGGAAATATTTTGTTTTTCCTAAACGTAATCGTTGTCATTTTAAACAAAATGTAACAACCATTTTCATATCCTTATTGTAAATTAGGAACTTGGATATACTTTATTTATCTAAAATGAGGTTACATGATCTATATGAGGCTACTCATATATTAGCGTTTCTATGTAACAAAAATTTGCATAATTAGTAAAAAAAATGACTTTGTGTGCAAATAGAAAAATACTGTAGCGTTTTCTATAAAATAATCATTTGTAACTCGGTTATCTAACCTTTGTTTGACATACCTTTATAGTTATAAAGGTATGTCAAATAATTGATAATCCGCAATAAATTTCACTTAATTGTTCATTATGTATACATATTCATTGATAAAAAGACGAGCTAAATAAAAATAACTCACTTCAAGGTGTCTTTATTATTAGTCAAAATCAATTATATTTTCTCTTACTATATACTACAAATTTTAATGTTTTGTAATACATTCTTGAGAGACTTTTATCACTTGTCAGCACGTCAATCTTTACTCAACGTTTAATTCTAAACTTAAAGCTTTCTATACACGACCTTCCTTTTCGTGACTCATTTGCAACAACACTAAACCATGTCTCCGAGTCACGCAATTTAACATTCCACACTAATTCAACGCTGATTATTTATTTATTTTAAATCTTAGGTCATTTTAGTTTTGCCTAATTTATCAAAAACCGCCAAGAAAAATTTCTCAGTTTTCTTTAAAAGGAATTAAAATTTCGAAAATAACAAAAATTGTTGGTCTATCGTAATCTCTATCAAGAACTATACAAAATAGAATTATTTTAATTTTATTTTGAATATTACATAAAGTGAAGTTTTATTAAAATATACGCAGTTATTACATTACTGACGTCGTCAATACAGCAGTATAAATATCCAAGCAAAAGTCCACCCTTTGATCCAAAAAATAGAGTTCAAAGTATAATAAAAAATTATATAATGTGGCCTTTATAGGTCACAAGCTCCACATTCCCATAAGTGAATGGTGTTGTATAGAATTCGCATATTACTGTATTGTTTAAAAGAATTGTTGTGGAAGAACAAAGCGATGTCAGATGTCATATACTAAGATGTAAGTATAACAAACTGACATATTATCTAAACGATCTAAGTTAAAAAAAAATGCGTATGTCGCAATAATTTTGTAAGACTTTGGTTAGCTTCTAATGTTTTGTAAATCAGAATACAATGTATTAAATTATATAGTTTGAAAGATATATAATTAGACAGATATATGTTTGTGAAGATGGTTGTTTTTTACTATTTACCGCATATACTTCTGAACGGGTCTTTGATGAATTTTAACAGTAACATCAACTGAACACAGGTAAACTAAAATTTATAAATATTTTTATATCAATAGATCATACGTAAATAATGAAATAAAAAAAAACAGAGATATGCATTTTTTAATTATTTAGAGCATAACATTAAAATAGGTCCTTATTCATACAAATTATTTCCCTTTTGTTTATCTAAATTCAGAATAATGTTTGAACAATACCTTACATAACAACTTTCTTGTTTGCTACAAGAATATCGTACTCTAGTTAAAACGGGAAATTAGGTAATCTATACTTTATGATTCAATCTGATACGTAATCAATTGACAGTTAAAGAAATTACACAGATACTATGTTTATTACAGATAATTACACAGAAAATATGTAATGACATATGACATATGTTATTACATATTTTATAAACAACATTACTGATGATATTTTACTTACTTAATTTTTATTTAATATTTAACAACGTATAGACGAAGTTAGAACTTGTATATATATATATATATATATATATATATGTGTGTGTGTATATATATATATATATATATATATATAAAAGACGAATGCCATCTCAGTCTACCTGTGACCACAGTAGTTCATTTAAATTTTATACAATTCATATTTATTATAGACAAATAATCCTATATTAATAAATGTATTTATTAATTATTTTTTATAGAATGTTATAGTCCTCTATAGTCAATATTATCTAACTATAAACTAAATAAATATAGTTAACTAGCAACGTATCAATTCGTTTATGAAATAATTCATTAGATTGTATGCAATGCACTGAAATATGTTTTATACTCAATATAAAAATATAAATTACCTTGTGTCCAATTGGTTACAGCTGAAACCAAGTCACTATCAAGTATATTATTATGAATACAACAATCATATTATATAGACTTATTTCCTTTTTTTAATATGACCATAGGGGTCAAAAATAATAGCGAACAATGCCGAGAAAACCAGGAAATTGAAATGACCTTAATTATTTTGCGACAATTCGGAAGTCAGTTTATTTTTAGGTAGTTAATATATTATGCTACTTTTTTATTATATTAATAAACAAAGCAGAAGAAAAAACGGTGTGTAAGGTAAGGAGTTTAGTCGTCATGGAACGATTATAGGGTTTAATTTCCACTTAAGAACCGCCACGGTCTGGTGCGGTAAAGGATATATATATATATATATATATATATATATATATATAATTGTTAATATTACTTGCAAAAGTCGCACGCTTGTTACTAAAGGTAAATAGCTCGTTGCTGCCGATAAATTAAAGGAAATAATTTTTTAATGAATAAATTCCGACACACGCAAATAGATTACAGTAATAATTGACATATCGAAGGCGAGAGTTTCATTAAACCAGGCCTTGGTTTTACAAATCCGTTGTTAGACGTAAGTGAACTTAATTGTGGTTACACTAACCCAGAAGTTGAACTAAAATCATTATGAATTTTATTTGGTTTACTTTTAGAGCTTCACGTAAATTTCATATTGCTGAATATTCAAAGGCAACCTAGTGTCAAACACCCATTGACTGCTTCCAGCCCAAAACTTGAGACATTGCGAAATTGTATGTTTCGTCTTAGAGACGGCACTTAACGTCTCGCATTGCCTTATCGTACGCTGTTGAATATTTTTGTATGAAACTAGTTATCTAGTGCTATTTTGTTAGTTTTCTACTCTGTTCTGGGTAGTTTTATCTGTAAAATGTTTTCATTTCTACTTTACTCTGTAAGGAGTATTACTTAATATATACAAAAATGATATTCACTTCAGGCAAAAGAAATCTTTATTAACTCAAACAAACAATATCAAATTATCAAAATGCTTTTTTCTTTTTATATTTATAAAAGATTTAGTAAGAAATGATCATAATTAATTTATAAAAGCTCATAAAATTGAACGTTTTAGTCTCAATCAAGTAAACTTAAGGAAAAATTGTCTTAAATATTTCAAATATATCTAATAACGTTTAATTACCGGATTTGTGTAAATAAAAAATACATACGACACAATGCTTGTTGATACAAGTTCAATGTAGTTAATGCTCAACAAAGAGTTACGTGTCAAGTTCAGCGAGAACAAGTGAAAAAAAATGAAAATTTTTAAACATTTTGTAGTTAAAAGTTGTTTCTAAAAAGAGTTACGAAAACCTTGAATTTCAGATTAATTTATCATCTATCTACATGATCTTATTAAAAGGTGTATGTAATAAAGTTTATATAGATAATCAACTCATTACATAATTTATTTTCAGTAGTTAATATTATTTAAGTTTACTTTGCGGTTTATACATTTTAAAACATAAATGCATCTTATCTTTAATTTATATAATACAATAGGTAACAACCGACGTAAAAATATACCTCTATGTAAAATATATATCTCTATGTAACTGCCTTATTTTTATTTATAGAATATCTTGACTTACCATAGGTTATTCTCAAGAGTGTTTTGATTTCCATCATTAAAAAAACCAAAAATGTTTTTAAGAAAAAAAATAAACATCTAATATTAATTACTCTATTAAATCTTTCAAAATTGACACATGATACAATTAAACAGACTTAGTTCTGGAAACAGTTGTACGAATTTCGTAAGCAATATATGCATATAATTTCCGACGTCTTTGTATTGCTAATAACTCAAGTTTTTTCACATAAACCCTGTAATTTGAACGTCCGCCATTCCGATAGCCTTGTGAGTTACAAAACTTTTACATCACAAAAACTTAGTTGATTCTTGATTTCATTTTTATTTTTAGCTGTACCTAACATATGAGCATACATGCATTAGATGATTCGTAAAATAAATATGCTACATAGAAAAGTAGTAATTTTATTGAAAATAAATAAATGATGTTCATATAAATACTGAGGCCGGTTGTGGTGTGTGACTGTAAACGCAATCGGTTGTGGGTTTGATTCCTAAAAGTGGATGTGATTAAATTTAAATTATTTTCCCTTTCTCGCTCTAAGACAACCTTGGGTTCCACCACTCAACACGCTGTCTCGAATTCGGCGGAAAGCGAAGTATGGAGTGTCTTGGATCTAAGTATTTTCTGTTTATCCCGCTATGTGAGATAAAACCGTGAAGCTAAAAAAATTTTATTTTTTGTTGTAAAATTCAAATAGGTACGAACGATAGATCTTTAATATATCTGACGTGAAAAATACCATATTTAAATTCAACTAAACTTTTTAAGCTGCGACTTAAGAATAATATTATAATAAATTATTATTTATAACATTAGGCTGTTGACCACTTCGTCTTTGCTCGGATGACAGCAAAACTGGCACGATAGCTGACATTCGATGTGCCTCCATCTTAAGTTGGCCGCCATGTTGTGACCTTGCTCCAGAAACGCACCGGTTTTGTAATGCGTTGGTGGGAAAATTCGTTCATCTATCGATTATTACGATATCAATAATATTTATGGGCGGTTTTGGACTAAAAGTAAAAACAAACACACCATCATAGTCATAATGAATGTTTAAACTTTTTATCATATTTTTTAACGGCTTCAAAGAAGGAGGTTATCAGTTTGACATGTAATATTGTTGGAATTGAATAGTATTTAAGTGTGATGAACAATTTAGGCTTCCAAGCATGTGGGCTTAATATTTTACTATTTTTAAAGAGTTATTCCATACTTAGGATTAGAAAACATTTTTGAAAAAAACGTATAAAATTTGAACGCAGCGGGATACAAACCCGCGCCTCTTAGGTACGCCGTCCTGTCCTGTCCTGACATGTGTGTTTAATTTAGTAAAGGTATTTTTGTGTGTTTGTTTACAAATTTCTCTGAAACTAAAAGTCATATCGAAATGATTCTTTTTAATTTAAGTTAGGAATTCTTTAACCTATGAAACGCTATTTTTTTATTAAAAACGGTCTTGTAATTTTTTCATTCATTGGTTAATATGAAGTTGGTTTAATTTTTTTTATAAATGATAACGTTTACTCGTTTAGTTAATTAGAAGTCGAGCCTTCTAAATATTGTGTCAAACTTAGATCAACGCTTATATTTACATTTAAAGTACCGTTTAATTTAAGAACAAAAAGTTGTTTTATCTATATATTAAAATGTATACTGAAAAATTAGTCAAATAAACATACCTAAGCCCTATCAATAAACTAATTTTAATAAATTAAATTAAATATATGTACATAAACTAATAGGTAGAATCTTAAAGATTATCTTATAAGATTATACCATCTATATAAATATTTTATTCTAACAAAACATGTCAAATATCATATTTTTCGAATTTTCGCAATACAGTTTGAAGCGAATATAAGTAATTAAAAATCTGAATGGGCGTAAAGATTGGTTGCTTGTTTGATTTCGTTATTGTTAAGAAACTTTCTACAAATAAAGTAACTATCTAATTCCTATAAATTATAAAGGAAATCAGCGTCTGACTGCAAACGCGATCGGTAGTGGGCTCGACCCCACTCGGAGGAGCTCTGGGGGATTCCTCGCTCTGGTAAGACAAAAGCGCGGCATGAAGTGCCACCACTTAACCCACAACCCACAATTCCGTGGAAAGCGAGTACGGAGTATCCTGACACTACTACTATAACTACTTTCTATCTACCTTTGGTACTTTCTGTTTTCTATGCGGGATAAAAGAGTGAAGTTAAAAATAAAACAAAAATCAAAAAACATTGAAATTGAGACCGTTAAAATGGTTTTTTTATGTAAATTTTATTATGAAAACAGTAATTTTTTGTAATAATGTAAAATACATTATAATTCAATACTTCTCGTATTTCAGAATTTTTAACACAAACTCAAAGCTTGATTTTCTTGAAATTTTGCGACGTATCACCATTACCTATTCATGCTATCAATTTATAATCATTTCGACTATAAGAAATATAGTATTCACTGATTGCTTAAATATAACCATATAAGATTCAATAGAATACAAAAACTAACATACGCCGGATATCCACTCGGTTAGTAATAAAAAGAAGTTGTTAAATACACCCTTATGTAGAACTAGAGCTACATACTTTAATATATTTGTGTTAATATCCGCTAATTACATTTTTCTTGTGTATCTAATACCTCCCTATATAATATAGAATTTAAGATGTGTTTTGGCTTCACGTTTTCATCCTACTTAGCAGATTAGACAGGTAGTAGTATCTAGTGTCAAGCTACTCCGTATTCACTCCGCTTTCATGGAATTGGTAGGAGGGAAAATTATGTAGACGAATTAAAACGATATACGGCGTACTTATGAATATAGAATTATAATTTATATAAAGAAGGACAATTCAGGAAGTCAATATTTTTTAAAATTATGTTTGACATAGACTTTTGTATAACTTTTGTTTAAGATGGGCGATAGCTTAATAGTTAGTCAATATAATAATAATTTTAAAAAAGAAATTATATAAAGGTGTGCAAAATAGTATTATTTACATAAAATTTAGGAGTGAGCGTAATGGTTGTGAGTTTGTGTACTATTTGAGAGAGATATCATATTTAAAATATTTTTATTTCGCTGGTCTTTTAAACAAAGAGAATTACGTTATTAAATAAGTAAAGTTTACATTTGGGCAGAAGGTACAGAACAATGTAATCTAAAAGGTGTATTTTAATAAAATATCAATGAACTTCAGTTAAGTGCAACGACAGTCGACACAGATTTGCATAAGTGCCTCCACTAATAAATGTTAAACAAAGTGCAATATTTGCACGTTGGTAACGGTTTAAGTAATATTTGTGAGTTATATTCATACTCCTAATAAAGAAAATAGCTGTTTTATTAAAATTTTAAAATTATTTGCGATTTATTTGTATTATTTATTGCCTTGAAAGCACAGTAGGGAAAATATTTATAAATAATTTAGAAGTAAGACACTAAAATGATTATATTTTTGTGTAGTTCTTTAGATAAGTATATTAGGTTCATGTTATGAAAACAGTATGTAGAAATCGTATTTAAGTCTAGTCATGCTTATCCTTTTGTTTTTTTAAATAAATGTTCTCAGTAGTCTTTATATAAAATTTAGTACTTAAATAATTATCTTAGTAGTTTTCAGTAATACTGAAGATGTTTAAAAACGTGTGAGCTTAACTTAAAGGAAAAAAAACAATTGTTTTTAAACAATAAATTGCAAATAACTATTGTCATAATTCTTTGTATATATTATATCTAATTCGTATTTGTACAAGATAGCTTTTGAACATGTTATTATTAATTAAAATTTAATTAAAAGTATGAAGCAAGTGTTTTAAAGAACATTTGACATTTGCCATTAAATGAATAAATATTGTTATGTTATAATAAAATTGTACAAATATTAAATAAATTTATTTGTTTTCCTCACTGTTTAACTTAACTTGAAACTTGATTAATTACTTAAGCTGGTGACATTAATTTTAGATTTATAAAAACGCTTCGCTGCCTTTTTACTTTGTTTGTGTGAACATTTAAACCCTTGATTATTTCCGTATTTACGAGTGTAAAAAATAAAATCTTGTTTTTTCTCAGTTACTTAGTGATAATGGTAGAAATTTAAACTTCTTTATAATTGATATTTAGAATATCGATTAAAATAAAAGTTAAATCAAGGAAATTATTTATGTTTTTATTTTTGAATATAAATTTAATATATTTCACTACAGTAGGTAATCATAAAGAAGTTTTGATATATCTTTATTCTTTTATTCATTTCATTAACCTTTGTATGAAATTTCAAACTTAAATATTAATCTTAAAGCACTTGAAACCATTATTTCTTTTCAATAATTAAAAAAAAATTAAACGTGTTAACGTTTATATATTTTTTATTGTTTTAGAACGCCACTTTGAACTTAAAACTGAAAGTAACTAAAAGTTGGCCTTGGTCGGTACATTTTGTAATTTTAATATTTGCTGCATATTTGTAGTATATCGTAAAATGGAAAACGGCTCTTATTATTTTTTAAATGCGTTACCTGCATCTTGCGGAGAGAATATACATTATAATTTTATATTAAACACTAACAATAAAATTATAAGATTCAACGTATTATTTTGACACTTGCGAGTGGCAAACTCAGCGTTGTTTCTTCAGAGCTGAAAAATTATAATAAATTTTAAATGTAACCATTTTTTTTGAGTGACTTTTAACACAACCAAACGCGTTTTAAGTCTGAATACCGCCCCACTGTGCCACGAGAGTCTGTACTATATGGCATTTAACACAATAATATATATGAATTATAAAAATAGCTATAAATGCAATTATGATAATATTATAATTGTAGCTAATTAATCGATTATTATTGTTAAGTGTAATAGTTTTATCATAATTTGATTTGCTATATAACTATATCTAAATGAATTTATCATTCGTAAATGTATATAAAATATCATTTGAAATCGTCTTTTCCGTAATGACGACGTAGAATTAGTTTGTCCCGTCAAGCAGAGCAGGAAAAGAAACATTCCGCTCTCTGCCTCCTACCAGAATTCGTGTTTTTTTTGTTAGGTAGCAGATCTCAACGTTTTATTTGTTTCACCAGAGCGAAAAAATGAAAATATTTTTAATTACTCGGAGTGGGAATCGAACCCACAACGGTAACATTCACATTTAATTGATGTTCCAATGCGCCACGAGGGTTTCACGTTTTATAAACACAATACATCATAGAAAGTGATTATGTAAATCGACAGATGGTCTTCCGGTTCAAATGTCAAAAATAATGTGATATGCAATCGAAAATATAATGATTAAGCGTTATTTACAACCGACGTTTTCCTTGTAACAATAATTTTGTCTTATCAAAGTGTGGACTTGCTTAAAATATATTGAAAGCTTTAAGATTTTTTTAAAATTTTTCAAAATAATATATAAAAAAGGTAATGAAGGAATAACGAAGGTTTTCGAATATACATTTTGAAAATATATGAATGAAAGAACATATACCGCTATGCACCACTTTTAAACGGAATTTGTGTTAATAACACTTTGAAATCGTAAACGTCAATTGGTTTGTGGCACAGTGCCGTGTCTTATTGTTTTTGTTACAGATGTAAACTTTATTTAAAGGAATAAATTTAGAGACAATTATTTTCAAGTGATCTGGACAGAAACCTTGAAAATAACCATAGCCTTCTTTGCTTCCTAATATAGAAGAGATGATAATAAAGCAAAGCTTATCATAAAACACCAAACTCGGTCATCCATTCATCAAGTGCTTAACCCAAATCAGCATTATTCGATCTAGTTCATCAAAAAATAACTTTAACGCAAACCAAAAAAAAATCCCACAACCAGTTAATTGCACAACGATTAAAACGGATTACATGACATCACGACTGCAGTGAAAACGAAAGTATTATGTGTATAGAGATTGAAAGTATTGTAGAAGCAGCACCAGTCTTAGACCACTGACCCACATTTTATGATATAACAATAATATAATACATTATATTTTATGATACATTCTTATTATACGTTTTTATTGAGTGACTACGACTTTAAACTGTTATTTAGTTTCTTGTTTCATATTAGAAATCGGTATTTTGCTATTTTTGTTAGGAGACACGATACTTTGGGTTACAACAAGTATGGTATTAAGTTCCGCTGTTGCCTTAATCCTAAGTTATCTCTACATTATAGAGCTGTCCATATCATATAAGAAATAAGTGAAATAAACGTTGTTTTCCGTTTTAAATGTATTTTGATTAAAATGATTCTGTTACAATAAATGGTACGTATATATGAATCGTTATTACAATAAATAGTTTCTTTTATCATAGAAAAATATCATAAAATTACACAAGTCTGTTAACATATGTGAAACAAATCGAAAGTTATTAAAAAAATATAAAAAAAACAGCTGCATTATTTTTCCCAGATACACAGAGAGAACCTAGTGTCGAAACATTCTGCAAGAGCAATAAGGGGAATTAAAGTAACACCTATCGTGTTAGTATACACAGACATTGTCACAATGACCAAAGTTCAAATATTTTTTCATATTTTATACTGCATATCAGGATAGTCAGAAGCATCTTCGTGTTAAGATACTCCTTTGACTGGTAGTTCCTTTCCGTCCAATATCAAAACACTTAGAGTCGATTGAGAACACAAAACCATTTCTCAAGAAAGCTTTCCCTTGCCAGAGCAGAGTAAAGTAATTAAATTTGAAATATAAACATTCCTCTAAGTGAGAATCGAACCCACAATCGATCGCGTTTTCAGTCAGACTTTGTCGCTGCGCTATGATGGACTCAAATATTATTTATATACGTTAAATTACATAGTATTGATGAACAGTTAAGTCATATTTTTTTGCATAGAAGATGTGCATATGTCGCCTACACAAGCAGGAAGTTAGCGCAATATTTATAATATTCTGCATTATTTGCAAGTTAATACCAAGATATTAATAAATCTATAATGAAGTAGGAAGTTCTTAAACACAACTTGCGTTTTAACACAATAATAAAAATATGACAACATTGCTGCGTTCGTTTTTCGTATTTCTCTATAATATTGATAAAAATAATGTTGGGAAAAATCACGTCATAATAAAATAATTTAAGTACATGTTTATGTGCGGCCATTTTGACGCAATTAATTCATGTATCACCTACAACCCAACACAATTGGATTTAAATTTTACAATTTAGAAATTTCTACTTAAATATACGATTTCTTTCATATAGGTAGACATAGTACGGCGTTGGGTTCCGCTTTCCAATACACAACTTCAATGTAATATTACTGTTAAAATAAAAGAAAGAGAAATAAATATTGTATATGTATTTAATTTTGCTACAGAAATGACTGATAAATTGATTTTCCTCCATGATTGATAAAGTAGACCATCAATTCATATACTTTAAATATGAATGTATGATGTCCAACCTTTGAAAGTTTGTCTGAAAGATATCGCTTTAAGCTATAAAGCGGTACACGCTTAAAGTGCGTTTCTGATTTTTTATTTTAATAATTGCATTTATTTGTGATTTACCTATATATTTGTTATTTTTGTATGTTTAGTTTGTATATGCAAAATTCATCATAATGTACAGAAAAATATGTGAATTCGTAGACTACTTCAAGTAAATGTCTACTTCAGACATGATTTCGCATAATTACGTGCTACAATATAAAAAAAATAGTTTCAAATCATAAATCATTTAAACGATCAATAATTAAATATTAAAGTTTTGACAACTGTTACAAAAGCTTAACAACCAAAGGTCACGGCTCCGATCGTGACGAAACGGACAGACGGCCTGTATGAATAGTACAATACATAACTATAACCGGACTTCCGAATACTACATAAGGGTCGATGTTTGTTTTTGGATAACTTGTTTTGTTTTCCATATATAGTTTCATATTTTTTACTTGATTGACGTGTGAGAGTGCGGTTTATTTAAATAAATTAAACATGTAATAATGTAATAAGTAATAATGACGTTAGTTGTGGTACAATAATGTTTGAATGCAAACGCAAAGATTTAGATCGACTTCCACTAGCAAATTATCATATTTAAATTATTTTCATTTCTCCTCTTTAATAATAAAAACCCACGTTCTACATTCAACATATAATATCACGAGTTCATACGGAAAGCATAAATTGGATTAAGTTAAGAGATTCTTCCTGCCTGCTGCGATTCGAGAAAATCGTATTGCTACGTTTTATTTGCCATTCGTCGTTCTTTGTTTTATCAATTCCAATTCTATTTCGGAATAATATCAATATTTATAATCGATATTATAAATATTAATAATTGTTTGAATAATAGTAATATATTATAAATGTATTGTTTAAACATATTGCGACGTTTGGTTCCGCCGCTTAGCAGTCAACATGTCTAAAAAGACAGACAGATCGAGTATCAAATTACTGTGTTTTACCTACACACCGCGTGAAGTGCGGAAGATGTATAAAATCAAACTAATATTAGATCTTATCAATTTAAATCTTTTATTCCTACTCATAATAATATCAATTTAATGAATATTAAACAAATAAATTTATAAACTAATATCCAATTAAAATCAAATATTATTTATCTGTATCTTGTAAATGGCTGAATTAATTGGCAATCTGTGCAAATACATAATTTGTGCAACTCGTGACGTAACCAACATGGCGGTCTCGGAAGCGGGAAGGAACGTTATGTCACTGTTGTTGCGTGACTGTAGTAAGGGAGAACGCCTATTCAAGATAATTTCTAGACCATGAGAACCTGATATTAGTGCTTGTAATGAATTCTGGTCGTGCTTAAGAAGTTGTATAAATCAATTTAATATGAGTTATATAGTCCTAGTCATAATAATAATGAATAAATAAAAAATAATAAACTACTTGTATTATAACTGTTTATATAGCAAATGTAGAAAGCATCAATAGGGACTTTAAAAATTAAATCATAATTAATTGAAAAGGTTCTAATAGAAATGTATCAAACAAATAGTAAGTAGTTTCAGGTAACGTTAAATGTAAAAGCGTATCATCAATAAGCACAGCATTTGTGTCGAAATTAACATCGGATATTTTATAATTTTAAAATAAATAATACTAAGTTACTCTCTGTTTTTTAATTTCTGGAATGATGGAATTACTTATAACGCTGATGTCTTAATACATCAGCTATTTGTCCCAAAAAAAGCAATTAAAAAGAGACATTCCATTTTTATTCATTATTATTAGACCGGCATGGTCGTGGCGTAGTGTGACAGCGTCTGACTGTAAACGCGAACGGTTGTGGGTTCGATCCCCACTCGGGGGATTGATTATATTTCAATTATTTTCACTTCCTCGCTCTGTTAAAAGACAAAGAGCAGCGTTGAGTTCCACCACCCACCACGCAATGTCTACTAGGTACTTTCTGCCTACCCTGCTATGCGGGATATATATATATATATATATATATATATATATATATATATATATAGATATAGATGTTTTTTCTTTTTTAGCTTCACGCTTTATCCCTTGCGGGGTAGTCAGAAAGGACGGAGCACCAAATGCTACAGTCCCTGCATACCTATTACGCCTCGTCCACAGTCATTATCCTCTTCATATACGCTCTTCGGGGGGTTCTCATGCATTTTGCGCGACCTTCCTCCAGTATCTTCGATACTGTGTTTTCGAAGGTCAATCGAGGTCTTCCCCGATCTCTCGTACCACTTATTCATAGATAATGTAAAGGTTTATAAGATACAAAATAACAGATGTTAAATTAATTATTTTCAGTTTCTTCTCTCAAATATATTAATTACATTTTAAATGAAACTATTTTAACCGGATTAATCCGGTATAAAAATCGCGAAAATCAAAGATCTTATTATATTAATTACATTACCCTCAGCTCCTTAAGGATAGCCATTTTATTTTTTCGTCTCATCTTTTACACGAATTTTACACGAACGAACAGTTCAAGACATAAATTATTGCCATTACCCATCCGGGTTTGTAAAATGTCGATTGCAAATACAAGATTACAAACCATTGCTGGATATTTTATATGTATAATGAAACAGAAAACATTATTGTTTGTATATTCATTTTGTTATTGCAACTACGGATACTTTGTATTATATTTATTTATTTATTAATACTTATTCATTAATAATTAACTTAATAATTAATAAACAATATTTATTAAGGATTAGTTATAACAATTAATCCTTTCTTACCAAAGGATGTCTGTAAGAGATTGCTCGAAGCACTCAGTGGGTACCAGGCCAAGCCAGGGCCCAGCACACGTTTCATATGCGTTGTTTTTTTTATTGTATGAAATATAAACATTCATAATAAACATAATATAATCTATTATTTTTTAAATTTGATTATTTAAAAATCTATTTTAACTTAAAATTAATTTAAACAAGTATTGGAAATTATAATAAAATTTTAAATCCACAGGCCAAAACTAGTTTTGTTTTATGTAACATTTATTGTACAGTTTGAAAATATTTTCACATAAAATGTTATGTTAACTTAACTTGCACTTGTTAAATGTCGTTCAGATGATTCCGTCTTAAATATTGCTTTCAAGTGAATTTTGGAAGATCTTAAAGAAATTTAAGTAACGGCGCTGAATTGCAATTGCTTTTACATTGTAACAAGTATTATAGTGTATTTTGTTGTTCGTTTAAATTTACTTTGTTATAATATAAATATTAATTGTAAATTTATAAAGCAATTGTGTTGATTTTTAATTTGGGAAGTATCTATATGCAATGGTTTGGGGTTCGAATATTTTAGTCTTACTAATCTCTCACTGGATCTCGCAATAACCGTGAAAATGTGGTAAAAATTACTATGTGTCTACTTTTTTTATATATTATTGATTATTTATTCATTTATTTATTATAGTTACTATTACTTATAGAAAAAAACTTTTTTGTTTTTTTAAGTTAAATGTTTTGTAATCCGAAGAGTGGAATAATAAAATTAAAAATACTTTTCATTTTATGTAAATAGTTTTATGATTTTTTTCTTCTAAATTACTTTAAAATGTAAAATATTTTAAATTATGTAATTTCAATATTTAAAATAAACATAACTAAGGAAACGTATTATTACAAATATCCAAGAGCTATAAGGCAGATGCTTAAAGCCATAGTGACACAGAGAGAAAGCATCCGGCTGTAAAATAAACTAATTCAAGTTCGGCTCCACTTAGGTGAATGACTACATTTAAATTATTTTTATATCTGCGCTCTGGTAGGACGGAATAAAAAAAGAAAATTCTAGTTTTAACATTAAGTTCTCATCTCCTATTAGCCAATAATAAATATAAAAAAAACAACATAAAACTGAAAAAACATAATGACTAACAAAACACCTGTGATCTGTTGTCTTCTCTGCCTACACGCTTGCCCTTTACCTAGTAACACAGATTAATGTGCAAAACACATGTTCTATGCAACAACGTCAAACAACAATTTGAACATCATCACGTGATCTCTCTGTATCAATTCATTAGTAATCGATACAGAGTACATTACATACATTAGTAAACGATAATAATGATACGATATACGTTACTATTAAAGTAGAATAAACGCTAACAGGGGTCTTAATCCAAATTTTATGTATACTTATCCTTGTCTTTCTTTACGGACCGACCAAATAAATAAAATCGATTTTGATGTTTTTCGACTGTAAAATATTTTTGTTTTATCATTTATTTTTATTTTACCATTTTATTTGTTGTATTATATATTCATCTTAACTATTATGCTCAAAATATATTAAGAGTCTGTCACACTAATTAGTACTTGAAAAGATACAAATATAGATTATTAATCCGATTAAGTGTTTGAAAATGATCCAGTGTACCACCATATTACTATGAACAAGTATCTTCTATTCTATATAGATAATTCTATGAAATTATATGTAGTATAATTATAATAGTATAATTCTATGTAATTTATGTGTGCTGAGTACATTTTTGAAAAAAATATTTTTTGAAAAAACCTATAAAAATTTGAGCGCAGCGGGATTCAAACCCCCGCCTCTTGGACTGCTAAGCCATGCGTTCTACTACCGGCTGCGTCGAAGTTCTTATACGTTTGTTACTACTTATTTGTGCTGAGTTCCTGAAATCAAAATGCATTGGGCGTCAAGTCGAATCACGAATTGACTATGAAAACCATTTACACTTTCGTTTACGTCAAATAACTTAGTTAAGAGTACACGCGAACATATAGTAGCGATATACACTGACATTGGGTTGTGAACAACTCATATGTGAAACGAATGTTAATTTGCCCTAACCGTTTCTGAACGGTTCGTTCGAGTTAGTTTGAATTGTTTTCGAAAATTACATCTGTATATATTTGCTTACTGTACATCAGTACACACCGCACTGTCTACTGTTGTCGTTTTTTGTTTTTTTTTACTTCACGCTTTTACCCCGCGTAGCAGGGTAGACAGAAAGTATCTAGTGACAAGACACGCCATCGAGTCATTTCGTGTTGAGTGGCGGAATTCAACGCCGCATTTTGTCTTACCAGAGCGAAGAAATGAAAATAAACACGACCAGCTTACTGTACTTTATTATTATTATATTTATACTATACTTCCTTTGTAAATTTATAAAGTTTTCATAAATTGTTTGTTATATTACGTTATACGAAAATAAATTTGCACGAATTTAAAATTATTCGTAACATATATAGTATATATAAAGCATAAATGTATATGAACAACATTTAAACCAACAAGCAACGCCTACAGCAAGTTAAATCCATTATTCAAAATGGTTTATACATAACATCAAACAGCAATGTTGATTAGGCTGTAAACTCTTAACTCACGGCCATGTAAGCATATAGAAGAAAGTTATTGACAGTTTTGACAAGTTCACGACATACGGAAACGGGAAGTCTATTGTTTATTTCGTTCCCGTTATATGTGTCGAGGTTGAGCTTTATCAGTTTCTGCTCAGGCGAGTCCGAGAACCAAGGTGAGACAAAGATCTGTTATACACACGTCAATTGAAACAATACCTTTATTATATAAAATGTGCACATGGTCCCTGAGATTTATTCAAATACGTATTATGTAAGGCTGCTAGAACACTGCCCATAATCTATTTATTGTGAATAAATAAATAAAAAATGGAAATAATACAAATAAAATTTTAAAAATGTAAGATATTTAATCATTAACTATGTTATACGATCTCTAGGTAACCCATTGCCGTTATTTTACTTCTTGGAGTTTTTATGTAGTTTTTAATTTGAAATATTTCCTATTTAACTTATACCTACGCTTGTAGATATATATATTTTAATTTTAATAAAACAGTCAGGGCTTTATTCATATTTACAGATATGCATTATTCAAAATAAACATATAAAACATTATATTCAGCCAAACATATTAAATTCCGTCGGATATATTTGTATTTTTATTTCTCCCGTCACGATTTTGCACCTTATTGTGAAAAAAGTATGTATAGTCAAGTAAAAAAAAACAGCGGGTCTTTGCCCTTTCGTTATTTTCCATGGACGTTCGAAAGGATCCGTCATTGTAGCCAACGGCCAGTTTGAAATGAACCTTGTAAATATTCCGATTTATTGGTAAAGTGGTGCAATTATTGTGATGTCTGACATCTGGTTAAATACATTCATTGTGTGAATAAGCATAATCCCGTTCAAGTCTTTAACTTGGTCTGTCAATCACTGTAAGAAAAACTTGCAATACTATTTCGAGTCAATTGTTGCCGCCCGAATAGCTCAAAAATTAGCACAGGACTCTGTACACTACAATATTTTCATAGCATAAACCTGAAACTTCTCGAGAGAAAAGGACCACGGGACACAAGTATTTTTACTGTTTCATTTGCAATTAAAGATAGTTTTATTGACTTTTTATTAAAGATTAAGTAGAAAAAGAAGGTACAGAAATTGCATGTTCGCGGTTCATCTGCATAGACTGATGTAAAAGACAACCTAGTGTCAAGATTTTCCATTGACTGCTTTCCACCCGAAATACAGACATTGTCTGTTGTGTATCGAACTCAACGCCGCCCTTTGTTGACCAGAAGGAAAAAATGGAAATAATATAAAAAAGGCATAAGAAAGGTTTCGTATTGTTTCATCAGTCATAATTACTAAATTAGAAAAAAATAGATGACTGACAGACAGATAGAATAGTAATATACTATTTTCTTTTGGATTTATTCAGAAATTCAAGAGGTACATAAGTGAAGATAAAAATGGTAATGTAATATCTCTACGCAGCATGAATAGTACACAGTACGGAGTTCAACTTAAGATGGCAGCTTACTGGCTTGGTTTATGTTTATTTTTTGGTTTCCCAATATAAAATATAAATACATGTGTTACTCATTTAACATTTACATCTAAACCAGTCTTTTGATTAAATACAAAAAATTACTATCGGTTTAAACACTAACATTTTAAAACATTTTTATATTTTTCAATGTGACACATACGAGTATATGTTTATTTAAATTTTACCTGCTTAACTTGTACAAAATCATCGATAATTTTATCTTTAATCAATACTATAAGTTTATATGACAATAGTTATCATTTTTTACTATTTTTAAAGTGTTATTCCACACTTAGGATTAGAAAACATTTTAGAAAAAACGTTTAAAAATTTGAACGCAGTGGGATTCGAACCTGCGCATCTTGGATACCGGTTACTTGGACGGTATCCAAGAGGCGCAGGTTCGAATCCCGCTGCATTCAAATTTTTATAGGTTTTTTCTAAAATGTTTAGATAATATAGTTAATAGTATTTAAATGTGTCCTATATCACTTATATGTCCGTTTGGTTCGGGGTTCGATTCCTATTCGGAGAATGATTATTGTATTCAAAGTGGTTTTTATTTTGATTTTAGTTTTTATTTTTATCATTTTGATAATGGATGGGATGTAGTAAAAAGGAACATACACGGACAACTTTATTGCTCTTTTCTTTTGTCATAAGCTGCGTTTATTTTACTATAGAAAATATAAACACTGTATATTTAATCTACAATTTACGAACGGATTATGAATAAATAATAAATATTCGTCGTTAAGTTTCTTCTAAAGAAAATATATCCTGTTGAAGTAAGCCGACAACTTTCTTGTGGGCAGGATATCACTTGATATATAACTTTGTCTATAGCTTATTAAGGAATAATTGCCCCGCCGAAGAGTAAAATAAACGTTGACATAGAAACGACTATGAGTCACCTTGTGTATATTAAACGCATGGTAGTGCATGTAATATTTATTATACGTGTCTCGCTAAATGTTTGACTGACGTTCTGCTTTTCCATATAAATTTTAACACATTCTAAGTTTATATTTTCCTATTATTTATAATAAATAAGTCCGAAATAAGCGAATAATATGCTTTTGGATTCAAATTGTAATTAGAAAATATTTGTGATTATTATTGATTTAGTCACGAATTAATTTTTTATATATATATATATATATATATATATATATATATATATATATATATATATATATATATATATATATATATATATGTATGTATATATTATACAAAAAGAACTAAGTTTAGATTTTTGTCTTGTCTATTCTTTCTATTGTTGTAAGTTCAGTTTAATTGTGGCGTGAGTTATCTTTTATAATTTCAAATTTTAAGCAAGAAATACTTTCATTTAGTATAGTTTGTAATATTAAAGTAATTACTTATTACTTAATTCGTTAAGTTTTATTATGTTTTATTATTATGTTTTTCTTTGTCTGTCCGTTTGTTCTGAATAATCTCTGGAGCGATTCTGACTTCTGCATCTGATAATGATAGTTCCAGAAATGATAAAATATTATTATATCTAATTTTACAGGGACGCCAGTGAAGACTTATGGGTTACTATAATTACGAAGAGTCAAACCGGGACGCAGAAGAGAAAAAGGCTCATTTTCATTTTGCTTTACGCGTAATGTGTTTTTCATATTTGAAATGCAATCAAAATTATTATGAATTGAAAACGGGTGGCACGGGCCAACGGGCGCGGTGGAACTATTGGTTGGGGTGTGGGTGCTGTTCAAGTTTAACCGGGACGCCGGGACAGGGATCTTAAACCGGAACTATTCCGGTCAAACCGGGACGTATGGTAAGCCTTCCTATGGGAGGTCACTTAACTTACAAACACTTTCACACCTCTCCAATTTATACTATAATTTTGAGTGCAACTTGGTAAGTGACATCATCGATTCTCATCTAAATCCTTAGTGGCATAATCAAATTCAAACTTTAAACACGTTGCCTAGCAACGGTTCTGTAACGGTACAATTTAAATTTATTGATATTTATATAATTAAGTTAATAAAACTCATACAAATAACTAGCCATTAATATTATACTGACAATTAGCCATTAATATTATTGTTATGCAGTCAACGTGATACTTTTAAAATACCGAATGGATGGTGAATGACAAACGTCTAATCCAGTCCAAGAGCAAATCCGAAGGTTTTCAATGAAATGAAATAGGTTTGCGTAATTACTGACCGTAGCTGTGCTTTGTCATAACGGGTGGTCCGTGGTCACAGATAGACTGTGGTGGCGTTTATCTGTTGTTTGATACATTTCGAATACCAAAATGTACGCAATTAATCCATTTAAAATAATTTTATTAAAAATATATAAAAATCACAAAAATCACTGAACTTATAAATAATAAATAATTAACATGTTAAACTAATAAAAACGTTATAAAAAAGCAAGATACACTATACAATGTGTAGTGTTATCAAAAATATGGTTTACCATATTAAAAAAGACCTACACTTACTGCGTTCACACACAAAACCTTTAATATGAGGAAATCACGACACGGCAATATCTGCAGTTCCATTAATTTAAAGAATTTCATGGCGTCTATGCACGCTTGACACGAATCTGAGGAAACGCCTAAGTAACATGTTTCGCTCCAATTAATAGCGTGTAAATCTGCAACTGCAACTACAAGTTACAAACTCACATTTGTAGTAGTTATAGTCATTTTGGACTAGTAATAAATAAAACTTTAAGATAAAGAAAATATTAATAAAACATCATTTTTATCATAGTATATCGTATTCTTTGAGTCAAGTGCTTTCATTTGATACCCTTATTAGGTGGGCTGTGGAAAAATTTGTATCAGAACTGAAATCCTATTCCAAATTTTAGCTTAATCTTTATCCCTTATAGTATTTTTTTACATTACTTTTCTCTCTTATGAAAAGAGAAAAACTAGTGTCAACTCAGTAGTTAGTTTTTAGAAATCGAGACATGACGTATTGAGTTGCGAACTCAACGTCACATTTTATCTTACTAGTAATGAAAACATTTTTTAAATATAATCATATCCCCAAGTGGGTATAGAATTCATAGCCAATCGTGTTTACAGTCCGACGCTGTCCCACTGCGCCACGATGGCGTCGAATTTTAGTTTTAAGATTATATAATGTAACTGTAAAACATTAAGATTTTTCTTCCTTGACGTTAAACCCTGAACTAAGCCAGGGTCTACCCTCCCACTTAACCTACTCCACTTTACACAGTTTTTGCCATCCTTGATTGTAAGTCCAAATAATTGGTTATTATTAATTAGTAGGACTATTGGGTATTGAAAATATATTTTTTAAACATATATCTAAAAGCTTATTTCTCGTTTTAATATGATAGACAATGCATAGAGCAACTGGCTACAGAAGTTCCTATGGGAATAAAAAAACCGAATTAACCATTTTGCATCCCAAATAATATGGTTCCAAAGTTCATGAACATGGAAGAGTATAATTCGAAATTGCTAGCAGATTTTAGTTTAATAATTTATTACGCCATAAATATAACCATTTAATAAATAATTCCCCAAATATTATTTAATAATAATATTTGGTGCATTATTTATTAAAATAATTCTATATAATTTTTTAATTACGGCCATTTGGAAAATTATAATATTACTTTTAGTAGACAATCAATCGAAAAATTATTGTAAATTACCATGTCAATTATAACTTCTTATAACCTTTGAACATTTGATCCAATAATTAAATCGATTATGTATCTTGATGTTATGTAGATCGATATCAGTCTGTTAATTGACTCGACTATCATAAATTATTTAATCATTGCCAATATTACTTAAGTTTTCTTTAATTAATGCTATTTTCATATAAAACTAAAAGCCATTTATGGCAATATTATGTATGACTATATGCCTAATAAATTAAAATTTAAAAAAATATTATTATATCAGGACAATAATTGCGGTGCTCTACCGTCCACGGAGTTTTTTGAGACTGGTTTGTTTCTGACTACCCTGCTGTGCGGGATAAAGTCTGAAGCTTAATTCAAATATATACGGAAACTCTTTTCCTCTTCTTATCTTACATTTACACACATTGATAATTACAATTTATAATACTTCTCTCACATTTGATACGTGGAGTTTGAAAAGAATTTGCTCAATAAATATCAGCTGTAACCAACAAAATTTAAATAATGACGTATTTAAATGGAAAATATCCATACATACTTTAAAACAATTTTAGTAAAAGTTAAATGTCACGGATATATACCATTTAGGTCAAATTAGACACAGTGCAGTGTGTAACAGTGGCCGGCACTGCTTATAATAATTCAAGGATTTGTTAAACAGTAAAAACTACTGTAGTAAATATTTAAATGATTAGTTTTTTATTGTTTTAAATAAAAAAGTGTACATATTTTTATATATATTTTATATTGCATTCAAAATTAGAGTTCAATTAAAATATATAGAAATAAATTTAATTATCAATGCCTTAAGTGTTAAGGAAAAAGAGAAATCTGTAAATAATTTTAAATGAAAAGAAGCCATTGTGACGTAATGGAAAAACGTCTGACAGTAAACGCAGTTCGTCGTGGGTTTGATAAACACTCGGAGAATGATACTTTTTTCCATTTCTCCGCTTCGGTAAGATAAAAATATCTAGAGTTATACACAGACAATCAAAGTTATCGTCTAGATTTTAGACGATAAGAATAGAAACATCAAAACGTGACATTGGCCAAGTAATTTCTTGTTGACGGAAAGCTTAAAATTCCACAACTAAAGAATTAACTGAATCGAGCTGAATATAATCGTGTTACTTCAAGTTATAAGTTCATAATGTAGAGTACTATTGCAACAAATATGGATTAAACTTATTAAAACGTCTGTTACATATTTACAAGTAACTTAATCTAAAACCTAGTATAGTAACTTCACATGATGATAAATGACAATAGCTTTTTTTTAATTAAAGGCGCATTTAAACATAAAATATGACTGAAATATATATGAAATATATAAAATTTCGAGATCTAGATCTAGAATTATTGTATTGTTTCATAGTAGGCAAAATAGGCAGTGTAACAATTTTTAAAGTACTATGCTATTATTTCCTAGGTTAATGATTATTGGATCGTACTTGGTTTAGTTTTTTAATTTAAAATGTTTATGAATACTTTACCTTGTCAAACTATCACCGAGTAATTTAAAAATAAATGAAATGAAAAAGCTGTGACCACAAATCTGTCATAATCTTCTCTCGACCTTTTCGCAAGGGCGAGCAGTGGAGTGCAACGACAACCTAAGTTGAGTCGGGTCAGGGTACAATATTGGTTTAAAGTTATTAACTTAATCAATAACGTATTTCTAGACGAGTTAACGTGATAGTTGTGGGTTTGTATCCCACTCGGGGGAATTAGTCACATTTCAAATTTAGCTTGAAAACTAAGAACAGTCTCTTGATCACTCCTATTCAAATCCTCTACTCTGTAAGGAATAAAGCGGGAAGCTGTTTTTTTAAACAACTTAATAGTAAACATGAATTGATAGTTTCCAACAAAATTATAATAATATATAATTTCGTTTAATAATATTTAATGTTAGAGTTTTAAGCAGATATTGAAAGTAATCTTGTGTTATAAAAGTACTTTGCAATTTCATTGCTTTTTACAAGTTTCATATGTATAAAAATTACAATAACAAAGTTAAATTATAGACTTTCAAAATAAATCTTCTACCATACTTGACCTCATCATTAAAATCACAAATACAAAGGAATTTCAAATTAATTGAATTAGAGTACACAATGAAAAATGGACGTTGCGTAATCGATATTAGCCAATATTGTGTTTCATAGTAAGTAGGTCTCGACCTATGAAATGTAGAATTAATTTGAGATAACTATTGGTTTGTAACACAATAGTCTATATATGATCTAGTTAATAAGCATTCATGGCTTGGTTATTATAGATATAATACATTTTCAGAATTGATTTAAAAACGTACATTACTTTTTAAATCAATTTCGCAATGACCTCTATCAAAATTAGCCGTGTGTACCTAATTGAAAAAAAATTAAAAGGTACCTTGTGCTAAAAGCTAAAAAACAATATATATATATATATATATATATATATATATATATATATATATATATATATATATATATAAGTTTAGTGTAATGATAACAATTACTTGTCTTTACATTAGGCTTCCTCTAACAACCCTAGTATATTAGATTAAGTATTCTTATTTTTTTTGAAGTCATCTTGGCGCGATGAGACAGCGTTCAAATGTAAGCGCGATTAGTTGAGGGTTCAATTCTCACTCAAGGGACAGTAGTATATTAACATTATATTTACAACGTAACATTTAATTATTTCTCCGCATTGGTACGGTAGGATTGGACGGGTATGCCGTACTGGTTCACCACTCAACACGTATCTCGATTTTGAATGGAAAACTGTCTACGAAGTTTGTAAATTCTTTAAGTAATACTTTAAAGTTTAATAAAAGCTTTTACTAACAGAATAAGTTATATAAAGCGACCGACACTATAGCGGTTAATTAATTTACTGTGATTATTTTTTTCATAATATTTAATTATTGTATGTTATAGATTTAATTAAACATTCTTCAAAAAATGATGATTGTTCCAAAAATTATTATTCTCGTGTTTTTGTAATAGCTATAAAAGTACCTATAGTTTTTAATATGGTACCCCATATTTACATTAAACAACTATTAAAATCTTATAAATGTCATATCAACTTTATATATATCTTTCCTTAAAGCTGAAAAAACATATCACACCAAAGGAAAATACGTCAGCTTCTGCGAACGACCCGGACGTGAAATTGCCCAATTATTTTTCTGCATAAAATTTGCGGTTTTGTTTCTGAAATATGAGGTAATTAAAATTATTGATGATACAATATATAGGGAGAAACAAAATTATATTATTTCATATTATAATTATGACTTGCTGCAGGCAGCAACATGATTTCTGTTCATTATAGGTTATAATCCATAATGATCGCAAACGATATTGCTGAGTACCGTAACATCAAAACAATTTCAAGACATCCTTTCTTAACAGGTCCTCCTTTAAACGTAATGCGTATCTCAACACCGCACTATACCTAACAAATCATGTCGGTTATACTTTTTTTAATAAATATATTGAATATGAAGCGGAACCAAATAAAACAATTAAAACCAAAATCATTAATATTGACAGAGACCAAGGCATCGTGATACGTCATCCTATTAACATATGACACTAAAACAATTTTTATAATTTTGCGGTTGGTTTGTCATCAATTTTTGTATAATTCTCTTATTTTTGTGAAAATTCCTTGAACTTGATGGGTTGTTTCCTTCTTATGTCATCGGTCTATAATTTTATAGTTCATGTTATCACTTCATTATAAAATCTTTTAAATTCATTTTATGGTTTCTAAAGTTCTTAGAAGTTAAACAAATATGTATTTGGTGAAGCTTCACGCTTGTTATTTATTCTACAGAACTATGCATTTTTTTCAGCTTCACGTTTTGTTTTCTATGCAAATATAAATTAAGTATAACTTACAATTAATTAAA
Source organism: Dryadula phaetusa (assembly GCA_032432895.1). Classification (NCBI taxonomy): domain Eukaryota; kingdom Metazoa; phylum Arthropoda; class Insecta; order Lepidoptera; family Nymphalidae; genus Dryadula; species Dryadula phaetusa. The sequence goes on from JAOYRS010000078.1 coordinate 623,127, forward strand.
ATTTACATAAACATTAAGAAAATTTGAAATATCGAGCATGTAAAAATATTACACGATTATGTGAAGTACAGTGTCTTGCCGATAGGTTTTCTCTACCTACTCTGCTGTGTTGGAAAAAGCCTGAAATTGCAATTATATTATTACCATCTCAATCATTATTACTTGTAACTATATACAATTCCTTTAACAACTTTTTTAGCCATAATTAGAATCTAATTAAAAAATAATACATTTTTCATATTGGTTACATACTGCAACAGTTTTTGAATCGTTAATAAAAATCGTTTATATAATTTAAACATACATTTGCGTCTTGTGATTATTCGTACCTTAGAAATATTTCAATTTTTTTATATCATTATTAAAAATCAAGTTATATATGTAATACGTTAACGTATATAAAACATTTTAGTTCCATACTGAGTAATTGACGGACAAAACAAAGCCGGTACTACTGGCCGCAAGTAACTAAAATGTTTCTTAGGGAGCACTAAGAGGGTATTTCTCTAAATTCGGGTAAACCGGGGCTTTACGTATAATAGTCCACGCAAACAAAGGTCAATAACCCCTAATATTATTAAATAATTAAAACAGACAAATTATTGTATAAAAAGCTATTATTTAAATTAATAAGGGATTGCTTGAAAAATTATCGAGTATCATTCATTCAATAGAGTTCCATAGAAAATAAGATAAAACTACAATTAAGTTAATTTCATATTATATTTAAAGTTTTAATAAGTCATTACTAAAACTTAAACGAAGTGCAAATCCTTGTAATAATCAATCTCGGTTTAATGGTTGAGGCTAACGGTTTCAAATTATGAGATACATAAATAGATTATACTACTATAGTAGTCCGGTTAAACTAGAACGAATTATACTATTAAACATATAAATGTATGTAAAAATATAAAAATATAAATATATACATTTATAACATATTGTAAGAAGTTTTGCTATGGTACAATTGATATATTTAAGTAATTTGACCCATTTTTAAGTGTTATTTACACTAAGGATGTGATCAACACAATACAGGTACTTACTTTATTTTTTTTAGGTTCACGCTTTTTTCCCGCACAGGAAGTATCTAGTGTCAAGACACTCAATAATTTAAATATATTCATTCCCCCGAGTGGAAATCGAATCCACAATCGATTGTGTTTTTAGTCAGACGCTGTCCCTTTGCGCCAGGAAGGGCCTCAAATAAAATACATATATTTTCTAAAAATGTAATGTAAGCCATGTAATATTTATTTTTAGGTAGGTTCAATAGTTTATATGTTCTACATAAAGATCCAAATTATATTGCTTCTTTTTCAAACAAAAAGAAGGAGTTGTACATTAAAATGTTTTTTTTAAAAGTGCCAAATAAAAAGATATTTATTATTGTAGATAGATCTGTATGTATAATAGATAGATTCAAGCCAATTTTCAAAACTCGACTAACTTTGTTTTCCTCAAATTGATTAATTATCGTCAAATCTCAACGGCGCTGGTCACGTTCGGTCAGTAAACTGATTTTAGTTGTATGACGCATTTCAAGACAAATGATCTTAACTTAAGTTTTCTAGGAAAAGATATAACGGTCCAATAAACAGGGCAATTAATTATTTTTATCATTGCGCATTTACTTTATATTTACGTAAAAATAGCAATGTATAATTTTTGTTGTCTACATTCCACTTAGCATTAGGTTGGAGAGCCTAGTGCCAAGCTTTTCCAATAATTCGTTACATTGCGAATTGATTGGCGGAACCTAATGGCACGTTTTGTCTTGCAGTGGGGTAATGTGATATTTAAAAAAATCTTCCTGTCAAATGGGGATTAAATCGGTAACCATCGTGCTTACGTCCAGAGGATGTTCCACTATTCAACAATGTTTACCATAATAGTTGTAGAAGAAATGAATAAAAAAATATGCTTTAATTATATTAAATATAAACAATTTTCAAAAGACACTCAAACTCAAAATAGTACTGTGGCTAAAGTTGAAGTTACTTTTTTTGATCCGGTACTAGGAATGGCACATTTTAAGTGCATTATAGGATAATACTCTAAAAAAAGTACCCACATTAGCTATTACCCTGGCTTCAAATCACCATGTACTTGAAATGATGTTATGCAAATAAGGAGCCGATCGTGGCGCAGTGTAACAGCGTCTGACTGTAAACGCGATCAGATATGGGTTCGATCCCCACTCGGGGGAGAGATTATATTTCAAATTATTTCCACTTACTCGCTCTGGTAAGACAAAATGCGATGATGAGTTCCACCACTCAACACGCATTGTCTCGAATTCGGTGGAAAACAAAGTACGGCGTGTCTTGATTAGATGCTTTCTATCTACTCTGCTTTGCGGAATAAAAGCATGAAGCTATAAAAATAACAATAATAAGTAATTTAAAAGATATCAATTTTATTGCTATTCAAATGGATGGAATTTATACATAATAAGAATAATAAAAATGCAAACTAGATATCATGTACGTCTCACAAAATAGGTCAAATTTCTTATGATAAAAGATTTACTTGGATTCTTATGCAAAAATAATCGATTATTTAAAACTGAATCATTCGTGACATTTCAGAGATTATTTTGACATTTAATTATTAGTAGGTATATACGATTCGATATCGTCTTCTAATATAATATACATAATGTATGTATAATACTTTTAGATGGCGATCTGATGTTAGTAGTGTCTTATATATATATATTGTGTTAACAAACAACTTAAGTTTCCAGAGATTAGAATATTTTAATAATTTATTCTTCAAAAATATTGTAGATTAGTAGATTTTGATACAATTTTCTACCTAAAGTTAAGAAAAAACAGTAATTAATTGTAACAATTTTGTTGAGCATTAATAATATAGCAGTGGTAAAAATAATTACAAAGCAGTATTAGCCATTGGTATGCATTATGTAACTACGGACACAATGGACTTGATTTATCACAGAGTAACAAGAAATAGACAGTGAAGAAATAGGCAATTTAATATAAAAGCTTATCGGTAATGAAAATCATTGTAAACTTAAATTAAACTAACTATTGAGTGACCTTTTGACCTAGATGTTGGTAGGTCCAGTTGTTAAGCCAGATCGTGACTCCAATACTAAGATATGACAGATATTTGTATTAGGATCCAAGAATGTACCATAAATAACTATTATTTAATACTAGATGTCCCGTAGACGCGATGAAAACGCGTTGCCTTAGCTATGTCTATGTTAAACACATGGTAGTACAAGTTATTTTTTTTTAAACAACACTTCTCCACTTCTTCTCTATATAACATATAATTGTGCCAAATTTCATACACCTTTCGTAATTATCGTAAAAAGAGGTATAGAGATTTTGTTTCACGTATTAAGATATAGATTTAGGTCCACTTCCACCTACCCTATTCAGCTCATATTTTATAGATTAGTTGTTACGATGATAATACTCCTTTATTGGACCCTGGATTGACCAGATATTTATATAAAACCGAGAAGAACACATAGTGTAAGTAATCACAGATATATGAATATAACTTTCATCAGAGTTCCAATCATCACCGATGTTAGACAGCTGTATTAAGCATTGAACTATATTTGATATCGATCAGTTTTTTTTTATTTAATCGATATATATTTTAAGCTTTCAAGTGGAAAGACAAAAGAACTTCTTCTAGAATAATATTGGATATCCAAAAAAGTGAAACTTACCACAATGTTATTTCATGGTCATATTTAAAAGGTTTAAAAATCGATTTTTCACAAAGTTCAATTTCATACAAACTTTCGTTTTGTAAATTTCTTTCATGGCTTACGAATTGTAGAATCACGGCTTAGTGAAATGGGATCATGTCTAAAAATATTTTTTTTAAAAATTTAAAATCCCTCTTATTATTTAGGATATATGACCACTAGGACATTTCAGTTTTTTTTCTAATATTAAAAATAAAAAGAGAATTTAATTATAACAGAAACTTATACATAAAAATTTTCGCGCCGCAGTAGGATAGTATCTACTGATAAGGCGACTGGTAGTGGATTTAATTCCCATTGATTGGATTGGTTACACTTATAATTTATTTTCATTTACCTGCTCTTGTAAGACAAAACGCGGCGTTGAGCTCGCCACTCAACACACAATGTCTTAATATTAGGTGGAAAACAGTCAACGAAGTGTCTTGACACTGGGTTGTCTCTGACCACTCTGCTATGCGCAATAAACGGTGAAGCTACTCTGTACTCAATGTGACTGAACTATTTGAGGAACAATATTTGAATATTGCTTTATATTCATCTCGTGTAATCGAAATTCCATTTGAGTGTGATTTAAATAACAAATTCGTTTTAAAATGTCTTCGATTCAATAATCTATGAATAAATATGGCATATTCCTTTTAAGGTGAGTGAGGGATAAATAAACTGCATGAAAAAAATTTTAGGAACGTAAGAACTCTTTCATTATAAATATACAAAGTTAAAGTTTGTACAAAATTTTTTACTAACTATTAAAAGATATTTATAAAGAACACATCGTTATCGCTCAATCGTAACGGGTAATTGAAACAAAATTAGGCCTAGCAGAATGTCACACGATGTGACACTTTGTGATTAGATTGCCTAATCCACGTTAAATTATCTAAAATTTACAAAATCTTCTACGACCATAACATTGCCACAACCTAGGTTAAAATCAGCTTTGTTATTTTAAAATATTCTTCCTTGCGTTTTCGTAATATGATTAAACTAATTATGGTATGGATGATAGTACTGATAAAATATAAAATAAGATATTGCATGTGTGTATGTGCTAGTATAAATTACATTATATATATATATATATATATATATATATATATATATATATATATATATATATATATATAGTAATTAAATAAAACTTTAGGTCAGGAACTAAGAAAAGCAATTAATTATACATCCTGGACTTTGCATTCATTACATTCCTGGGAACACATTTGAGACAGTACGGTCTCTATGACTCTTATAAACTTAAGCACTTTAAATTGTATAAGACAAAAAATTTTTGTATTTTTTTTTACATTTACATTTTTTTAGTTTTTATCCCGCTTAGTAGGGTAGACAGAAAGTACCTAGTGTCAAGACACACTCAGATATTGTGTGTTGAGTGGCGGAACTCAACGTCACACTTAGTCTTACCAGAGCTTGATCAAACAAGAGAGAGGGGATCACACCCACAACCGGTCGCGATTACAGTCACACTGCGCCATGACCAACCGAGTGTTAACAATTAATAATATTAATAAAAAAAACTAATTACGATTTTATCATTTGACTGTACATGTAAAAGTTGAATGTGTAAGTAATGTTCTCCCTATAAGAACTGAGTAACTAGCAGATAACGGACAGTCTTTAGCATAGCCTTGACTGTAGGAGAACACACAGAATTGTTTCTTGAAATTCCTAGGAAAACGTGAACAAAGATTATGTCTTTTATTTGTACCTACAAAAATTATGAGATAATATAATCAGGGTCATAAAATGCAAATAGAGTTTTTTTCACAAAATTTTATTTAATCTGCTAAAACAATAAATTTATTAATAATAAAATATTTAATATGTCAAGTGAAGTATTTAAAGTATTATATTAAAAAAATGAAAATGAATAAGCTGCACTTATAAATGTACGTACCTTTGTTCGTTAACAAAAACACGAAGGTAATTAGATGCGATCGCCGTAATAAGATTTATAGACTTCACATAACCTAATGTGATTTATATTTTGACACTATATAAGACGATATGACAGTGGATCGATGAGCGCTAATAAATCTCATTCATTATCAATCAAGTTTTAAATTAATCAAATTAATACGAAATATCAAATTTTTAATCACTATGTAGCTATAGTTCCCAACTTCTCGTCTTTAACTAATGTTATTCAATATTTAATTAAGAAATTTGTTTATATAGCTTCACGCTATTTATACCGCATAACAGGTAATAGTACAGTAACAGTACATAGTGTCATGACACTCTGTGATCCGGTTTCGACCGAATTTGAGACATTACATGTTGAGTGGTGGGACTCAACGCTGCGCTTTGCCTAACCTGAGAAAGAAAATAAAATAATTTTAAATATTATCATTTCTACAAGCGAGAATATAACCCGCAACTGATCGCGTTTACAGCCAAACGCTGTCCGCTGGCTGGCCTATCAAAATCTCTTTTGAATACAAATTTTAAAATAGTTTGTGGTGACATATACAAACTAACTGACTTACTAACTGACTTACTAACAAAATCAGGTGGTAAAATATGAATTTAATTGCCAAAACATTGATTAATTCGTTTTAAAGTAGTTTCATAGAATTTATATAAATGTAATTAAATTTACATGTCCCTCTGTGATTTCCCAATCAAACATATAAATACTAGATACATATTCAGATTACGTTTTGCTTCATTTTTCGTATTGAAATGAAGCAGAAATTATGTTAAAAATCTTATTAAACATGAATAATGAATAACATTTAAATAGCAAATTTTAATGAAAAAAAATAATTTTCAGTCTATGGAAAGAAAGGATACTTATCTAGTTGTAGAGTTACATAATTAGAAAATTATATAGAAAAATAAGTACATTTTAACACCACGCCTCTTAAGTATACAAACTAAACAGTTTTTGCCTTCTGTTTCATAACTGATACACTTTGTATGTGCCGTTGCATTTTTTCAACAGGTTATGTGACGTCACGGTTACCAAATTACAGCAAACCGTCCGACCGGTCCATTATGAAAGGCGTGGCTGACGAAACCAGCTGTTCTTGATTATATTATCGACATGGAATATAAAATATTCAATATATCAATACAATAACGTGTGATGAAAAAAAATTGAACTGTTTTTACACAAACGATGACTTAGTCAGATGAAATTTGGTATATGAAGCTAATATGCTGAAGTTAATATGGAGACGGAAGGTGTAGGGCGAAGATGTTTATTTTATAAAATTCATAGAAATTGATTAAATCAATAAGATAAATAAACTAAACTCCACACTACTTTCTGTTTTTACGTTTGAGAGTTTATGATAAATAATATTATTTATATAATATTATTTTCATTTACTCACGATTTCCTAGTAATATATGTGAAAGATAATCCATTGATGACGAAAATTAATGTCACCGAATTTTATAGGTGGTACAAGATATCTATAAAATGTCTAATATAAGGTTTCGTATGAGACTTGAATCTGACAATGTCATCTATACCACAAGTGTGTCCAATCCTTATTTCTCTATTTGAACGAAACTAACTAAATTTGTCACTGGTCGTGGCACAGTGGGACACTAATTGCTCTTAAATTTTGGTAACCATTTTGGTTGATCCCCATTTAGAAATAAACGAATAGTTATATTTTGAATAATTTCCTTTCTCTGCCCTGATTAAATAAAATGCGGCGTTGAGTTCTAACCACCTGACCTGATGGTCAAGAAATGTCTCGAATTTGGGCAGAGAATAAGAAACGGAATTGTCTTGGCACTAAATTCTTTATGTTTTACAAGAAAATAAGTGAAACTAAAAAAGTATATAAAATTACGATGGATTCCATAAATTAGCATAATAATTAAAAGTTCATCGCTTCCAATATGTTTAATAGCTTTTGTTATTATCTCAGCCAAAAGGTCGACGCCAAATAACAACATTACTTCTAAATTAAGTTTTACGTATCCCCAATAACGATGAAATTAAAATGGCTTAACTTAACAAAATAACAATATTTAATGTTCTTTAAAAGTAATTTCGCGAAGAAGACATTAATAAAAATGTTGTTAGAACAAATTAATTTAGCAAAAGTATTTTTTTATCTTTACTTTATCTTTGGTGGAAAGACATTGTTAATGGAATACGAATCACAATTACAAATTACAATAGCTCTTTTTCTCTGCTTTAGGTATCTTCCGTGATGGGATAAAAAGTAGGCAGAATTATTCTAGGAGGTGATGTGGTAGAATTTTTTAGCTTGACGGATATTTGCATATGGCAGGTTAATAAGAGATATCATAGTAAAATCTTTGAAATATCTTAGACTTTCGCGAATTTGACACTTTTTAAATGAAACCATTTTTAAAGAAAGTTTAAAATTTATATTATAAAAATACCCTCTTAAACAATTTTTTTAAAAATGTAATTTCGAATATCCAAAACACGATTAATCCGTATAAATTAGTTTAAAATTTTAGTTGAAAATAGTTGAAAATTTAAAAAGATATTCTAGTATTAAAATTTTCCTTTCTCCACTTGATTATTGATTGACGGAATCTAACGACTCACATTGTCTAATTAGAGAAGAGAAATTGAAATAGTTTAAATATATTTCCTTCTTCTTCTAATAAAATAGTATTTATAGTTCAAAAAAATTAAAACATTTCAGAATATTTTTTGCACTGGTAACTTACCTTATCGTTAAAAGAATATGTGTAACTGAAGGAACAGAGGAGGACTATAGCTGAAAGCCAGTGGGCCGACACTGGTCGTGTCGCTTCCATGGTTTAACTGTAACAAAAATATAATATTTAATATTATGTACTGTAAATAGAAACACTTAATAATAATAAATAATTTATTAGGTTAAAAACAGAAAAAAAAGTTATTAAACGCCGTTCAATAGTTAGTGTACTTACAAACACACATACAAGCTAATAGATTGAGAAAAAATTTAATTATCATTAAATTGTATTGTCTATTGGTGTTTTTAACATATGCCGCTACCAATTTCAGGAAAATATATTCAACGTACATACACACTTTTTTACTATTTTATATAGTACACATTTTTAATTTATTCTAAGCTATGATTATTTGTTCTTTAAATTTAACCATATTTCATACTTTTCTATAGAAATACAAGTAATAAATTAGTTTGTGTTGTTAAGAGAAAAGAAGCTATGGAACTATTTTTTACATCATTTGAAAACCATAAACATATTTGTTACTTGTATAGTTTTATTACGGGAAGGAAAATCAATTAGAAAAGTGGGGAAATATCTTTACAGTAATTATGTGATCCGAGGAGTATTAAATTTGACATACAATTTAAATAGAGAACAAGTATAGACAATATAATCATGCACAATAAATATATAAAAATAATAATATAAATTATAATAACATACACGTTGCTAAGGCAACGCGTGTTTTACGCGATAAAAGATTAAACAATTTCCCTTAATGGATCATATGAATTCTAAACCATAGGGTTTATATTTTTCCAACGAATTGTTCAAGTAAGATATAAACATTAAAAAATATTTGAAATCAAACATCCATATGTTTCAAAACAAAAAAAAACGACCGATTGATTGCTTTGGACACGCGATTCTCTTGTTCAATGGTGGTCGCTTACTTGAAATATGAATTTAATACCTGCTTACCGGTCTCATTGATTAATACGAAATATGATGTTGTTCAGGGTTGTCAGGTTGTTGTAGTATGTGTTTTCAATATAGATGTTTCTTAAAATATCAGCTTAAGTATTGAAAAAAATGAAATTGTTAAAATTAAGATGAAAACGCTACTTATGATACTTTAAGCATTATAATTTAAATGTTAAATAATATTTTTATAAACTACTTTCGTATATTTCTGGCAACCCTATACAAGTTACAGAAATTAAAAAATCAAAAAGGCATAGATTAATAACGATGAGCGCAAACAAAACGGCAGGTCGTTGACCATTGCACAAAAGGACACTGTCTTTTCTCAGAAGTCCAGGCTAAATATTAATAAAGCTTTAGTTAATACTTGTTTATGTACAGTTAGCTACAAAAACACAGACCAGAAAATTAAGAATAAACGTTTTTCCTTGTATTGTCTTTAAAGTATGTTTGTTTAACATTTCTGCAGAATGTACCAAAAGTGTAAACTATATTTCTTTTCTTACTAAATTCATATATTGTACAAGACGTCTGCATAGATATAATTTAACATCTCACGATTTTTCTTTTATAATTCTAAAATAAAAGTAGCCTAAGTAGTATATGCTCAAAGATCCTTTAAAATCGGTCCATCGGTCCAAAAGATTAGCCAGCACAAACATAAAAATATTCTTATTATTGATACATGTATCGTGTATACATACATATTAGCATTATTTTAATATTATTAACAGACCCTCTAAATTTATTGTTTTGTATAGATGAAATGATTTGGAAGTGTATCTCAAAGCTCCACATTTCTATAGGAACAAATATGTCATGCTAGAAGTCATTATGACGTATAGGAAAACATCTACAATGTAAACAGATTGGTTATGGCTTCTAATGACGACTAATTCGCGTTATTGGGTGCCATCACCTCAACACGCAATTGTCTGAAAGTGGGAAAGAACAAAGTGTTCTCATACTAAGTTCTGTTTGTCCACTCATATGCGTATGAGAGAAAACGTTACAAAAAATAGGAAATACAAAGTGAAATGTCCCTCCACATTACACTGCACCATGCAAAAGTAACGTGAAGATAAAAAATCCTTTATTATTCAATACAAATCTACCTAGTTTTAGCTTATTAGAATAAGCTCCATCTATGTAGCGTTCTCATTCAATTTTGTAAACCATCACAAACATCAGGAAAAACACCTACTTAAAAGGCTATACAGGGAGGTGATCTCTACGAATGCTTATCTCTGCATTATTACCTATCAATATATAAATAACTGTCATACAAATAAATTATCATCATACAAAATCTAAAATAACGACAATATGCCCTTGGCAGTAGAGGAAGTGAAAACAAAGGTCGGTCAACCAACCTGTTGTATGGAGACTTTATCGATTATTTATCATTTACTCGAATGAATCGATTAAACAAGCATCTTGAAGAAAATTCATTGGAAATTTTTAATAATAATTGAACTAAGTGATTTAAATGACTATTTTATTATTTTTTAGTATCGATGTTGTTTTTTATAAGAAATCGATGTAACATAGTGTTAAAAAGGTGGTACAGAAGTGAATAAAGTTGATAAAACTAATTTTGTTTTTGTTTATACCAAATAGCACGGTAGACAGGAAGTATCTATTGTCAGGACACTCAGTATTCCGCTTTCCACCGAATTCGATTCGCTTCGTCTTAAGAAAGTTAGGAAATGAAAATAATTGAAATATAATCACTCCCCCAAGTCGGAATCCAACTTACAACCAATCGCGTTTACAATTAGGCGCCCTCCTTGCAATGCGAGATAAAGGGTAAAGCTAAAGATAAAAAATGGCAAGTTTCAGGCTATTGTCGTGCAGTGAGACAGCGTGCGATTGTAAACGCAGTTGGTTGTAAGTTCCATTATTTTTAAAAAATGATATTCCTTAAATTAATTTTGTTTCACCGATCTAGAAAGACGAAGTTTGATATTGAATTCCGTTTTCGACATGCATTATCTTCGATCCGAGTGGAAAAAGTTACAGCTAACTTAAAATTTTCTTGTCATACGATCTTTTCTTATAATTTATACAAATTACCCTAGTTCAGATGCATATCAACATATTTACCGTAACGGTCTCTTTAGTTCAACAAAATTTATATGTAAGAGTATGTATTGTATGCATTAATTCCAGATAAAAGTGAACAAACTGTTATTTAACACGAAATATTGTCATATTTTAACAAGTTTTATTTATAAGATAAGGAAAATTAAGTTCCGTTTTTTCTTAGACATCGTAATAAGTTGTCACGTTTGAAATTTAATTAGAAGACTGGGAATTTTTGTCGCTGGGAAGTGCAATTATTTACTCAGACCACTTGAATGCAAGGCAGATTTGCGTTACTGACGAATTATACATTCGTATGCATAAAATTAATACTACTTACTAAAACCCAGGAGAAACCCTCACCTTCTATATCACGTGCTTCAGGATCACTCACGGAAGTCACTATGACATTCGGGTAAACCATCTAAAGAGAATATTATTGTGGTCTTTAGACAACTGCTTAACAAGGTAGCAAGTTGTATATTATAATAGGCGTTTCTTTTCTTTGCAAAAAATATAAAAGGTAGTCTTGGCAAGGACTTCAGAGAATTTTCATCAGACAAGACAATTTTTTTAGTTTCACGTTTTTATGCCGCATAGTGGACTAAAAGTACCTAGTGTGAAGACACTTCGTTTTTGCTTTTCACCCAATGACAATGCCAATGCAATTGCAATGACAATGACCCATATATATAGTGTGCAGTATGCGTAATAAAAGAAAAATTTAATTGCAATAATATTTAAATAAATGAACAGAACAGTTTTATAAATGCCTAACATGAGACATGAGATATGACCCCTATTTAAATGTTTCCTTCACATCCGCGACTATCGCATCTTTTAACGCGCATCGCATAAATAACTTCAATTGTAATAAATTACGAATAAAAAGTTGCGTAACAAACGGCCGAGTCTTTATCCTGGTAATTGGACAGAACTGATTTATTACATGATTCATGCGTTCTTAAGCTTTAATACACTGCAAGTAAATTGTTAAGCGATAGCCAATTATTCACTAAAAGGTTTTTTATTTTCTTTTATCATATTTTTTTAGCTTTATGTATCACCCGAAAGTAGCAGAATAAACCAAAATACGATTCAATCTCCATTCTCCGCCAAATATTAACTTATTTCATATTGAGTAAATATTCGCAACTCAACGCCACGGTTGCCAATCTTGCAAATCTGTACGCTAAATCCCACTACCTATTTACATCAAGAAATAATTGCATTTAAAAATATTATACTATCAGCTCATTAATCTGTGTCCCAAATACTTAGAACGTTCTTTCTAATAAAACTTATATTAACGTTCTTTCTAATAAAACTTATATTAACAAAATATTTTCTAAATCCATAAACAGTTTGCAATACGCCTTATGTAAAACTTAACTTATTAAGTAGATGCGTTTGTTTTGTCTATGTTCAACTTATTTCCTTGTGTCGCTAATAATAATGAATGCTTAAGAGTCATTAAATTTATGTGAAAACATATTTAACGGCATTATGCTTCATACAAAACTGAAAGCTTTTCAAATAGAAGATACTCAGCTTATTATTGTTGTTTTATGGCTACTCTATCTGTTAGTTAATTTCGCATCATGATTAAAATTAACACTGACATTACAATTGTGTGTTAAAGCTAAACCTATGCTTATATTTTGGTCTTGGTTTACCCCTTTACTCTTCTAATAATAAACAAATTATATAAACTTCGAACTTATTTAAATGACATTATTTTAAAGTAATTCGAGGTTACAGGTAGGCTGAGGTGATTACTGTAAAGTGTTCGAAGCGTAATCCGTTGAAAATAGATTAATTTCAAATAAACAATTCAATTTTCCTGAATTTTGCATTTTTTTTAGCTTCACGCTTTATCCCTGACGTTCTTCTTCATTTTTATTGTGACATTCCCGCTTACACCTGCCATTCTGTGTATCTACCCGCCGCATATGCGGCATAGTCAGTCATATCCGACGAAGAAATTTCATCTCTACTGCATTCATCTTTCTTTCATTCTTCTTTTGACACACACGTTTTGTTGCCGTATAACAACGTCGGTATCAGTACTGCATTGTGAACGGCAAGACGTGCAGGTACGCTGACGTTTTGCCGTCGCATCAATGCAGCAAGAGCACCGTTAACCCCGTTACCGGGAGCAATACACCTTGCATGTCATATAAAAAATATGCAGTTTGTGATGAATATAGGGCTTCCATTATTAATTTAGAAATAAATGTTAAAATTTTTCTTATGATGAATTATCACAAGAAAAAGGTGGATCTAGTTTCGATTTATAACCGTTGGAGTTTTTCAAATACTATTTAGTTTGTTATGTTTCTTCCCAATAAGTAATTATATTAAAATGTGAACCTATTGGATTCTGGTCCATGACTGTCTACTAACTAAATAAAATGATCATCAACCATACCATTAATAAAGGCGTTACTAATCTAACAAGCGTGTCAAACCATCTTATCCATTGTGCCTATATTATTGAGCATTACTTAACAAATTGCAGGTAATTAAACACATGCCCACCAATGTCGCAGCCTTGGAACACCAAGTACTATGACATCACGCGGATGCAAATCCTGACTGTGGCTAGGAAGGGTCGATAGGAAACGTCTACATAAATAATAGCTTCATATATTAATTGACCGATTCACCTTGACTAGAATTGAGATGTCCCACAGTGTTAGACTTACTGCTGAGGATCAATCACAATGTATGCTAATTTGACGGCCCAATATTTCTTTGTTGTTAGATAAATTGAAATATATGTTAATTAATATGTTACATATGTTTTACAATTAATTATGTGTGCTTTTAAATATTTGTTTTTGTGTTTTGTTTTAATTTTAAAGTTCAATGAGAAGGTCGTATCTCATTGGTGGTTATCACATAACTTGTATAAAATATCGCTTGCTCTTATCTTAAACTAGTTTGGTCTGAAAATCTTTCCCAATTTTCACGAAAGATAACGAAACGTGGCAAAATCTGACAAAAAAACTAAAATATTAATTAATAGAACAATGAGGTGGGTCTCAGAACTCGTCATGCTCTGAATGTCTAACTGTCCTATCAGATCAAGACGACTGTTAGATACGGATGAACGGATTCAGTAGCAAACCAGAATTTATATTAGGCTACCTTATATCATAAAAAATGGGTATGAGGCAAAAATTATATATTATCAGAAATATTCGTGGGACAAAGAAAATATGACACACTACAGAATCTGAAAACAGAAAAAATATATAGTTTAAACACAAGAAATTCTATTCACACATGGTGAAGCCAGCCAGCCATAATAAAAATCGAGTGACCGAATTTTAGCGACGCAGTTGTGCAAGAAATATTTATTATTGTGAAAGGTACTAACTTAAAAATATTTGCATCTCCTATTGTATGCTTATCATGATTTTATTTATATATTATTATCATTATAATATAAGTGGGACAGCGTCTGATGGTAAACGCGATCGGTTGTGGGTTTGATCCCCGCTCTGGGGAGTGATTATATTTAAATTATTTTCACTTCCTTGCTCTGGTAAAGACAAAGTGCGGCGTTGAGTTTCACCACTCAAACACGCAATGTCTCGAATTCGGTGGCAAGCGAAGTGTGGAGTGTCATGACCCTAGGTACTTTCTGACTACCCTGCTAAAAGCGTGAACCTTAAAAAAACAAGTTAAGTGTTGTTTTTTCGTGAAGTAGAATTTTTAATGAATATAATAGTTATAGGCTCGAAACCAACTCTGGGATTTTATATATTTCTTTAAAAATGCTTACAAATGAAACTGACAGAAATTCGTTTATTATTATTTTTGTTTATTATTGCTTCAAAATATTGCCTTTTTATCAAATCCAGACATTTGCTGAGTATGTAAGCGTTCAATGTTAATATAATAATGAACTTAATTAGATGTAAAATATATTGATAGAATACATTACTATGTTGTTGACATTTTTTGCACAAAATGATATACACGTTGCTAAGAAAGTAAGTATTTTACTTCTCAACAAGTACAATTTCATTTTTTCTAATGTTACAAGACACATGAACTAAAAACATATTAAAAATATACAACAATTCATAACGACCTTCACATTGACTTCCAAGACAGTTAAGAAATGTTGAAGAAAAAAAACAAATTATAAACTTAACCACCACTTATCAATTTTATTAAATAAATTCTCCCAATTTTCGATAAGTAAGAGACCATCATGGCAAAGTGGAACTAAATCTGACTGCAAACGCAACTTTCTATGGATGCATTCCCACTCGAAGGATTAACTATACTTAAAATTATTTTCTGTACTCCACTCCGCTGAGACAAACATAGGGTGAGAGCAAGGAGTTCCTCTACGCAATGTCTCAATTTTGGGTGAAAAGCTGTTATTGTAGTGTCTACGCTCTACGTTCTCTCAGACCACCCTGCTATACAGGATGAATAAAATAAGTTGAAACACAAGTGCTTATTAAAATAATTAGTTAATTGGCGCTTAAAAATTTGCAATATCAGATAAAACGGATGACAAACAAAGATACCGAACGTATGTTAATTATCTTATACATTGACCTAATTTAAATCTTTGTATATTAACATAATATATAATTAAGGCTTCGACCAAAAGCGATGAATCTGTTGTTTTTAATTATTTTTTTTATATTTCATATTCACATTTTATCACATTTTCTACTGTATTCTAGTGGCGGAATTATATAGGTGTTAGTTAAAACTCGTTCTTATTTACCTGTTTTTGTACTATAATTGGTACCTATCGGAAAGCGAACTCTACCTTTATTAATATTTATCCAATAAGTATTTATGTATAGATACTCTAGTAACGATGAAAGGAATGAAGCGGTCATTCTTCAATCATAATCAATAACATCATCCAAATCCCTGCTATTGAAAAAAAATATCAAAATATAATACGTGTACTGTGCCCCTCAATACGCTTTATATCGTTTTGAACGAAAAATTAAGAACGTAGTGTGTACTACATACACTAGATTCTTTCTGCCTACTCGTTATAAATTTCTATGTATATAGTTCGATATACATACAAATATTCGATTTGAATCGACAACTATAGAATGTAAAATATATTGTCAATGAAATTATTAATATTGGACAAGTTTGAGCAAACACTTTAAATAGTAATAATATATAAATAGCATAGATTTAATAAATATATCCAATATTGATAAATAAATAATCTAATTAATTAATTAATTCATTCATTCATTCATTAAAAAATTTAGTTACAAATGTGTAATGTATAGTTACATATCAAGCGGTTTTCGTGAAACTATACGAGAAATTAGGTCTAGTATCTAGTATTTTCCTAATAAAGTATACTCGCCAAAGATTATATTTAGTGGCATGTTTTCCTAATATAAACTTTAATGACAAATATTAGATAATTGTTTTTCTTGATACGATGGTTATGAACTAAAGTGTAATTATCAATTACTCTATTTTGCTTCAAAACAATATTCCACTATCCTAGGCTTTTTATAAGTATTATTGTTTCATAGACGTATACTACAAGTTGGCAAAAATTTACAATAACATTTTTCCTCCCACTTTTCAAGGCAAAATGTCGTGAAGTTAGTGAATTTTCTATAAAAAAATAACTTTATGCCATTTTCAACCAAAGTTTTCAAATAAAGTAACTGATCAGCTAGCTTCCGTTATGTACGCGCAAATAAGTATTTCTAATTTTGTTACGCTTCTAAACCGGGAAGTTTACGTCCAAAAATTGACACATTGTGTATTGAGTGGCGAACTCAATACACAAGACACAGTTTAGTTTAATCTTGACCGCAGCAGGAGAGAGGTCAGATCAAGTATCACTTTATCATCCATATACAGATATCGTCTTCTGTATAACGGACGCCACGTTGTCTTTAAAAAGACTAAAAAACTATTTATAATCTTTATGTAAAAGATGCCCCAAATGGAGCTTGAACTCATAACCACTTCCAATATCCACTCTATAAATAATAATTTAATTATACAGGTACGTAGCAAATATCGTAAATACCATTTCTGATTATTTTGATTCTGTGATAACATCCAAATTGTCACTGCGGTTAAATAAACTTTACCGTTCACCGATTATTTATATCAGATAAACTACCAAGTCATTGAACTTATACTTTTGAAATTGTTCTTACATTAATTAAAGTACGCAGTTTAAATTTAAAGAATTATAAATAATGCAAGCAATACATTTAAAATTTGTAACAGACACCGTGTTCGACCACTAAAGAGTCAATAAATTAAATTCAGCAGTGAAATTCGACACCACGTCAATCTCACTTAATGATTAGAATTCCACTCAATTAATAAAATAACTATATATCTTAACTCCAAAAATTGGAATCTGTGTGAAGATTTAGAAGTTAATAGCCAATGTTTATAAAAATATAATACAATTGCAGCTATACATTGCATTCATAATCCGTCGTCACTTGCACTTGCCTTACATACTGCCGAGTCCCCGAAGACGTTATGAAATACATTTATGTAACCTTTATTTGCATGGAACAGATAACATTCTTGACCTACTTTGAAACATAAAAATATGAATACGAAAAATACATAAATTCAAGTAAGGCACGCAAGAGCGTAAATTAAGCACATTCCTCTGTATTCAATGGTTTTTTGCCACAACCTATTTAAGATTTGCAGCCTTATCACATATTAAAAATTATTTTTCATTTTGACTTCATGTTTTATTCCACCTTAGTGTCAAGACATTGTCATTTATTGTTAATTGTCTATATACAAAGAGCATACCGATTGCATGTTAACTAATATGATCTATATGAGAATCAACCTGATATGTATATTTTTTGATTTGGGCTATTTAAATTTGTTCAAATACGGCAGGAACGGATGTATTATAAATAATTTATTAAACTAAAAAAACACTTTATTTTCATGTTATGAAAATATTGATATCACCGGACATGTATGCACTCTTCGAGACGCAAAATAAACGCCTCGGGGATTAAATTAAGAAAGACAAAGAAGCGGAAATGAGTTCCGCCACTCAACACGCAATGTCTTAAACTTGTCTACTCAGCAGGGCAGTTTTTTAGCTTCATATTTTTATCTCATATTGTGGCTTAAACAAAATATATTAGTTTTAGGTTTAAAAAATAAAAATATATTTCATCAGACTTGTCCGGAACTCGTCATATTTTCAAGTAAATTAATAATGAAGATATGGGTTATAATGACGTTACAAGATATATTACATTAATAGATACAGGTCAAACTAATAAAACAATATAGATATAAAAATTTATATAAAACTTCCTGTATTTCATTTTTATTATATAATTTTTTTTGCATAATTTTTTTATAATAGACATTACACAGTTAAAATGAGATTTGATTTTATATCTCTTCAACAGATAAAATATAATTTTACCGTGTTAATTGTTTAATAAAGCTACTAAATCAACGTTTTATTTTTATAAGTTTTATATTTTATTAATAATATAATTTATATTTTATTTAATCATCGCCCTAGTTTACATTTATGTTACATCATGAGAGAATAATTTTGAAACATCAAATTATGCAAAGTTTATTATTATTATATATTTCTATAATTAAATCTAAATATTATTTTAGTGATGTAATCGTCTTGAATAATATCTTTATTGATACCTAGAGAACCTAGTATAGTATAACTTTATTTTCTAATTTCTACTGGAGGCCATTTTTGCGCAGTGGGATAATCTTTGACTGGACCATGATTTATTATAGATTCGATTCAAACTCCAGGTATGGTTATATTTCGAAAAATATTTTCATTTCTCTCCTCTGGTAAGACAAACCACGGCGTTGATTTCACCACTCAGCATACAATGTATCGATTTTATCGATTTCGGTCGGAAAGTAGTCAACGGAGTGTGTTGACACTACATTGTCTCCGACTTCCCTGCTAAACAGGAAAAGGCGTGAAGTTACTTCTTATAAAAATTTAAAGCTATTAATTATAGTGATTAAATTACGAACGATGAAATTACTAGGTATTCCTTTATTTACCATACAGGGAGGAACTCGGAGCCGGAGACTTGCAACCAAAGTATAGACTTACGAGGCTTCTTTAAAATGAGCATTAACTCTCACCTCCACAGACTAGACTATATATATGTAAACTAATTTAAAATATATAAATATAACTATATTATTATTAGTCTTAATATCTTTAATATTGTCTTTATTACCTACAAAATTTGAAGAGTTGAAACTTGAATCTTACCGTCAAGTTCGGACAAAAATAATACACTTAAACGATAAGCATACAGAAAAAGTCTTAGCAAGGCGCTCGTTTTAAATAAGATACGTTACAATGAGTCACTTAATAATTGTGTAATGAGAAGAAAGTTTAAGTATACTCAAGGATAACGAACCATTCATCCTCTCATGAATGGCTTTTTTTTCTTTCGCATTCATCATATATTATATTGTTTTTATGTAAATTTATAATTTACATTGTAATGTGGTAATTACGATATATGACCTTTTACATGTTAATTTTAATTTCTGGTTACCATTTTTGTAGCAGAAAATTTACAGCGAATTTTGCATTTTTTTTTGGGATTATTTACATTAAAATACAATAAAAACCTAATGCTTTTACTGTCAAAAAATAAGGGAACATTACCTCTTTATATAACTACACGACTTTTGATTAATCAAATTAAAAAAAGAACAGAAATTTCAATTACTCTTAATATTTTATACATAAATATCTTTTTATAAGATTTACACTCACGGTCATCGTGCCCCATATAGTTAAGAATCAGTTCGTGAAAATACCTAAGTAAGGTAAAATTTAAAAAATACCCGTATCCTACGCATACACAGGTATGCATAAAAAAAGCGTTTTTAAGGTAACAGTGTCACTTTACACAAAAAATATAAATTAAACTCCTGATAATAATGTAATGTTTATTTTATTAATTATACCAAATTACAATTAAAAAGGTTGTATTTCACAATAAATTTCAATTAATATCGTTTTTCAAATTATAAGTTACTAACAATAATTAGTTATTTAAAATCATCACAAAATACACAAGTAAATAAGAACAAAATAAATGTGTCCACTTTCGTAAGATAAGAAGAAAGTTCGCTTTAGATTCGAAGCACAAAATTTGAAAGGCTATTATATTCCACGTGAAAACCGTCCGTGGTGTGCATCGGTAATGTTTTATATCCTTTACTTTCACGTCGACATCTAATAGGGAATACTTGATATTTTATTTAGGAAACTAGAAAACTACTAAACTAGAACTAAAAGAACAGGCCGGTCGCGGCGCAGTGGGACAGCGTCTGACTGTAAGCGCGATCGATTATGGGATCGATTCCCACTCGGGGGACTGATTGTATTTAAATTATCTTCACTTCCTCCCTCTGGTAAGACAAAGTACGGCGTTGAGTTCAACCATTCAACATGCAATGCATACATGCGAACTTGGCGGAAATCGAAGTACAGAGTGTCTTGACACTAAATCCATTCTGTCTACCCTGCTATACGGGATAAAGCGTGAAACTATTTTTTTTGATTTACAACCTACTAGCTATCGAGAAACTACCCTAGAATATAGTGTCTTGACACTGGGTTCTCTAAGACTACTCTGCAATGTAGTGTCTTAACAATCTGTCGACTTTAACTTACTAAATTTGAAAAAACTTATAACGAAACATTTTATAGAACTGGTATAGTACTAATATATATTTATGCTTATTAGATATTACAAAAAGTCGTTTTAGAATATTACTCTCATGTAACTATGCTAATATAACATAATAAATAATTACTTTTAAAATGGCATAGCATTAACTTTAAAATAATATTATTAATATAAAGAACGTTATAAAATATATTATTTAACGTTAGCATTATACAAAATTCAATGTAATGACTGCTATTTGTAAACGTCGCAATGTGGAGGCTCGTTTAAGTCTTTTGTACCGCCGACGCGGTCGTCTTACTCCTGCAGTATTTATAGGATATTATATACTTGTAAGTCGAATGTCATTAACATTATAATTCCTATAGTTACTACAAAACTTAACATTTCGTATATTTTAATTTTTATGTAATAATCAATATTTATTTTCTTATATATTTCAATACATTATTATAAAAGAAATAGCTGTGCTGTGTGTAAAGAAATTCTGTGCTTCTTGTCAATGTAAACATTGCCGAATTTCATAATCCTCCATTATTATAAATTTTAGTGAAAAAACCTAATGGAAGTGTTTTCTTCACGTGCACGTATGTTTCATTTATACACAATTTCCATACATTTCGACGTAGACAAAGTAAACCTAGGTAATATTCTATTATATAAAGTGCGAAATAACAATAAGAGGCCGGTCGTGGCCGAGTGTGACAGCGTCTTACTGTAAACGCGATCGGTTGTGGGTTCGATCCCCACTCGGGGGAGTGATTATATTTAAATTATGTGCACTTCCTTGCTTTGGTAAAGACAAAGAGTGGCATTGAGTTCCATCACTCAACACGCAATGTCTCGAATTCGATGAAAAGCAAAGTACGGAGAAATTGTCAAATTACATACTTCGTTCACATTTAATACATAAAATCGGAGTTTAAACAGTTTAAGAAATTACTTTATTTAAGAAGACTGACGAGTTATCTGTAATTTTTACTTTCATTAAGCCATTCAAAACTCATAAGTGTTAGTGGCTTCCATCATCCTATAAATTCCTTCTCTTAGATTTTACTATATTATTAAGTAACCTATGTCCATATATCAGGATAGCAGACTACTAAGAATGCGGATTCCCCACATCCGTTTAAAGACGTGTATCTTCAATGCAAATTAGTTTAATCGGTTTACTCTTTACAATAAGGTTAAGTAAACACGACCTTTAATGGACAGTTTATATGTTAAAGATGACCCGTTTTACATATTATATAAATAAAAAATGCACGCGTTTATTTAGTATATAAAAAACTCAAGTCTAAAACATATTTTATTGTGAGATTAATAGGATTCCAACATGTGACAAATTGAAGATATTTACAAATTTTAAATTAAACTATATTAAACAAATAATTTTTAATCGCGGACTACTGTAATGTATTCCAAACGTCAGATTTTCAAAATTGTATTTTTAAATACCAAAATGTACGGCCTCAGTCCGTTTCAAATAGTTCTATATAGTTATGTTGTCTTGAATGTAATGAATTGCGTATTTCATGACCACTTTACTCGCCACTTAAATTCATGAAATTGACTACTGAGAGTCAGAGCTTTGTTTTATAGGAGTAGAACAATAAAAAAATATTTATATATTTAATAATCTCTGAGTGAATATCATAACTTCAACCTTTATAGCTTTATAGTCAGACAGACTTCACAGTGCTATGACGGCCATATTTTATTACTTTATTATCTGTTAAGTTCGCTCTATCTTCGATAACATTTTAAATTATTAAACAAATTAAGAAAATAATAAACAAACACGATTGACGAAAAAATATTACGTACATTCCAACACGATTTCCACAATATTTGAAAGTGGTGAAATTGAAATAATTAAGTATGTTTTCTTATAAAAAAAACCAGATTCAATTAAATAAAACTATTGTAAAAACTTAATAGTGCACGAGATATTTTTCCAGACTTGACTTATTTTTTTACCATTTGATATATTTATGAAACTTAAATATTTTTAAAATACATTTTAAAAACCACATTTTGAAGTATTCTCGTTTTTAATTTTGCGAAATTTTCAGAACAAAGGTCTTAGTACTGCTTGATATCAATAATAATTTACTAGGATTTAAAGCTTACATCCAATATATGAAATAGGTATCTACATATGTGCGTTCAAATCCGTTCCATCGAATATATTTAAACAGCAACATGGAAATATTTAAATAACTAATCATACAAACAATAATATTTGCTAAACTGATATATTACTTACTCCAAAGCAAAATATTAATTTATTGAAGTGATTTTTCTTTCTGGTCTTTGTAGACACTTACCTGTAAACAAAAAAAAACAAATTTACAAATACATATATATTAAAAAAGCAGCTTCATAACAGACAGTATCAAGACAGATCTTCTATTGTTTGCCATCCGAATTTGAGGAACTGTGTGTTGAGATACAGAACTCACTCAACGTTGCGCCTTATTACGGAAGAAAGCAACGCCTTAGAAACAGAAGTAACTTAAGCACTTTCTTTACTCTTATTGGGAATCAAATCGACACTGCGCCATGACCTCAGAATTTTACATACAAATTTGATGTATTTTGTAAGAAAGAAACGAATTGAATAAAAAAGATGAATTTAAAAGTCATAAATTATCAAATCGTAAAAAATAATTTACATTTAAAATACCACTAAATTATGTCACTAGAACTGAGCTGTGCCTTAACATTATGAATAATGCGGTAGTCGCCGTTATCGTAGGTTTTTAGTTATTTAGTGTAAATTCATAACCTCCTTAAATAGTTTATAAACTTTATAAGTTGTTCTCAATTTATATTGTGTTCAAAATTATCGCCATTATGTTAACAATACAATTAATAAATTATTTTAATTTTTCATTTCGAGCAAGACAAAATACTCATAAAACTTCATTGAGTTACTTAATAAGCAAATGAAAAGAAACGACGGAGTGTCTCAGAGGTTCACTCTGACTACTCTGTTATGCGAGACGAAACGTGAAGATATTTTTAAAAAAATATGTATATTTCTAATTGTTACTAACAACAAAAATAAATATTTTTAATTCCGCACATGTATATATTACAAGGCTAAGAGGAAATACGTATGTCTATATATATAAATGTTCTGAGAAAAATCATTAAAGCACATCCTATTGCTAGCTTTACTTAACACCCACCACTTACTAGAATTTTAGTACTTTAACTTTGTTTATATACGTAATGACTTATACATGTAATCAATGTTACATGACTAAAAAAATAAATATAGTTCATTGTTGAGAAGCAAATGCCAATTATTTCTTAATATAAATTCAGTCTACGCCTCTCTTATCACTTACTTTGACGTTTAAATCACATTTCCGATAATTCAAATTCGATTTTTTTAAATTTATTCTCATCTGTTTGTAGTGGAACATAAGAAGTCTATATAAGTTATGTGTAGAGTTCTGTCATTGCAAGATCGAAGTCATTAACATGTACCTAATGTGATAAGAGAATTAACATACTGCACTATTCATACTGTACAAATATACGTAAATTAAACATTGAATATTTATTAGCGAATACATCATGGTATCTACAGTTCTTATTAAAAAAAACAACAATATATTATCTTTGTAATAAAAAAAAACTAAAATAAAGGGTAGACAGAGATTCTTTATTCCGCATTAACAGGGTAGGTAATTATAATCATTCCCCCACGTAGGAATCGAATGCTGCCATAATTCCGTTGACGTTGTCCTAATACGCCACGATGGCCCCAATATTTATTTAAGTAAATTAAAAATCTTTCTTCAGTCTTCTAGTATATGTGCAACGAAAATTGTGCAATAGAAGCCTTTTCTTTATATCTTTACTTGTATTTTTATTATTTATTAGCTTTTGCTTATGCGTAATAAAGCGAGAAGCTGTTAAAAAAAAAGATTTAAAAAAAATGTAAGAAAATTTGAACGCAGCAGGATTCGCACTTGCGCCTCTTGGAAAACGTCCAAGCGCTCTGATCGCTAAGCCATGCGTTCTGTGTATGTTTCCATGGTGTGTTTAAATTTTTATACGTCTTTTAATTTTTTTTTCTAATCCTACATGTAAGTGTTGAATAATGCTTTAAAAATAGTAAAAGTTATTAAAGATATTTATGAAGTGAAAATAAATATTTAATAGAATGGATTTTAAACCCACACTAGCAGGCAAGCAAAAAAATCAGAACTACATTATTAGAATCATTTACGTAAATATTTTTAAAGGATCACTGTAGATATAAGCATTTTTCATTAAAATAACAAAAACAAATAATACAGGCGGAAACACGAACTTTATTTTTCGAAACATCGCCAGTCTTTTAGAAAGCGCGAAAAAGACTAATTACAGGCAATTTCGTTTCACACTCCTTGGGCAACCACTCAGTCAGTTGCAGCGCTGCTAGTTTGCCAATAGATCACCTCTAAACTAACTCTACAAAACAAATTAACTAAGAATATTCGTTTTTTGTGAGTAAAATATTATTTTTGTGACGAAACAAAACATAACCTTTGGTAAAGTAAATATTTGTTTGTCTAATGTAACAGACTACTTACTTCTGCTTATAGGACGAAGGTCGTGACTAAATCCAATATATCAAAATTTGGAAATATGTAATTATGGTATGTCATAGCGAGTTTCAAAAATATCTTGGGATCAGGTGCGAATTGCCTTTTAAAAATACTTTACAGTTTAAATCAAAGCTTATTTTTTAATTTGTAACGAAAAACATCGTAGCGCTGTTAAGGTCTTTCTAAGAAGCGTATAAGGTAAAAAATTACAGTAAATCTAACATTACAATTGTAAGTTCTGTAAGTCAACCATACTCACGGTTATAACAAACTATGAACAATTACATAATAACCAAAACAGTTATTGTATGCAAAAATTATCCCTGACTCTCAAGTCGTTATGTCGTTAGAGGAACGTCAAATTTTCTTCCATTGTTTTAACATTTGAAAACAATAGAATTGAATTTGGACAGTTGGAAGTTTCATGGCTATACTGTCAGGGTGATACTACGCCCTTGTGTATTTTGGTGATAAATATATTTGTACTACTATATCACAAGCAATACTGTATGAATAGAAGTGATATCAAGACTAATCTTGGAACATAGTTGATAGGCGCTTGAAAGTTATACCTAGATATAATTTCGCATAATACCTATGTAGTCTATTGTACTGCTTTTGTAGTAATAACGTCTAGATAAAAAACGTCCGCTCATAACCAGGTGGCAAGTCGGTCATTTACCTACATTTTAGAGTCTTCTAGTGAATAATAGAATAATGATTTCATTTTAAATCTTTTCTCTTATGTTTTATTTGAATAAACTTTTCCAACCAGTTTAAGAATTGTCCTGCCAATACTAAGATAGTAATAATTTAATGATTATTAATTACATATATGTAAATTTAAGAGAAATTACAAGTATTGAAAGTGATTACAAATGATAAACTTTAAAAGGGATTATGCATACAGTATAGGCATTTTGAAAGCAATACTAAATCATGTTTTTGTTATAATAGGCTTAATACACTGGTATACAAAATGTTTGTGATTTTTATATTATGGTAAATGAACCCCGAATTATATATTTATTTTATACATCATTAATTTATATTAAATAAAAGCTATATTGACACGTAAAAATCGCGTTGTTGCCAACGTATATGACACTTTATATTAGTTCTCTTCACTCGTTCATGTTAACTCTTTATATTTAAATTTCATATTTCTCCCTCTGGGTAATTTTCGGGAAAATTGATTTTATGAATATCACCATGTATATAGTTAATAGGAACTGCTTTACACGACTCAAAATGAGTAAGAACTGAGAACAGAGTGACTTATCGATAATTTATCGATTATTCTTTGCAGCTGCAGTTATAATAATATAAGAGAAAAAATAATATTATTAAATAAAAGCAACGTCACACTTTTCCTCATATAGCAAGAAAGGCAGAGGGTGAAAATCTAGCATCAAGAAGTTTTAGTCGCTACATTCTAATCAAATTTGAGGTATTGCAAGATAAATAACGGAGCTCAACATCGCTCTTTGTCTCAAAAAAACTACTAAAAAGTACTAAACACGTGACAGATTAAATAAAAAAGTATTCTAGTTAGATCTGTGCAGTTTCATCAGCACAAGGTTATAACAGCGTTGGTGTGTCGTTGCTTAAGAAGTAATTAGAGGACAAACAATGCGTTTTGTAAGTGGTCGCACGATCTTGAGCGATGTGACTAAAACGACACTGCTGCACGCATTTGAATTTATATAAAATAATTAATTTATTATATATTATAAGATTTTTTTTCTCTTTTTAGTATATAGTTTTTTTTATTTTAATTGTTTATACATATTTAAAAATGTATGCTTCATTTATTTTCGTTTATGTAAAAATTTATTAAATATATATTAATAAAGGCCATCGTTAGGCACAACGTCTTCGTTCACATCGTTAGGACAGTGGCACACTGCCCGATTGTAAACGGGATTCGTTGTAGGTTCAATTCCTATATGATTATGATTAAAATTTATTTTCATTTCCCTGCTCTGGTAAGACTAAGCGCAGCGTTGAATTCGTTACTCAATATGCAGTGTTTCGATTTGGGGCGGAAAGCAATCAACAGAGTGTCTTGACACTGAGTTGTCTCTGACTACCCTACTATACGACTAATAAAGCATAGAGATGTAAAAAAATATGTAAAAAGAATGTCTGTTATTATGAGAATAATAAAAAATCTTTTCTAATTAGCTAATCATTTTAAACTAAAGTCAATAACTTTACGCGTTAGGCAAGTAACATTTTAGCGCTCCCAACGTGAACATAACGAAACATGAAACAAAGGTTGTGTCTAACTAACCGTGAAATATTCGTTTTAGACACTATTAATTTAACTTGCTTCATAATAGTAAATCATAAAATTAACTATATACAAGCGCGATTGAAGTAAATTTTTGAAAAAGGAGATTGTAGAAAGAAGAACTTTTTATTTTATACTTTAAACATGCCAATAACTTAATTTATTTATTTTTGATATGAAACCTATAAAACATTTTTTTTCAAAATGATAATAAGATGGAAAAATGGATTGGGAAATTGTCTAAAATTAGTAAAGTATACATGTTTTAATTAAATTGATAAATTTATTAATCTTCAGGGAGATTCTAGTCTTAAGACACCCCATTCTTTATTTTTTGCTCAAAATCGAGATAATGCATGTTATTTTGTGAAATTCAACGTGACTTTTTGTTTAGCAGAAATAGGAAAATAATTTACATATATAATTTATTAAATTCTAGAGAATAGACCTCAGAATCAAAAAATATTAAGTTCAATTTGGAAAAATAACATTTTTTTAACATTGACATTGACATCTAAAGGATCGTTTAGAAAATAAAAATTATATATAATTGAATTAAATTAATAAAAAAAATATAAGATTGTGGTACATTACCGGAAAAGATAGAACCATAGCAAAGCATAAATTTATCTATAGTAAAATATTATACTACAAACATATATTAATCCTAATAACTGACTTAACAACTAGTAAAAATAATACAATCAGTGTATCATAACTTTTACATAATGGCATTGACTCCTAAATTAAAACTAAATATATTTGTAAGTGAAAAAACACAAAGTAAATATAAGTATGTTTTCGTACACTGCATTTACATCAGATCCGGACACGTGTGCATATTTTGAAATAAATGAATAGCTAAAAAGAACGTTGCAATATTTTTTTACCTTGTCTTATCTTTTAAAAAATATACAAAATAATATATAATCTAGTAACATGTATATTATTGCATAATTAGGTATTAAGATCACAATTTTTCTGAATTCTGTTAATCAAAAAGTAATATTGCTTTTAATTCCATTCCATTTAAAATATATTTTTATTAAAACATATTTAAACTCGTTTGCCTTGTGTCCTACAAAACATTCTAACCAATGTTTTTTTAATTAATATGCTGCTGAAAATGAGTGCAAAATGCACACAAAAATCAACAACGCATTAAATGCACTTAATTTAATATGGAAAGAAAGAGAAAACAACTGGCGCTTTCAAAATCACTTCACTTTTAGCTTAACTCGTCTCGTATGTGTATATAATTTTTTTCTTATTGAATAGGCTATTGTACTTAATAGAAAGTAATAAGGCTTTGTATGAATGAATGGGTATATTCCGCTTTGTACTATGATTAATTTATTGAAATATCTCGTTTTTATTTCTTCTAATCAATCTCATTCTTCTATAAATAAACTTAGTAGGTTAGATCTAAGTGGTCAATAAAACCTGCAAATTCCATATCCATAATTACATACGAAATACTATATTCAGACCATCAGTTTAATTTACCTCAGGAGAGAAATTTTGATCTCAGCCAAAAGGCAGAACAAAATCTATTATAAGCTACCTATCTGTAAATGCTCCTCAAGTGGCATTCGAACACACAACCATCACTTTTAATCTAACATATAACTAACCGCGTTTACATCGTGCTAATGGTCTCCAGTGTAGAGTTGTTATCTTAATACATTTTATCTATATTACTTATCAATATAATAAAAAGCTAAGCACTTTTTTAACAGCGATTGCCATCTGACCTCAACGACCATTAAAACTAAATCAGTGACACATCAGCCGGAGTGAAGTTACTCAAGCCGCGAGACTTACAATTTGCATCTGATTTTTGCAATGATAACCGAGGCCGACTTAAACTGTGATAAAATGCCGAGTTAAAATATTAATTAATTCTGAACTACAGTTACACTACCTGCGAACGTAAATGACTTAGCCTTTTTTGCTAAGGTCACGTTTTCTGTCATATTTAGAGTAAAATATCATTGTTATATAATCTGTATAACGAAAAGAAAAAACTATACCTAACTGGAACCAGAGACAACCCAGTGCTAGGCACTGCGGATAATGTCGCGATCTGTTAAAATAAAGCATTTTCAAATCGAAAATCGAAAAAGAAACGCTAATGTTGACGACAAACCCCCGATTGTTAACACGATGGTTGTAAGTTCAATATATGTTTGAGGAAATGATTACATTAAAATTATTTTCGTTTTTCTGCTCTGGTCTTGATTTTGAGTGGAAAGCGAAATGCTTTAATATTAGGTTATCTCTGTCTACCCTTGTTTGACTCTTTGACCAACTTGAGTATTTTTTTGGTTTTACGCTATTTAACAAAAAAATTGGATTTGAATTCATTAGCAACACATATAGTTACACAACTACGTCACAGTGACGTTACATGGTCCCAAAAGAAACAAACCTGTCAACACTTATTAGTAAATCGTTATATATATGCGGCGCGTGGGCCAACCATTGTGTAGAGACGCCTATTGTCGTCAATGTTCATTTTTAAACCATAAGACGACCTTTTCACTTAAGAGAGTCTATAGTTGATAACGATCTTAGATTGACTTGTTAATCAAGTTAATGTTTCATATATTAAACTAGTTTTTCCCGCAACTTCGTGCGTTATGCCATTTTTTCATTATTTCCAGTTACAACGCATGTCGTCAAAAATAGATCTGCTTAAATAAGACGTACTTTGTTCTAACAGTTAATGCTAACTAATAATTTTAAAGTTAAATATATGAGTATGAGATTATTAAATTTTTTTAATGGAAAAGAAGTGGATTAAATCAATATTGACCAGCTAATAAGCAACAAGCTCGCAGGAATTATCATATTTAAAAAATTTCATTTTCTATACTAAGAGTACAATCGCGGCATTGAGTTGCGCTATGGAACACGGAATATTTCAAATCTGGCTGGAAAGAGAATAACCTGCACTATGCCAAAAAAAATAGTTTACTTATGATTTTTACGTTTGACTTATTCAAATATCTATTAATAATAATATTTTATAAACTTCAAATTTTGATTTTATAAAGTGTAAAAGTGATTTGATAAAAGACACTTTATACGATATAGAAGTAAAATAATATACTTTTCAAGTTACTGGCTTATTTTTAACATTGCGTTATAAGTAGAGACTGAGTCTGAAGGGAAAATAACAGATATCTTACGATTTATAGACACAAAGGCGTGTACAAAGGATTTTGAGGTGAATTTGGCAATAGCAAATTATAGGCAAAGTTGCATTACATTTGGTTTATAGCCTTTCAAAAGGATATTGATACTTATTACCCAATAATTGCATTGAACCGACGTAAAAAAGATTCAAAATAGAGATAAATAGATATATTTATAATAAAAATCTCTTTACGTATATATTATAGGTAAAACAACTACTTTACCATGTAGATAATTCGTGACATATAGTTAGGCCTTTAATGTAGGTTGGTAGTCAGCTGATAGCAGATAGGTAGTATTGGCAGTTGGGGGTTCAACTCGAAGAATGATTGATTTTTCGTTTTAATAAGATAAAATGGAACTTTAAATGCTACCACTCAACACAATGCGAGTATTGACTTGGTTTCCCTTGTTATTTGGGTAAAAGAGTCAAGCTACTTTTTAAATATGAATTTTTACTGCAGTATACTATTTCTATTAAGAGTCTATCTTTGTCCATATAATATTAAACTGTTTAATGACTACACTTTACACTAATAATTCTTGTTTGACGTCTATGTTTAGTTTTAACAAGCGATAAATACTACAACCTCAATAAAATTGTGCTCCAATTCCTTATTTTAGTACGTACCGTTTTTATATTTACACGTCTTTAGCATTATTGCCAAATGAACCGTTGTTTCTATAAGGCATACGTTCTCTTCTAGAAGCAGAATATTCCTTACTTTACAATTAACAATATTATCTCAAGGACATTTGATCCCGAAAACATAACGTTCAACCATATACACATAAATAGAGAAAAAGTTGGTATAAGTATAACAATGAGAAGAAATGACTAAAGATTTAACTTGCATAATTATTAAATATTTTGAATAATAAAGTATAATAAGTTTGCTGACTCCACATTTAAAAAAGTATATGAAACTGCATCTAATAGTCTAGACCAATATGACGGCTTAAGGCTCCCCAAGATCGTGGAATTCCCTACAAGGTTTATATACCTAATGTGGAATAAAACGATACATCATCATAAATCCTAAGGAAATCCTCACTTATGGTAGCTCCTTAGACACTTAGTTAACCATGTATTGCGTCCGTCGCCAGCTTACGTAAGAGTGTAATTTCCTAGACTTTTCCTATTGTCGTAAGATGCACATGTGGGTGAGGGACAGATATAATCGAAATATAATCAACGGTGTTGAAATGACGTATTTCTTGCGTTTTGCCTTAAATATATGCATCCGAGTACCTAAAGTATACATATATTTATTTTATAAAATTAAAACTAAAAGAGATGTTTATAAAATTTGAATTTAGTTTTATCTTTTAGATTATTAGTAAATTCTGGATATATATGAAAAAATATGTGCTTCTAACTATTATATATATGTAAAAGAACCAACCATACGAGCTGTGGTTGACTAGACAGTAAATACTTTAAAATAACTTGCAGGGAACATATATTTTGTAGAAGGGACTCTATAATTATTTATTTTCATTTATACATTAAATAAGCTCAATGTAACTTAAAAACTTAATGTAATTTAAATTATTTATCTATGTAAATAGATTTTGAAATATTTTTTTAACTACATATATATATATTTGTAAGATGGAAAGTTTAAGAATATAATGAAACTACAAATTAAAAAAGATTTTTTAATACTATATAAAACTGAACATTTGAATCTATGCCTCGGGGAAATCGTACGAAACGCGGGCCTCTGTTTTTGCTAATACTAAATACCATTTCATACTTGACACTTTACTAAAGATGATTATTTTATATTATAAATCAAATTTATTATATATTATGGATATATTTTAGAAATAGTAGATATTCTTCTAATATACGATGACGTTAGCACTGTTTGAATACTCAAAGACCATTGTGTCGATATAAGTTTAAGAAATTGGCTCTAACTTGCACAAAATTTAGCACTTCTACAATATTCATAACTCTATAACCCTGAGTAGGGTCCATTGTTAATTCTGCTAACAATAACTGTTTATGAACCCGCAGCTATTTCCTGAAACTACTTCTACTGCCTATAAATAATAACAAGTACTGTACCGAGTACCTCTGTACTGAGAAGTGACAAATATAAGGAAAATGTACGTACGTTTTTTTTTGCTTCAAGCTTTTATCCCGCTTTGCAGGATAAACAGAATGTACCTAGTATCAAGATACTCCGTACTCCACTTTCTGCTGATTGCAAGACATTGCGTGTCGAGTGGTGAAACTCAACCCCGCGCTTTTTGTAACCAAAGCGAAGAAATTAAAAGTATTTAAATATGAATATTCCCCCGAGTCGGAATCGGACCAATAACCGATAGCGTTTACATTTAAACAGTCCTACTGCGCCACGATCGGCCTTCTTCTTAAAATTAAATATTCAAAATTTAAGTAATTTTGTATGAAGACATAGACAGGAAGTACCTAGTGTCAAGACACTCCATACTCAGCTTTCCACCGAAATCGAGACATAGCGGAAGTAATTACTGGTTAAATTTTTTTTCTGATATATGTATATAAAATCTTATATACATATATCAGAAAAAAAATATATATGACTTATATAATTATCCTTTTATTTTACATTCATTAAAATAATTTCGTAATATTTAAACAAATAAACAGGTAAAAGCTATAACGTTACTTTGTTACTAAAACTCGCGAAAACTAACACGTTTCACTGAAATTTAAGCAGGAAGGAACTAGTAAATTAAACAATAATAAGAAAACTGTGAGCTCAAACAGTTATTTTTTGTTGTTATTATAAATGAATGTTGTTACAACCTTATATTAGTACCTACTTTATTTATGGATTAAATTTGATATTTGTTTTATACATATATTTTCGATTTTATTTATGGATTAAATTTAATATTTTAGTTAAATTTCTTTTATTTATCACAATTACACTTTTGCTATGCTACTTTTGGCACTCGTCCACTTTTACGGGTTGACTAGAAAAGATTTATTTAAGAGATAAGTCCATCTTTATGTAAAAAACCTTATCTGATCAGTAAATCTGATAATAGCTCGAAAAAGTATTAGCTCTATTCTTGTGCCAAAATAAATGAAAAAAATATACGAAAATAATGTTGTCAAAATTTATGAAATCTTGCTCTTAAACACGGGATGGTTCATAAAATTTTATTAATGAAAAATCCTTGATTGTATCCATAGATTAAGTATGTCAACATCAATCTATAATTCAATATTTTATATATACACACATATGAAAATTTATAAAAAAATTTAGTTTAGCTTTTACACCTAAAAGTATTGTAATTTTTTAGTGCAATGGTCATCCTGGTCAGCGCAGCAGGCAACAGGATGAGTTTCATATGATACAAATATTGTATACTTGAAAAAAAAAACTTTATTATATTAAATACTTACAGATATTTATTAAAAATACATTTTTCTAAATAAAAAATTTGTAACTCAAGATATATCTTTACCATATATGTACATATGTATATAATATATTAGAATACATGAGTAGATGTTAGAACAGCATACTAAGATGGAAGGATAACATAAAAAAGATAACATTTTCGTTTATTACCTAATTATCTTGTTTAATAGATGTCAATTGATTCAATTTATTAATTTTACGAATAATAACTTATTTTCGCTGATTAGCTTTTATGAGGTTATTCACATATCAATTTTTAAAAAAATGTCAATTATATGTATCAAAAAATTTCCGCATATAAAATTTGTATAATTATAAATAATAATCGTATTTCAGATTTTGTTTGTAATGTAAAAAGACCGCGAAGCTGAACACTTTGAAAATTGGCCAATGAAACACCCAATACATTTTTTTGTAAATGTTTTGTTTTTGAATGTAAACGTGACCGCTTGTGAGTTTGATCCCCTCTCGAGGGAGTGATTATATTTAAAATTATTTTCACTTCCTCGTTCTGGTAAGTCAAAGAGCGGCGTTGAGTTCCACCCCTCAACACGCAATCTCTTAAATTTGTGGAAAGCGAAGTACAGATTGTCTTGACAGTAGGTACTTTCTGTCTACCCTGCTATGCGGGACAAAAGACGTGAAGCTAAAAATAAGTATGAAATGTATTACTCTATGTAACATTATATTCTTCTTAGACGTGTACTTTTCTCGGAGTGGTCATGGTCATTCTATACTAAGTATTGCTGAATAAACGTATAGTTATTAAGAGCACTATCGGTACAAGATTTAATCAGGTATATCTATCGTAATCTGTACTGCATAGATAAAATTAATAAAATGAGTATTACACGCAAAACTAAATGTTTGACACTTTATATTTATAAATTTATACAAATATGCTGTTAAACTATTAAGAACTTAAATATTATGTTTTTTTTTTATAAATATTATGTTTAAGAAAACTAGGAAATCCAGATGTTTCCCATACACTGTTCATATCTTATAAATGTATGCAAAAAAATGTTATATTATTTGCGATGCTTTAAATTTATTAATAAAGAAACCGACAACAAAGCCAAAAACCAAATAACGAATACTTTACAACTAACGGAAGCAATTGAGGTGGAGGAAAAAATTAAAAACCGTCTAACATTTGGCCATTGAGCATACTTCGCATTCCATTCTTGATACGGTCGTTTGTATTATTGTCAGTTAGCGCCCTCCAGTGGTTTGGTTTTGTTTAAAAAACCATTTGAATAACAATGCAAGTGTAATTAAATTAAATATCTAATTTTTCTTACATTTTATATTGTCAGAATATATAAATTTTTACCACTTGTCAGAATATATAGTTTGGCATTAAAAATCATATATGGACTTTTCAAAATCCATCTATACTATTTACTATTTTTTTAAAGTCTTATTCCAGAATATAATAGGATTAGTAAAAACGTATAAAAAATTTTAACGAACGCAGCGGGATTCGAACCCGTGCTTCTTGGAACTGCATAGCTCAGTGGCCTTGGACAATATCCAAAAGGCGCAGGTTCAAATCCCGCTGCGTTCAAATTGTTTATACGTTTTTTTAAATGTTTCTATCACCTATTAGAACATCATAAAGGTGCAATAGAACAGCTCGTGACTATAAACTTGCTTGTTTCTTTTTATATGTAGTTGCTTACGTATTACCACATCAAGCCTTGCTAATTGATGATAATATGTTATAGGTTGTAGGTTCGGGGGAAATAATTATATTTAATTAGATATATTTCTCTACTCTAGTAAGATAAAGCCTGGCGCTTACAAAAAGGAATACAAAGGTTATCTTTGATGTATTGATATACTGATCAGTTAATTTTAATAGAAAGAAACATAATAACAGAATTCTAAGAACAATACGGATATGACAATTGTCAACGAGTTATTGTTGCTTACAATGTGTGTATGTTTGTACTATACTTTAATAATTAACATCCGGTTTTCATCATTAGATATGTCGTTTCCCAAGGAAAGTGGAAGCGAGCGACATAAAAACCACATACTCGTCAGTACAGGGTGGTTCTATACAGATACCTCTAAGATTACGTGATTATACAGCATTTTCATAAAACAAATTAGTCTAAAAGCAAATTGATCAATACAGTTTTGCTATAATCAGTATTACTTATTTTTTATTAATCAGTATGATTTAGTGCAAATAATGGTCATATTCCGCCTTTAATATAATATTAGTACTTCAGCTATAAGAAATATTAAGTCACTATAAAAACGATGGCAAAATCTCGCTACATTGGCAATTGAAAGTGAACGTACAGCACACATGCGCGTTATGTAATGTAATACATACGTGATATGTCAATGTGTGTGTCACGCCAGGAAGCGTAGTGTGCAGATATAGATGTCACTAGAAGAGGTCATATTAAAAATAGAATATAAAATGACTAAAGTTTATGTAACAAATGAAAAGTAGAGAATAATATTTAAAATTAAAATAAATAATTGAACTTGTTATATAATTATGGCGAAATATATATTTTTTTCTTATTAATAAAGTAAATAAGAAAATCTAGTTTATATATTTTTTTTTTGCATTTGCACAGATAATAAATGTGTCAGTAGAATAATTTCGCAATAAATTAAAAAGTACAAATATAGAGACAGAAATAAACGTGATTATTACACAACATTAAATACTCCACGAGTAAAATGTGGCATAGTATGAAAATAATCAACTTATATCATATATCAGTGTATAAAACTAACGTAGATAGATCACGACGAAGCTCCGATTATGGAGAAAATATACTCTGTTATAGATTTCTTATCTGCTATCTTATTAAAACCTTATTTAGTTTAATTATTTTATATATTACCACCTTTGAGAAGTCTAATTATACACGCTAAGGTGAAATATATTTAAAATTTTAATTCCATCGCTCTGATGAGATTAAGCGCGGCGTTGACATCCACCACTTAACACGCAATGTCTCGAATTTGGGTGGAATACGGTGAAATTAGTATCTTCATACTAAGTTATTTCAGACAACTCTGCTATGCCGGATAAGGCGTTTAGCTATAATCAAAAATTCTTTACTTTACTCAATTCATGTTCCCAATTCAGCCTAGAAATTGACAATGTCTTCATAGTGTCTTTTTACTGTTGTTTGTACTTACCCTGCCATGCGGGAAGAAACGTTAACATTTTTTTTTATTATTTAATATTCATCGCCATGGTCCAGTTTATAAGCATCTGTATTATCTGTATTGTAATGTATATATTAAGGGTAGTAGTAGTCGGATTGTTTCCACAATCCTGATTTCCCATTGTTAAAATTGAAATTATTTCTAATATAACAGAGTAGTCAAGTACCAAATGTCCTACACCAAATACATCCGTAACAGCAAATATACTCTTTTCCATAAATACAACAGACGTGTGAATTTTAATATATAACAGATATATATTTACTAATTTTTAATACTTATTATAAAACAATTTACCATTTTTATCTGTCAATGTCATATAATTAATTAAACTTTTTATAATCTGTCCTGTCAATTTTAATTGAATTTGCAAAAAGTTTAATTAAACTACAATCAATAAACGAATTACTCAATAACTTGTATGTACATAAAAACAATAAATCACCAAATAAATCCGTAACAGCGAATAGAATAATACAATTAAAATCGATATTATAATCAACATTCACTCGCATTATACTGTAGAGTATTGATTATTATCATTTATCAATTATTAGAAACTGCTAAAGGATATCCTATTGTCAAGGTAAGGCAAGTTATGTGCTAAACTAAACATGTTCTCGATTGGTTCTAGACTTATATCAGGTATGAAATCAAAGGGACATATTTAGTTCCGGCTTCATGAAAATATTTAATTTCAAAAGTCCGCATAAAAATAATAAAGATAGAGGCTTGAACGTGGCACAGTGGGCATTTAATTGTAAACGCATTTGTGTATTCGATTACCACTCGGAAGAATGAATGTTCAATTTTTTTTCTATTTCTCCCCTCTGGTAACAGGCACGGCGTAGATTTCGCCACTTAACACATAATGTCTTGATTTCGGGCGGAAAGCAGTATGAAGTGTCTTGGCAATAAGATGTCTCTGACTACCTTGCTATGGGGGATAAAGCGTGAAAATATAAATGTCTAAAAATTGTAAGAGAAATTAGAGAACGAATGAATGCCTACATATGTAAGATATTTAGTTCCGGCCTAAAATATTACGTAGGACAAATGTATGAAAAGAAATAATGGCACATATATTTATTCTAAAAAAACCTATAATAAAAACCTATATTAAAATTTTCATGTCTATAAAAAGGAATTTATAATATAAGATGTTCGTGTTTTTAAATCTACGAGCTAGAATAATCTTCACTCGTTCTAACAATAGTTTAGTTTTCTTCAAAAGCTTGTGATCTTTGTCAAAGGTTAAAAACGTAAACCTAAGTCATTAGAATTAATCGTATAAGACACAATTACCGATGACGATGCACTAGTCTTTTGTATTTTTTTATTATATAACTTGATATTATATAAAAATGGTTGAACATACTACCACATACAATAGATGAGAATGCAGATAGCAACTTGATAACGATTGATAACTACGTGATACTTTTTTCTACGTAACTACCCTAGTAGTTACGTAGAAAAAAGTATCACAAAAAAGTGGCACCCTAGCAAAGAATTAGAAGTAGTTTAAAGAAACATTAAAAAATCTATGCGAAATGTCTAAATATGGCGAAGGTAATAAAAGCGTGTTAAAAGCGTGTTAAAAAGGCGTTACAATATCTTATCACCAATAATTTTATTGTACCTATATAGTAATTAGAGAATTGGGATATTGTTTAACATTAATCGCGATTGGCTGTGGATTCAATACACATTCACGATATAATTATATATTACATTTATTTTTCTCCTCTTTGTTTTAACAAAGCGTGGCATTGAGCTCGCTATTTTATACGCAATGTTTGGATTTTGACAGAATGTTGTCAATGTCTCCCAACACTAAGCTATCTTTGATTACCCTGCTATGCGGGATAAAGCGTGAAGCTGAAGAGAAAATATAAATTATTGTAATGTGTAGATGTTGAAACCATTAGACATAATAAATGTACGTAATTAAAATATTTTAAAAAGTTAGCCACATTTCTTTACTACTATTATCTATTACTGTTTTAGTTGTGAACAAAAAGTGAATTACTAATAACACCCGCAAGCTATATTTGTATAACAACGCCGACGACGACGTAACACGAAAGCATTACATTGTTCGACAGTGAATTTATCAAAAATAATAAATAGAATGAAACAATAAAAACTAACGAACTACAGTTGAGTAATAGTAGAGTATAATTACGTGATTGGTTTTAAAAAATATTTCTAAGTTAATAAATATTTAAAAGATTTTCTCCTTTACCTAACCGTACACACGTATTTTGTATAACGAAATTACTTTATTCGCATAAATCGCAAGACTAACAGAAAGAATTCATATGTACTTTTCACCTCTATAAAGCTAAAAAAATATGTCAAAGAATTTATCAGACAAAAATTCTTGTATATAAAAATTTTCTCAAGCAGTATTTGAACCTACAACCATGAGTTTTCTATAGACACGGGTCGACTGTACCATAA
Organism: Dryadula phaetusa; assembly: GCA_032432895.1. NCBI lineage: Eukaryota > Metazoa > Arthropoda > Insecta > Lepidoptera > Nymphalidae > Dryadula > Dryadula phaetusa. The sequence continues at coordinate 663,584 of JAOYRS010000078.1, forward strand.
TAGCGTCGCACGTACAGTGTTAAATATCACACTTTGTTACTTGACTGATTATGTTCCCAGAAGTCAATAATACCAGTATTATACTGCTTTTCAGAACAATAACATACAATGATTAAGTATACAACAATAAGGAAATCTCTGCGATTGAACAATTTATTTTTTATATTATAATTTATATAACAATTATAATTTATATTTTTTTACCATCATCCTGACCATTTATTCCTTGTTAGTTGCCACACTTATTCCAACCAAAGCGACGTTACAAACAAAATATATATCATTCGATAACTGTGCCATGAAAGTGTTAAAATATTTAAAATATTTACATTTTTTTAAATTTTATTCTCACGAGAGCGGAAAAATGATAATTATTTAAAAATACTCGTAATCTATGAAAATTACTTAAAATACATAATGGAAAGCGAGCCCACAGCCACCACCACCATTACAGTCAGTCACTACCCAAATGCGACATAGCATGGAATAAGATAGACATATATTTTAAATTTGTAAGATATAAGAAAATATATAATATAACTACATTAGCAGGTATGTAATTGTATATAGACCATTACGCGTCAGGAATGATTCTCGGATATAGGTAATAGCGAGCGAGGAGAATATGACGACGTCACACATTACACACTCGCACTCATACGTCACAACAAGATTAAAGCTCAATACTTGTAGGAAAGAAACTCCTTACTCCATGGACCCTCTGCGCGGGCGCAGGGTTCTTCGTTTAACATATAAAGGAGCCTGAAAAATTGCCTGAGATCCCTTCAAATTGAATTATCACTCCCATATACTATCCTAACGCCTTCTATACATTATTGATCCTTAGTTAAGTTACGCTAGATAGAAAACAGCGATAAGGGTATGACCATAACGATACTAAAGGTGTATATATATATATATATACGTGTTACTATGAAAACTAAATTAACTTATCAAGAACGTTGAAAGGTGAAATGGCACGTGCTACGTCGGAACTGTTGTAATCGATAATTACAACATCGACTTATCTAATTGTCTGCGAGTATTTTGATGCAAACGTAACGGTTCACATCGTACGTCTTACTCAACTGGGTGATTATAAATAAAAATATATTATCGCGTGATTTCTAATTACTTAAATGTTATAAGTTATGTTATTGCGAGTGTTGCCTGACTGAACAAAAAAAATATTACTTCTTTTGGTTTTATTTCATATTATTTTTTTATTGAAAAGCAATTTGAGTAAACTTGCACCTTTAAGTATATACAAACGCTTATCTCACTATATTAAAGCTCGATAGATTATTTTGAACTGCCTACCAACTAAAAAGTAAATGAAGCTAACATAGCTCCAATTAACATTTTTAATCGTACTATACAAGCAGTTTTCCTTTCGATAAATTATACAGATACAAAACGTTGATCACGTGACATGAATAAACGCTACCGACCATAGATTAGCAATTATTCAGAATTTCCTTTTGACACTTATATATATTTTTTTAATATTTATTTACGCCGCCGACAGTGCGTGACACTTTATTACCAAACGGCACATTTTTTATCAGTTCTGTGACGAAACCTATCAAAGTGGCCAATAAAAATGAATATAATGATGTTTTGGGCGATTTACGATACAATACGCATTACGCAAAGAGCAATTTTAGAGGCGCTTGTTATAACGTGTAATGGAATTGCTACATTGACAATGGTACTAATATAGATATTTTTTGTTCCCATTAAAGTATATGTGGGATATCAAATACGTTAAATTTTATATTTAAAAATAATATATTTGTTATTTTTACAAATATGTTATTTTTAATATAAAATTTATGAAGAAAATGAATTATAGTGTTTTTTTTTGTTAAATATTTTTACCAACAAACTTAAAGTAACATATGTAGTTCAAATTACAACGTTTCTGTTTTATTATCCAGAAGATATATTTATTATTAAGTCAAAATTAAAAAAAGTAATTAATTTATGAACAATACAGTGTATCACAAAGATTATATAAACGAGGAACCAAAAAAAAATAAAATATTTTATTTTTTTATTTTATTACTATACTAATTTATAAAATTCTACATACACCAGTGAACATTAAACTAAATTACAATATACATACAACTACATACATTCATACATACAAACATGTTCACGGTACCGCGCAATAGATCGAAAGTTGGCCACTGACGTAACAGCTCTACTTCCGACAGGCTACTAGCAATGTATAAGATATTTGTCTAGTTCTTATTTTATTGATCAAAAGCTTAAGAGGCTTAAAGTTTAGTATAGTTGTAATTCTTTGGCCTTTGCTAATAAAAATAAAAAAATACTTATTTAAAAAAAATCTTCATAAGGGCCATTTGGAACTTAACGGTCGCAGGTTCAATCCCGTATAAGACAATATTTTTACGTATACTATAAGAGTTTTTACAAATAAAGTTCTTCGTGGTGCATTGGGACATTCTATGACAAATACCATTGGATGGGGGTTCGATTCCTACTCTGTAGAATTTGTTTTAATTTATTAATTAGAGGTACGAATCGATTCGAAGTTATAGTGCGTTTTATTTATAGGATTAGAAAACAAAATGTTATTTTTGTAGTTTCACACTTTTATCTCGCGTAGCAGAGTAAACAGAAAGTAACTTGTGTCAAAACACTCTATATTTCGCTTGCCGCCGAATTCCAGACGTTGCGTGGCGGAACTCAACGCCGCATTTCGTCTTACCAGAGCGAGGACGTCAAAATGATTTAAATATAATCACCTCCCAGAGTGGATATGGAAAACCCAACCGGTGACGTTTACAGCCAGACACTGTCAAACTGCGCCACGACCGACTTCATGTTTTTTTAATTTTTGAAACAAATTTAAATAATAATTAAAAAGACGATTGCCACACGTAACAACGAGCTTCGCAGCGAAGCATTTGTTTTCTTATTTCTTCGTAACCAGAAGAAAAGTCATAATTGAATATAGTGTGAGAGTTAAGAGATACAATTTTAGATTAAAAAAAGCGTGGCTTGAATAAAAGAGTAATATTTTAATTCAAAATTAAAATTTTTGAAACCCATTCATTACACAGCGATCAATTTCTTTACAATATAAAGGTTAATTAAGGAATTTCAAAATACCGATACAAATGCCTTTGTTCCGGTTCTCTAGATTAGTTATTATACCAAAAAAGTACTACATTACGCAATTACGTGTTCTGTCCCACTTTTCTGTCACGAGTCTTAAAATCTTATTGTAAAATGATCTTTATTGTCAATGGATAGCGTTGAAAATCAACTGTTTCACTTCTTTCAAACATTGTCAATACAATATTTAAATTGAGCCTTATGTTATAGGAAGTAAAGTATAATATTGATTGTGAATAATTTATGGCTCACATATTATACAATCCTGTCATAATTTCTGGGAATTAAAAAAAACGACTTTTTTATGCTGAGAAACGAAAGTCAATTGCTTATTATATGCAAATAATACATATATTCAGAGTTCAGATGTCTTCAGTGCCATATACTGCCTTATAAATAAATAAAAGAAATGTCAATATTTGTTAAAAAATATAAAATTATCTGTTTTATGCTTTCACACTGGGGTTTAAATGGTCCTGAGATTGTAATTCAGGAAGTCGCCTACACTATAAATTATAATATAGGCAGTCAACGAGTATCTTGACACTAAGTTGCCTTTGACCATCCTGCCATTTTTACTATCCCGCATGGATAAATGAGTGATGCTGCTTTTCTATATGTGCTTTGGTTTTTTTTAGTTTGTCTTCATGCAAAATATATAAACCTCACCTAATGTTACTAGTGATGTTATAAAATAAATGAAAATATATTTGAATATAGATAAAAAAATATTTAACTAATCTGTTTGAACTAAGACAAGTTAGACAAGTATTGCGAATATTTTACTAGTCAATTCATTTTATTATTGTTATTTCTTATCATCACGTTGTTATCCCGCATAGCAGCGTAGATAAGAAGTACCTAGTGTCAAGACACTCCATAGTCGAGGAAGGATTCGAATCATTGCTTGTTGAGTGGTGAAACTCAACGCTGTGCCTTGTCTTAGCAGAGCGAAGAAATGGAGATAATATAAATACAATCATTCTCCCGAGTAGGAATTGAACTCACAACCAATTGCACCAACAGTCAAACGCTGTCCCATTGCGTCACGACCGTCCTCAAATAAATTAATATTTCTAAATTAAATTAAAAACAAATTAATATCAGTCAACTCCGTAATAAATCTCTAGCATAACAATGACTTCTTATATAATACTATTTCTGGCCCGCAGCTTCATTAGCGTGGACTTAAGAAAATATTTGAATTTTTTTTCTTTCGCAGTTCCGACTAAGAACTAACTTAAAAGTCGTTTTCCCATTCTCGTATGAATTTAACGAAGTCCTCTCATATTTTCCCCTTAACTCCATAAGGCAAAATTTAACCTGCAAAATGTCAGATTTCTTCGTCCATTAGTTTCAATTGTGCGGTCTCTATAAGTTAAGCGAAATATATGTATAACAGGAGAAGATAAAACTAACTTTGACTTTTTTTTAGATTCACGCTTTATTCTTTGCATGGTACGGAGCGCCAAATGCTACGGTCCCTGCAAACCTCTTTCGCCTTGTCCACAGTCATTATCCTCTTCATACATGCCCATTGAGGGGTCCTCATGCTTTTTACATGACCTTCCTCCAGTATCTTCGATACTGTGTTTTCGAAGGTCAACCGTGCTCTCTCCCGACCTCTTGTACCACTCACCTTGGCTTTATAATTTTTTCTTATCACTGTTTCATCAGTCATTCTCTCAATCTGCCCAAATCACCTAAGCACGGTCTTCTTCATTCTTCGGTCAGCTAAACTGACTCCGCGTATCCAACGAAGAGATCTCATCTCTACGGCATTCATCTTTCTTTCATTCTTCTTTTGACAGACCCAAATTTCGCTGCCGTATAACAACGTCGGTATCAGCACTGCACTGTAAACGGTAAGACGTGCAGGTATGCTGACGTTTGGCTGTCGTATCAATGCAGCAAGAGCACCGTTAACCTTGTTACCGGTAACATTTCGCCTTTCCACATACATTTCTTATCTTCCATCTCTACTAAACATACTTCCCAGATAAACCACTTCATTCACTTGTTCTAATATATTTCTATCTACCCTAATCTTACATTCTGTTCTTTCTTCATCTCTTTCAAATACTAGAATCTTAGTTAGACTGACTTTGACTTTACGTAAAGGAAACATTGTAATTATAATAATGCCTCTGAACTATTTTTTTTGTCTGTGTGAAATTTAATAACCCTGGATTTTTATTCAATAATTAAACTAAAGAAGTATTAAAATAAAAAGTAGCCTTTATTATTACATCAGCTAATTTCTAGTGAAAGTTCCAACAAAAATGGTCCACATGTTCCCGAGAACAGCCAAATAGATAGACATAAAGGAAACAAAGTATAAAAAAAAAATTTGATATATGTACCATGTATACAAACATATGAATTATATTGCGGTTATTTTAACATTAGATTAACAAACAGATCTTCAATTTTAGTTATTTATATAGATTTCTCGTAAAATGAATATATGTGCGTTCTCTATCCATTACTCAATAAGTGACGGAAGAATTTATACGAGATTAATAATAATTAAATTAACTATAAAACTAAAAGCATTCTTGTTACAGACGAAGGTTATAGGTTCAAATTCAAGGTGGACTATTTGTATTTTACTTGTTTAAACACGTTTTTTAATACGTATCTCCATTACGTAAATCAAATCGAAATATATTCATATAACACATAATTTTAAAAGTTTGTCTCCTGCATTTGGCTCCCGACCTATGTATATACATTTTTTTTAAAGTTAACATATATTATACATTAGAACAGATTTTAAAGTATTTATTATATATCGAAGCCATTGTGGCATAGTGGTACAGCGTCTGATTGTAAGCGCGATTGGTTGTGGGTTCGATTCCATGCATAATTATATTTATTATGTATCACAAGAATAATTATATTTATTATTTATTTTAATTTCTATATTCTGGTAAGATTAAGCTGGGCGTTGAGTTCACAGCTTAACGCACAATAACTCAATGTCGTGCGGAAAGTAATCAACTGAGTGTCTCGACACTAAGTTATCTCTGATTACTAAATACGTTATATTGCTATGCAATATAAATCATTTAGCTGCTTTTTATTTTTATTATATTCTAACGAGGTAATTTCAAAGCGTGTCTATGCTTTTTGGAATTATTATACTGTCTAGTATAATAATACTGTCAAGTATAGAAGGTGAAAAAATGTGTTTATAAATAAAAAATATACTAATTTAATATGAAATTCACCGCGCTCCTTGGAGTAACGCATAACAAAAGAAGAATCGAGCAAACAGTCCATACTTGCTAACATTCCATTCTTGCTAACAATATTCAGTAGAGGAAGTAAGAAATATACGCGTTAAACTTGATGTAGAAATCAAGTAATAAAATATATCTAAAAGTAGATATTAATAATTTAGCTCAAGGATAATGCCCGAAAAATAATATTCTCACTTTTAAAATATGTCGCTTCAAGACGGACCGCCAACGGAAATGCCTCGCGAGTTTCAAACAAGTTTACCAAGATCCACTAATTAGTGCTGGGCAGAAGCCTAATATAATTATCATTTATTTAATATGACATCCGTCTGGTGCAACTGTTAGGTATGAATAAATAATAAGAAACTACATGCAAGGCAAAACATACAAGTGTATGATTTTTAATCTTTGATTTTCACGATTTTTACAGATTTTAAATGAAAATATTTTAAAGGAGTTAATCGCGTATATTTTGGTATTTGAAAATAAATTTTTGAAAACATAAAATTTCAAATACTTTATAGTCTGTTGTCACAGTTAAGCAATCTATCTCTCAGTCTACCTGTAAATTGTATTTTATTCCAAAAATGTACTTTCGTATTTTAAGGTATGAGTGATTAGTCTGTTTAAAATAATTTATTTTAAAAAATGTATATTTTTTTGTCGTAAAATTTTTTTTCAATACAAAAACGACAGGAAAGGAAATGACAAATGAAGATTTAATAAAGAAATATAAAACCTGTTGAAACATCTAAATTAAAGCATCTATTTCATTAAAAGTAATCAAACAAAAATCTTACATTTAATGACCAGCTCAAAGCAATTTTTTAAATTGTCATCTAAGCACATCGCTAGTAAATAAATTGGCATATATTTTTGTAAATCAATATATCATACATTTCCTTACAATACATATTTATGAAATAATACATATTTATAAAGAAGTTATTTAGAGATTACAACAAAGCAATTTTCGAAATGCATTCTTATGTTAAAGGCCACTCATAGTTAATTTATGCAGCGGAGGTGCGAAACCAACAATGGAGCCTACGGTATGTAATGCCGTTAACTAAATGAAAATCAATACTTCTAACGTCAATGCACTAACGAGTGACCTCTTAATAGGATTATAAACCTTCTAATATTTTTCAATATATAACCCTTGTGGTTCAGTAGTTTTTAATTAAATTGTTAGTTCACATTAGACACGTGAAAAGGTTTTGTGGTAATATTAAAGCAATATAAATCAAATTATATTAGTTATTGAATATGTAGGTATTCATATGATATTTATAATAATATGCTCATTTTGTCTTAAAACTATAAGTTAAAACGCTTTAATTTATTTTCTCGGTATAGTTAGAAGACTATTCTGATTAATCGTCACGTTAACGTGCTGGAACTAACTAGAATAATTTTCGAAACAAATCAAACGAGAAGAAAAATCTATTTAAAGTTACAAAGGCACATTGATTAAAAGATAGACCGGCACATACGGGCAAAAACAAAAATATGCGTTCCAAAACCGTTCGTAAACCTTGATTGGCAGAAAAATTATCTAATTTTATTATGTCTGACTTTGTATTTTATATATACTTATTGAATTTATATCTTCAATGTGTTGTCAAAGGCGAAGAAAAATATGAATGCGTAAAATACACGTAGGCTTAACAACCTATATATTGCTTTAAAAAGATTTCATGTAAATCATATGGATGTAATTTCACTAGGTTATTACCTAGTTAGTTCTATAAATAACATTATCTTTCTTCATTTATTTTGTATATAAACATTAACTATGTCAGATAGCTCGGCCACATTATTATAGTACTAATGGGGCGATTTTTTTATAATAATATTTTTTTAATTTTATGACTAGTCATTTTTTCAATTTTTTCATTACACAAAAGAGCCTTGTAATTGATAGTGTAATTATTTATAAGTAATAACATTTTTTTATGTAACCTATAGTTAATCATAACTGATATGAGTTATTAAATATCTATATGCAAATAATATTTTTTTTTTATATCTCACCCGTCCATGACATTGTATGATTCATGGCAAGTTATTACGTTCGTAAGCTAGATTATTATATATGTACATATTGTATTCGATTTTTATTGTAAAAAGTCGATGACCCAATATATTCTAAAATGTAAGTTTCTAACACGTTAATTTTGTGTTGTTTTTTGCAAATTCACATTTTACCCTACACTCCGTTAGCCTAGGTAGCCTTGTGTTAAGACACTCCGTTTACTACTTTTGACCCGATATGGAAACAATGTGTATGGTATTAAGGAAAACATGAATAAAATAAGTGCTTACAACATTTTAACAACTGAAATTTAGTATCAAGTAAACCTATTTATCCAAGGCAGGCATTGCTCCTAGCTCCTCTTCCTACAACATGACCGGCACCCGCAAGGCGAATTCATGGAACGCTTCATAGCGTTCTGTTTTTCAATTGATGTGGAATTTGTGATATTATTAATCTCCTTTTCTTATCTTTTAAAAAATAAATGTATGCAACGAATGTTTGTTTTAAATAAATGGGACGTGTCTAAGAAAATCAGCATTTTCTCTATTACTTATACTGTAAAAATAATTAACACCGTGCAAAAATTCATATCAAAAATTGATATTGATTTCCATATAACACTAATATAAGTAAATACAAGAAAAAAATATGTTATTATATTTCAATCACATTATAGCAATCTGACAGTAACTAGCTAATGCTCAGTACAGTACATTGATCTTACATAAGTACCCAATAGGTCGACGCTCTTCGACCCGTACAGTTAGTTTGCACAGACATTTGGGTTTCGTATACAAAATATTGGCATGTACACACAATAACGGTCTGTTAAGAAACTTTAAAAATATACATTAATAAGAAAATGTATAGACATAAGAGATCTTCTGGAAAAGGCTTTTTGATGTATAGCATTGCAAGTTTCAGACGGATATTGACAATAAAATGCCTTGTTTTGTTTTTGACGTAATAACAATGAGCATTACGTAAAAAGACATATATTAGTCCAACCTTTAGAATATGAATAACCTTTCAATCATTCTATTTCAACCCAAAAACGTAACCTACATTTATGAATCCGAGAATACCCGTTTCCTTTTACAATACTAAAGAAAATACTGAAACTGAAAGTATAGATCATGTTGTAAAAAAAGGCATATATAGTGTAAATAAAGAACAGAAATGAGAGGTCACTAGCGAAAGCAAATGCAATGTCTATTACAGTATGGAAGCATCAAATTGTTGCAATACAGGACGTAAAGGTTAAATTATGTAAGCTCTGAGAGTACATGGCTCTATGGACGTTTATGTAATATCTAAATATTGAACAAATAAATGGCAAATGGATTTGGAAACTATCAGTTATTATTAAATATAAGAAAATTATTTAATTTTGACAGATACCTTGAGTAGAAATGTCAAACTGACATAATGTTAAATGTGTCACAATAAAAAAAATCTTTTTTTTTTTCAAACTAAAGTATAAAGCTGGCTGAGCTATTCAAATGATATTTGGTTTTGTAAAATAAACTGACCAGGTGACTACCAACCTTCACCTCTTGCGTGTTGCATCCACTGCACCTTCTAACACATTCTAATTTCACAACAATGGCGAAACGTCATTTTGTTAATTATATGTAATTTTTTTTTGTATGGAATTCAAATAGAACTTAGTTAGTTTAAAAATCCTTTTATTAATTTATTGAAATTTTAAAAATTCAACGAATATTCCCATTTAAAATGCCATGACATGGCAAGTGTATAAAACTTTATTTTGGATCGTTTACCGCAAATATAAGAATTTAACGTAATTTAATAAAAACGTAAGACTTAGTTGACTATATTGATGATAATATACATTAATTTTTAAAAGATTTTTATTCTTTTCTGAATAAAAAAAAACATCTTGATAAAGCAGTAACATGTCCATATATGATTCACTCATCAATCAATTAACAATACAAAACCAACCAAAACGTTTTTACTAAACATTTTTTTACAACGTTAATAATAGACTATCCTTAATGTTATTTTGCTTAACAAATTATAATTTATTGCCAAGTGAGTTTCAAAATTTGTAGAAAATCCATTCACTCCTTTTAAGGCCAATAAAAATATATCAATATTGTACCACTTTAAAACATTTAAAAAAAACACCGAACGGAAGCGAACATGTTTAAAACCTCTATATAGACATTATACTAGCATTCAAACAATTTTATTAACATGTGAAAACATGTTTCCTTTTAAGTCATATCTTAGTTCTTAGAGACCACTTTCGATAATTCGCTATTTTTCATAAATCTTTTTATATCATACAATAGCTACTCGTTTTATCCGACAATAAAGACAAGTAGTGTTAAGACACTATATTGACTGTTTTCCGTCAAACATCGAATAAAATTATAATATTAAATAAATTAAATATATATTTTTTTCTTTATTTATATTGTTTTTGGATGAAATTTGCATAGAATTGAAAATAAATTTTAAATACAATCATTTTTCCGTGTTAGAATTGAACCCACAACCGATTGCGATTACAGTTAGACGCTGTCACACTGAGCCACGATGGTTTCACGAACTCGCTCGAAAGTCGTAAATAAAAAAAAATATTATAATTAAGTAATACTTTATTTGTATACAAAGGTAGAATTTATTGACTTTTACTAAGTTCTCTTCAATATTATTAATGTTCTATTCCATATATGTGTCCTATATAAAACTTTTATTAAAAAAAAGGCCTACAATAAAATTACATACATAGATCCCATAGTAGAACATGCAAGTATTATTATTATTTCGCGTAAATTTAAATAATAATTATGGAAGATTATTATATACCTAATCATAACAAAATTATGCGTTAGCAAAAAGTAAGTAACGTAAAATGATGTGTTGTAATAAATAATAGTAAACGTGTATCGAAAGGAAACAAGCTTCGTGCATTCGTTGAGGATTACCTGTAATATTTTTTATAGCATTGGAAAAGCTAGGAAATGGGGACGAGGTCACTTGTCATGTACATGATATATTAATATTATTAAAAAAATTAAAACCTCTCTTATTTTAAAATCTATAGCCGACAACTTCATTTATTCTCACAAAAGTTACTTATATATTAAATAAAAATAATTTTATATATGATAAATTTCAGTATTGTACGTTAAGTATATAGCTGGTAACACTTGATAACAAAAGATATATGTACCATTTCAAAATATGGAGCTTCCATAAGTCAGATATTAACTGAATACAATTTAACGACAGTTTTTATACTTATTTATGCATTTTACAGTTTTTGATAATTTTATGACCTTACTATAAATTTTCCTATTTATTAAATTCAACAAACAGGTGGAAAAAATATGTATACGCACATTTTTTAACGTATATATATAGTATAGTATATTAGAAGTATATTAGAAGAGATTTATTCGCTTAGACGATAAGTAGCTTTCTCAGATTGTGCTGAGTATCACATTGCTATCAACATACTAACTCCACAATAGCCCACGACATGTATACCATGTTAATTATAATTCAATATTTGCTTTAGAACTGGTTTGTTACGACGTACAGGTTTTGTTTGGTAAGAATATACAAATCTATGTTATAGGTACATTTTGATATTTTGCGTAAGTCAAACAAAATGGGCTTAACTTTGCGACATTTCGACTGTTGCGTTAAATATAATATAGTAGACAAAGGCTTTGTGTAAACAAGAGTAGGCTAATGTTTTTTTCTTACTTAATATTTTAAATGAAATAAATAAATATTTCCAATTTTTAACTATTTGAAATGGACTAAGCGTAGTATGTAGTACTAGATTCGTTTTACAAATTTATAATGCAAGATCCGGCCTTTTGAACACTTTACAGTTTTCTGTAAGAGAACACTGTACAGTTTTCTGTTAATGATACGAATAGACATGATTGGATTGTTAAGTATTAGTAAAAAAAGCAAAAATCTAAGATCTTATAAAATAAATCTTACATTATACACTTATTAATTGCATCTTACGGTTATAAAAATAACTCGCACATTCATATAAGTATGTATTACATTTTGCTAAAAATTAAATAGGCCTAAAACATTTTAAGCCTATATTTTTTTATTTAATATGTACCCGCAAACTCTCCAGTCTAACAACGTAACTTTATTATTCTATCGAATACAGTATTTATGTTTAGTATCTTCTTCATATCATCTTTACGTGTGTTATCATGATCTGACCGAACTGCAGTAGTAGATAATACATACTTTAACATAAGATAATTAATGTATTGAGATACACACGTACCATTATTATCATTAATTTTAAAATTATTTTTTACAAAGATTTATAAGCTCTTTATTATTTCTTTGTAAACTTAACTATTTGTTTAAACATTGTGTATTTATATATTATGATAATTTTGCATTTATAAGAATAAGTACCCGGTTCTCTTGTAAGATACGAGTTAATAGATGTTAATTAAATTGTCTTAATTTATAGTTAGATTTTTTTCATTTATATACCATTTCAACTGATTGCAGTTACATTAAATACGAAAGTTGCACAGTACATTTTGTTTTTATTTTTAGCAGCTCGCATTTATCCCTTTTAGCAGGGTAAACAGGAAGTATCTAGTGTTAAGACACTCCGTACTCCGCTTTCAGAACTTAAGACCAGAGCGAAATTAGCTTACGTATCATCGTTCTTTCGTTTAAGAATTGAACCCACAATCTATCGTGTTTACTGTCAGACGCTATCCTATTGCGCCACGACCGGCCTCAATACAATACAGTACAGTACAGACAGTAAATCGTAAGGAATTAAATAAAATATCTTTAGATTATCTTTAGATGTATAAATTTATTATTATTAATTTAAAATTTGATTACTTGTAATTTGTACGAATATATCGCTTAATTTTGCAATATATCCACTCCGAATTGAAGTCGTAAAATCGATTAAATAAATTTCAAATTATTTATGTGCATGATATTCGATTAAGAGGCGTTATTCAAAGAACAATTCATTTAAAGGCTTAGTCCAAGTGATCTCGTCTAATATTTACGATTTTACTGTATTTTTCGTAGAAAAAAGTGACTATTATTTTTAATTTATTTTAAAATGGCATCGACATTTGTATACCTAAAGATAACAAAAAACAAGTGAGATTCAAATTTCTTTTTGCTGGCCTATTGCGACATAATACTATAAATAATCATATAACTATGAATATGAAGAAACACTCGTATAATATATGTATTTATGACTGATATTATATACATATGTTTCAAATTAATTTTAAGTTTATCGAGTTTATTTATTTCAAGTTAAATTTTTGGAATTATAACAAAATATTTTAAAATGTCTTCCTAGTCGGCATGGGACACCAAGTGCAATCGCTACAATATTATTTTGCGAACACAATGTACTTTGAAACCGTCCAAGTGGCGCGGGTTCAAATCCCGCTGCTTTCAAAATTTTTATACGTTTTTACAAACATGTTTTCTAATCCTAAGTGTGGAATGAAATAGTTAACGATGTAAATATAAAAAAAAATCAATCGAACAAGAGACACATGAATAAATAGAACAATTAAAATAAGCGTATTAATAAAATATAGTTGTTTTTTCTATTGTAAACGTACGGAAGCACAACTTTATGTAAATGCCCTCAAATGTTGACAAAACACAAGCAAAACCAAAAGTAATTACTAGTTTACAATAATTTATGTATATACATGTAAATTAGACAATATATTAGTTAAATTTATTAACAAATTATACAAAAAATACACCTTGTATTTGTTAATATTTAAGGAATTGACATTTTTTCATACATATTACTAAATACTAATTTTTAATTGATTTTTAATTAATGTTATTTTGAACGTGACGTTATGAACTAAATATTTATTTGACATTTATGACTAGTAATCAAATATTGACTTAGTTATAATTTTTGTTTAACAATAATCGTTTTAACAATATAACTTAGTTTAGACATTTATGAGATTTTAAAAATATCTTCTCTATAAATATCTACTGTATGAAGTCGATTCAGTTAAGTATATTGGGAATTGGAAAACAGAGTCATGAAAGAGACATGAAAGAGTGTCATGTCTTACCTGCTTATCCTATTAAACGGGAGAAAACGTGAAGTGGCTGCTTTTTTTCTTTAAAATATCTATTATAAATTATATTGTCTCGATTTTTAACATCATCTTTGATATAGCTATGTTGATTGATTTAGATATGGCCTTAGGCAGTAAACGAAAGACTTCTTAGAACCTTTTCTAGCCTATTTTCACATAGTTCCCACCCAGGCCACGAAATTTATTAAGTTACAAAAAGCCTTTTTTAGCTTCACCCGTATTCAGATCTACCAACGGTTTTCATATCATAAAAAATAGATTGTTTCCTTGTAGTTTTTTTCTTAAATCAATTTGTTATTATCACGCATCTTATAGGACTAACATAAGTATTCAAAATTGGAAAATTTAAATGTAATTAAAAATTATAATTTCAATAAAATTCAAGAACAACACTTTAAACTGCTCTACATTTTGATGTTATAATGCAAGGTAAACATAAAACCGAAAACCGCCTTGACCATAACCCACTTTGTCAATAGATTGTAACAAAATGTTTAACTGTTACAAATGTTTAACTCTGCTAGGACGGTAGAGTCAATCGAGGTAAACCTGTCCTTTGTCTTATGATTAACTAAAATGAAACATAGTGTATAAATGGCTGTTTAAGTGACGTGTTTAGTGTATAATATCTAAAAAAAAAAGTTAAATGTGGTCAGTGACTTTGTGAATAGTAGTCAGAGGTAAACTAGTGTCAATATACCGCCTTGCCTGCTTTTCCCCTGAAATTCGCTTTGTCTAGGGGAGCAGAGAACTAAAAAAGTATTTTAAATTTATTCATTCCCTCGAGTAAGAATTGAACCCATAATCAATCACGTTTACAGACAAACGCAGACCTACTGCGCCTCGATGGCGTAAAAAAATAATAAGAACATGATATCTACTTTATTTTAAGATAATAATTTAACTGTGTTTATTTCTAAAATTAAACTCATACATATTTTTATCAGTTAGCTGGTCACTATACTAAACTGACTATCTCTTGTTTAAAGATAACAGTGCGTGTTAATTACTCTAAAATATTTATATACATACTTATATCGCTCAGTATTTTTTTCTATATTTAGTTATGTTTTTCAGATGTTATTTGTTAATTTAAAACAAAATACAGTACAGAAACAGCCTATGTTTTTAATTGTAAAAAAATATATGTACGTTTAATATATTTAAAATATTATTCATCCGCTTATGATAAGAAAAGCACTTTTGAGAAAACATAAAAAAATCAACTTAGTGGGATTCGATCCTGCATTTCTAGGAAACCGTTCAAATACTTTGACCACTAAGCCATATGTTCTTAAAATAAATTTATATATATGTACATAGCTATTACATAAATACGTAGACGTACGATAATACTTTTAATTTAATTAACTTCATTTAAAATTAAACATTTTAAGCATTTATTTTTAAGAAACCAATGTTTCATAATAATATCTGATGTTTAACGAAAAAAATTGTTAAAAATATCAAAACACAAAATAATAGTTTTAGAAACTGTCCAAGAGGCGTTGCGTTCAATTTTTTATACGTTATTAAAATATGTTTTCTAATCTTAAGTATGTAATAAGACTTTAGAAATAGTAAAGATAATTAAATATCAAGCCTGAAAAAATATTCATACAGACATACATATTTACCTACATATATAATAATATATAGTTATGCGTAATACAAGACTAATAGAATAGTAATGTTATTAGTGTAATTTGACTGCATTGCAAAATTATAATTTGTACTTAAAAACTTTTTATTTTATCCGCCTTTTACAAGCTTATTTGAACACATAGTTTCCGTGATACAAAAATTATTAAATTAAGTTACATGTTACTATATTATGTCAAAGGAAGTGAATTATAGATCGATTTGTTACATATATAAATAATGTTTACATTAGTTTTAATGCAAAATTAAAAATCAATAAAGAAAGAAGTTTTTAATCAATATTTAATTCGTAAATAATGCAACGAAATTGGTATTTATTATGTGTTTAAGACGAGTTTAGTCGAGTTATATTTATCTCGGACGGCACGCGGCTAAGAAACCAAAGACATATGACCTATTCAACCCAACACAATTGCTTAATTTATCAATTTTTTTTTCTAAATCACATATTAAACCTAAAATCGAATAATGCCTGTCAAGTGACTTATTAATTACGTGACAGGTTAAAAATATAATTTATACCCCATTAAGGATGATGTAACGGCGGCCAAACAACTAAATCCGCATGACGCCCGATACTCAAATATTTATATAAGCGTCGATTTGAAAAAAGCCTTTCAAATTCGACCTTAAGCTTATTTTGCACAGTTTTTTTTACTCTTTTACAATTATTCGATTTGCAATATTGATTTTCTATTAAAAAATATCTATTTACAAATCGATTGCATTGTTTAATAATTGTAATCTCACGCACAAATAGGACGGAGCCAATCAATTTTTGTTTGTTTTTACAATTACGCAATAGATTAGCTTAAATTTTTATTTACTATTTTTTGTTATAAATTGTAACCTGAAAGTAATAAGTTCTATAGACTTTGCGAAACAGAACACAGAACACAAAACATTATAGTAAAAACGAATATTCAATTACAATTACATTGATTTAAGCTGTTTTATGCTCTTTTATTTAAGCAGTGTCTTGCGGAAAAAAATCTTAAATATAGCGAAACTATAAACAGAGTTGCAAATATCACACGCAGATGGAATAATAACAAAAAACTCGTTTTAATACTTGATCTGTCAAGCAAACTTTTAGTTTTATATTTGTGGTGATAATGTGTTCCGTGTTCGATAGACATTTTTTCTAAATATATTTTTGTATATATATTCGACTGTACATTCACTTGTGATTTACTGAGACGTTTATTAAAAGCTATCACTACCTTCAATAACGCTTCAATATTAGACATATTAGTAACGTTTATACGACAGCAAAATCATAATTATTTCTTCTATCTTTTGTTCAGTTCCATTTGACTTTTATGTCACAAAAACATATTTGGGTCTTAAGAAACGTGGTTTATTTGTTTATCTGTTGCATTTTGACAATAAAAAGAAGAAAAAATAATTTGAGACCTTTATAGTTCAAAGGTGGCGTTACTGGTTTGTTGAGTCAAGAATCTATATTAAATTATGGATTGACGACAACTCAAATACCTATTAATACACGAAACGCTTAGAAAAAAAAGAGAATTATATACCTATATATTTAATTCGAACAAAATAAATTATTATACGTGGTTTTTCCAAGTGTGCCAACCGGTAACTATTTAATAACGATAATTACGGTCATACACAAATATATTTTAAAAATTACACAATTTTCATATGCATATTATTTAATTAGGAACCATTAACGATTATGTGTGTGATAATAAATAAGTATAGTGTTTCAACACAACTAACAAGCGTATGCATAAAACATTAATTTTCACGACTTTAGATTCTCTAGTCTCTACTTCCGAAACTAACTACTGAAGTAACAGCATACGCTGCTGTCACGCGAACATGTTAAATGCTAGCGACATTCAGTGTCTAATAAGCACATTAGCGCCTATACCGAACAGATTTACCGACTGCCTTTCGTAATACTTTCAGTTTCAAAATTCCTACTCTTATTCAATCGTTACACAATATATTGTTAAAAATAAAAAAAATCTGAGCGCGCGAACTTTTACTATTTATTTTTAACTTTTAGAAGGTCGCGAAGTAAATACAGGTAAAAGTTAAAAGCCTTACGTGTTAAGGAAGTCAGCAGCGAAGGGGTGGACCTGGAGTGCTGCAGTAAAGAAAATCACAATGACACTTAGGAGCCAAACACATAATCCATGATACACAGTCAGACACAGCTCTAGCACAGGTATATAGTGTCCGACACTCGCGACACAATTTTTCCGTGGCTGGAAAACTAATGCCGCGCGACACCAACTGCGCAGGCGACGGCGAATTGACGACTGACTGCGGTATGGGTAACCTCACGCAGCAAACATTCGCTTTTAGAGAGTGGGGACGTATGGTTTTTTGAAAACGGTACCTATTTTTTCCTTTTCCTGTATTTATATTATTTATTTTTTATTATAATTGCGTTTATTATAATAATTTTATTTATTGTAATAATTGTATATTATTTTAGATTTTTATATGTCAATGATACACTTTTATTGTTCTTTTGTTAGATGAACTAGTTCATTTTATAATTTTTGCTGCATGTTTATTTATTTAAACGTAGCGAATATTAATATATGTACATATTATTTATTCAAATTTTATTTAAATTTTTATTGTTCAATTTGGCAAGAAATAAATCGTGTTTAAAATGTCGATTGTAAGTTCAGACTTTTGGTAGACAGTGCGACAGTATTTAAAATCCTTAAAAGCTTTTTGTAACTTGATAAGACAAAGAGTTCCTACTTACTTTTTTCCTTTGCATCTCTACATCATTTAAGGTATCAGCTATAAGAATTTTACTACATACATCACTCCAGTCTGTACTCAACGCCAATTATAGAAATATTCGGTATAAATTGAATGCCGGAACTTAACATTACGCTTTGATTAACAAGACTGCAAAATATAAAATTCTCTGAGTAGTATTTCAAGTCACAACATGTAAAAAAGCTCCAAACAGCTCCAAACAGTACCACAATGACGTATATATTTATCACATCTCTGCGCTTTTAATAAGACAAATTGTAAATCATCGCCTAAGTACTAACAATAATAAATAGTATTAGTATGTGGCTATAAACGTCATTAGTTGAAGGTTAAATTTCTTTGCTAGATATTGATTATATTTAAATAATTCTCCTCTCACGTCAGAGGGTCAAAAGTAAATAGAATGTCTTGGCACTAAGTTTTAGTAAACTCTATGATTACCTTGCTATGCGGGATTAAGCACGAAGCATAAAAAATAAGTATATATAATTGTCGTCAAGTATATTATTCTCGTTATTATTGATTCTGAGAAATTCCAGTGCTTTTTCCAATATGGAAAATACTATATAATAGAACCTAACTCTACATATATACTTTTAACTATCACCTATTTATACACTCTAATTGTCATTTAAGCCACAATGTCGTCACTAGGTTAATGTTTTTATATAACTTCCCATAAGTGTAAGTGTCATAAATTATTTCAAATTAAAATAATTTAAAAATGAACAAAGTGAGGTCATATAACTAGTTAACTATAAGAGTTATTACTTAAATACATGAATATTTAACAGAATTTTATTTTGAAGATGTGTCAAAAGACAAATATTTTGCGAAGGGTCATTGTCACAGTCCATCACAGTTAATGTTGTTATATGACACCTTTTACGAGAGTTTGTCGTGAATATTTCTTATTTATACGTTTTTTTATGTACCTATTTAACGTTGTAAGTCTATTATAAATTCGTTAAATCTTTTCAACTCGTCCGAAGAGTTTTAAAGGTAGAGTCTCTTTTTTATATCTTTGTATGAAGAATAAATTATTACTAACAAAGAAAAAGTATATAAAAATATCCAATTCTTATTATTATTGCGATTTTGATATGCACATCATCACATAAATGAACAATTTATAAATATTGCATTATTTGCATACAAACATGCAATTTTTACCTTGTTCTTAGTTTTTATCGTAATATACAATAGAACAATGGATATTTAAAACAACACCTCAAAGTGATTATTTATAAAATGTTAAATAAATATACAAATACTCCATTTAAAAGCTTCATGCTTTATCCCGGATATCAATGTGTCCAAATTAAACGTTTATCCAAGACTTCAAGTTTTAAAATTCTAGTTGTTGTGTTTTAATTGGCGGAATTTATCGCCGCGCTTTGTTTTACCAGAGCAGAGAAATAAAAATAATTTAAGCTTGACCATTACCTTGAGTGGAAATTGAACCCAAAACTAAACGTGTTTACAGTCAGATGCTATACCACTGACCAACAATGGGCATCATTTTAGATCACCCTTTTTTTTTGATAAGTTATCTAAAGCATCAAATTGTTTATTTAACTGTGATTGATTTACATTTTGCGCCCATACTATTATACAACCTGTGTAGCCATTTTAAGCAGTAAACGGTCTTATATACCTATTTTTACAAAAACTAAACGTATTTAAGTTAAATATTATTATAAATATTGTATAATCTCTTATTATAACTTCACATTTATATTTCAAAATAATATACCCACATACTAGTAAAAAGTTTCTTATTCTTACTAGTACTAACTACTAATCCTGACTAACCTTAAATTTGTTTCTCAT
This sequence comes from Dryadula phaetusa, assembly GCA_032432895.1. Lineage (NCBI taxonomy): Eukaryota > Metazoa > Arthropoda > Insecta > Lepidoptera > Nymphalidae > Dryadula > Dryadula phaetusa. The sequence goes on from JAOYRS010000078.1 coordinate 684,436, forward strand.
GTCATTGACTGTATTGTGTCTTTTTTAAGAAATAAATATCTATAAACTTATACTATATTATTTCATACAAAATAATACAATATTATAACAAATACGATATTTGCATTAAAAAGACTTCAACGAGCTCTCATAATTCTGACACACTCCTACACACATTATTTTTAATAGTAAATTATTCATAACTTATTAGACTTCTAGTATTAGCTAGTTTAGGCTCCTGCTAAACAGTTTTAATATATGAAAGAAAATATCTCATAAATTCATCCGATTTAGGTATATCAATACATCTATAACAGAAGCTAAAAATCTCCCGGTAAAATTTTTATTTGTCTATTTAACTATCTATCTGCCTGCTCATTTGTGTGTGAATTACGCATTACGTATTAATAGTTTTCACAACGTCCTATGACGTTATACAAACTTACAGAAGAGTTTATTAATAAAATTGATCACAACGCTGAAACGGGTATTATAAGTGAATCTTTAATTATTAAATAAAAAATAAATTTCTTACCAACATAATTTTAATAAAAATAATTATTTAATTATAAAGATTATACAGTTTTCCTATGAATATGAACAGGTTGTCATATGTGGATACGTGAAATCATTTGTGGGCACATGATCGCATATGTGGATTCATGAAACCACATGCGGACTGGTGATTTCATACGTGGATACATGAAATGTTATGAAAACATAAAGACACGTTTTATTAATGTGAAAAGTACACTTCGGGGCACACTTTGGTCTTTAATGAACACTATTGTATCATTCATACGCATTTTGGAATTTCAGTGATCATTTAGATCTATTTATAAACAAGTTGGCCAAATTAAGCAATATGCATTTTAATCATTTCCGTCAACCAAGCAGGTTTACTAACAAATATTTTTGCTAAGTGTCAGACATACATGAATTTAAGTTTTCATTCAAAAAAATTGCTCTAGTTCTCAAACAAGTAGAAGAAGTTGCCTTCTAAATGCAAATTCATTCTTGCTTTTAGTAACGATATACTAAATAACCCCCCGAATAAATATTCCCATACAATTAACTAACTTGGGGTAGACTGGGTGATCGGCTCACGACTCCCGCCTTCCTCCCTAAGAGTCTGAAGAGTAGTCAGCTTAGGGAAGCTAATCGCCTAGTTTCTCATCCGTTACTTGGAGCAGACCGTCGAGGGTACCCATCACCCTTGGCTCTGCGATGTGCCTTGTAGCCCAGCTTATCTCGTAGCTCCTCACCCGTGCTCCCTGCACGGGATCAAGAGATTTTAGTGGATATACGGACAACCTCATAACTCGTTATTGTCTCTCGTAAATCACCCCGAGTCCCCAATCGGGCAGTTACCCGTAACGAATTTCAATAAAAAAGATTGTCTTATCACATAAAAAAGTCATCCAAAACGGCCTACTGAATCTATTTTATTTTTCAACTTCACGCTTTAGCCTGCACCGTAAAGCTGCTGACATTGTTCACAATTCGTTACATTGTGTTTTAAATGGCGGAAATTAACACCGCATTATGCATTAACACCGCGTTACCAGATCTAAAAAAATGTTATAATGTAAATATAATTATTCCTTTGAATGATGATCAAATTCATAATCAATCAATTTACAGTTAACCTATATAGCCATACTGCACAACGAAGTCCTCAGTTAGAATAATATTGAAGAATTATTAAAATATAATTATTAGAATAATATTGAAGAATTATATATTACGTAAAAATAACGTTACATATACCTAATATATGTGATGGATACATGTATAAATTGCATTGTTTAGTCAATATCTAGGTTTCGCGTGCTATCGTGCAGTAGACAAATTATTTCGGCTGACCGATCGTGTCGACCCACTTACGGCTATATACAGCGTTCACGCAACCCTTATGTAGTAGGCCAAATACACAGATTGAAACACTAAAAACAAAGCCTAAAAAAATTATAGGAAATATCTAAATAGTACAAAAACGTAGAATAAATTACAAAAGTAGGAACAAGCAATTATAAAAAACACGAAGATTTTTTTACATTTATATTTATTTCGTTATTATATATTTCTTTAATCATGTGCATTAAAGGATGGTTGACGCATAGAATACGCGTTGCCCTAGAAACGTGTAATGGCATTTTATATAAAAGTTTTTCTAAGTTATCCGGTGGTGTATAATTAAATTAGTTTAATAGAATATTATTAAAAGTATTGCTTTTCTACAAGGGATACCTTACGAATTTTTTGTAGTATTTTCGAAAGAAAGCTCGACGATTTTTTTGAAATTGTAACTATCGAATATATTTGCGTCTTAATGAATCTAAGAGAGATCAGCTGCCGCTATTCCTACCCTTTGAAAAAACATTGAATATTTTACATTTTAAAATACGCGACAAACCTTGAAAACTCAATATCACTTACGTTTAAGGCAAAGCACATATCTTAAATTTTATTTAATACCAAATGAGCGTTCAATCCACTAGTGCATTTCCCTGAATGAAGATGGTGAGTTCAAATTCCACTTGGGAAACAGTTTCCCACATCTATTTGAACTAAGTGCAATGCTAAACCGTATGCAATATTATCAATTATGCAAGAATTGGACAATAGAGTCGCTAAATTCTGAAGAATTAACTAAAGGAGTATATTATATCAGCCAACGTGGCGCAGTGAGACAGCATCTGACTGTATACGCGACTGGGTTCGATTCCCGGTGGAAATATTATCGTTAGTTGTTTTGATACTCTCCACTCTCTACTCGATAGTCTGCCAATCAACACGCAATGTCTTGATTACCGAATGGAAGGCAGTCAAATTAATGTCTTGACACTAGGTTGGTTCTGACCACCCTCCAATGCAGGATAAAGCAGTGAAGCTGCTTAGTATTATCTTCCTCGAAATGATTATCTCCATTTATCTTAAAAATACTCATAAAAAATTATTAATCTTAAAAATAAATGAAGATAAAATACTGTTATAAATATTTGTAACAATATTCCATGTTTTGCTGTACACATGTTACCAACAGTTATATGACAAACTGCGGAAATTAGATTATTGTTAGACATTTTCTCATCATAATTAAATCATTTTCCCATTATAATTATTAATTTCCTGCCCTTTAAAAAACATCGTTCCTAGATACTATGGATTTCTATGTTTTAAAATAAACTAAGCTTAGCCAAGCCTAGTGATAGTACCTAATAGTTATGATTTCAAATATAAAAATTTCCCAATTTTCTGAATGGTATTGAACCCACGACTACCGTTTATTCAGACATATACTTTTAAAATGAGGAACCATGGTACTATGAGGATTTTTATTTATTTATGACTTATCTATTGTTACATCCGTTAAGGAAAAACTAAACAATATCATTTGAGGGTAAACCCCGCATCATTTTCATTAAAAATGCATAAGAATCCCATTACATAAATTACAAATTATTTTTAAATTATTTTTACACAAAACAGATAACGAATTATATTTTTAAAGCGTTGTTTCACACTTGGTTTAAAAAACTTTATTTAAAAAAAAATTGAACGCGGCGAGATTTGGCTTTCGTGGTACAAAGTCAACGTCTGACTGTTAACGCGATTTGTTGTGTATTCGATTCGATTCTCAGGTTATATTTCCGATTCGAGGGAAATATTAAAAAAATATTTTCTTTTCTACACTCCGGTAAGAGAAAACGTGGCATTGAGTTCGCTCACCCAACAAGCAATGTCCCAATTTCAAGCGGAAAGTAGTCAACGAAGTGACTTGACACTAGGTTGTGTTTTGACTAATCTACTATGCAGAATAAAACTTGCTTTTGCTTTTTCAACATCAAGATAAATCAGAGGGAATAAATAAAAATAATTTAAATGTAATCGTTCCGCCAAGTGGGAATCAAACCCACAACCGTCGTTTACAGTCAGACGCTGTCTCACTGCGCCACACGACCTCAATTTTTATAGTCGTTTATTCAGAAGGCGAAAACGGAAATGAATATGAAGAGTCTTAAAATCCAGGCAATCTGTGTTACAGGTATTGTACATATGAATATATATGTATACATTAACAAATAATATCTTATAAGGACATATGTATATGAATTTTAACTATGATAATGAAACTTTACAAATACAGATGAATTAATAATACGAGCAGATTTCCTCTAGTAATGACTAGAGATTACGCTAATGTATTTTACCATCCTTCCCTTTTACTACTACTTAATGACTTGTCCACTTCCTATGTATATATAAGTATATATATTGTATAAATGTTAAATAAACAACCTTCCTATGTATATATAAGTATATATACTTTATAAATGTTAAATAAACATCATTAAGTGTTACAATAATATATATAGACATTACACGATTTTTTAGATACTAATCACATATAAAAAGCAAAGACTATTTTGTAATGACATATTTTTTTAAATGACATACATTTTTCTCATCAAAAATGTAGGTCCCTGTGACCTAGTTGAAAAGCGTCTAACTGTAACTATAATTGTTATGAGTGACATCGGTTTGTGCTCAGGGGATGATATTTGTAATACAAAGCACGGCGTTGATCATCACAAACACATTCGTACACAATGTGTTGAATTCGGACGAAAATTGGAAATCCGATGTTATCTATATTATTTTCTCTCTGAAAATACATATACAAACAAACTTACATGTATTACGTTTTAATAGAGCTATCGCAGTGTTTTATTTATTTGATAACGGTATTATGATCAATAAGATCAATTTCATTTAGATTTAATTATTTAAATATCCTTTCTAAATGTTAATCTTTGACATTGTAAGTACAATTTATCACAAATAAACATTTGACTATGTAAACTTGATATTTGTGCCCATGAAGTAACCTCTATTCTTCCTAAAATTACTAGAAGTTAAATTACTCATATGGATTCATCTGTGTATTTGTACCCCTTTTTACGTAAATAATTAAATAACTAAATAGTATAAAAATTGGCATAGTTATAGTTAATAAGATATTTAACACACTCTACCATGTGTTTGACGTACAATTTTATATAAAGTGGTATGCCACGTTGCGACGGAAACGCGTTGTCAACGCGTCAACGGGATATCTAGTTATCGAAAATATTGTATTAACAGTTATTTTAACACCTTACATGAATACGAAAATACAGATTATATCATATGCGGATTTTCGTTAACATTTTTTGATTAAACTTTCGTCAATTATCCGAAAGCTAACTTGATTAAAAGTGAATGTCAAACATTTCTCTTGTTTGCTTCACCCGAGAGGACGGAGCGCCAAGCGTTACGGTCCCTGCTCACCTCTTTCGCCTCGTCCACAGTTATCAACCTACCCATACATTCTGAGGGTCCTTCCCTTCCTCCAATATCATTGATACTATGTTTTCAAAGGTCAACCAAAGTCTCTACCAACCTCTCGTACCGCTCACCTTTGCTTTATTAATCTTCCTTACCATTTAATATTTCTTTACTTTTATTAAGTCCTTGATGCAGTTGTCTTATTAAATAAATTTAAAATGTTTACTTCCGCTCTTCTCCTGCCTTGACAACACAATATCCTCAACCACGTTATACTATAGTAGACGAATAATAAACTCGTGTAACGCACTATTATCTGTTCTAACGTCTCTTACATGCAGTTGCATTTTCATCTTTGTATGAACAAGCGTAGGTTTGATCTAAATATGAAAAAGATTAATATTATTTTTCTAAGAAAAAGAAAGAGGCCGGTCGTGGCACAATGGGAAAGCGTCTGGCGATAAACTCAACTGGTTGTAGGTTCAATTTCCACTCGGTTGAGTTATTATATTTAAATGTATTCTCACTTACTCGCTCTGGTTCTAAAACAAAGTGCGGCGTTGAGTAGGTACTTTCTGACTACCCTGCTATACGGTATAAAAAGCGTGAAGCTATAAAAAACGAAAAGTTTAACATGTTTTTCGTATATTAATATTTTTTCTTTATCTTGATAATTATATTTTGAACAAAAAAATATCATATTTTGAATGAAATAATATAGAATTAGCTATATAATTCGGTCGTGGCACAATGACACTGCGTCTTATTGCACACACTAATCTCGGTTGTGGAATCGGCTCCCACTCGGAAGAGTGATAATATTTAAATTATTTTCATTTCCTCGCTCTGGTAAGACAAAGCGCGGCGTTAAGGTCCGCCACATAATGTCTCAACCTCGGCGGGAAATTGGGGTATGGAGGGTCTGAACACTAAATACTTTCTGTCTACCCTGCTACGCTGGATAAAATCGTGAAGCTAAAAACAATAGCGCAATAGTCAAATCAAATATTTTAAAATATTTATTTTTTCAAAATTAAGTAGATATTGGATTTAAAAATATACTGCATTGCTGCAAGAATAACTGTTAAAATACTGCATACTACACACTATGTACATCAAGCTGCTAAAGATTTTTTTTTGAAATTAAAAAAAAATGTTATTAAAAAGTTTTCCTTCTCTATTAAGAGCATCATTTTTTTGTATAATATAGGTAATATTTATTTAAAATTTGGTTTCTTTCAAAATTGGACCATTTTGACCTACGCTTAGTGTTGGTGGCAAGTAAAACTAAAGTGTACCAGGGTCTAACCAGACCAAAAGATAGAAAATATTTAAAATATGTTTATATTTTATTCCGGTGGAATTTGAACTATGTAACGTCGAGTGTGCAATCAGAACCACCCCGTGACGGCCAGTGCGCCATGACGACGCGGCATCTACGCTATACAATAAATTATGCTTAACTAATTACATAGCCCATCGTGGTGCAGGGGACAGCGTTTGACTGTAAACACAATAGGTAGCGGTTTCAATTTCCATTTGGAATTTAAAATTAACTTTCAATTAAGCGTGAAAGTTTCGCTTGAAGTGTGCCACTTCACAATCACAATCAATATTCACAAAAACAATCACATTGACACAATCTCACAATTTTGGAAGGAAAACAATCAACGTAGTGTCTTGACACTAGGAATCTCTCACTGCGGGATAAAGCATGAAGCTACTTTCCTTTTAAAATATTTATTTGAAGCTTATTCACTTACATATTAGTCCTGTACAGTATGTACGAACCCTTAATAAACCGCATCATAAACTCCATTGAGTAGTACTTCCGTTAAGATGTTATTGTCATGACGCTATACATTTTATTATATTTCTTAATGCTTCCTCGCTCTTAAATTACCATTATACCCGCTGTTCCAACCAAAGACAATTCGTTTTATTAGTATTTATGCTGTACTAAAATCATTGAAATGATCGATAATAAAAATTCTAAAATTCTAAAATTCTTTTGCTGGAACCAGAGAAATATTACCATATACTATATATTTTATAAGAGACCATATACCTTAAAGATAAATATTCAACTGTATGCTAAACTATGTTTATAAGTCATGGAAGAAACAGTGCGTAAAATTTAACTGAGTTAAGCTGACAAGGTTAAACGCAGCATGAAGCTTACATTTCATTTTAAATTCTTTGATTGGATAATATGATATTTCACTGATTAGTTAGTCTACATAATTGTATTATCATATAAAATTTAATTTCACAAGACGGTAGTGTATATATACTAATATAATTTGTCGTTTTTCCTTACTTACTTTAACCTTAACGATTATTCCAGCATCGTGGTGGTCCATTAGGTAAGTAGGAGGATGTTTTTGAGGACATTATGTCCTCCAAAAATGTCCTCCTCCATAAAATCGAAACACTACATGGTGATGATAGAACACAAAACAGAGGACATATTTTTTCAAGAAAAGATCGAACCCACAACCAATCCTACAAACATTATCCCCAATGGCATTACTCATATTTTCATAGCTACTGTAAGTAGAACTTTCTCTTATAATTATTAATAAATATGTATTTTAAATAAAACTATTTTAAATGGATTAATCGTGTATATTTTGGTATTCGAAAATACATTTTTGGACACCTGACGTTTCGAACACTTGATAGTATCCGTGATCACAGGTAGACTACCTAAGGTTTAGACGTTTAAAAATAGTTCCATTTAAAATGTATAAAAATCGCGAAAATCAAAGATATTAATAATAATATATACATACATCGCAAAGAATTTACCAAATTAAATTTATATTGGTTTGTTAAATTAAATATATGACGAATTACGTTACACAACCACAAGGAAATAATCTCAAGGCATGAGAAATAAAAGACTTTTATAATGTCAAGTATTAATAATATTAATGGTTGTTTCCACAGAAATGGGTAACGTGTGTGTGATATACCTTAATTAATTGTGACCCTTGGTCGGGTGTGGTCTTTAAATGTTTAAAACTACACTTCAATATAATTATATAAGTATTATTTCAAATTACTACACAATTTCGGAAAGAAGAAAACAGTGACATTTCTATAAAATTCATTTTCATTTCACCGGTCTGGTCTGATAAAGCGCAGGGTTGAGCTCACCATTCAACACACAACGAATTTATTTCAGGCGGAAAGTCGACGGAGTGTCTTGACACTTGGTTGTTTCTGACTGCTATGCCGGATAAAGTGTGATAGTGATTTATTATAAAAGAATTATTGGAAAACTTTATTAGAAAAATTAAAACAGTAAAAAGAAATGTCATTACTATTAATAAATGAAATTGCCTACTACACTTATAATAGAAAATTGTAACACTCAAAATAACAAAATATTACAAAAGAGTAACTATAAAAAATGCTTGAATTTTTTTCTTGTTATTCTGATTATATATTCTCAATAATGATAATATTTAAGTATCATAAAAAACATACCCAATAATGCGAATATTAGATGATAAGTGAATCAAACAACAAAATAATTTTGGAAGGTGTTGTTTTCTGAAATTTATTGTTATAACAACATATACAAAAAACGCGTTAAATAAATAGTATACGATATTAATTTTGATAAGACTAAAACTGATTTTCATAATATATAAACGAGCTGTGCCCACAACTTCGTCTGTGTGAAATTAAAATGGTTTATTACTTGATAATTATAATATAAAAATATACGTAATTACTCCTTATTACATCAGCTATGTACAAATGTTAATCAAAATTTTAGGGTTTATTTTTGACCCTAAAATATTAATAAAATTTTGACCTAAAAACGACATCAGAAGGTAAAAGCCAGGGTTACAGCAACCTTTCCGTATCCTTTAAACATATAAACTCACGATTTTAACTATATAACATTCACATAATTTCTTAGAATATTCTCAGTACCTATAATGACAATATTTTATTATATTTAATAAATGATAAATTATATAGACTGGTAGATCATAGGATACGTTAAATACTCGTTGCCATAGCAACGTGTATCCCGTGTTTTTTCAAATTTATTTTATAAATTATTTCTTATCTCATTTTATAAAAAAATATTATAAAGGTGTTTTGTTCCACTGTAACATGTATTCCTCTAATTTCAATAGTAAGTTAATGTTTTCAAAATAGTAACGCGTATTATAGCGGATGGGAGTAACCAAAAACATAAAATAACAAGGCAATCGCCTCAATGTATTATATTATAAAGTACAGTAAAGGTCAGATGGCGCGCTTTATCCATCCTGGTCATCTAAATATCATATGAGCCTCTATTAGAATAATGTCAAGATGTTAACTTTATTGGTTACTGATAATTACTTTAGATAAATAATTTTATATAATTCCTCTGCACGTTTTCCATATACGTCTTTCTAAGCACATACAAAGTATAGTGCGTATTCGTAACACTATGTACTTACAGTAACGAATATAAATTCTAATCAAAATATTTTGTTTGTTTAGAACCTATCGGGGTGTAGTCGAATAACTCAGGTTGGTTTTGGGTTTCGGGGATTGGTTGAGGGTATGATCTCAACTCACAGTAATGTTATATTTAGATAATTAAATTTATCTTGTAGAACGCAGAACAGCGTTTAGTTCCACCAATCAACAATGCCTAGATTTTTTCCGCCAGAAAATGCAGAACAGATGGTCTTAATAAAAGTGTGAAACTGAAAAAAAAAGAAAATCAGAAGGTCTGCTCAGAGCAGATGTAGAGCCATTGGTAAGTAAAGTATGCAAAAATATAAGTAAGTATCTTTGTTGAAATCGCAATAAAACCAGTGAAATTACTTATCTTTAAAAGCCATAAATTATTAAACAAATACTATACCTATAAGGTAGTCAGTTGTGTTTAAGAATTACTCAAAAAAATGATATCTCTTGAGTCTATTTTATTCATTTGATTTTTTTTTCTTTATAAGAAAGCGTAGCAGCAAGTATATTTCACAATTTTTTTGCAAACTAAAAGGTAGATAGGAACAGACTATTGACAAATAAATCCTGTATTAACCTTTTCTTTAAAAGATTGCGTTTACTAAGTAATTTATTATAGGTTAGTTATCCTAAACAAAATATGATGATCCTAAGAATCGTACCTACAACCTCATTCTCACATGGTCCACTGCTCCACATAGGCGTCATTATAAGATTTTATATATTACAATTATATATCTTTATTAATTAACGTGAAAAGTTAGTAATTAAAAGATGAAATACAATACGTAACGTTTTACGAAAGGAGTAGACAACGATTAGTGCATTCCGGTGTGTTACCTAAACTTAGCATCACGCTCCATTTGATCATGTACGGGTAAGTATGTAATAGCGAACTCTCACTGACTATGAAAAATGTGGTATTGTAATTCTACAACTCAACATATATTTACATATATAGAAATGGATTTATATTATATATGCATTTCTATAAATGTAGGCTGGTCGTGGCACAGTGCAACAGCGTCTGATTGTAAACTGGATCAGTTGTGGGTTCGATTCCCACTTACGGGAGTGGATTATATTTAAATTATTTTCATTGCCTTGCTCTGGTAAGATGAAGTGCGGCGGCTCCATCATTCAACACGCAATGTTTAGAATTCAGCAGAAAGTAAAATACGGGATATTTTGACACTGGGTACTTTCTATCTGAATGGATATAAGTCCTTGTATGTAAGAAGTATTAGTTAACTTGGAATTGGTAAAGACTTCTCAGTTCAAGTTTATGATATTAAGACACCTTTATTAAATTAAAACTTAAAAGAGTATGAAAAAATTATTCAGTAATAATGTTGTAAATCCTGACCACAGAAGCCGTTAAACTTAAAGACCAGTAAGTCGAAAACACTTGACGAATTTCCCAATTGCTGTCCAGGCAAGCTGCTTTTGTTTCTGTGAGGTTCCATCTCGAAGTGGTTTCTACCCAACTGCAAATGTATTCAACATACATATATCATCTCTCAGGATATATACTTATAAAAATATATTTTAGAATACCTAAATATACGCGACTAATCCATTTTAAAGAGTGTCATTGAAATGTGTAAAAAATTTTATATATAAAAAAAACTACTAAGCTTAGACCATACATGTTACACGACTAAAATAATAAATTTAAGCCAAATATTATATAATGAAGAATTTAAAATATGTTACTCTTGCTATTCACATCATTAAATTTAGAATAAAAGGCTTATTAAGTCAGTTTTACACTCCATACGACATTTCGCCATCAATTCCTATTTCCTGTACCACCATGGGAAAATAATAACAAAACACCATTGTTATAGAACATATACTAACACATGTAGAGCCTTTTGCAGATGGTGAGAAGTTAATAATAATAAAATATATTAGCTAATATATTTATATAACTTACACACATACAACCTATATATATAACCTATGATACTTTCGTTGAAAGCATCGTAGGTTATATGGTAATTTTAAAAAAGTGTTAACACTGAAACAGGAAATCTACGTTGAATGTAGATCAAAATATTTGACATCGGCTAATCGAGTTAAAATCTACATTAGGACTATTGCCTCCCCAAAAAACTATTAAACTGCACTTATTCTCAAACACTTATTGCTACGCTTTGTCTTTCGCGCTTATTTCTTTCTGTTGACTCTTCACTCAAATTAAAACCGATCGATCGATTGATTGATTGCAGTTCGAAGTCCTTATGTAGAGCTACGGTACGAACGTACCAGGGGCAACCTTATGCGATTCCTAAGAATCTATTTAAGACCATTTCGAGTGGTTTAAATTTGCGGTAACAAGCGCTTAGCGCGTCAACAGCCGCCTAGAGTCTTCAGCAATAATGAAAGAGTGGCAGGAAGTAGTGTAGAGGGCGGTGTCATCGGCGTACATATCCAGCCAGGGCTTTGTCTACTTTAGGTATGTCACTGGTGAACAGCACATACAAAATAGGAGAGAGCGTGGAGCCCTGGGGGACTCCAGCGCGAATTAAGCGGGGTGAGGAGAGAGGAGTCCATTTTGAATCGGAAGTATCTATTTCATTGAGATTTAGATTGTCTCTACCACTTCAAAGAGTCTAATGAGAATTATCCTCTCGTAAATTTTACCTAAGAAACTTAGCAGACTGATAGACCTGTAGCTGCTGGGAAGATTCCTCGGCTTGCTAGGCTTTGCACCTATGACTATTGCTTCCTTCCATTGGTCTGGGAAGGTACAATATTTGAGGAGGCAATTAAAAATGATCACCAATAAGGACACGAACTACTAAAAAAAAACCATTTGTCATATCACCAGTTTTCGAGACAACTCATCTTAAAGCCGCGCCAGATATAAATATATTGGGCCTTAGCGTTTCGAATGACTGCCAGTATCGCAATCATCTGGAAAGCCAGGCCAAGTTAACCTCGAAAAAACTTGATGTCATCGGCCGAGCGAGATGGTACTTCACGCCCAAACACCGTTTGGCCCTTTATAATGCTCAGGTTCAGCCACTTATGCTGGTGTACCTGAGTATCAGCTTAAACCATTTGACCGCATACAACGGAAAGCCGTTTGGATCGTAGGGGACCCAATAATCTGTGACGGGCTTGATACTTTGGCGTTTCATAGAGACGTTTCGTAGACGTTGTGCGTTCTCCAACGCATATATCACTTGAAGTGTTCTGGAGAACTGTTTGACCTGGTTCCTGCCCCTTAATTTTCCAACTGCACAGTACGTAAAAGACTAAAATACCATTCTTACCATTTGGATACGTGGCGTTCTGCTGCCGTGCGGTTTTGTAGGAATTTTCTTCCTAGCTACCTGCGGCAGTGTTTCCAGGTCATTACGACATAAACATCTTCAAAAAGCGCACTTATTCCCACGCTCGCTCGTTTGCCTTGCCTGTACTTTTAAAAAAGTCTCAAAAATTCATATCATCTTGGACTGGTTATATGGATATATGAATCCATATATCCACTTATGACATCATAATCTACATGTGATTTCCCCCACCTACGTGCGGCACCACCACCACTCATCTATATATAACATCATGGTCCACATGTGATTTCACTCATCCACATAAGACACCATGGGCCACATGTTATTTCACCTTTCTACACATGCCACCAAGATCCACGTGTGTTTTTACTCATCCACATGTGACATCTTGGCCCACATGTGATTTCACCCATCCACATATGACACCATGAGCCATATGTAATTTTACCCTTTCACATAAGTCACCGAGATCCACATGTGTATTTTTCATCCACATATGACATATTTATCCACATGTGATTTTACTCATCCACATATGACATCATGGTCCACGTGTGATTTCACCCTTCCTCATATGCCACCAAGGTATACATGTGATTTTACTCATCCACATACGAAATCATGGTCCACATATGATTTCACCCTTCCACACATGCCATCATGGTCCACATGTGATTTCACTCATCCACATAAGACATCATGGCACACATGTGATTTCGCCCTTCCACACATGCTACCAAGATCCACATGTGATTTTACTGATCCACATGTGACATCTTGGCCCATATGTGACTTCACCTATCCACATATGACACCATGAGCTACATGTGATTTCACCCATCCACATATGACACCATGCGCCACATGTGATTTAACCCTTCCAAACATGCCATCAAGGTCCACTTGTGATTTTACTCATCCACAAATGACATCTTGGTCCACATGTTGTCTTGCTGTTCCACATATATTATTTTGGTCCACATGTGATTTTACCCGTCCACATATGGCACTATGTTTCAAATGTGATTTCATCTAGCCACACGCCATTGTCGTGCAGTGGAATCGGCACAGAGCGCTGGACTGCATACGCAATTGATAGTTATTGGTATTACACTCGGGGAAAAGATTTTGTTACAATTATTTCTTTTTTTGGCGTTGTAACTTATATCACAGACATTTTTCAATTATTTTTAATCCAATTAAAATTTTAGCTAAATATTTCATGTACAGAATTGACTTTTCAGAATTACTCTTTTATTATATAGTAGCTCGTGGCTTCGCTGCCGTGTATATCTATTTTGTTTTTGCACCTGCCTCTTATCTCGCATCTCTCGTTCTCCCTTACATTTGAGACTTTTTTAAATTATTTTTTCTATTCTAAATTTAATTTTCCTCATATAAATATTCGTTACGTAGTTCGAAAGATCTAAACGTACAGCCTGCAGACACGACATCGTTTTATACTATGAAATGATATTCTAAGTCTAACAGTTAAACAAAAGCTAAATAAGTTGATACTGTTACTATATGATGCACATTATAAGAATACGTGGTACACAGACTACATTAAACTAATTTTAAATTCGTACGGCCTAATGTAATACCACCCATTATATACATTATTGATTGTCAAAATATTATATTAACTGAATTATAAATTAAGTTTATTTCTATACAAGTATGAATGAACTGATAAAATCTAAGACAGAAACGAACCAGCTTCGTGCTTTATCCCGCACTTTGTTGATTGGGTTCCACCCAAAATCGAGGCATTGCATGTTGAATGACCAACTCAACACTGCACTTTATCGTACCAGAACTGAAAAATTTTAATTTCTATAATATCCCTGTGTGGAAGTCGAACCCACAACCAATCGTATTTAGATGCTATCCCACTGTGCCACGATGGCCTTAATAATTAATTTAAAAATATTAAAAACGTTATTACAATATGTGATATAATAATTGGTTTTTATAGAAAATAATTTTTAGGTGTGTTCCTCACACACCTAAAAAATTATTTTCTTTGTTATTTTTAAATGTAAAGAGGAGTTGGCATAAAAATCACCCTCAAAACAATAATTACACCCTTTTTTATCATTATATATTATTTTTTATCATTATATATTATTTTTTATCATTATATATTATTTATATTGCAAAAATTTGTAAAAAAATATATTATATTAAATAAAAATATATTCAGTTTAAATTCTGTAAAGATATCTTTACTAAGCATCGAGAAAATAAACTTTTTGGTAAGGATGTCATCGTCGTACTTCTCTTTGTTGAAGGACGTAAAATTAAAAGCATCTTTATTTTAGATGAAATATTTATTCTTATTCTGCTTGTTAGATTTAGCTTATTTATTACAAATTTTACATTATAACTACTTGCTCTTAATCATTAATGATTGATTATATTTGTAAGATGATGTTTTTTATTGATTATAAATTAATATTAGCTTACTATACCAGAATTCGAGTTGTATTCCACTTTAGGAATATATTCTCTCGTAAACATTTAGTAAACAAATAAGTTCAAAAAAAGTAACAGTAAACAAACAAACTCGCTTAAAAAAATGTATTATTTTCATTTATAAGAAAACTAAAAACTATATTGCATATACGTCTGAACTATAAGCTATTACCATGCCAAAATTCCTTTAATTCTATTTAGTAGTTTCTGCGTCATTGACAGACAGATAGACTAAAAATTCAATTGCTTATATATATATATATATATTTATATATATATATATATATATATATATATATATATATATATATATATATATATATATATATATATATATAGTGCGACGTTGACTTCCTTCTCCTAGCTTTAATAGACATTTGAAATCGATAGAAAATACAGAACGCAATAATTTTTTTTTGTTATAAGATCAGTTATTTCCTTTGTCCACTTCGCAAGTTCAATAATAACTTATATTATAAGTGTGAAAAGTAAAAAAAAAATAAATAATCTCATTTTTTATTATACCGAGCTTCGACCTAGCCGGTCGTGACGCAGTAGGACAGAGTTCGAATATGGGTTCGAATACCAATCGGGGGAAATGATATGATATGATGATATTAAAATTTTACAATTTCAATTTCCTCGCCCTGGTAAGACAAAGCGCAGCCTTGAGTTCCGCAACTCAGCACGAAGATCTCAAATTCAGTATACGGTGTGTCTTGACACTGGGTACTTACTGTCTTCAACTTAAAAAACATATATCGTACTGAAATAACTGAAATAGGAAAGAAGAGTTTTTCAAACTGACGTAGTTTTTATAATACATAGCTATGAAGAAATATTTAATGTTTTCATTGTTTATTTTGTAAAGTGGAAAACGTGATATATCCATAAATACCGTAGCTTCATATGTTAATATGAAATAAGGATTTTGCAATTTCTACAATTGCCTTACATATTATGCTAAACGTAGCGAGATTGTATCGAAACTATTTCAGTTAATGGCTTTCAATGTAGTGACTAATATGATCGTTACATTTTAAGCATTTCTTCTATAAGAATAAAAATAATTGCAACTTATAAGTTGTTATGTGTATTATTTGCCTTTTTAGTTTTAAGCTTTGTATCGCAAAACAAAATGTATCATATTTCGTTTTTTTTTAATTTGAAATCAAATTTTGATATATTTCATAAAAACAATTGTATTGTTCCTAAAGAAACATTGATATATATTTTTGAATTTTTTTTCAATTAATGATTTATTAATACACTAAATTTTTAATTTTAAATATCTGAATTTAAATAAAACTCTAGAGTTAATTATATTTTTCACGATAATGCATGCTGTATTCACCTTGAAAGTATCATCTTACTTTTAGCTTTAAGTTTTATTTCATCTTGTCCATTGTTCAATGTAATTGTCACTGGTGAATCAAAAAAAAAATTAAAAATATTATTAGTCAAATAGAAGCTAGTAATGTAAGTGTATATGTCTATGTTTAAAGTCCATGACTAAAGTTAACTTACACTAATTAGTTTACTAATTACATTCGCTGTTAAGTTGGCATTTCTATTATATTTTGTTAATATTAGAGTCCATTTTGGCAATAGAGTGTTTGTGAAAAATGAAATTTATATCAGAAACTAATATTTCAGAGCTGGGCATATTTCCAAAAATCTATAATGAAATTTTATCTATTAAAAAATAACCAGCGATTAATTCAATCACTGTCAGTTCATCAAGTGAATAATTGAATTTAATCATGACTTATTAAACAAGACTTTAGATGTAATATATTATAATATACCATATTTAGTAGAGAACCTGGTCGTATACTAACCTAACAGTACATTACTTATTCGTACTTATTCACATACATATATATATATGTACATACATATACATATATACATATATATACATATATATACATATATATATATATATATATATATATATATATATATATATATATACAGTAAAATAATACGCCAAATAATATTCTAATATAAATTAACCACCTCTACGCTATTTGTTCTATGACAAGTAAAAACGCATTTGACGTGAACCGGTACAGTGATGCAACAAGATGCATCGAGTGTTACATG
This sequence comes from Dryadula phaetusa, assembly GCA_032432895.1. Taxonomy (NCBI): domain Eukaryota; kingdom Metazoa; phylum Arthropoda; class Insecta; order Lepidoptera; family Nymphalidae; genus Dryadula; species Dryadula phaetusa. The sequence goes on from JAOYRS010000078.1 coordinate 702,126, forward strand.
TTTGTTTATTAACGATCTTGACTTGTTTCGTATCAGTAATGACAGTTGGCATTCATTACTATATATTAATATCAGTTAATTAATCCTCTATGTATTGAATAATATAAAAAGAAAATATTTATTTACTTGTTTACTTTTTTAGCTTCACGCTTTTATCCCGCATAGCTCGGTAGACAGGAAGTACCTAGTGACAAGACACTCTGTATTCCCCTTCCGTCGAGTAGACATTACGTTTTGAGTGGCGAAACTCAATGCCGCCGTAATTTACAAATAATGGTTTCCCCGAATGTGAATCGAACTTACAACCGTTCGCGCTTACAGTCAGACGCTGTTCCACTGCCCCACCGGCCTCTAAACAAAATATTTATTTTTAAGTAAAAATTGAGTTTTAAATTAGATTTTCCATCGCTTCGTGAATTTTATTTAAGATAATTTTATATATATTTATGTGCAGGAAGTTTCAGACAAATTAACATTTATTATTTTATACAATTTGATCTTTATCAAAAAATTAAAATCCCTATAGTTGAGAATACAAAATATTTCTATGAATATCTCGATTCATAACTAACCCATAAAGAAGGACATATCAACTACATATTAACATAATGAAACTAGAAACATTCTTATATTAGCTTCTCGTGTTTTTATAAAAGCTTGAGCACACGAAATTGAGACCTCATAGCATTACAATACTTTCATAATATGAACTATGCCAGAAAAACCGAGGAAAAATGTTTTAGGTCATTATTATTATTGTACTTTTAACTAAAAATATAATAAAAATATAATGGATTTCACATCTTAAGCAACTTCTAAATCCAAATTAAATGCATTTATGTATAATAAAAAACCTAGAAAACTAAATGACAAACGACTTCATTGTTGCGAAAACCCATCTTTTATCTTAACATAGCTGAGTGAAATTTTATTTTTTATAACATATTTCCTAATGTAACAACTACCGCATATATAATAACGCCTAATTATTTTTGTTTTATTATAATTATTAGTGAATTACATATACATAAATACAATATAGGAGAAGGCCATCGTGATGCAGTGGAACAGCATGTGTAGGTTTGGTTCACCGACTCGATGAATGATTATATTAAAAAATTATTATTTTTCCACTGTGGCATACAACTCAACACAACGTCTCTGTTTACAGTCAATAGAGTGCCTTGGCTCTATGTAGCCTAAGATTACCCTACTTTGTGAGATAAAGCGTGATCCTGTTTTTTTTCATATATACATATTTTTGATTGCTTTCTAGGTGAGTGACATATAAAGTTAAAAAAATCGTCATGTATGCTCCTTGATGGTAATAGGTTACTAAGAAACAATTTTCAGGAATTTCTACAATAGAAATGTAAATAGTAAGAATGATAAACGCCCATACAATCAAAACTACAGATAATGCAGTAAAACTTCTATAAGTCAAACGCCTAAAAGTTTAAATTATAAATTTTTCGATCTATGCAGGATTTCGACTTAAGTTGATTTCAAATCGGCATATATAGCTTGACCTTCATTGTAAAAAAAAATGAGTTAAAGAGGTAAAAAAATATAAATGTTTTGAAACAATTGTGCAATTACAAAAAAGAAAAGAAAATGGCTTACAGGTACTCACTGACTATTTTTATAAATAAAAATTGAAATTTCGAGTAATGGAGAATGAATGAATAGAGGTTTCCAATTTATCGAAATTCTAATTAAAAAGGGTCTACTTTATTAGCGAATATTTACTAGATAGTACTAAAAACAAATTGTAAAAGTCATCTTTTAAGACAACTACATTATATTAAAATTATATACTGCTCAAAGATTTCCATTAGAGTACTTAAAAGTTTTTACGGTACAAGTGAATGGATGTTCGTTATATCATTATAGGTATTATATCATACAAATCGTCTATTGTAATTTAAATTGATATACAAATAGAAAAGAAAAAAGTATTTTTTTCATCATTTACTAAGTAAAAATTGGTATTTTTTTTAATACTAATAGCAAAAAATCTCTACTTATGTCATCGATAACACTAAAAGAACTCGTTACAGATTCTTTATATATTTTTTTATTTAATTGGACATGATCGCTTAAAGGGTAAGGTTTAATTCCCCGTTTGGGAAATGACTGTATTTAAAATTTCATACCATGAGAAATGGTATGAAATTTTAAATATAGTCATTTCCTCTTTGGTACGGACGTCGAGTTCGCCACTCAACACGCAGTGCCTCGATTTCGAGCAAAAAGTAGTCAACGAAGTATCTTGACACTAGGTTCTGTCTGACTACCCTGCTAACGGGAGAAAGCGTAAAGCTGATTTAAAATATGATACACTAAATTGTGAACATTTTTTTATCTCTCATTATAAGAGGAGAACAGAGTGTCTTTACACTAGATCCTCTCTACCTACTCTCCTAATCCTCCTGAAAAAATTATAATTGTTTATTATAATCACTATATTTATCATCTAGTATCTATTATCGTTAGTCCAAATGTTATGAATATGTTGCTTCATTCAAAAGGTTCTTTAACAGTCTACAAAGCGTCTACAGCTATGGAGACAGGTGCATTGTATTTATTGTTACTTATTGAATGCTTTTGTATGAAATACATTTATGTTTAAAGACAATGATTCGAAGTTTATCGTACAAGCCACGCTCTACATACAAATTAAATAAAAAGAGTACGTTTATGTTTTATTTAAACTATTTAACTGACAGCTGTCATTTTTGTTTTCTTTTGAAAATGGTCATCTTCTTCGTTAAGAAACTAGGAAGTAAACATATGGTAAACAACTACAACATAAAATAATCATATAATAATTTATTGGAAATTCTTTAAATCAATAAAATTAATATTTTTTAATTTAAATATGAAATGGTTAAAAATATTTTTCCACAAATTAACAAATACGTTGCTAAGGCAACGTGTATTTTATATGTGTGTCAAAGCCCAATTGTAAATAATCTATTATTACTTGTTCGTTTTTTTATTTTTATTTGTCTGTTGAACTATAAAGAATATTTTTTATAACTCGCGTGGAAATCGAACCCACAACTAAGCGCCTTTTCAACCAGACATATCAATTGAAGTTTGTCCACAATAGTATAACAATTTCTGTAAAATATAATGTTCTTCAAGTTAACACTAAGTACCAAGAAATATTCTTGTCAGTAGTATAAACATGTTAATTTTAATAAAGTCAAATCGAATAAAAATAATTAACATGAAGAGAGTACAAATTATACTTTCCCAAATTGCACGTATAGATCTCTAACTAATTAATTCACGTTCACATTCCACTGTTGAAATGTTAATATCATTATTTTATTACCCAGTGTTGTGATATGTTGTTTATATAGAAACAGGTTCTAACTTAGATGTACAAAATTGTTATAATTTAGTGCTAATGGCGTACGTAATTAAATTAAAATATTTTAACATTAGTATGAACATGCTCCCATTCATAATGCCATGACACAGTCTAACATTAGGCTTCATTCAATTACATGCAATAGTTTAAAAAGTTCCCACAACTTGTATCACAAAAGCACATAGTGACTCTCTTAGCGTCTGCGAAATTTATTTAGCAAAAATATATTAGCTACTTATTTGAAATAACTGTTAACAATAACTAAATTATTTTCATTTAAATATCTTAATACAATATATAGTTTTTCATTCTCATACAGTCTTCTAAAATAATTTTGACTAAATTAATTATAAGGAAGTGGGGTAGTTATACATTTGTATTTCAATATCCGATAACGTAACTATGCACGTCTACATCGCCCATAGTACGAACCTAACTAACAGAACCCGCTAATTTTGTACTTTCAACGTGGATAATTATAACCTGACTTGCATAACCCCCAGTCGCTTCTGTAGTCACGATCAAATTGTTCCACCAATAATGTTTTGCTATTCATTTAAAACAGACATGCGAAAATGTACCCTGTTTGTATTAGAATAAGGAATCAGATAGGCTTCAAGCTGCACAATAAACTTGTTACGACACAAAGCAACAAAAATTATATCAAAACTTCAAAGGCAGTGGTTGCATAACCTCGTTCTCAATACAATAATAATGGATGTCGCGGAAAAAAAACGAAAGTGCAAGAATTAGAGCGGACAATGGATACAATGGCGCTGGAGACACGATTTGCAAAAAAATTAAAAAAAAATGATATGAGATCCATTATGCTTATATGTACATATACAGATAGATGAGGCAATATAGTTCAAAATCTGGATTAATATTCATATGTAGGTGAGGTCGGTCGTAGCGCAGCGGGAAAACTTCTGACTGTAGACGCGATCTGTTATGGGTTCCATTCCCTCACGGGGGAATGATAAGTTTTAAATTATTTTCATTTCCTCGCTTTGTTACACAAAGCGTAGCTTTGAGTTCCGCTAAACACGCAATGTCTCGAATTCGTCTTGACACTGGGTATGTCATGTCTACTCTGCTATGCAGGATAAAATGCATGAAGCTAAAATATAGTACATGTAGGTATATATCTATGAAAATAATAAAATTTGAAATAATGAATGATATGATTCAATAGTTATGGTAAAAGGTATCATATAGGGGGAAGGAGGATTACTTGATCTGCGAAATATATCGATGATACTTAATGACTACATCATACAAACATTCTCTAAAAAGTATCTATTAAAAATTGGAAGGTAAAATACTGGAAGAAAAGTGTTATGTAATAAAGTTTGAATTATGAACCTTTAATTTAAATTGAATCTATATAGAAGTTTTTAAATTGAATTATATAACTCTTTTTAATGTATATAATGAGTTGACATTTGTTAAATGTAATCTAACTAAAGCTATTGAGTGCCAAATTTAATTGACATAATTTTTCAGCCAGTGTTATTATACTGTAAATGCGTAAATTTTACTTCGAATTTCAAAAACTGTATGCCTTAAATAGGTTTAAAAAAACATTTTTTTCCGTTCTGTTTAGTTCAGTTTATTACTTTTTATGTGAAGACACATAATAACAAAAATACGACTATAATGTTTTAACTTTTAAAATATCTCATGTATAATATTATTGTCTTGTTAAGTTGAAATAGACATATACATTATGTTGACATATATGCTCAGTCAGCCGACACGGCAAAACATATGCACGGGTAATAGACAAAGGGTGGTAAGCAAGTTATTAAAAATAAACTTTTTATACGTGATTATTCACCAGCGATTTTAGTGAAATTTTAGTAAAATTGTACATCTTTTTTATTGATATTACACATTAGTAAAATCTAACACCATATATTATGTTAGTATACCGGAAAGACCTTTAAAAGAATCGAATAAATACCGAACATCTATTCCATACTTATTAACTACAACGTGGTGGCGTTTTTTTTTAAAAACTACCGAAATATTGTCAATATAATTTTGTCCTTTTTGCCCGTCTACGAGACAAAAAAGTAGGAACCAAAAGCGTTGACTGATTTTGATGATTTTTGCAAAAATTTATTTACCTTGCAAATCACAATAAAAACAGGTAAATAAAGACAAAATGAAAAGTGACAAACTACGTCAAGCGGGGTATTATTGAATAGGTATTCAAAAAGAACGTTTAGTTTCCTTCTGTCATTTTAAATTCTTATTAATTTAAGCTTAAAGTTGTTTATGCTGCCACTCTCACACATCACCACCAAATACATAATGTCTATATTTTATGCGAAAAGCATTCGTCGGAGTGTCTTGACACTAAGCGTAAAGCACTCTCATTCATAATATTTGTTAAATGAGAGTTATATTTCTTTGGCTGTGTGGTGTAGTAATGTTAGTAAAACCTAACCAACCGTCGCATCTTAGGACATAAATCTTACAAAACGTTGACTAGTATGTGCATATTTCATTGCTTCCTATCCGAAACCTATGTTGACTTATGTAATTTAATTTATTGAAGGCGGACTTGCTATGAGCGATAAACGTTCAATTTTCATATAAAAGTATTTTTTAAAAACAATTTTTACTATTTCAAAAAGTATGTAACGTTTGATTATTATTTTTTTTTAATATTTACAACATTCATAGATAAATCCTTTATAAGTTAACTTTACCATAAGTTATTATAAATCCATTGTTCCTTTTCATAAAACATATATAAAGTAATAAATTAGGAAATTCCCAATTTTACTCTAAATTCGTATCTTTGGTTCTTAACTCCATTATTGAATTTATCATTATAACAAAAATAAGTAGAATTGAAAGTAAATCATTTATATTCTATAGAGAAAGGTGAGTAAAACATTTATATTATAAAGAAAGAGTTATTCTTACATCTCTCATTTACGAAAGCCTGTACAAAAAGCAAAGCTTAGTTCCAATTGCGTAGAATTAAGCCAGTAACAATTCTCAGGCGCATCAAAGCGTACTGAACAAAGAAATTATTGGTCTTGAATTTGTCTTATCACAAAATATGTCATATACATATTTTTATAATTTTAATTAAGTTTTGATTTTTTGGTAAACCAAAATATAATACAATTATATTGTGACTTATTAAATATTTAAAATTCTTATAGCACAATTAGGTAGAGTTGGGTACTAGGTTGGCGTAGATGACGCGAAAAATATACGCTACCTTAACGTAGTTATTTTATCAATTTAGTCAGTGCATTTCTCATGTAAAATAGGTTTTCTTCACTTTTTCTCTAGATAGAACTTTAGCAATACCAAATTTCATACGCCTATGTTGGGTATATTCATAAAAAAAATCCAAAACATTTTTCTTTGCGTATTAATAATATTAAACTAACAATTGGGTATAAACTATAAATCCTTAAAAAATACAAAGTAAAGCTGTTTAAAAAATTACGTTTATTTCTGCAACCATAATTCAATATTACTTTAAACAGTGAAATCAGTTGAAAGGTCAAATTAAATTCATCCTACTTATCTTACAAACGAAATAGTTTCATAAAATTTTAACGCTTTTGTAATGAAGTAGTTCAAGGTTCTATTCTTTCCTGAATTCGTCGTACTGGTTAATAAATTACATTTTTTTTTTATTGGATAGCGCACTGTTTATTGCGTTGTCCTTGACAACAAGTAAAACTGTTTTGGTTTCAAGTATTAAAAAGGAGACAGTTCCGTCTTTGCCATGCGTTTTCGGCTTAAACTTATTAGTTTACAACTAAGTACGCCACGAACGAACACTAGATTGCCACTTTATACTATGCTCCAAAATCCAAGTTCCATCAAGATACTATGTTCCAAGATGGTACTGGAAAACATTTTTTTATGCTACCTATGGCAAAATGCGTACAGTGAGTACAGTATAGTGATATTGCTTGATACAGATGCTAAGATTTCATCGGCTGGTATCAGAAGTAAAACTAGTAAAATTTCTATAAAAGAGCTTTTTCGATTACGATCTATGATACAATTTAACATGGCACGTCTTATCTGATCAAATTTACGTACCAGATATACCAGAGTATGTTCATATAAATACGTAAGGTTTTGTGAATGATCGAGAACTATAGTAAATTTGTATGTGCGAATACAATATTGGCAATATCAAGATAATACAATGTATTAAATGCATGCATCTACTAACGAAAGAATAGTTTATGATGGGCGTACATTACCTAAGACGAGACTATTAAATAAGTAGCTTTGTGGTATACATACATACATACGTGATTTATCCTTTAGATGCTCAGAATGTGTTTACATATTTAGTAATTTTAGACTCTCCAAAGATATTAAATATAATAAATAATTTTCTGAAATAATTTTCAGCATAATACATATATACATAAATATATAATGGCAATTAGTTTTACTAGTAATTAATTTTATAAACATGCAAAGGTATTTTTAATAAAAATTATGATAAAAATAAATTACTTAAAATGACCTATCTTGACCACGCTTCATATTACCTACTGCATGCAATTGTATTAAGACATAATATAAACTATTACGAAATACTTAAGTAACATTCATCTGGAGCACTCATCTAGCTGCAACTGACTTCCTAGTACGCCTGTCACGGTTTAGATTGGCGATAGTGAATCTAGACGCTCATCAGGCTTTGATAAGTATGATAGACTTGCAAAACTGAGTGTAATGGATAAAATTAGCCTAATTTTACGACCACGAAGACATTATTGGTAATATCTTTTTGAAAAATCTTATGGCAAAGTAAATATGAGAACACCAATGTTCAATTCATTTTTTATATACTTTTAAATGAACAGAGAGAATGCATATACAGCTGACTATTATTATTATTTATTTTTTGTCTCGATAATAAGCAAATGGTGTTGATTCTGCTCGTCTTTCCAATGACACCTGAAAAGAATGCTCTGTCTCTGCGAAAACTGCAAGCAACACACTGTACCGACTAGTGGACATGTACCAATGAAGAATGAATGTATTTGCGTACACTGTACTTAGAGTGAGCATGTGCCAGTGCAAGGTTAGTGCACACAAGTACACTATACTAAGAGTGGACGCGTACCAGTGCAGGATGAGTGCGCATGAGTACACGGTCCTACTTAGAGTGAACGTGCACCAATTTGTACTAATAGCAATCCATAAATTTACCTTGCGAAATTCATTTGGAAAGTTAAGAATAGAAGGAGAGTCTTGAAACTAGGACAGTAATTTTAAAATGTTAAACAATATCCATTTGTTTAACCCTTTACAAGGCAGAAGGATTCAGAAGAATAAAATAACTTATATTTCTGGCATGTTTTTATTTATATAACAAAAATAAACTTAAAAGAAAATCATTAATTATTTCGGAAGTTTTAGAAAAAATAGGTGGTAAAAAAATTCCCACTGTCAATCAACAGACTCACATGCAAGCTAAATTTGTGACATTATTTTCTGTGAAATTGTGCAAAACAAGGCGTAATGCAGAGAGGGACATTACACTTACTGTATTTTATTTTGCTACGCTTATCTTTGACCTTTGTGCTGCACAATTTACAGCGGTAAGTCTCCAACTCTGCCGGCATATGGTCACCTACGTTTACAAACCGCAGTTCTTCAGGTACAGCATTTACACTTTTTTGATATACCTCTGGGCATGCTATGCGTGATTTCTTGCAGATGTATGCAGGCAAGCTTGATCTTCTTTTTCTGCTGCTATAGCCACCAATCAAACCTCTGGCAACAGCCACCCGAAATTCTAAGTTAGTAAGCTTTTCTACTCTCGATGTTAGGGAATATAGAATGAAAGAGTCTGTCAAACTTGCGTCCACCAAGAAGTAGAATATCCGCAACCACCAGCGTTTACTTCTCCTTCCGACGGCATAGGTCCCCTTCACTTGGTCGAAACGGTCGATTCCACCCATTCTTTTGATGTATTCTTTCACAACCCTAGAACGATGTAGAGCCTGGTGGCATTTTTTTGCGTTCTTCGTACAGAAATTACTTCTACTCTAGAATGAAATGCAGTTGTCAAAAATAAAACCTCCTTAGTATAGCCACACAGTAAATGCCACATCTTGTTTAGTTCTCCGGAACTCATCTTTTTCAACTTTAGGCTTTTGTTTCTGACGTTTCTTTTTGTGTTATTTTTTATTATATTAGATAAAATTACTCTATTTCTTCTCACTGTTCCAGCGGCATAAATATTTTTTCCATACAAGTACTGCTTGAGAGAAAAATCACAAAAAAAAGTTGATCGAATGTAACATGAGTATTGAAATCTACGTGTGCTAATTTACTTGACAATTTCTTTACAACATTAGCCCCTAGACCCTCTTGTGTTCCTTGTCCTGTTTTGCCCGTGCTACTATCACAACAGCACCACACTTTCTAGCCCCTTTTTATGGGCTTTAACGGCATGTACTGCTTCAAACTGGACCTTCCTTTGAATACTATCATGTTAGATACTCATACTTTGGAAAGAGGAATTAGAGGCATTGTTTTGAAATGATTGACTAAGTAAGGATATAAGAAGACGAATTTTATATAATTTATCAAAATTTACATCTCTACATGGTTGTTGACTATTATCGTTCAAATGCAAAGCCTCTAAAATTTTTTTGAAGCGTTTTGCTGGCATAACTTCAGCTATTTCATTCACACTAAATCCAGGATCCGATGACCAATATAAATCGATATGTGTAAGAATATGATAACCCATTATAATGAGAATACCCAAAAATTTTATATTTACCCAGATTATAAATTATTTTACATATATATTTTTATATAAAGAGATCTGGTTTAGAAAATCATTTCATCATCAGTCATATATTTTGTATGTATTCAATATAGAATGAAAGGAACACTACCAATTTCTTATTTTATTACGTATATAATAAATATTTATCTACATTTATAAACAAAGTGAAGTTATGATAAGGTAACTAACTAACTTATAATAAATCGCATACTACTATCCCACTACTTCTATGTTACTTACATGGAAATACTTGGGGGAGGCCTATATCTAAGGCTTTGATAGCAAATCTCAAGCCAAGAGAAATATGCATTATATACTCATTTTATATGTTTTAATTTTTTTATTTATAAGTAAATATGCTTTTGCTCAGACAGTTATTTAAGGTTAGTTAAAATAACTTTAAAATTTTAAGTTTTATTTAAGTCTTAAATTATGATTGGTTCATGTATATCATAATTATTTAAAAAAATAAACAAATATATGCAAAACAAGTAATAGACAAAATTAAATGGCATTCTATGATAACAGAAATGTTAGCAGGAATTTATGTTATGACCTGATTTCCGTAAATTTACCATTTTTCTACACAAAAACATTAAATTTAAGTAGAATTTACAGTCGACTAAAAATCATCATTATAAAGTAAACTAGTATTTCCAAGTTATCCATGAATTGACCAAGTATAGTTTTAAAGTTAATAGATGTACAGTACAAATATAACAGGAGAGATTTTCATTATTATATGTATTTTAGAATATATTACAGAAATGATCATTCAGATATTTTTAAATTAAAATCGAGAGAGGAACTCGGCCAGTGCAGATATTGCAGACAAATGTTAAAACACATCTTATAGTGGCCTTTAGGACCTGAACTTAAATGACAAATTCCAGTCTTATCTGATCAAATTTACGTACCAGAACTACCAGAGTATGTTCATATAAATACGTAAGGTTTTGTGAATGATCGAGAACTATAATAAATTTGTATGTGCGAATACAATATCGGCAATATCAAGATAATACAATGTATTAAATGCATGCATCTACTAACGAAAGAATAGTTTATGATGGGCGTACATTACCTAAGACGAGACTATTAAATAAGTAGCTTTGTGGTATACATACATACATACGTGATTTATCCTTTAGATGCTCAGAATGTGTTTACATATTTAGTAATTTTAGACTCTCCAAAGATATTATTTCAGCATAATACATATATACATAAATATATAATGGCAATTAGTTTTACTAGTAATTAATTTTATAAACATGCAAAGGTATTTTTAATAAAAATTATGATAAAAATAAATTACTTAAAATGACCTATCTTGACCACGCTTCATATTACCTACTGCATGCAATTGTATTAAGACATAATATAAACTATTACGAAATACTTAAGTAACATTCATCTGGAGCACTCATCTAGCTGCAACTGACTTCCTAGTACGCCTGTCACGGTTTAGATTGGCGATAGTGAATCTAGACGCTCATCAGGCTTTGATAAGTATGATAGACTTGCAAAACTGAGTGTAATGGATAAAATTAGCCTAATTTTACGACCACGAAGACATTATTGGTAATATCTTTTTGAAAAATCTTATGGCAAAGTAAATATGAGAACACCAATGTTCAATTCATTTTTTATATACTTTTAAATGAACAGAGAGAATGCATATACAGCTGAGTATTATTATTATTTATTTTTTGTCTCGATAATAAGCAAATGGTGTTGATTCTGCTCGTCTTTCCAATGACACCTAACACCAATGAAAAGAATGCTCTGTCTCTGCAAAAACTGCAAGCACCACACTGTACCGACTAGTGGACATGTACCAGTGCAGAATGAATGTATTTGCGTACACTGTACTTAGAGTGAGCATGTGCCAGTGCAAGGTTAGTGCACACAAGTACACTATACTAAGAGTGGACGCGTACCAGTGCAGGATGAGTGCGTATGAGTACACGGTCCTACTTAGAGTGAACGTGCACCAATTTGTACTAATAGCAATCCATAAATTTACCCTGCGAAATTCATTTGGAAAGATAAGAATAGAGGGAGAGTCTTGAAACTAGGACAGTAATTTTAAAATGTTAAACAATATCCATTTGTTTAACCCTTTACAAGGCAGAAGGATTCAGAAGAATAAAATAACTTATATTTCTGGCATGTTTTTATTTATATAACAAAAATAAACTTAAAAGAAAATCTTTAATTATTTCGGAAGTTTTAGAAAAAATAAGTGGTAAAAAAATTCCCACTGTCAATCAACAGACTCACATGCAAGCTAAATTTGTGACATTATTTTCTGTGAAATTGTGCAAAACAAGGCGTAATGCAGAGAGGGACATTACACTTACTGTATTTTATTTTGCTACGCTTATCTTTGACCTTTGTGCTGCACAATTTACAGCGGTAAGTCTCCAACTCTGCCGGCATATGGTCACCTACGTTTACAAACCGCAGTTCTTCAGGTACAGCATTTATACTTTTTTGATATACCTCTGGGCATGCTATGCGTGATTTCTTGCAGATGTATGCAGGCAAGCTTGATCTTCTTTTTCTGCTGCTATAGTCACCAATCAAACCTCTGGCAACAGCCACTCGAAATTCTAATTTAGTAAGCTTTTCTACTCTCGATGTTAGGGAATATAGAATGAAAGAGTCTGTCAAACTTGCGTCCACCAAGAAGTAGAATATCCGCAACCACCAGCGTTTACTTCTCCTTCCGACGGCATAGGTCCCCTTCACTTGGTCGAAACGGTCGATTCCGCCCATTCTTTTGATGTATTCTTTCACAACCCTAGAACGATGTAGAGCCTGGTGGCATTTTTTTACGTTCTTCGTACAGAAATTACTTCTACTCTAGAATGAAATGCAGTTGTCAAAAATAAAACCTCCTTAGTATAGCCACACAGTAAATGCCACATCTTGTTTAGTTCTCCCGAACTCATCTTTTTTCAACTTTAGGCTTTTGTTTCTGACGTTTCTTTTTGTGTTATTTTTTGTTATATTAGATAAAATTACTCTATCTCACTGTTCCAGCGGCATAAATATTTTTTCCATACAAGTACTGCTTGAGAGAAAAGTCGCAAAAAAAAGTTGATCGAATGTAACATGAGTCTTGAAATCTTCGTGTGCTAATTTACTTGACAATTTCTTTACAACATTAGCCCCTAGACCCTCTTGTGTTCCTTGTCCTGTTTTGCCTGCATAAATTTCGTAGTTATATAAGTACCCCGTGCTACTATCACAACAGCACCACACTTTCTAGCCCCTTTTTATGGGCTTTAACGGCATGTACTGCTTCAAACTGGACCTTCCTTTGAATACTATCATGTTCTCATAGATACTTTGGAAAGAGGAATTAGAGGCATTGTTTTGAAATGATTGACTAAGTAAGGATATAAGAAGACGAATTTTATATAATTTATCAAAATTTACATCTCTACATGGTTGTTGACTATTATCGTTCAAATGCAAAGCCTCTAAAATTTTTTTGAAGTGTTTTGCTGGCATAACTTCAGCTATTTCATTCACACTAAATCCAGGATCCGATGACCAATATAAATCGATATGTGTAAGAATATGATAACCCATTATAATGAGAATACCCAAAAATTTTATATTTACCCAGATTATAAATTATTTTACATATATATTTTTATATAAAGAGATCTGGTTTAGAAAATCATTTCATCATCAGTCATATATTTTGTATGTATTCAATATAGAATGAAAGGAACACTACCAATTTCTTATTTTATTACGTATATAATAAATATTTATCTACATTTATAAACAAAGTGAAGTTATGATAAGGTAACTAACTAACTTATAATAAATCGCATACTACTATCCCACTACTTCTATGTTACTTACATGGAAATACTTGGGGGAGGCCTATATCTAAGGCTTTGATAGCAAATCTCAAGCCAAGAGAAATATGCATTATATACTCATTTTATGTTTTAAATTTTTTATTTATATAAGTAAATATGCTTTTGCTCAGACAGTTATTTAAGGTTAGTTAAAATAACTTTAAAATTTTAAGTTTTATTTAAGTCTTAAATTATGATTGGTTCATGTATATCATAATTATTTAAAAAAATAAACAAATATATGCAAAACAAGTAATAGACAAAATTAAATGGCATTCTATGATAACAGAAATGTTAGCAGGAATTTATGTTATGACCTGATTTCCGTAAATTTACCATTTTTCTACACAAAAACATTAAATTTAAGTAGAATTTACAGTCGACTAAAAATCATCATTATAAAGTAAACTAGTATTTCCAAGTTATCCATGAATTGACCAAGTATAGTTTTAAAGTTAATAGATGTACAGTACAAATATAACAGGAGAGATTTTCATTATTATATGTATTTTAGAATATATTACAGAAATGATCATTCAGATATTTTTAAATTAAAATCGAGAGAGGAACTCGGCCAGTGCAGATATTGCAGACAAATGTTAAAACACATCTTATAGTGGCCTTTAGGACCTGAACTTAAATGACAAATTCCAGTCTTATCTGATCAAATTTACGTACCAGAACTACCAGAGTATGTTCATATAAATACGTAAGGTTTTGTGAATGATCGAGAACTATAATAAATTTGTATGTGCGAATACAATATCGGCAATATCAAGATAATACAATGTATTAAATGCATGCATCTACTAACGAAAGAATAGTTTATGATGGGCGTACATTACCTAAGACGAGACTATTAAATAAGTAGCTTTGTGGTATACATACATACATACGTGATTTATCCTTTAGATGCTCAGAATGTGTTTACATATTTAGTAATTTTAGACTCTTCAAAGATATTATTTCAGCATAATACATATATACATAAATATATAATGGCAATTAGTTTTACTAGTAATTAATTTTATAAACATGCAAAGGTATTTTTAATAAAAATTATGATAAAAATAAATTACTTAAAATGACCTATCTTGACCACGCTTCATATTACCTACTGCATGCAATTGTATTAAGACATAATATAAACTATTACGAAATACTTAAGTAACATTCATCTGGAGCACTCATCTAGCTGCAACTGACTTCCTAGTACGCCTGTCACGGTTTAGATTGGCGATAGTGAATCTAGACGCTCATCAGGCTTTGATAAGTATAATAGACTTGCAAAACTGAGTGTAATGGATAAAATTAGCCTAATTTTACGACCACGAAGACATTATTGGTAATATCTTTTTGAAAAATCTTATGGCAAAGTAAATATGAGAACACCAATGTTCAATTCATTTTTTATATACTTTTAAATGAACAGAGAGAATGCATATACAGCTGACTATTATTATTATTTATTTTTTGTCTCGATAATAAGCAAATGGTGTTGATTCTGCTCGTCTTTCCAATGACACCTAACACCAATGAAAAGAATGCTCTGTCTCTGCAAAAACTGCAAGCACCACACTGTACCGACTAGTGGACATGTACCAGTGCAGAATGAATGTATTTGCGTACACTGTACTTAGAGTGAGCATGTGCCAGTGCAAGGTTAGTGCACACAAGTACACTATACTAAGAGTGGACGCGTACCAGTGCAGGATGAGTGCGCATGAGTACACGGTCCTACTTAGAGTGAACGTGCACCAATTTGTACTAATAGCAATCCATAAATTTACCCTGCGAAATTCATTTGGAAAGATAAGAATAGAGGGAGAGTCTTGAAACTAGGACAGTAATTTTAAAATGTTAAACAATATCCATTTGTTTAACCCTTTACAAAGCAGAAGGATTCAGAAGAATAAAATAACTTATATTTCTGGCATGTTTTTATTTATATAACAAAAATAAACTTAAAAGAAAATCATTAATTATTTCGGAAGTTTTAGAAAAAATAGGTGGTAAAAAAATTCCCACTGTCAATCAACAGACTCACATGCAAGCTAAATTTGTGACATTATTTTCTGTGAAATTGTGCAAAACAAGGCGTAATGCAGAGAGGGACATTACACTTACTGTATTTTATTTTGCTACGCTTATCTTTGACCTTTGTGCTGCACAATTTACAGCGTCGGTAAGTCTCCAACTCTGCCGGCATATGGTCACCTACGTTTACAAACCGCAGTTCTTCAGGTACAGCATTTACACTTTTTTGATATACCTCTGGGCATGCTATGCGTGATTTCTGCAGATGTATGCAGGCAAGCTTGATCTTATTTTTCTGCTGCTATAGCCACCAATCAAACCTCTGGCAACAGCCACCCGAAATTCTAATTTAGTAAGCTTTTCTACTCTCGATGTTAGGGAATATAGAATGAAAGAGTCTGTCAAACTTGCGTCCACCAAGAAGTAGAATATCCGCAACCACCAGCGTTTACTTCTCCTTCCGACGGCATACGACAATGAAAGACGACATTCACTTGGTCGAAACGGTCGATTCCGCCCATTCTTTTGATGTATTCTTTCACAACCCTAGAACGATGTAGAGCCTGGTGGCATTTTTTTGCGTTCTTCGTACAGAAATTACTTCTACTCTAGAATGAAATGCAGTTGTCAAAAATAAAACCTCCTTAGTATAGCCACACAGTAAATGCCACATCTTGTTTAGTTCTCCGGAACTCATCTTTTTTCAACTTTAGGCTTTTGTTTCTGACGTTTCTTTTTGTGTTATTTTTTGTTATATTAGATAAAATTACTCTATCTCACTGTTCCAGCGGCATAAATATTTTTTCCATACAAGTACTGCTTGAGAGAAAAGTCGCAAAAAAAAGTTGATCGAATGTAACATGAGTCTTGAAATCTTCGTGTGCTAATTTACTTGACAATTTCTTTACAACATTAGCCCCTAGACCCTCTTGTGTTCCTTGTCCTGTTTTGCCTGCATAAATTTCGTAGTTATATAAGTACCCCGTGCTACTATCACAACAGCACCACACTCTCTAGCCCCTTTTTATGGGCTTTAACGGCATGTACTACTTCAAACTGGACCTTCCTTTGAATACTATCATGTTCTCATAGATACTTTGGAAAGAGGAATTACAGGCATTGTTTTGAAATGATTGACTAAGTAAGGATATAAGAAGACGAATTTTATATAATTTATCAAAATTTACATCTCTACATGGTTGTTGACTATTATCGTTCAAATGCAAAGCCTCTAAAATTTTTTTGAAGCGTTTTGCTGGCATAACTTCAGCTATTTCATTCACACTAAATCCAGGATCCGATGACCAATATAAATCGATATGTGTAAGAATATGATAACCCATTATAATGAGAATACCCAAAAATTTTATATTTACCCAGATTATAAATTATTTTACATATATATTTTTATATAAAGAGATCTGGTTTAGAAAATCATTTCATCATCAGTCATATATTTTGTATGTATTCAATATAGAATGAAAGGAACACTACCAATTTCTTATTTTATTACGTATATAATAAATATTTATCTACATTTATAAACAAAGTGAAGTTATGATAAGGTAACTAACTAACTTATAATAAATCGCATACTACTATCCCACTACTTCTATGTTACTTACATGGAAATACTTGGGGGAGGCCTATATCTAAGGCTTTGATAGCAAATCTCAAGCCAAGAGAAATATGCATTATATACTCATTTTATGTTTTAAATTTTTTATTTATAAGTAAATATGCTTTTGCTCAGACAGTTATTTAAGGTTAGTTAAAATAACTTTAAAATTTTAAGTTTTATTTAAGTCTTAAATTATGATTGGTTCATGTATATCATAATTATTTAAAAAAATAAACAAATATATGCAAAACAAGTAATAGACAAAATTAAATGGCATTCTATGATAACAGAAATGTTAGCAGGAATTTATGTTATGACCTGATTTCCGTAAATATACCATTTTTCTACACAAAAACATTAAATTTAAGTAGAATTTACAGTCGACTAAAAATCATCATTATAAAGTAAACTAGTACTTCCAAGTTATCCATGAATTGACCAAGTATAGTTTTAAAGTTAATAGATGTACAGTACAAATATAACAGGAGAGATTTTCATTATTATATGTATTTTAGAATATATTACAGAAATGATCATTCAGATATTTTTAAATTAAAATCGAGAGAGGAACTCGGCCAGTGCAGATATTGCAGACAAATGTTAAAACACATCTTATAGTGGCCTTTAGGACCTGAACTTAAATGACAAATTCCAGACTCTGCTCCAAGACTTTTGTCTACAATGGATTAACCCAACACCTGCCCAGTGAATCCATGTTATATAAAAAAAATCTAATTTATTTTCTTACAATAGTTGCTTAAATATAAAATAAATATTTTTAAATTATAATTAATTAATACTTATTACATTATCTTTGCATTGTGGCAACTTGTTCACTGATCTCTGTTAGCATTTGAGCAGATTTTAGTATGTTGTCATATTGATAACCCATATGCACTGCTATTAGTTGCATTTTTTTAAGGTTTTCTTCACCACCCTCCATTAAATGTTCTGTAGCCGCAAAATCTCTAGCTGCCTTTGAAAGAAGCTGTAATTTAACAAAAGAAAACATTACAAATTATTATTTCAACAGTCATTAATGATACCAAGTTAATTTAATGTCTCATAGGAAAATTAGTAGAAATAAGATATTTTACCTCATTTGATTTCGATCCTCTCTGTATTTGTCGCGCAAGAGAAGCAATATTGTTCATATTAACTTGAACTCTTTCTGCCAACCGTTGTTTAGACTCAGCAAATAAGGAACGGGCGCTACTAGATGATGCAGAAGTCATTTTATCTAATTCTTATTGACTAAGATTCTTTTTACAATATTATTATTTTAATACAGATTATCTTTCGAGTGCTGATGAATATAATATGACCAAGTTTCATAAAAGCAGCAATAAAATAAATGAATATCACATGTATATTAATTATATTATAATTTAGTATATCATTGTTTATTATATATCATTCAAAATTAAGAAAATTTGATACCACAAGAATATCGACAGTCGAAAATCCACCCCAATATTTATATATTGCTATATGTCACTGTCATATTCGACATTAATTTTTATTTCCATTTCAATAAATATACTTTTGAATCCTGTTAAGAAAAAAATGTTACCTAAACAGAATTATTTTAAAATGATCTTAAATTTATTTAATTATTTATTAAAAATTTAAATTATTTTTCAGGACTCTTAAACTATTTCATTAATTAATAATAATTCTTATTAATATTTGACTATTGTAAATATTACATTGTTAAATAGTGTATTGTTGAAATTCATAATACATTTCGTTTCTACACTTTATATTTCTAATATTGGGTTAAGTATCACATTAAACAAAATTATGTAATCAGTGATAGCCGGAATTTGTTTTGCGAATACGAGGCATAGATTTATGTTTATACTTTGTTATTCGTTTTTAGTCTATAGTATTCTTGCCTGACTTTTCGCTCGTCACGGAACATTTTGTTGTTGGAAATTCCTGTAAATTTAATTCAATTATCAATTTATTCACAATGTATTGCTATAACTTTTTCTATTTGTCTATTTCTCATCTTAATGTGTTTAATCGTGCATCTTGTAATATTTAAGAAATGTTTGTTTTCTGGACTACTGTGATTTAATAATTTCTAGTTGGTATTTGCGTATTTCCGTGGCTACAAAGATTTATTTTTCGCAATGGACAAAGGCGTGACGTGTGAACATCTAAACAAGCTAGTGGACTTCCTGGATAAGGAGTTATGGAAGTCAAAAGAGGTAGGGTCCAGCAATTTTGACTTCATATAACCTCAAACGTAACATCAGTGTAATTTATAATTAGCATTCGTTACTTATTTTCTTATTATGCAATGAACTAGGCAATGTAAACTACTACCAATCGGTTAGAATTTACAGCCTATAATCCTTATGCTTTATGGATTTCACGTGCATATTGTTTACATATCATGTTTATTAATGATATTCATATTTCATTAAACATTTTAAGCAAAATGTAGTCTTGATATTAATGTATGTTCTGAACTTAGAAAATTGCATCTTGTAATATCCTTTTTTTTAAGTTTATAGTGTTAATAATTTTTCCATTCTTTTTTCTTAATTCTTTATAGATATAGACAATTTTTTTCAATATATTATTTCTATACATTACATCTATTATATGCTATGTTATATAGTATAGCACAAGTCAATATTGTTAAGTACAGATGCATTTACATTATATTTAAAATGTACATTAAAAACTATTTATATTAGTATTAATGTATAACATATAAATCAGTATATAAATAAAGAAAATAGGGAATATGTTTAAAATATGTATATTTATAATATTGTATAAGTCATACTAAAATATAAAAATTGATTATTAATGAACTGTGTGATAATATTTTGAATTGGAACAACTGTTTCTCAGAACTTAACATGTTATGACTGTGGATGCTCGGGGCCAAATCTCTGGATCTGTCTGCAACCTGACTGCCATCATATAGGATGTTCGGAAGTTAAAAATGACCATAGCACTATTCACCAAAAGGTAAACATTATTATATTCAAATTTATTATATTAGTTCTTTAACTATATATTTATGATAGAAGTACATGAAATAAGTTACACCGAAGAAAAGTACCTAACATGTATTAGGCAATTTTTTAATATAAGTAATACCATATAATAAATAATGCTTGATTTCAGATTTATGAAATTATTATATTTATTATTACTAATATTATTAAGCTGAAGATCTCTACTATTATTTTAATATCTGCTCTTTAATAAAATATTGAGTTGATATTAAGTTCTGCTAGTTGAGTTCCAACAACTTTAATTTTAGCAGAAAATAAAGAACAAATAATCTAAACCTCCTCATGTAATAAGTATATATTCTTTTAACACTAAAATAATTTAAGCTTTATGAAATATATGTGAAACTTTTACTTAGCAAAATAAATATTTCATTAATTTAATTTTAAATTATTAATTCTCAGTAATAAATTCCAATATTTATTGGCAAGAAGACCATGACACTTCTCTACATGCTTCACTACTTCACTTAATCACATTTACATTTACTAGCAAAATCTCTCAAGATAACTCATAATTGCTCTTCTTTTATTAATATATATATAGATTTTTTACAACCCATTTTCCTCTGACACATTAAACAATGTCAGAGAAAACCTAGATTTAAGACAGTATAGTCTCCTTTTTAGTCTCCTTTTTTCTCCTACTAAAAGATATTTTGATGTTAAGTGATGAAACCCAGTGACATTCACAATTTTGTTCTCTTGTTTACTCTTGAGCGCTTGGATGTCAACACTACTGGTTTTTAATGTTACATATAACAGCATACTTTTTGAGGAAATTTATAATTTGATTTTAGACAAGATCTAAAGGTAATAAAAGTATTTTTTTGCATTAGTATTGAATGAGAATGTTGACACCTTTGATAATGGTATGTGTTAAGTGATGGAACTTTGTCTTACCAGAATGGAAAAATAATGATAATTAAAATATAAATTATTGTTCCGAGTGGGAATCAAACCCACATATAGTCTATTTACTGTCAGATGATCCGCCACTGAACAAACTATATTTTTTTTAAATTATAAACTGTTTTACACCTTTAGTTTACATATTCTGTTTCAAAGAAATAATGTTTACAAGTAAATCTTCTTTAATGTATACAAAGCATGCAATATTTATGTTGACCCAGTTACCTACTATTTATCATCTCAACAAGGGAAATTACATCCTTACTAAGAAATTGGAACTTGGCATAATGCCTAACTGTCCAATTATGTTTCAATGAAAATACGACAATAAGAGCGCCTTTGTTGTGATTGCCCTTTGGACTCGATATTTGCTACTTGCACGCTTATATTACTTTATCGAAGACTTCAGTGTATAAAGAGACATGTATGAACTGACTTCTTAGTCAGTAGTTATGTATTCGATTCCCGTGGAATTGCAATTAGTATTGAATATGCAAGTATATTTTTGCGAGTTTACGTCCCTCGGAAACCGTTCAAGCGCATATGAATGTCTCTTTAGAAATATTTAAAAAAAAATAATGTCAATCTGTAGTTCTAATACTTGGAAGCAAATTTTATTACAAAATATAGTGTAACGAATCACATTTCACAAGACTCATCTCTGTTGTCACACGCCACTTGACCAATTTATCATATCTTCAATTTGAGTACGTCTCCTTTTTTTGATTGATAATGGAACTTCAAAATAATAAAAAAACAAAATAACTGTGTACAAACAAAATGTAAAAATATATGAAATAAAAGAAGCCGAATAATTTAAAATATTAAAATAGAAAGGATAGCAGTTAGATCCCATTTAAATTTTACAGACCTTCTTTGGAACATTTGAATGATTGAAGAAGTATGGAGTAGCTTGTCGATTTTGTTCTATTTTTTCTTTTTAACAATGTGGCGTCTGGTTGTCATTGGTATATTTTTATTATTGCCGTGTCTTTAGTCACTTTACTGACACTCGTAAGGCTGAGACGAATCGATTCATGTAAGAATCATCAAAATCGGTCAACATGTTTGTTTTCTATAACGCTACAAAACAACCAACATTCATAGATACATACAAACTTATATAAACACATACTTTCATCTACCACATAGGATATATCATCGTAAACTAACTTCCTTAGCGTTCCGCAGACATTCAAACGTAACATGTATCAAAACACACTGTTGTTTCATTTCAAACACGTTTTTAAATATACATGGATTCCCACTGGCTCTGTCTACAACTGTCACGTGAATACTTCAACTACGTCACGATGGCGGCAATCAATTTTATTGTTGTTTTAACTTATTTAGCTCTTATCATTCATCATTTCTGACAAGGGCAAGATTTAAAAAGGTTATTAAACTTATTTATTGTTATAATTAAATGTGAATTAGGAGATTGAGTTAATATGAATATTTTATATTTTCACGCACGCATTTTGTAGCAAAAGAACTTAATAAATCATTGCGTGCTGTATGTCATTATTAAACGCGCTTTGTAGAACACTAAATTTACCAGCTATATGACCGCTTTTCAAACATAAATGTCGAATTATCCTTACGTTTTTTACGACTTTTTCTATATAAGAACTGCTTAAACGTACAAAAAAGTCGGCGGCAAATGAAAAATATCATACTAGTCATTTAACAAATTTCGTTTGAATTTTAAAAGCTGGCCATTTTTAAAGGCGGTTTAATAATCATGAACAAAATCAGGCAGCACCAGTACCTATTATAAATATAAACATTACATCAAATGGGAGTTGAATGCCGATTGCTTTAGAAACAAGTTCCATCTGCTTCACGAGAGTTTGATGAATATAAGTAATAATAGACAGCTTCAGACTATATTCCTCTTAGTAGGGTGGCCAGAGACAACTAAGTGCCAAGGCACTCTGACACTAGTTTCTGCATAAGACTAGACATTGCGTACTGATTAAATTCACCACGCAACATCGCCCTGTCTTGCCAGAATGGAAAAAATAATTCATCAAATTAGGAAATTTGAAGCCGAGTCGTCCCACTGAACTACGACGGCCTGATGAATGAATATGAGACGTGAAATATATATATATTCGTCGAAATATTTAACAATAAAGATTAAAAAAGTAGAGGGTAGATAAATTTTCTTTCAGTTTTATTTATATTTAATTTCCATAAAAAAATTGATCTACAATGCCACAATAATAAAATGCTACTTTCCAGATTAGCTACAAAGAATTTTGTTATACAATTTGTTTCTAACGTTTTATATACTCATTGTGACTTGCAAGTAAATTCTAAGTAGGTACGTGGGCTGTCCGTCTCAAATTATAATACTGATGATAATGTAACTTTTTATTATACGAGCTCGTGTTTGGCTGCCAATGTTGATATCCTTAAGCAACAAATTGGGTATTGTATACATATGTATATACATGTATATATGCATGCATCTATGTATGTACTGTTTATTGTGCATTGTTTTTTTGCTGAAATTTACAGCGTACTTTTTTACCGTGTAGAGTCAGAACTTAGTGATAAGTTACTTTGTTGTTCACTTTTTACTTAAAATCGAATCATCTGTTCTGTTCCATTGTGTGTGTGAAAGACCTTTTACCTTTCTGGAATGGAATTACGAAAATATTGTAAGTAATATCATTCCCCCAAAGTGAGGATCGAACCCACTCTGTCACTGCGCCACTATTACCTCATTTGTGGTATAACAACGGGGACGTATGACGTATAAAAATTACAGGGCTGCTAGATTTTTTTAGATTAAATTTTAAGTTACCTTTACAGCGTAATGTGTGCTAAGAAAAGTTCTTGGATTTAATTATTAAAGAACGATGCAGTAATTAAAAAAGAACTCTGTTTATATTGGCCTATCGTATATAAATATATAAATTTATATGTATTTTTCTTTTCATAAGTCATATTGGAATATGGTATGAATAAGTCTTTTAAAAAACTTTTTTATTCAATGTTATATTACCTTTGTAATGATAATAACATTATAACTCTGATGAGAACCATAGGTGAATATTGTGAATTATTTATATTATATAAATACATGGACATAAAAACTTTTATAAAGCCTTTGTTAATATCCAGACGCTTATAATTCTATTTACCCGACTCTAAGACCTGACTATAAGAGTTATGTTTTTACCATATATGTATTTATGTCCCTTCTTTGTTCCCACGTATCTGCTAAACCCGTCAACTGATTTTGACAAATTTTACGTCGTTATATTCGTTTTAAGGTTTAATGGTTTCATTACGAAACAAGCTAAGGCGCTATCCTATCGCACAATGGTTATAGTAATGGCAAAACTAGAGTGCTCGGTCAGATAATATATAAAACTAAGACAAAACACGGCGTTGACTTCCGCCTCTCAAAACTTTGTGAGCTATAGTCTAAAGAATCATATTTTCACATTTTTGCTTTTCTTCAGTTCTTCGCTTCAGTAAGACAAAATGCTTTTTTATAAAAGGGCGTAAAGAAAAAAACGGAATATCTAGACACTAGGCTCTCCCTTTATCTGTAGAGCTTTAGATTGAAGAAGGTATATGGAAGGAGGTATAGAATCAAAGTGCTTACATATATAAATAAAAAGAATCTGGATAAACCTTCCTCGCCTTATTGCTACCTTTTTGGGTACTAAAATTTTATAACATTCAGTCAGTGTGACCTTATGCAACGTATTGAACTTGACTATGGTTTTTTATACGTAATATCTAGCAGGGTAATCAGTAGCGTAGAAAAATTATTGCCATTTTGCTTTTAATCCCTTAATTTTCCTTATTTGCACTTACCCGTTTCTGTTAAGATTAAGCTCCCTTCGCCAAAGGTTGTCTGGCAGAGATTGCTATCAGTCATAAAACCGCCTTTGCTCACTTTGTACTAATTTGTATGTTTTTTTTTGTACTATTCTTTGTATATATTTTGTGTGCAATGAAATATTTCTATCTATTATAGTTAAGTCAAATTTATTTACTTACATTTTAAAAAATAAATGAGATTAAAACATGTAAGGCTCGAAGTATGAAAAAAATTATAGAAAAATGCGAAAATACATTTAAGTAAACCCGTTTCGTCTTGACTTATATTGTGGAGGCTGACTACTGTATAGTGTTTAACTTTGTATATTTTTTTTTAAAATAATAATATATACGCGATTACTTAATCTGGTTGAAATAATTTTTACCCGAGTGTCAGATGCATAGGAGAGATAACAAGTTACTATTGTTTATATTTTAGTAATTTTTGTAACTTTGTAGGTAAATATTAGCGACTAGGTTATAGATTTATTTATTTATCTAGTATGATCTAAGTAGATTTAATATTTAAAAAAAAATTTCAGTGAAATAACGTAGCATAACATGTGACATGCAAACTTTTTACTTAGTAACGTTACAGGCCAAATTTTTTTGCTTAATATCTCAACATTTTTATTGTTCCGTATCTCAAAAAAAACAGGACTATTATAGGACAAGATTAAAAAGGTAGATGTTTCTATTCAAGTATATAGGTGTAGATAGAAGTCCAAGGTCCATAAATTGTTTCAAAAATCAGATCTCGGAAGGACAGACAGACAAAGAGAAGTTTCTTAAATTAATTTTAGCGCGCAACTATTGCGCGTGTACTGTTCAACTGTCTGTGTTAGCTGAATACATCATAATTGCGTCTCGAAGGTTACTTAAATATACATGTATTAATGTTTATTAATAATTGAATTTATCCTTAACAAGTGTTTGAAAAGTAACAAGTTTTTTTCTTAATAATTTATCATGATAATATTATATCAGTTTAAAATTTTAGTTAGGCCTTTTGAGTATATCTATGTATTTGTACAGAAATTACTTTAGCCAAACGTTAACATGCATCATATTGTCGATAAAAAAAACTTGATGAATTTTTGTCAAGATCTCTACTTTGACTATTTTTAACTATCTTTTCCCAGTAAATTACACTTTAAAGGTAGAATTAACCTCCATTTAATTTTGTTTAAAATATTTTTTAATAATTTTTTTTGACGAGGTAATAAAGAAATTATAATTTTCGATCATAAATACTATAAATATTTACCATATAAATCGTTCAATAATACATATGATTAGATTGCGTTAAAAATATGCAACTCTTGCAAATAAGATATATGCATTTACGAAATAGAATTTTTTATGATTATAGGTATGGTAGAAATCGGTTAAAATTGTAATCGTTGTGGTCATACATATAAACGTTGTGGTTCCATGTGATACTTTAGAAATCACTTAGATTTTCACATTTCACGAGAATCGCTATGTTGAAATATAATTTCTTATAATTCAGCTTAGAATTATTTTTTTATTCTGTTGGTCTCTTCGATTAAATTTAAATTTGATATTATCAAAATGTGATAAAGTCATCGGATCCGAACACATGTGCAAATATTCAGATAAATCCATCGTGGTATTGTAAGTAAATTATTCATGTTGCAATATTTACTTACGACGATAGACGACGATAGAAGATGTTTTAATTTTAATTTTAAACGATTTTAAGGCTTGTTAAGTTAAATTGAGTGGATTGCGCCATTTAACATATATGTCTAGTCTATTACAAAAATGTATTAAGAAAAATTGTAAATATTTGATTTTTTTTTCCAGAATTTGCCCACCCATTGTGTTCATATGAATGTATCAACAGAACGAATATGGTGTTACCTGTGCGAGAAGGAAGTTCACATCATGGCAGCGATAGCGCATGTAAGAGTAAGTTTTAAACATATATTCAGTTCAAAGTGAATTTTGTTTATTTTATTATTATTATTTTGTAATGGACATATATTCAATTCAGACTGAATTTTGTTTATTTTATTATTTATTTTGTAATGGTATTTTTTTTAATTTTTAGAGTCCGACTTTGAGATATAAAAATATTCTTTTTCACAAATGGTATCGAAATTGGTGTTAATGTACATATTTTATGTACCTACTATAAATAATTTACAAATAAATAATCAATCTACAAATAAATAATTACTTGGGATTGCTTTTTTTTAAAACCATTGAAATATTGCAAAATATGTAGTAGATATTTTATGTCTCGTGAATAACAGCTTCACGCTTTTTTTCGCGTTGCTAAGTGGTAGTAAGAGTAAACCTAAAGTCAAAACACTCCGTTCTCTGTTGGGTGGTGAAAAACTTAAATGCATGTGTTGAGTTTTCCCCAAGAGGTAATCGAATCTACAGCCAATCGCGTTTTGTAAGACTGTCCCACTGTGCCACGATGGCTTCATGTCACGTTATTGCACGTTTTATATCACTTTTTAAATGTATAAATTTTATCCTAATAATTATAATATAATAATCATCAGCAGATGTCACCAGATTCAACGACGGTGGAGGAAATGTCAGTGTCACGTCTGGGGTCGGTTGGGATATGCGTCAACTCGGACGACGAACTCGACCCCGACGACATGGACTACGACGAAGAACAACGTCCTAGAGGTGATATATTAATTTGCTATACACTCACAGCTTGCTCGATGGAAGAATATAGTGCGGTATTTAAAACTGCTAGCATTTTATGGAATTGATAATTATTATATTGACTATAATGTAAAAAACATTTTCTCCTGAGTAAGACCCATAACCAAATAAATTTGCAATAGCAAAATGATGGATATTACTCAAGTTATATATTTCATACATGGAACCTACTAATTGATGAACTACTGCGCATAAAACACTGCACAGCCAGAACGACCAAAATATAATTAAAATAACTGTGTATGTATATTACTATTCAATCTATATTGTAATTATGTAGTAAATGTTTAACACCGTCGTGGTAAAATGACAGCGTCTGACTACACGA
Source organism: Dryadula phaetusa (assembly GCA_032432895.1). Classification (NCBI taxonomy): domain Eukaryota; kingdom Metazoa; phylum Arthropoda; class Insecta; order Lepidoptera; family Nymphalidae; genus Dryadula; species Dryadula phaetusa. Next base: position 730,703 of record JAOYRS010000078.1, read on the forward strand.
CTGATAATTGTGAGTTCTATACACGCTCCAAGAAATTATTATATTTAAAATTGTTCTCATTTCCGTAGTCTGACAAGAAAAACGTGTCTCTTCCTTGTCTAACGTCTTCAAAATGATCAGAAAGTAAGGAGACTTCATGTCTCTCTTAGATAAATGCGGGAAATGTGTCAACCTAAATGTATGTATGGGGGTGATAGGAGTACAGTTTGGTGATATTAGATTAGTTCTCCTCCTAATATGCCAGCTTTTCTTTGTTCCTAGGTGGGAAAAGGGAAAACTGGCTTACTACGAAGAGCCTTTTCCTAAGATTGTGTTGGTTCTGAAAGTTCTAGCTGCTGAGGCCACTGCACTATCTCCTTCCACTTCCATCTCAAGGCCGACAATGCATCCACAATTTCAATGTCGTGGTAGTACAGGGGCGAAGGCACAGAGCCACTTACCATTAGATAGTCCTTCTGCTTGTTTGCCTCCTTTTTTATTAAAAAAAATCATTTTTCGTAGGTTTAGTAGGTCTACAAAACATGGGCAATACGTGTTACATGAACGCAGCGCTCCAAGCCCTAAGCAACACGCAACCGCTCACGTCGTACTTCCTAGAGTGTGCCGCCGCGGTGGCAGTGCTGGCGGGCGACAAGAAACCTGGAATCAGTAGGTAGGGAATACTAATTCTAGATGTTTATCTAATAAGATTTAAGATCTTTCACTAACTAGGGAAAGCATGCAATGTATTAATTAAACTTTAAATAAAGCTATGCCAATAAAGGCGTTATCAGTCTGTAAAAAATATCTATAAAAATCACGCTTTTAATAGTTTCTACAATATATTTGTATATAAGTATGAGTTATAAGAAGAATCGTTCATATGTTTACTTATAATACAATATTTCCAAAGCATCACGCCATTGTCCTAGCCATGACTATCAGCACTAATTACTAATTATTATTTGTTCTTAGTTTTGAATTATAACAAGAAAAAATCAAAAAGCTTACAAGCGCTAAGTATGTAACCCCTAATAATTGGCCATAAATAGACTATCATGGCGTAGTGTATGACTGTAAAGGCCATTGGCTCTGGGTTCGATTCTCGTACGTGGTATTATTATACCTACAATTACGCTCTGGTCAGACAAAGCGCGGCGTTCAGTTCGCAACTCAACCCACAGTGTCTCAGTTCCTGCGGAGAGCAACCAATTGAGTGTATTGACACTAGGTTGCCTATGACTACGCTGCTAATATAAATCGTAAATAAATCGTGAAGCATAATTGCTATAATGATTAATTGTATTTTATTTATATCAATATTATTATAAGTATGGTTTTTTTGTCACAAAGTTAATGAAAATAATTTTCCTGGTCAATGTCATTAAAGGCCATATGCGTTTAACTTTCCTCGTCGCTAAAGTATCACTTACTCGAATGCATGTTCTACTTGGTAAATAAATGTATATAAATAAATAAAGTAGGAGTGCCTGTTTGTAATATTAAAATAAAAGATATTTTACTTAATGCACATTTTTACATTTTTATTATTAAATAGGGTTCTGATGACGCTTGGTTAAATATTATTATTAACATTGTAAACACAAGTTATGTCACACAAAACGAACTTGTGACCTCGGCTTTACTGTGGAGGTAAACCGATTACAATTTGAAAACAAACAGTAATTATTGTAACGAATATCATTGTTTATTTTTAATTAAATTAATTAACATACATTTTGTATTACAATTATAATATATTATTATATATTGAATAAATTTCCTTTTCAGAGCATACCAAAAATTAATAAAAGAAATGTGGAGTAGGAAAACGAGAGGCTACGTTGTACCTAACGGTATTCTGTACGGAATACGAAATGTTAGTATTTAATACATTATTATTTTTATTATGACGTCATATTTAATGACGTTTGCCATTGCGGTCCAATGAACGGCTTTTAATAGTAAACGCGATGGTTGTGGATTCGATTCCCACTGTGAACAATAATATACACAAATAAATAAAATTTAAATACCTTCATACCCTACCTTCATACCCTGCCTACATACCGTGTATAAATAACATTTTTTACCATTTTTTTGCCTGTTTTTCTGTCTATTTGTTCCGACCAATTTCTGGAATGGCTAAACTTGAATCCACGCCCTTGTTTACCGTCCAAAGTATTAGAGAGCGTTTTTCCACGATTGTCATAGCTTATTTTTCTTGTTATTCATTTTTGTAGAGATCTTTTTACAAAATGGTGGGTTCAAATCTCACTACTTTCAAAATTTAATGATATCTAAAAACAGTGTTTTTTATCCGAAGTGAGACTTTTAAAAATTCTTGGAAATGGTTTTAAAAAATTTTTCACTATATTAAATAGGTTCATCCCATGTTCCGCGGGTACCACCAGCACGACACGCAAGAGTTCCTCAGGTGTTTCTTAGATCAGCTGCACGAAGAACTGAAAGAACCGGTATTATTATTTTTTTGATTTTAGAAAATCGGAAAGAAGAAAGAAAATGTATTAATTATTATACATATTAATGATATAAATGTACATATATTATATATTTTTATCGTTTTTGATAAAATGGAACTATATATATAAATAATGTCTCTTCTATGAGTTTCACTTAATATAAAACACATACTTATTAGAAAAAAAAATCTATTTCTTTCTATAAACGAATTAATTAAATTAAAATGAATTAATTAAAATTCTTTCTATAAATAAATTAACAAGCCATTAAGTAAATTAATAATTCAATAAGTTAATAGACTATTTTAAATTTGACTAAATCTTCTATTTATTAAAAAAAATGTTTGGTTATTTAGGTGTGGGACAGCACATCAGAAGATAAGTTAAGTTCGGAGGCGGATGGGGACCACGATGCGAGGAATGTACATATAAGACGGAGGGCAGCTTCTTCCGGAGGTAAACATTGGAAAATGCTTATAATACACTTTAATAGTGCGTAGTGTGTGTATGACGTCATCAAGAAAACATATATTTTTTTTATTAAGCTTAACGCTTTTATCTTACATAGCAGAGTACACAAAAAGGACCTATAGTCAAGACACTTCGTACTCCGTCGAGTTCGAAACATTGTATGTTGAGTGGCGGAACACGAACCGGCGCTTTGTCTTTCCCGAACGGGAAGCGCACCCACAACCAGTCGTGTTTACATACGCTGTCGCACTGCGCCACGACCGGCCTCAAGCTCTTGTCACCTAACTTAAATTTAAACACACGTTTTCATAATTTTAATAATAAATCATGTGTTCCACAGCTAGCGACGCGCCGTACTTCGCCCGAGTGCGCCGGAAGTCCCCCGCGCCGTCCACATACAGCGAGCGGAATGATGGATACTTGAGGCATGTTGTTAAATATTTGTGTTTTATTTGTATTTTGTTTGTATTTATAAAATTAAGTGTTTAAAAGTTTTGAGTCCTGCGTTTGTAATTTACCAATATTATGTTATTAATATATTTGATACAATTTTTTGGCGCTTATATTTAACTAGCGGAGTGTATCTTTCATAATATTTTCACACGTTTTTATTTGCTTGGTACCTCTTTCATCTATCAAAGCAAAAAAGGATGCGTGTACTATGCACGCACATGGGAAGTTATAATTCTTTGGCATCGTTAAATAATTGTATACAAATATTAAATTAAAATAAAATAATAATAGGAAAACGGATAGATAACCTCTAAGAATATAATTTATCTGCACATATATATATCGCACTTATATGAAACTAAAACACGTGTTGAAATGTAGACACTAGCACCAAGCGGATAAATACTATGAATATGAAAACAGTGAACAGAGGCGACGATGGTGCCAACTTGCGTAACTAGTAGAGGTTCTATTTCTATTATGTTGGTAGCTTTTGTTACGAGACTGCAACCGCTGTAACTTCATATTGTAGCTTTTGTATGACGAATCTTAAAATTTCACTCTCATTATTTATTCATAACGCGCCTAAGGAAGTATAACTTCAAAAAAATACATAATTTTTTTTACTTTTTAATGGCAATGAAAGTGATATTTTTAAACAAATTAAAAATTATTTAACTCTATCCCACTGCGCCACGATGGTTATTTTATTTTTTTTAAATAAATATATATGTAACAGGGTACAATCAGAAAACATATCGCGTCACAAACGTTCTGCGAGCTTCGGCGGGACACATCACTTCGCGTATAACGTCAACACGCATCAAGTTAATGGTAATTTTTTATATTACCTATATATTTTTAAAGTATTTTTTTAAATACAAAGTTATTTAAATAGAGTAAACCTAGTGTCAAAACATTTTGTTGTTTGCTTTCCGCTTGAATTCAACATCTTACGTGTGTGAAAATAATTGAAATATAATAATTTCCCTAAGTAAGTACTGAGCCCACAATCAATCGCGTTAACAGTCAGAAATTCACAATGACATCAATTAATATTAAATTAAAGTAAATAAATTAAAAATATTATTTATATATAAAATATTATTATATATGAAAATAACAACATATTTTCATTTATTTATTATCTATATGCGTCAAGAAATATTTTAATATGTACCCAAAATTGTATACATCCAGGTACAGTACAAACGGACGACAGACACACACAGAGGGACGTGGGTTCAGAATCAGAACTGTCTTGTTCGAGTGAAGCGGAAGAACGGTACGAGACTTGTTCTAGCGGCGCCAGCGACATCACTGAATCTAGAGAGCCACCGTGAGTTAATTATTCGAAGAGCAGCTTCCTGCTTATCCTGCATTACAGGGTCATCAGAGACAACCTGATCAAGTCCAGTGTCAACACCTCAATTGTCTATTTTCCACCTGAAATCGAGATCTTTCGTGTTGGGGAACTCAACGCTGTGCTTTGTCTTACGAGAACGTATAAATGAACATAAATAAATGAAGGTTTACTTTTAAATTGTTTTCATTTTATGTTTTGGTAAAATAAATAAAGTTCGGCCGGTCGTGACGCAATGTAACAGCCTCTGACTTTAAACGCGATCGATTGTGGGTTCGATCCCCACTCGGCGGAGTGATTATATTAACAAATTATTTTCACTTCCTAGCTCTGGTAACACGAAGTGCGGCGTTGAGTTCCACTACTCAACACGCATTGTCTTGAATTCGATGGAAAACGGAAGTACGGAGTGTCTTGACACTAGTACTTTCTGTCTACCCTGCTAAGCAGGATAAAAGTTTGAAGCAAAAAAAAAAATTATGAATTATGTTCTAGCTGAGCTAATGTATATAACTGAGGTTAGTTGAAGTAGGAGCTATCCTGAGTAATAAATTGTTTGTGATATGATTGTTGTTAATATGGTGAGTGTTAGTCTATAAGGGCATATATTAGTTATTTTAATTTTACTATTATAATTACTTAGACCTGTTTTCCATATATAATATAAAGGTATATAAAACTTTTCTGTCTACATTATACAGAAGGATTGCAAAGATGAGAAATATATGTAATCTATGTATATTTTAATGTATTTTACCATTTTGCAACTAATTAAAAAGGCATTGAATATTATTATTTGAATATATTAACAAAGTCAACTTTTAATATTAAAATGTCATACGATTTTTGCAGTGATAGTTAGAATTTTATATTTATATCTAAATCATCAAGAAAATATACTAATTAATAAATTATAAAAAGTATATTTTAATACTAATCGATTAGTATGCATATATTTTTTTAGGAAACATATAAATATGGTAATGTCAACTCCTAAATTTGTAAAAAATATTATAATATTTTTAAATATATGTATAATGTGTGTATGTTTCAGCACAAGCACGTGGTCAGCGGGCGGCGCGGGCGCGGGCGACGGCGGCGGCGGAGCGCGCTACCGCAGCATCGTGTCGGACGTGTTTGACGGGAAACTACTGTCTTCTGTACAGTGTCTTATATGTGATAGGGTGAGTTTTTATGTTTATTCGATATAGTCTCTAAGTTTAGTTTAATTTAGTTTAATTAGCAGAGTAGATAGGAAGTACGTAGTATCATGCCACTCCGCGTGCCACAATCGATCGCGTATACAGTCATACACTGCCCTACTGTGCCATTTCTGGCCTTTTATATGTAATATGCCCGTCGAGCATAAGTTATTTAGCCAATGTATGCTGTATGGAGAATAGGCGAAAGGGGTTAAACCTATTAAACAACTATTTTGTATTAAATATTTGAATATGTCACGAATCTTGTTATATTAATATTTTTGATAGTTAAATTTTACCTTACCTTATTTATAATTAAATTATTGTCACAAGTTCAGTTAATATTTGATATTGCAATAATAACAAGTGTGTTGATTTCTATTCATAATAGTAATTAATTAATAATTTCGTCAAGGTATACGGTAGACTTGATTAAAAATCTAAATCATATAACATAAAAAAATAAAAATTTCGAACCGATAAAATATATTTGCAAAGCTCACCTAGCTGCTGTCTTAAGTTAGTAAAGGCTGATTCACACTATCAGTAGAGTCCAAGTTTCGGCACTGTACTGTGATATTTAATGTTTATGTCTGTATATCGCCGTCAGTGTGAGTAATGACATGTACCCTCAGTGATTTAAGTAATTTTAGCAAAAACATTTATATACTGAAATATATTAGTACAGTTTTCGCAGCAAGCCTCAAGCTGGACGCTAGTGTATTTATAAATAACAATATCATAAAAATTGAGAATGGTAGAAAGATGTAAAAGTTATATTTTTATATACAGGTTTCAACACGAGTAGAAACATTCCAAGACCTCTCCCTACCAATTCCTTCAAGAGAACACCTAGCTGTATTACGATGTCAACAGCCAATGTTAAGTCATGGACACGTCTCACACCCACCACACGCTACACAGGACTCTTGGGTAAAAATGTATAAGAAATAATTTATAAAAAAATAACAAAAATATTTCTACGCAACGGAATTCGAACCCACGCTTCATGTTAACTGTCCAAGGGGTCTTACCACTAAGCCATGCGATCTACCTGTGGTCTCCCACTAAGTTAAAGCTCTCATTTTTCCAAAAAATATTTTAAATGTATAAGCCTTACTAAAATATAAACATTCCTCCGAGGAGAAATCGAACTCATTCTAATTAATCGCGTTTTCAACCAGACGATGTCCCTCTGCGCCATGATGATGTTTACTTTATTTAAAATGTACAATTTACTTAATAGATCTGGTGGCTGCTAAGTTGGTTGAGATCTTGGTTCTATGGACCGGTGGTCTCTTTGCAGGACTGTCTCGCAGCTTTCTTTAGTGCGGATGAACTTAAAGGAGATAACATGTACAGGTATTAATTACACTTTACAATATAAATTTTTATTTGAAATTTTAATTTGTTTATAAATGCCTTAAAAAATATAATTTTAACAGTTTATGTAAATATAACTTAAATGAAGTATGTATATCGTTAGATTGATTTATTTATTTTTTATTTCGAGATGTATATAAATCACATAAATTGTTTAACAATATATTTTTATTGTGTGATGTTTTATTGCTCACTATAACTCAGTGAGACAGTCCCGTATTGTTCACTATGATTGGTTGTGGGTTCAGTTCACACTCAAGGGAACGATTTTGCCTTAAATTACATTTCATTACTGTGGTAAGAAAACTTAGTGAGTTCGCCACTCAACTATTTCCATTTCGGATGCAAAGCGATCAATGGAGAATCTTGACACTAATTCGTCTCTGTCTCTGCTAGGAGAGACGTAGCTACTTTTTTAATATAATTATATCAACTTTCTGCCAGCTGTTCCCGATGCAATAAACTCCGTAACGGCATCAAGATGTCGGGTGTGGTGCGGTTGCCGGAAGTGCTGTGTGTTCATCTCAAACGATTCCGCCACGAACTAATGTTTAGTGCGAAAGTGGCTGCCAGAGTGTCCTTCCCTATTAATGATTTGAATATGGCACCGTATACGCATAAAGGTATTTTTGTTAAGATTTATTTTATATTGTTAGTCTTAACATTTGATATTAAGAAGATTTTGTCGATATTTCGCGATATTCATGATTGTTGTGTATAAAATTGTGAATAAAATATTTTGATTTTGCATTTATAATTTAAATAAATTATAGATATTATAAATTTATCATACAGTGGATAACGTCTACCTATAAACCTGATGATCGTTAGTTTAAACCCCACTCGAGAGTAGTTGTAGTTAAATGTTTTTACAGCCTCGAGGCTGGAGTTCATCATGATGATTCAAGTGAAAAGCAAAGTCTATCAGAAGGTGCTATGCTAAAAACAGTGAAGCTATCAAATGATAACAATCGTATGGCAAAAAATAATATACATTGATTTGTGTACAACAGAGTGCACGTCGAAGGTGTCCCGCTACGCGCTGTGCGCGGTGATCTGCCACGCGGGCACGGCGGGCGGCGGCCACTACACGTGCGCGGCGCGCGGCGCCGACGGCCGCTGGCGCGCCTACGACGACGCCGCCGTGGCGCCGCTCGCGCTGCACCACCTGGCGGCGTGCGAGGCGTACGTGCTCTTTTATAGGTACGACTTTCTCTGTCTTTCATCATTGTCTGTTTCGCGCTCGCACACACGGCGCGGTCAGTAAACTACACCCCTCGATCTGTCAAGTACTGTAAATACGAAGCACCCTCTCTCTGTCTCTTTGTATTATAAGTATATTTACTCTTTTTGTATTTGTATTATAGGTATTATTTTATAGCTCCGTCTCGCTCTTGCGCACACTGCCGCTTCGCCTGATGACGTCCGAGGTCTACGTACCTCTATGCGTCTATTTCCTTTTTCTTTGTATGTGGCTTGCTATCACCATCTTACTTTCACACTCAATATTATCTATCGGTCCACAAATCCTTTTAGCAAAATGTAAGACTAACGTGCTGTTCTAGAGGTATCACTGTTTCTTTCTTCCCTCTATATCAGAGTCGCTTTCGCACCCTGGTACCGGACAATCCTTCCTGGCGATGTATAAGACATACTTGTTAATTGCAGCATGGTTGTACAAAATTTAATCATATATTTTTTAAAAATCTATTTAAATAAAATTAAATAAAAATATTTCTTATTTTTACAGAAAAGTAAACCCCCAAATGACAATACTGCGGCAGAAGGCAGCGGAGATTTTAGAAAATGCTAGTTCTGAACCTAACGACATCAAATTCTACATCTCAAAGCAGTGGATTAATAAGTGAGTCATTTTAAAGTTCAGTTCCCAAATTCGCCAAAACTAAACAATTAAAACTACTTTTAATAGAATCAATTTTTCAATTTTTTTAGAATCTCTTTTAGTCGACTTCAAATGAATAAGTGTATAGTTGTGTGTGGTTTTGGCGCAGGTTCAACACGTGGGCGGAGCCCGGCCCCATCGACAACAGCGACTTCGTGTGCGTGCACGGCGGCGTGCGGCCCGAGCGCGCGCCGCACCTGCCCGCGCTGGCCGCGCGCCTGCCGCAGCTGCTGTGGGACTTCCTGCATAGCCAGTGAGTGTGCACTACTTGGTTCGCCACGAGCGAGCACGCTTGACACACCGCGTGGCTTGTGCCTAATGTGTGCGAAAGTCGCTACTAAATATTATTAAAACGTTAAAAACTATTGTTAACGAAGAAAATTATTCCGAAATACTCCATTTACGCTTCAAGTTGATGTCATAATAATGACATCAACTTAAAGCGTAAATAGAGTATTTCGGAATGAACGTCAAATTTTGATATAAAAATTCCTGAATAGATTATACGTATTATGTATATAATATTTTGTACACGATAATACTTGTGCAAGACCCCCACTAATGACTGACGCTTCTCAAGTCTCTTCTTTCGTGGCATGTACTAAAACTATTATTTGTGAAATGGCTACATAAAACAAATACAAAATGGCTACATGACACAAAAAAAACTAAAATTTCAGCAAATTCAAGAAAACAGTTACTTTACAGCTATTTTGATGAATGTTATGCTTAAAAATTGAATAGTATTGTTACTTATTAGCCGATACTAATAAAACACAAATATTACATGTTAAAAAATTTAGCAAAATACAATAGTAAAAACTGCATTTAAATCGGTCAAGCACATACAAAAAGCATAATTACCATTGTGTTGGGTTCTATTGAAGTGATAAATGCCTGTGAATAATATTTTTTGTCAATTAGTTGTAACCACATCGCTAAATTACGTTTTGTGCCAGGTTCGGCGGCGGGCCGGCCGTGTCGCACGCGCACGAGTGCGGCGTGTGCGCGCGCGCGGCGCAGCGCCTGCGGGCGCGGCGCGCGAGGGAACTCGCCATGTTTGCGGACTTGCATGCTTTGTTTCAGGTAGTGTTATGTTATCTGTATGATTACTTGTAAATAATAGAGAAGGAGAAGGGTATGATAATATCAATATCATTTTAAATTCATCATAATTATATTTAAATTGTCTTATTATTTCTCTGGTAAAACAAAGCGCGGCGTTAAGTTCCGCCACTCAACACGCAATGCCTGGAATTCGGTGGAAAGTGAATTACGGATTGTCTAGGTATTTCCTGTCTACCCTACTATGTGAGATAGAAACGTGAAGCTAAAAAAATAATACATCTACAACTAATAAGTTAAATGTAACTATTATTATTACATTATTACTATTACAATATTGTGGGTGACAACAACGTGTATGTCACCCACAATATAGTAATAATGCAACGAGTTGTTAAAGCGTCAACGGGTACAATGTAATTTCGACTTACTTCTTGCTTTCCAATTGTTTGATATATATGCATAACAGGATAGAATAACCAACATAACAAGAGAATGAGTCCAAGGACGTTTTTTTGTGTATTTAAATTTAATTAGTTACACAACCATACTCAACCTTGTTAACTTAACATATATATTTTTTTGCATTGTATGATACAAAATGTGTTTTAAAAATAATGCATATAAAAGTGTATGAAATTTCGCATATATACAGAAAGTACCTAGTGTCAAGACACTCCGTACTTCGCTTTCCACCGAATTCGAAACATCGCGTGTTGAGTGGTGGGACTCAACGCCGCACTTTGTCTTTCGCATAAGTAAGGGTTATAAAAAAAAATTTAAAAAGCAGCTATTTTTAAAAGTAATACGAATTATGTCAAATTAACAAAATAAATATAACGCGGACTAAAATGAGTTTTAACAGTTAATCTTGTATAAAATGTTAAACAGTTTAAAGCAAAGCGTATTCTACGCGTTAACGATTAATTCTACTAATATATATATATATATATATATATATAAAATTAGAATGTCTTCTTACAATATTATAGGCATATGTACATATAATAAAATAACATTTTTTACCATTGTCTGTCTATTTGTTCCACCTAAACTATTTATAAAAGACATAATAAAATATAGATATTCCACGCGGATATAACTACTTATAATGTTATTGTTCAGGATCAAGACAACCCGCTGTCAGTGTATGCCATCAGTATGTCATGGTTCCGACAGTGGCAGGCGTTTGTGCGGAGCAAGCGGAACCCACCACCGCCGTTGGACAATAGAGATATTGTTGTAGAACAGGTTAGTTGAAAACCCAGTCTTTTATTATTAATATTCTCATTGATTTTCTATAAATGCTTGCATTTGTGATTAAGGTTTATTTTTTGATAATCTGTTTGTGGGAAATATGTAAAAAACCCTTCAAGCATTATTATTGTGTTAAATTTTATTAAGTTTTGCTTGTAATAAAATTTATTTGAAGATAATATGCATGGATGAAGGTAATGTGTTTTTAAATTTGCATTACAATTTTTTTTCAATAATACTTTAACTGTAAAAAAGAATTTATATAATATTGTTAACTAGATTGTTTGAAAATTCAAATTTTACGACATTTGTTAATGCTTTTTCATATAATAAACAAACTAATACTCAGGATATTTTTACAATTTACATATCAACTATCCATTATTTATTGCAGGAAACCGATGGTATAAAAACCTACGTACTAAAACCTGGCTCCGACCACGCCCAGCTCAGTGAGGAACTGTGGCGGTTCTTCACAGACATATATGGAGGCGGGCCGGAAGTGCGCCTCAAGTCACCCCCGCAGACCGCACCTCCCAGACGACTGTCCAGAAAATACTCAGAGTCAGATAAAGAGGACTACTGCACTAAGTCCACCTCGGAAATGAATATTCGTGACACAATACAAAGCGAACTACAGAAGAATCAATCCCTCCAAAATATTAACAGGCGGTACAAACATAGTAAAGCGGAGTCCGACGAGGAAGTCACTTACAGACATTTTCAATACAATAAACACGAACCCAACGGCAACTACGATTCTGATGAAGAAATGGACGTCAGCCAAACCCACACCAAGATGGAAAACGGCATAGACAGCTCCGATCACGATGCCAACGACAACCCAGTGAAACACAAAAGCACAGACACAGACTTACCCAACTTAGATAGTATCTCCCTAAAAAATAAACCAAAGTCCGGCAAAGTGAGGAAAATGAAACGTAGGACGGTTAAATGATTTTTTCTAGCCTTTCAGTTTGTACACAAGCTGATGCAGAGGAACACGGAACATTCCTATACCGGTGACTGGTGTTAATGTGCATTTAAGGTTGATTCTAACCTGTATTGTAGATTGTCGGAATGAGTTGTGCCACACCGATATTAATATAATGTGCAATTATCGTAATGTATAAGAATTTCATAAAAACACATGTTTTTGTAATTATGTACTATATAAAGATTACTAATCAATATTTTATTCGATCACAAAATATAACGAATATAATATCGATTTTGTTACAATATAATATATTGTGACTGTCAATTTTCAACCGTCACCCGTCGAGCTCGTCCCGCACTACTAGCTAGTGAAAATGTGAAAAATTAAAATATTTTTCTATGCAATAATTCCGCGGCCTCACACCGCCTCCGGTGTCAGCGATTTAGTACAATTTTAGTTCAAATTCGAGGTTTAGGAACCTTCATTTGTACAGAGTGTATATTTCATAAATGTATCTATGTATATCTAATGTTAATTAATATTAGCTCTTTCAAAATGGGTGGATTGGGATGATTCATTGACATCTTAGTTGTATAAATTTAATGAAAAAAAAAATAAAGAAATGTATAATAGAAATATTTAAAATTGAACTATAGTAAAAAATGTATGAGTATCAAAGGAAAAAGTTGTACACTGTTTTTATAGCTTTTAGAATTTTAAATGAATATTTCCCGATTGTCTATGAATCATCTTAATGAATGTATTTTAAAGTCATCCATTTCATTGTTTGTACACTGTATATGTCATGTTTGTAATTGCATTTCTTCACTGTACCATGGGTTAGGTATTTATTTTGTTATTCCTGGTTCTAAGTCTATGTGTTATTTGTTAATGGATTGATCAGCAATAAAATATATTTCAACTATATTTATCTAATTTAGTTCATTATATTACCCTTAATTTAATTATTATAAAATTGAAAATTTTAATATTGATTAAACTCCAAAAATTGTACCTTTTTTAATATAATTCTGAGTGTGTATATCTATAGGAACACCTAAGCCTTATTATATAAAGAAATTAAAAAACAACAAAAATGATGTCCAAAATATTTATTACAATGAAGACCATATTACATTGTTATTATAAACCAGGTACAATGTTTATAATTATTTAATAGGCATTGCGAGGGCATATGGTACAAATACATTTTATTTTGTTAGTACTACCATCGTATATAACATATGGTTAGCTGGAGATTTTTATGTTAGAGACAAAGATTTAGAAAATATGTTTGAAATAACTATTTTTGCAGTTATAATTATATGAAGCAATTTAATTAATAATGTCAGTACAAATAGGTTGATCAGCAATAAAACAAATTTTAATTTTGAAAAATTTTGATCAAAATAATACTGCCATATTTAGACATTTAATATCAAAATAATTATAATATAGAGAATTTTTTGAACACTAAATTAACTTTTTTGTTTGATAAATATTTTTGAATGTAAATTTTGGCTTGTTCATTGGTCCTTAAACTAAGGATACAGGATCACATAATGTTGCAATTTTACAATGAAACTATTTAAATGTTTTTTCCCCACTTATATTGACAATAGTAATTAAAAGTGCTTCATAACTTTCAAAAATGGAGATTTTGATATTAATCCGACTTTACAGTGACATATAATGACTATAAAAACAGCAGTCTTTTAGACCTTTTAAAAAACATGTAAAAGTTTAAAATGTACATATAAACTTACTTAACCATAATATCGATAGACAAATCAAATGTAACATGATTAAAGAATTTCTAAACATATTTTTGTAACATATAGTATAGTATAAAATGCCTTACTTGAAAAAGCGTAATAAAATAGATTCTCTGTACTTTAAATAGGTGTAGATATCTAAAAATATATATATTTTTAATTCAAACAACAATTTTAAGGCCCCTTTCTTATGTACCATAATTACGTATACCTAAGGTTCGGTGTCAATTTGCTACGAGTAAAAAAATCCTCAAACATAAGTCAATAACAGATAAAAAAATGAAAGTTACATTTTTTTGTGATTTAAAATTTTTCCCACATGATTTTTAATGATTACGATATTTATTTTACTCATAGTTTTTCGTTGCAGCTAACCAAACTTACGCTTAAAGTTACATAAATAAAAAATATTCGAACTCTTACATTTTTAAACACAAAATAGAATTATGTAATTTTTTTTGGCATTACACAACATATTTTCAATAAAAAAAAAGTATAAATACGAGTTACACTCATTGGCAGATAAAAAAACAAAAACTGGGAAAGAACATAATAACAATAATAATTATGCATAAAAATATTTAAAAAAGTACATGAACACTTTGTGTTACAAAAAAAAACAAATGTGGATATACACATACAATTTATCGTCTGTTGACTTTGCATAGATATAGCTAGACACAAATAGAGGGGGATTCAACAACAAAAGTCTCCTACATTAAATTATATAAATTTAAAGACATTATCTTTATATAATCAACCTCTTGCAATTCCCAGCTACAGCCGAGCAGTTCAATAAATAAATGCCAACTTTTATGTACTTACATTACATTGAAGGATAAGCGAACAACAAATGGTCATCCAAGTCTTTGATATGTAACAAGGTATATAATTCTAAAACATAATTACAAAAATATATTGCATATATCGTTGTATAAATAATAAAAATATGAGGATATATAAATGTCCTGTTCTATTATCACTATTTGTACTCAGTGTGTGTTTGCACCTATTGTTATATAAAAAATATATATTCAGAATCGGTAAAATATCACTTAGCTTTTTGTCTATTTGAGATAAATTGCTGCTATTATATGACTAGTGGGTTAAGACTGATTGGATTCAAACCAAAAACAAATATTTGTATCATATATAGATGTTCTTGTATAAGAGTAGCTCTACACAACTGTTGAACACAATTTTTTTTTTATTTTTTTATGAAAAATATATGTTTTTCTTTTTTATTAAAGATATATTCTTTTTATAATTGTTTCAGAGAAAGCTCAGGCTCCAAAACTCAACTGAAAACTTTATAAACAAATAAAGGCAGTTTGAATTTATGTTAAAATTTGTAATGGAATGGCCCTAAGACATGATTTTTTTTTTTCAAATAAAAATTTTAATCCACTAAGTCTATGACTGACTACAATGTAATGTACTTTTAAACTTTTTAAAAAATGTCAACGACAATTTAAAGAAAAATACGAAAAGCAAATACATACTTAAATTGTTTAAAAATAAGGATGCCGATATTGCAGCACACACTAACTTTATTTAACACAATCATGTTAAAAATAAACCAGCCCTAGCTCGCATGTATTTCTCAAATAGAAAAAAAAAGAATATTCTCTGTTGTCACTAACCTAATATAGTAATTATATTTCTAGACGTAAGAATAAGTTTCAATTGAGGTAGATTAAATTTTTTACAGTCCTATTAACCTAAAAGATTAGAATTATTTACATATTCTATAGTAGAAGCGTGTATAACACTGGATCTTTCCTCGTATATTCGTCGCTATTACTAGACGCCTAACATTGATAACGATAATAATTAAAAAAAAGATATTATGAACCAAAACACGTTGCTTGAATTACATTATAATAATAATTCCTAATAGCATACACAATTGGTAGTCAGAGGCCAACGATTACATAAGTCGTTAATCCAGGACGGACCGGAAACGAACTCGCTACCCACAGCCGTAGCGCCAAAACAATACATTTAATCCTCCCCTTCCAGAAATATTAAAATTAGAACAGGTTGAAACATTTATCCGTAACGGTAGTAACTGGCAATGCCAACGACATTCCCAAATGTTATTTAAAATACCTAATGTTAATGCAAATCAATAAAAAACATTTACTAAACACATATCGCGACACAAGATATCTTCAATCGACTAAACCAAAACGCAAATGTTTGTAATTTAAAAATATTGACTTGATCAACCAATTTCGACGCTAAAAGGAGAGCAACGAACGATCTTAATAAAAACTTGTATTACCTACATTCTTATACAAAGGCTTCGTGGCGGTGTATTTCTTAACTTACATATTAATATAATGAAAAAATTCCACAAAAATATCTGTCTCCGTTGTTGTCGTGCACATTTAGTTTAAGTATAAAACACGTAACTACTAAACATATGGGGAAATGTAAGGCACCTAATAAAGCTGTAACCCTTCCTTTCATTTCAATCGTACCACTCGTTTGAATTCCTAGTACATTTTTTACAGACTTCTTGACACACTCACCTAGTCACCTAGTCTCGAAGTGAAACTTACTACAAATTACATAATTTGGCTCATACTCCTAAAAATATGCTGCGACTATTTCTTTAAGTTTCTCTTTTCTTCCGTATAATACCAGTTTGCTTAAATTCAAAATAGACAACATCAAAATTAGTTTCTTTTGTTCAATCGATCAAAAGAATTATTGCTTTTTTACTTTACAAGTTTCATAGGATAGTCCAGAATATATAAATTTTGGCACATCGCGTTCTACGTAAATAATTTGAAGCTCGGCGTATTCGCTCGATGTCGGCCAGACCCAAACATTATAGTCTTATCATCTAAGGAAGCACGGCGGCTTCTGAGGTAAGTATGAAGTGTTGGTGTGTCGTCAAACTAAACTGTAAAATATTATGAATCCGATATACTCAGTCTCGATGGCATAACGCTAATTCTGATTATAACCGGCAGTAGATTCGATAAAGACGCCACTCACAATTTAAAACTATATTTCCAAACAAGGTGTATGCTCTTTGTTGTACTTGCTTCGCGTTGAAAAGCAGCACGCCTCTCTAAAACATATCATACAGCCTACTGCTTTCAAGAGCTATACACCTGCACACTAGTCCCGCAACACAAACTGCGCGCGCTAGCGTTCCGCATCTCGCAGCTCACAGAGTTGGTCCCATCTATACTCTACAAACGTCATACATAAACGCTATAAATAAACAATTTACAATTCCGAAAGTACATACACGACTAGATAGACTTCATGTAGAATTCGGAAACATTTTGGTATACCTGAGACGAACGCACTCATTGTTCGAAACGTCCACTGCACTAATTCAAAATATATTTTACAGCTTAGACCAAATCTTACCTAGTGAGGTAGCTCGGTATCCATAAGCTAAATGCAGCTAATACGGTTAGCGCCGCGAGGCTAGTGGGGCGGCGGCGGCGGCGGTGGAGGCTTGGGGCTCTGCGCCGTCTGGAAGGCCTGCGTGAAAGCAGGCAGCCGCTGCTGCACGCGACCTTCCTCACTCGTGAAGCTGGGCTCATGCTCTTCCAACAATCCAAGCATCTGACTGGACAGCCCCGAGGGACCCTCCCCCGGGTCTATCAGTATGGACTGCACGTTCCCAGAACTGAGCAAATGCACATCCAGCGGATCGGGGATCGGCTGCGTCGCCATGTATGGCAAGGTGGACGGCGTCTGAGGATATGGAGGCGGGACCATATACACTACTGGATATTCGAGAATTTTACTGGGTGATGATGGATTCTCTATTTTTATTTCCATACCTTCCAAAGGTTCCACTTTTATATCTAAATCTGAAGGTATTTCTACAATTAAGTCGGAAGCTGGCACCTCAGTTTCTTGAACTTCTTGTTTTACTGGGTTTATTGATTTCCATATTTCAAAATCTGTCTCTTCTATTGGATATTCAGTGTATGTTTCCTCAAATGCTGAGGCCTCAGGTGGTAGATCCTTAGAAGTACCTACTGCAGCTGATTTCCATGATTCATCAGGATGAGCATTTTTAACATGGCGAACTAAATGATCCTTTCTACCAAACTTTTGAGGGCAATAAGGACATAAAAAATCTCTTCTGCCTGTGTGAACAACATGGTGCCGTCGAACATCCTTAGCTGTAAAAAATCTTCTGTCACAGTGGTCACAGGTAAACTTTTTATCTGTCTCATTTTTGGGTGTGCGACTTCCGGTGTGAACTTTGAGGTGATTAACAATATCTTGTTTTGTATTAAATACCTCATCGCAGATTTTGCACTGTAAATTACCTTCCTCTGCAGAATGTAAGGCAGCATGCTTCCGATAACTTAACAGAGATGTATATGATTTCCTACAATCTGGCCTCTCACATGTATAAAGTTTTTTCACAGGATTGTGCACCCTTACATGATTCGTAAGATGATCTTTACGATTAAAAGTCTTGCCACAGACAGTACAAGCAAAAGCTTTGGCCTCACTGTGTATCAGACTGTGGCGCACAAGTTTAAATTTAGAATTAAAACGCTTATCACACAAATCACACGAAAAGGGAAGCTCACCAGTGTGAGACAGAACATGCTGACTAAGCTTACCAGGACTGGAGAAGCGCTTGTCGCAGGTGGTGCAGACGTGTCGTTTGCTGCGGTCACGGCGCGCGCGGCCGGGGGCGGCGCCGCTGCCGCCTGGCTGGCTCGAGGCGCCGGAGCCCCCGGCGCCGCCCGCCGTGGTGTCGGGCTTCTTGGGTGGCAGTGTGGGCACTCTGCGAGCGAACTTGACGGTACGAAAGATATGCTTAACGCTTCGACCCGAGCCGCCGCGGGCGACGTACTCCAGCTTCGTCGGGAGCTCCGAGGCAGGTGGCGCTATGAACGTCTTCTGCGCGGAGGGCGCGCGTTGCCCGCCCGCCTCCTCCGGGAACTCGGAGCTGCTCTCCGCGCCTTCTCTAGGGTTCGGTGGCGGACTGGCCATCTCGCGCTCATCTTTGACGCGCTTGCACTATATCCCCGATAGTTTATCACGCCTCGATGTAGTTTCGGCTCTGCGGTAGCGCTGGCTCGTCGCGATGGCAGAAAACATTTCTGTCACATTGACGGTCTGGAAGCCCTTTTTCGTATTCGTGTCACATGGTTCTAGCAGAGTTTTGGGAATTCATCCTTGGTTGCCACTGGCACTCGATTTGCACTTATCTGCCTACAGATCTATTTGAGTCAAAAAAAGGAGAGAATAATAGAAAAATTTGAAAATTTGACTTTTTTCAAAGAAATACGTAGCGGTTGACATCGAAATGTCAAAATAATGAAATGAAGCCAAAAGCCATGTCAAAAAAAATCCGCCGAATTGTAATTCGTCGTGGATAGCTACTTGTATAGTGGTGCCAAATTGTTAAATTATAATTTTTAAAAACATCTATTATTAAATGCTATATGTATAAATATATATGTTTCATAAATTTTCTTTATATATATCTGTAAAAAGTAAAATATCCTATATAATTAAATTAATTAAAAGTGTACAATTAAGTTAATACCATAGAAATATGGGATATCACTATTACCATATCATAAGAATATAAGTATTTTAATAGTTCCTTATTTGATTATTGCAATTTTATGATATAATGTATACAGACACCTTTTAAGCTAATTTCTGTAACTGCATTACATAAATAAGAACTTAAAAATATTTAATCTATATTTTATCATTTTATTTGTATTGGCAGCACCACGACTGTGCAAAATTTATGATTTCAAAACTGTCAAACATTTTTAGTAGTGAGTAACCTGTTCAATTACATTTTTATATATAATTTGACCAAACGTTAGTATATTTTGATTATAAAATAATTATTAAAGCGGTATAAGTTCAATAAAAATTTTATACGAAATCATATAGCAAGGCAACGACTTTTTACATGAATTACTTGTATTCCTTGTATTGTTGTATTAATAGATTGAATTATTTTAGTTTAATTGTATTGTTTTCTTAATTTAATGCCTACTCTTTTCTTAATTAATGATTTTTTAAATTTATATTTTTTAATAAATAAAAATCATATGCCGCTTAAATTTTAGTCCATTAAATTTTAGTAAAAACATATTTGTTTTCAGAAAATGTCTGAAAGTGTTGGTTCAGCTCCGCCTTCTGCAGCACCGTCGGCCGCAAGTGTGGCAGAAGAACAGCGCTCTGGAACAGCTACTGGCTCAGGTATTTTAAAGTTTTTAATTGACAAATACTTTCTTTTTGGTTGATACTTGTATTTATTATTTTCCTCCTTTTTTTTCACAATTGAATGACATATTAGCAGGTTCAGAAGAGAAAGTTTACGGAGGATGTGAAGGTCCTGATGCTATGTATGTTAAGTTGGTATCCTCGGATGGACATGAATTCATTGTAAAACGAGAGCATGCACTTACATCTGGCACAATCAAAGCTATGTTAAGCGGACCTGGACAGTTTGCTGAAAATGAGGCTAATGAAGTTAACTTCCGGGAGATACCGTAAGTATTTATATACTTTAGCTTATGTTTATCCTGATCCTTTTTTTGGCTAGCAGAAACAATTTGACTCATCTTTTTAATTCAAGTTTAATTTTGTATTGCAATAATTGTAGGACTCCAGTGTCTTTTTACTTTTATATTTTTTTGCTTATTGTCAATGTAACAAGTAAAATTTTCTAAAATATTACCAACAATATCAGAGAAAGATGAGATGGATATATTTCTATTTAAACTATGTTATTTGTTTATTTAATGTTTCTGTTATCACATGTGGTCCAAAGTTCATTGACTTTTATGCAATCTGTCTATTATTTTTATTATACTTACATCATACTTATCAATTTTTATTATTTTATTCTAAATAAGTTAACATTGCATTAACAATGTGGATCAATTTATGTATGAACTTAATTTTCCATTTTTTAATTATTTACTAAAGGCAGGTTTTGCCTTTTGTTAAAAATAATGTCTTCATGTTACTTATTGTTAATATTCTGTTATGTTGAATATATCTATTAATTTAAGCAAGATACAAAAAAAAAATCAAGACTATAGCAACTCATTTCTAGCTAACTTAAAAAATTATTTACTTCATCAATTTTATGTTAAAATTTTAGTTGTAATTATTTCACTTCACTAGCATTTAGAATAATGAAGACAATGGTCTTTGTACTCTTACATTCCAATAAATTATATTAAAAAATAAACCTATAGTTCCATCTTGAATTATAATGTATGACTAGAGACAGTGTTAAACGGAAATAAGAAAGCTTTTCTAATATTCTTTGTTGATTTCCCACAATTATTTATTTTTTTAAATTAAGTCTCTTTCATTTTGATATGTTATTATTGAAGCATCAAGTAAAGGTCATTTATTATATTAAAGAATTATTTTAGTATTTATTTTCCAATAATATAATGGAATTTAAAATATTTTTAACATATAAAAATGTTATTAAGGCGAATTTCAACCCTTTTTTCAGATCTCATGTTCTACAGAAAGTATGTATGTACTTTACATATAAAGTGCGCTACACTAACTCATCTACTGAGATCCCGGAATTCCCAATTGCCCCAGAAATTGCTCTGGAGCTTCTCATGGCTGCAAATTTCCTTGATTGTTAAACATTTACAATAAAACTATAAATACCTATTTAGTTTTATGATTTTGTAACAGCATAATTTTTTTGGTTGATAGTATGAAAATAATTTAAATTATTTATGATCTTTTAACTTCAGCATATTTAACAAGTTCAGACTAACTAACATTATTTAACTATACATACAAATGGATAGTTTTATACAATAGATAATATTTCAATAGAATCTTTGTTTTTGATCACACATATTTGTGAATTAAACCATTAATTGGTTAGGTTGCTAAGGAGATAATAGTTTTTTTATACTTTTTTTATGGTTTTATTAGTTTTAATGCAATAATTTCAAAGCTAGCTTAACATGGATAAAAATAAATTATTAAAAAACAGTACCTATTATTTGCTACTAAATTATGTTAAAACGGGTCTAGTTTCATTAAATAAACTAAGAATTGTTACATTTCATTTTAAGTAATATAATACTTTTCAAGGTTATAAATGTTTCTAAAATATTTTATTTATATGAAAAAACTATTTGTTGTTTTTAAATCTTTTATATATACATCTAATAAGACCCAATAATTAGTTGTATTTTAGAGAATGTAAACAAATAAAATTAATGCTTATTCATTACAGAATTTACATGTAATTAGTGAACTTATCAAATACAAACATGGCTTCTGTTTTCTTTGTAATAAATTGATTTCGTAAATCTTTGTTCTTTTATTTCTATTGAAAGACAATTTATTAATAGTTTGAGTGCCGAATACTAAAATGGCGGGAGGACTGATTATACTGCTTATTGCTGGTCTTCCAGTTTGCTTTAAATTTATTTTGATAAAAAATATGAAAAGTATGGTACTTTTCATATATTTATTATTACAATAAATATCTCTCAACTTAGTAGTTGAGGTTCAGAAATGATGCATATAGAGCACTTATTAAACCCTTTTTTTGATGCTGGGAGATGACCTTTACTCAGGCCCTCCCTGCCGTGCAGGAGGGATCGATATTGTGGGACCGATACTATCTCTCTCCACCCCGATGAGTCCTCGCAGGATCGTTAGCGAATGTCAGCACAACGCCTAGGTGGAAGGCCCTCCTATTGCAGGCCACCGTCGCCTTTAGGGTGCTCTGGGGTTTCTTCCAGAGCACTCGCTGAATGAATAGAAGGAGGATCACTTTGAACCATACTTATCATATAAAACCTCGCCCAAGCTCTCTGCTACAAAATTGCTATTGATGCAATCAAGCAATTTGTTGAGAACATGAGAAGATAATATTAAATATTGTTAAAATAAGGACAAAGTTGAAACTATTATGATTATTTTCTATTTACAAATATACTTAGTGGAACTTCTGTTTTAACCCGTGTATATCTATTGTAAAATTCTTGGCGTTCATGGAATATAATAGACCATGTTGACTATCGGCAACATCTTTCAACGAATCCACAAACGTTACCAATTGTACACATATTTTACTAATTTTAGTGTTATACCACACTTAGGATAAGATAATGTTATTATGGAAAGGTTTTGTACTTTGATTTATTTCACCAATAATATTATTTAAGTCGTTCAATACTATACTACTTTTATATTCTTCGCATACAAAATTCGATTAATTTCTATGTATTAACAATAAATTATATCACAGAACTTAATAAGTTCTTTTAACTAAAAGTAAGTTATCATAATAATTACCTTTATATTTTAGTTGTTAACTAATTAGGTAAATACAGGGAATAAAATACAAAATAAAACACAAGCGGACCTGTCCTTTATTCAGTTTAATGAGTAAACAAAATCCAGTCCACGTCATATATGATCTGTGAAGCATTTGAGGGCCCACTCTCTTCCCTCCTTATTCTTCACAATGTGCTAGAGAGAGACGGAGAACATACCCGCTGCTCCACAGATCAAAAACGACTCATCAATAAATAAATTCTGATACAATTATAAACGCATCTACTGCTATTTCCTTTGAGATCTACGCTTATTATTAACTTTGGATAAAAATTAAAATAATTATGGACAATCGATTCGTTTTGTACATTTTTACAAAGTATAGTTCAGTGGATAACTGAGAACCAAACTAAATGCTGAGTTGTGACGTTGATATAAACCAGGGCCGAATCTACAACTTGGGACTTTACGACCAAAATATATATTTTATTGTAGCACAAGTTTCTTTATTAAATGTAGTCTTATATATTTGAAAGAGTATTTCTTTTATATAATAGCTTCCCCTATAGATCCGTCAAATCCGACCCTGTGCTTAACTAAACTAAAATATACATTTAATACAGTAAGATTACAAATAATACTTTAATAAACACTAAACAGTTACATGACGTTCAATATTTAATATTTTGAGGCAGTTTCAATTAAATCCATCATAATACCACGATACGATTTTTCGATTACAGACGCTACATAACATCGATTTTATTACAAAACTCGATAAAAAACATCGTATTGTCGTGTATCGCAAATTATAACAAGACATTTGGGGTCATCCATAAATGACGTCACACGTTAAAGGGGAGGGAGGGGGGTCGATAGTGTGGCATTGCTTGACGACGGTGGTCTCAACAAAAGGGACCGACTGTGACAGACGGAAAAATCATGAATTTCATGTGACGTAATTGATGTATGACCTCTTACTTCTGTATAGCATACAAAACTAAATATTAACTAATATATTAATACTTAAAAATGTAAATAATTTTACTTACTTAATAAAGAATGCGATCCAGTAGCCAATTTACAAAGGAAACATATTACGCAAAGGAAAATTTCTATTTTTCTATATGAAAAATCAATTGTACATATAAATAGCATAAAACTAGTCACTTCAAAACCGTGGAATGAAATACGCTTCAGAGTTCAGAAAAAACTCGTAAAGTATACGAAAATTAGGTCGTTTAATGACAATAATATCACAAATCAATATTATCCATGTTTTATTTGTAGTCCGAGAGGCGATCGTGAATAATAACGTAAGTAATGTATTATACATTTTCGAGATATATTTAGAGATAGTATATTTTTCTATGAATGTATTTATATAGATATGTATGTAATATGAAGAGCGATTATTAATATATATTTTTTTTAATTTCTTATATTAAAAATTGATTAAAATTTAAATTATAACCTAAAAACGCCTAATAAATAATTAAAATTTTAAATGTTTATATATTCTTAATATAATCCACAATTAGAACGGAGCAGTATTCGAACCCGTGTCTCCAACCATCCAAGCTATTTAACCATTTTATCGAGCGACTTCGCAACACTAATACGTATGTTACAAACTTTTTTTTGTTGTAATTTAAAATAATTAACTTTATATTATTAATAATCGCTCAGTAATGACATCTATAGAAGCAACACGATAGTATGAAGCAAAACAATACCGATGATATGTCAACATTTAATAGGTAATACATGTGTTAATTTTAATCTGAGAACGCTTGAAGTAGTTTAATAAAGTATCTATTTAGTAGTTTGCTATCTTTATCTATTTGCATGAATTAGAAAAGAATATCAGTATAGAAATATAAATTTAATAAACACAATTGTAATAAGTAACATTAAACTACAAAAAGCTCCTCAGATGAGCTATGCTTTTATGTAAATATGAAAAATAATGAAAATGAGTGAACATCACTACTTACTACACATTTAAAGCTGTACAAGTACCAATATGAAATAAAAAAATACTCAGATACTACAAACACGACTTGCCCTTACAAAAACATAATTAAAAAAATCATATATACATAAACATTTGAATAAACAAACAAACAAACAAAAACACCTTCATTCGATTGACTCACAAGAAAATCATTTAATAAGAGCATTACATGTTCATATTATGACTGTATACAAACATATATATATATATATATATATATATATATATATATATATATATATATATATATATATATATATATGTTAGCCTAAGTAAAATAATATAATAAAAAATACACTCATTTACATAAAAGCAACAGCATGTATCAATTAATGATAAACTATGAAGGTCCAATAAATAAACATATTCACGTACAAGCGAAGTAACGACGTATCCACACAATGGCCACAAAGAAATATATTTATTTACTCTGTTAAGACAAAACGCGGCGTAAGTACCGCCACATGCAACACGCAATGTTCTTAGGTCAGGTGAGGTGGAAAATAGAAAATAGAAAACGGATTGTCTTGACAGTTCTTTTATCCTTATTTGCATAAAAAGCTAAAAAGCGTAAAATCTATATTAGGTTAAAAAAAGTCATTAAATATTGTTGGACCAACATTGAGCCAACTTTGTTTCCGTACATTTTATACGACAGATTGGAACCAATGTGTGGATACGGGTCTCCTCAACATTTGAGCAATCAATAGATTGTCTTTATGAAGCTATAACAGCTACGACGCTTCTAAATAAAACACATTTTGTAAGTACTATTTTGTAATTAGTGGGCGATTATAAATTATATTATTTCAATAACATATTATATTATATGACATAAATTTGTAGGAATCTTATACACTTTAACTAAAAAAAATGTTTAAAAACCACAGATCGGAAAAAGCTCTTATAAATATTATGTATGGATTTCTGCAGATGGACACAGCAAAAAAAGTATAATAGGAAAAAAAGGCAATCATTTTTAAGCATATTAAATGTAAATTAAATAAAAAAATTACAATCGCCCACCAAACATCTATCATAGCCACAATGAAGCAATCCTACACGAAGTGAACCAAATCCATTCCATTCATTCTAACCTTGATCTGAATGATCCACCATTTTCTTACTAATCGAATAGATAGGCGGCGAATCGATTTTCGCAATCGCTTGCACTCGACTCTTCACTGAATCGATTGGAATATCGATTTTGGAATCGTCACATGACTGGGAGTGTTGGAAGGGCGGAGGTTCGTTTCCATATATGTGTTGTTCTCGAACGTTCCCGTACAGATTATAATTTTGTATAAGAGTGGAGACGCGGTTTGAAGTGACTGGCAGACTATTGTGTTCTTTGGGCGCTTTGTCAGTGAAGTGTGGTGTGGTTACAGTGGTTACCGGTTGGTTTATCTTGAAGTCTGGCTTGGTTTCGGTTTCGGTTTGCATGGGAGCGGGAGTGGTATTGGGTTGTGTGGGAGTGGGCGTGGGTGTGGGTGTGTCATCTCGTAGTGCAGCTCGCCAGTCTACGTGCGGGTGTCTCTCTCTTATGCAGTCCACCACGTCGAGGAGGTTCTTCGCGTCCATTGCTAGTACATGCGCTGCGGCGAGCATACTCCTGGACATCATATTTTGACTATTAATTTCGGTTATTAATACAAATTATGAAATTACAAAACAGGATTTTCTATAGAGTTACTAATAAAAATTAAAAGTTCAAGTAGAATTAAAAACAAAGTTATGTTTGTACGAAACAAAATTGATATGTGTGTATGAGTGTACGTACTTGGTGTAGTCTTGGTGCAGCGTGGTGCGGCAGTAGTGCGCGGCGAGGCGCATGGCCTCCACCAGCGCCGCCATGTCCTTGCTCAGCACCTGGTGCGCCATCTCCACCTCGCTACGAAATGGAAAATATTGGCGTTGTAGCAATTTATAGTACGTGCCGCGAAAGAAGAGATTAGAGAAGCATCATAAGTAGATTTTGCGCAGGTATGATCGTTTGTTTGTATAATATTTCCAGGAATATTTATATTAAAAATCAATGCCATAACAATAAGTTCGTTTAAATAGGATGGAGTGTCAAGAGTGCGGATAATAGAGTATTTTGAAATAATTTTCTCCGTACACTTTTTTTATTGTTTTTGTGATATTTTAGCAGCGGCTGATAAATCCCCATCCCCCGCACGTCCTGCACCGTTTGCAAACTACGTACTCTATCAAGTCTCTGGTTTCTCTCGTGACATAAATTATACGTTAATCAAAAGATAGATATAAGAGTGTGGTGTGTGGTGTGTACCGACCGGCGCGCGGCGGGCGGGTAGGCGCCCACCAGGGTGTCGACGGTGGCGCAGAGCTGGCGCAGGGCGGCGCCCACGGCGCGCACGGCGTCCAGCAGCGCGGCGGGCGGCGCGGCGCCGGCCGTGGCGGTGGACGCGAGCCGCATCACGCAGCGCACCACCTCCGTGGTGGCCGCGTACACGGGGTCCTCTTGCGCCTGAGTCCGTGCCAAATATACATTTTTATTACAATGTACAGTAAAGCTCTTCGATGACTTTGCTGCGACCCTTCGTCAGGTTTCAGATACTAATTGCTCTTAAGCAAATTAAGCATTTTCATATCAATCTTTATTTTTACGTTTATTTAATTTAACTTTACGCACAATTTTACATAATGTTAATCACAATCCACTTGTCAACCGGTTTAAGTTTCTTTTATGCTCTGTCGACGCATGTAAAACGCAATTAGGTTCAGTAAATGCAAAGTTATATTATTACCTTTACATATATTTTTTGATATCAATATATAATTATATAATTATAAATGTTATAAAAGTAGTACAAATTGGTCGATAAATGTCTAGTTAGTTCAATATTTTTATTTTAGTTGGTTAAAAATGGTTATTATTACCCTTACTAGATTGGGAAAACCGAAAATACATAATAAAACAAATGTACTACAAAATTATTATATTTTTCAAGTAAAATGATATATAATAAACTAACCTTATCTTCACTGGGCGTCCTGGTCTCTTTGGGTTTCACAGTATTGGCAGGACTTGTGTTTGAGGAACTGGCCGCTGTAAAAAATATATACTTCGTATTTTTTTACTGTTATATATTTATTAAAATTTATTTCTTAACATGATCAAAATAAGCATAATAAGGAATGAATGAATTTGTTTATTAACAATTAGCTTTCGCCTGCAGATAAAAAGTAGTCTATATAGTCACTTCTTTAGAATTAGTGACTCAATTAAAAAATTATCGAGTTCGTAATAGTTCTGTATTCAAACAACAATTGAAGAGAAAACTATATTCGAACACAACATTTGAATATAGAACTATGTCAAATTCCATAAATTTTGAGTCTAGTCACTTGAATTCTAAGGTTGCGGTATGACCTCCCCAAGGCGTCAGTCAGACTATGATGTTAATACTCTAATGCTAATATGTAATTTCTGTTATATATTTTCATTATTATGTAAGGTATTGATTTTCTTGACAGGATCTATTACTGTCTTAACTTTATAAAATTAGATTTCTTCCCTAATAAACAAATAATTATTTTAAATAATATATGGATATATAATATTAACATAGTTACCTGAATGTGATTGACTAGTAGGCTTGACTTCAGGCGTATTCTGTAAGGTGTCCGCCTTATCAGCCTCTGCCTCCACAGAGGGTGTGACTTGCACGTTTGACATACGTTTCTGAAATTTATATTTTAAAATTATTAAAAAAATAATTAAAGATAAACCTAAAAAATAAATTAAAAAATTAGTAACCAAGCGTTGAACAAAACGTATGATTTAATTGGCAGTAACTGCCTTAAGTTGTGCAGGTTCCAATCTCAGTGCAATCACATTGTTATTATTATATGATTTCCAAATATTAAAAAAAATTATAAATATAAAATAAGGTTAATTAAAAAGATTTTGTGGGTACAAGTACGATTAGAAAAGCTTTCACGTATATAACAGATTAGGCAGAGAAAATCTAGTGTCAAAACTCCACTGTTGCCATAGAAAATATACCCGGATAAGAAATAAAAAAAAATATTTGCTTTGGTCTGGACTCACCGGGAGCGACGTTGGGATCTCTTTAACTGTAGTTAAAGCGGATTTGGATAGGTTTCCTCTTTGCTTTTAATCAGTAAGCAGGTATTATGTACGTTACGTAATTGTAACAATTAAAAATAAATATTTTTTCCATACAAATCTTACACATGTATTTACAAATATATATATAGACAACAAGTGTCAAAACACTCTTTTTTGACTGCAATTCGCTCGAAATAGAGACAGTGAATGTTGAGTGGTGAACTCAACATCGCGCTTTGTCTTACCAGGGCAGAGAAAGGGGCATTTTAAATACAATCATATCCCCGAGTGGAAATCGAACTCACAACCAATCGCGTGAATAGTCGGACGTTGTTCACTGCACCACAAAGGCAGTAAGATACAATTATAAACTAACCAAATTATCCTCTTGCATTTGCAGCCACCGCCTGTCCTCCTCGCTCTGGTGCTGCTGCCTCGCCAGCTCCGCCAGCAGCCGCCTCTCTACCGCTTGCTCTGTGTCGAACTCTGGACTCTATTGCATTGATAATACGTATTAATATTAATTAGTTGTAGTAATTGTTGACGACTTTTAATGATAAATTTTGCTAAAACATTTTTTTTGGGAAAATATATAATAAGTAAGAATTAACTGTTGGTATTGTATAGTGGAAAATTTATCATTTTTTCATATATGAACATCAATATAAAACATTTTCATGATTTAAATTTTAAAAGATTTCTTAATAAAGTTAAAATTGTAATTAACTAACTGTGGTTAGTAAATTTTATTTATATTTAAACAAAATATTCAAATAGTTCTTTTAATTTAATTAAAAATAAAAGTAAATTAGTCTTATGTACATATACAGTGTTAATAACGTTGCATACTTTCACCAATATTTTGACAGAAACTTGCCAACCACAGAGTTAGTCATTACAATTACAATTACTAGAAATCACATTTGAAATAATGTGTTGCCATAAAAAATGAACAAAATCAAAGTAAACCAAATAAAAAATATCTATTACTACTTCAATATGCGTAAAGCCTTCAAGTAATACATAAAAACATAAATAAAATCTACAATCAAAATAAAACTATAAAAAAGTTAAAAAATATTTTCATATGTGATTTCAAAAGAAAAAAGAAAATTAAAATAATAATAAAAATCAAAAACCAACTTCTACCAGAAAACCCAATGGGCAATCATACCAAACTCTGTAAAAAGAAAAAAACACAGCCTATACCAAACAATATTATATAGGGATAGGGATGAGGATGGGAGAACGGACGGGAGGAAAGATTCATGTATATAAAGTAGCAGTCGGTCATCGTTTAGTTAATCCGTAATGTGTACTACATTCAACAACGTCGTCCGGGGCCGAGTACAATCCAAAGTAGATATATACAAAAAGATCGTAAACCAAAAAAAACCGATACTGAGCATGCGCAGCAAATAAAAAATCGAATCTACGATAAAAATAACCGAAAAATTTTGAAGTGTTTGCCAATCATGCGCCTGAGTCACCTGCGTGTCTTGTACCACGGCCACCGCCGCGCACTCGTGCCGCGTCGCGCACTGCGGACGCGCGTGCGCCGCGAGCGCGTGCGCGTGCGCGTGTGCGGGGTGCGCGAGCGCGTGTGAGTGCGCGAGCGCCGCGTGCGCGCGGTGAGGGCTCGCGGGGCGCGCGCGCGCCGCCGGGTGCGACACCGCGCCCCACGCGCCCATGCCCGCCCTCTGCGCCGCTATCGCAACGCAACTTTTGACATTGTCACCGCCAAAATCATATATCTCTTCCACCAGCGGCGGCTCGGGCTGCTGGCGCATTTTGTTCATGACGCTGGCGGCGAGCTGCGCGTTGAGCGCGCCCTGCACCGCGAACTGTCCGACGTCGCGGTCGCGGTCGTGGCGGTCGCGGCGCGGCGGCGGCGACGCGGGCACCGAGTGCTGGCGCGCCAGCGGCGGCGGCGGCGCGGCACGCGTGCGCTCCAGCGAGCCAACACGCGTCGGCCCACGCTCAGCCACGCGCGGCGTGCGCTCGAGCGAGCGCACGCGGCTGGGGTACTGGTCGTCGAGGACGGGCGTGGGAGCGGGAACCGGAGCGGGGGAGGGCGACGGGGCAGCGGGGGGCGCGCACAGATTGTCGCAGCTGTCGTGCGCGGCGACGCGGCCGGCGTGCGTGGCGGGGGCGGCGGGGGGAGTGTCCGCGAGGGGGTCGAGGCGGTGCAGCTGCGTGACGGGTATGGGGCGGGTGTGTAGCGGGGGGTCGAGGACGGGGGCGGCGGGGACAGGGGGCTCGGGCGCGGCGGGGGGCTCCGCGAAGTCGACGGCTAGTGTATTAAATACCGAGGCGGGCGTGGTGTAGGCGTGCGGGTCGGCGCGCGGGTTGTCTCGCAGCAGCTGCGCCAACACCTGCGGGTTCTGCGCCACGATGTACGTCTGCGGTCCGACGCCTTCTGTTGCTGTTCACGGGGGATAGATAGAGGAATTAATACGCATTAGAAGAAAGTAAAATTATATTAGGTGCAGTAACAGTTAATCAAATTAAAAAGTTTAATTTTCACAAATTATTCGCGGCTAACTTACCGCCGGTGAGGTTGGTGGCGGGTCGCGAGGGTTTGGGAGGGGGCTCGTCCCCCCACGAGGCGGCAGCGACGCGTCTGTTCTCGCGCCGCATGGTGTCCCACGCCGTGTTGTGCTCCTCTTGGAGGATCTCACTACAAGAAAATGTGAATGAAAATATGAAATTAATGAAAGCGCGGTAAACGTACAATTCCAGAATAAAAAACGAATTTCCAACTCACAACAGAGTCTCCTTCAGCTGGTGCGCGGTGAGGCGGTGTGAGGGCTCGTAGGCCCAGCAGCGCGACATGACGGAGTAGAGCCGCGGCGGACAGCGCGGCGGGAGCGCGAGCCGCTCGCCGTTCTCCAGCTTACCTATTACGTCGTTGTTCTTAACTCCGCTGAATGGCTTCACGCCTAACATTAAAATTTCCCACATGCATACTCCTGGAATTATGAAATGTCGTTTAGGTTAGAGCAAAGGTACATTATATTTTGAGACTACAATCACATTATTTTTTCTTTTTGGGTTTTTTGCTTTCTTCACATTATCAAAGAAATGCATAGAGGCATTGCTAATAGCATATTTGGTAAATTATCAGAAGGGACAAAAAGTATTATAAAAAAAATATAAACCGCAAATTTCCTTTTATGTAGAATGTGTTTTTTTACACTTTCGAATAATATAGAAAAAAATATTTAGGACATAAAATTGAGTTATGTAGATGTAAAGAAAAAAAAGAATAATTATAATCATTACCTCGATTGAATTGTCAAATCAATTCTTTCTATACAATATTAAATATAGTCTATACTATATTATATTTTATATTATGTTTATCACTAACCAAACATCCAAACATCAGAAGCGGAAGTAAATCGCCTGAAGTTTATAGATTCAGGCGCCATCCATTTGATAGGTAGTTTGCCTCTTGACGCTTTGTAGTACGATTTATCTTCTACCATTTTCGATAGACCAAAATCTGCTAGCTGTAGATGAAAAATATTATATATTTTAATATAAACTCATTATACGAGATCCAAAGTACTGTACAAAAAGTCTAAATTTACTTTTTAATTTATTATAAAAAATTATAGAATATTTTTGTATTTTCTTTTTCATTTTTATAACTAGTATTAGAATTATTGTTAATAGTAATAATTGAATAATTGTTTAAAGGCAGCGAATTAAAATATATGAAATACAGAGACACAGCAAGTTCAAGTTTTCTTAAAATAAATTTTCTTTACTTAACATATATACTATAAGTGTGTTGATATGTTTGTTTGTCCTCCTTTCATGTCACAATGAAGAGACGATGTTATACAATGTTTTTCGAGTGGAAAAAGTTCTTTTTAATACATAAAATATAACCCACTGTCAGAATCGCATATTTTGTCTATATTTTATTGTTTGTTAATAAAGGTTTCGAAAACCTTTTTTTATAAATAAAATTATGCATTTACAATTGAGATACTTGATTAGTTACTCTGGAGAGGGACTAGGTTACTTTTACTAAACCCCACTTTTTGCTAAACCCCACTTTCTATTACAAAAGCAGAGCAATGAAAATAATATTTAAACATAATAAATATTATGTAAATATTTTAAACAATATCTCACCTTAACACAAGTAGGTGTAGACACTAGTACGTTTCTCGCGGCGATGTCTCTGTGCACAAACTTCTTACTCTCAAGGTAGCTGAGAGCCGTCGATAGCTGGTAGATGTACAATACTAGAGTACATGTTTCTAACCTGTTGACAAATGTAACATATTTAATACACTAAAGTAATGTTATTTGTTAATTTTAATATAAGTATAGATATTTTCTTTTTCCATATATAAACAATAAATAAGGATGATTTTTAATATGCACGATGTGACTTAGAAAGATTAAAGTTTTGAGAGTAATGGCTGACAGATATGCTTGGCTTTGTTATACATAATGTCCGAATCACAAAATCATTTCATAAACGCTAAAATCAGATATGAATAATATACCTATGAGCATTTTGCTGTAAGTACGCCCGCATTTCACCAAGGGTAGCCAGTTCCATCACAATCCATATAGGCGGAGTGCTACACACACCTACTAGCCCAATTATGTGTGGATGTGAGAATTGCTGCATAATATCTGGAAAAGGTACGTTATTGTTAATATTAATGGGAGATAATAGTATTAGAATATTATTACTGGCTTAATTAACGTGTGTGTCACTTTATATAAAAGCGTATGTTGTGCACATGGGAGTGTGTTTATTTTACTTTGTAGGTTAAGTTAATTTCTATAGCATTATTAAAATTATTATATATATTTTCCACACCTATTGCCTATATTAACATTGATTAAGCTAAATTTTATATTTTTATACTAACGAATATTTATTTATTTTACAGTAGCATCCAAACTTTTTCTTCACATGTTAATTATAACGACTAGTTTCATTTATGCAAATGACACAAATTACACATTCATGCCATTACTTATTAACTTAATATGGAATAACATAAAAGTAAGAAGTTTCATATATTAATAATAATATAAAACAATTAAGATCACCTCGAGCAGATTTTGGTGAAACATTTCTAAAGTCTTACAAAGTAACAATATAAAATCACACATATACAAATACTCACAAGCCTCTTCTAGAAACTTCTCAGCAGTATCCAAATCTGCATCTAACTTGCATGTTTTAACTGCAACAGGCAATACGCAGTCACCACCTTGCTTACGTGTTATTGCTAATTGTCGACGCAAAGATGGATGATTGGCTGAAGACACTCTACAAGTACCTGTTGGGATATTATTTATTTTATTTCAACGTTAATAAAGCAAAGGAAATACAATAAGTTTAAACTAAAAGTTTAAATGTTTCACTTTAGAGGTCATGAACGAAAACTTGGGGGACTTAACGCCACATGTTACAACATGAGCATTAAATATAAATTTTTAAGTGGGAATCGAACTTAGTGTCACTTGTTAATCGAGATTATACTATTGATTTATTCAGAATATAGTATATATATATATATATATATATATATATATATATATATATATATATATATATATATATATATACATTAATAATTTAAAAATAAACGAATTTATTATGCTGCAGTTATCAGTATATACTAATTTAGAAAAGCAACGTAAGATTCAGTAACACTTGCAAATATTTGCAAACAAAATAAAAAAAGCATTATTGAATCTTAAGTTCCTTTTCTAAATTAGTTCCTAGTAAAAATAGTGTTGTACTTGAGAGATCAAAAATATTTTTCATCTGTGTAAATAAAAACAAAGAAATAATTAATACCTTTATGCACGTCACCGAACTGTCCTTCTCCTATGATGCCGGTAAGCTCTATCTGATTACGAACTAATTCGTAATCACGAACTGAAACACAGATTATATAGAAAATGAAACAATATGATATTTACCTACTACAAAAATAAAAAAATAAATAAGATAATATTAAGTATAAATTGATTTTGGTACATTTATATTGCTTTTCATCCGAAATAGAGATACACTTAAATTTCTATTCCAGGTCACAATCCTTCGCGAAAAAGTTTTTTTTATATCTTTCAAATTTTGCTATAAGTTATGATATTAACACTTAACTTGGCGGAAATTAACGCGGCGCTTTGTATTACCAGAGCGAGATAATGAGAAT
The DNA here is from genome assembly GCA_032432895.1 of Dryadula phaetusa. NCBI lineage: Eukaryota > Metazoa > Arthropoda > Insecta > Lepidoptera > Nymphalidae > Dryadula > Dryadula phaetusa. Next base: position 766,602 of record JAOYRS010000078.1, read on the forward strand.
AATTTAAATATTCCCCCGAGTGGGAAATGAACCCACGTAAGTAATTCGAGACACTTTAATGGTGGGGGGATAGTATGTTTTTCGACTTTATAAGGTTCGCGATTATTACAACTTAATCAGGTTCTAGTATATATTCCAGATAGTAGATATTCCAGTGCGCCACTGACCTGCCGGCGTGGAGTAGTCAGCGTCGTCGTCCACAATCTCGGCGTAGTCCTCGGACAGAAGCGTGGCGGTTTGCTCCCACGAGCTCGTCTTGCCTTCTGACGAGCTGCTGCTCATTTCCGCTGGAATCAAAAGAACATTTTTATTTAATTTACATTACAAGTATATCGAGAGATTTGGATTATAAATCAAGTAATTATATTTAAAACAAATATTCACATTTAACTCAAAAAAAAAACATATTTCATTTTGAAATCAAATAACACATAGTATTATTATATAGTACTACTTTTTAATATCCAACTTACTTTTACACTGACAATTCAGTTGTTTCCACACAGTTGCTTGTAAAGAAAATAAAAAAGACATCAAAATTTGTTACATATTTATTTTAGGAAGATATACATATAAAGTTGATCTAATCACTCACTTGTTCTATTCCACAGCGAGGTTTGAGAATCAGTAACGAGTCTACAATATCCGTCCACTAGATCCGCTAGACTTTCTGCAGCCTGAAAGAGATACAACCATCATAAATATTATAATATTGTTATGTATACTAAATTAAAAAAAATAAAATATAGTAAATCCCAATATTTTACAAGATATTTATTTTATCCACTTTATGGTAAAAGTACGAATTATTTTCAACCAAAAATGATATGAATCACTTTTACCGTGTCTCTTTGAAGTAAAAACATTTTTTTTATCTATATACTTGTATGGGTCTATATGTTCATTATAAATAACATAATAAAATAATAAGTTTTTAATACACTAACATTATATTAATAAATACCTCAACACTGCTGCAAGTGATCGTTAGCGTCTCCGCCGCACCCTTCACTCTGAGCTGTAACGCTGCTTTGCCGCAAGAACCCGTCTACACAGAAACAAATATAGAATAAACTTTAAAAAATAATTATTATTTTGTGCATAATACAAGTGAATAAAGTTTATAGAAAAAATATTTGATTTTTATTTTTCTTGTGTACTTAAAAGTTATTTAAATTTCTGGTAACACAAAATGCGCCACTCAACATATCAACAACTAGATTTTAAGTGGAAAGCACTCAACGGAGTGTCTTAACACTAGGTTTACTCTGAGTACCCGCCTATGCAGGACGAAGCCTATGCAGGATGAAGCGCGAGCGTGAAGCAGGATGAAGTTTTTTATTCAATGTATATTGAATAATATCGATTGAGAAGAAAAAATAAAAAATGAACTAGTTTTGTATTGCAATATTATGTAAAATAAAAGAATCTCTTAAATATCACCTAACCTTTGAAAAAACGTATAAAAATTTGAACGCAACGGGATTCGAACCCGCGCCTCTTGGACGGTATCCAAGAGGCGCGGGTTCGAATCCCGCTGCGTTCAAATTTTTATACGTTTTTTCAAAGATGTTTTCTAATCCTAAGTGTGGAATAACACTTTAAAAATAGTAAATATCACCTAACCTTATATTTATATAAAACTTATTTTGACCAAAAGTCTTTCGTGTTAATAGTATATTTAAATATTGTGTTTTTTATTGCTTCACGCTTTTGTCCAGCATGACGGGGTAGACGGAAAGTACCTAGTGTCAAAAACTCTTCCTTCCGAAATTGGAAACATCGCGTGTCTAGTGAGGGAACTCAACGTTTTGTCTTACCAGAGCGATGCAAGGTAATTTAAATATAATTATCTATCTCACTGCGCTACAACAAGCCTCTGATATGTGAAAATTAAAAATAAATAAATAATAATTTGCTTGTATACCTGTGTTTGAGATTGCTGTGTACAGTTAGACTTCAAAGTCTGCACCGCCACAATATCACTGAACGACGCTATCTTAGTATAAGTGGGAGGTTCCCCAGCCTTGTGTGACACGTACGATATATCTGTAAAATATATTCAAATTAAGAAAAAAACACATTAAATTAAATAATTTATCTATTTCTATATTTGGAAATAAAAAAACATATATTTATAATTTAGTTAAAGACTTGGACTTGAGACTTATAAATCAAGGTTTCAGGTATTATTACAATACGATTTTATAAATAAGGGTACACTTAAGATATACTTATTTACATTTACAAACTTAGCGTTATTAATATGTCGTTTGCTAACATTTACTACATACATATATTGTTAAATTACAAAACTTGGTAACATGTAAAACAATAACAATGCAAGAAAGTTTTAACTAACATGCTAAAAAAAGATAAGATTTCAAACCACGTCTCTAAGAACCTATCTAAAAGCTCCAGGCCAATTAAACCATAAACTTGCTGGGATTAAAATTCCCAAAGAATAGTGTATAATAACACAAATCTCACCAATATCAGGTCCAATAGCTAGTTCGACAGGTATCGCCCATCCAGTACCGAGAGCGCCTGTAAACGTTTCGCGGTCATACCCGTAGTGCGTGTGCATCGTCTCTAAGTATTTGAGCATACAGTCTGTATCACTTAGATTTGCTACCTGTTAGAAATGTAAATAATTAATAGTAAGTATAAAATATTGTAATATTATTATTTTCTAAGACGTCGCGTGGCGTTGAATTCCGTTATTTAACACTGAATGTCTAATTGCTGAGACCGGTCGTGGCGAAGTGTGACAGCGTCCGACTTTAACCGCGATCAGTTGTGGGTTCGATCCCCACTCGGGGGAGTGATTATATTTAAATTATTTTCACTTCCTCGCTCTGGTAAAGACAAAGAGCGGCGTTGAGTTCCACCAGTCAATTCGAATTCGGTGGAAAGTGAAGTACGGAGTGTGTTGACACTAGGTACTTTCTGTCTACCCTGCTATACGGGATAAAAGCGTGAAGCTAAAAAAAAAGTGTAATTGCGGTCAGAAAGTGAAGTCTCTTGACACTTTTTTTAATATACTAAAATTATATACAAGTATTTAAACAAAACGTGCAGCAACATTGTCAAACTGTACTGCAGTACATCTTTCTTTTCAGATATTTCGTGCTAAGTACCAAACTCAACACCGCGTTTCGTCACACTTTCCGCTCGACATTGAGACATTGTCTGTCGAGTGGCGAGTTCAACGCCACGCTGGGTTACCAAAGTGGAAGAATAACCACAATTATATCGGAATATGAAAGAAAATCATATAATAAAATACCTTTTTATACTGTTGTTGTATGGCTTTCTTTAGTACTTTGGGTTTGATAGCGTCGAGGACTGACTTTGGCAGGAACTTGTGCAGACCGAACTCCTTCTCCAGGTATTCTATACTGGACTTCTTGTCGAGTGGAACGTGCATGTCTTTGCAGAAATATCTAACACGAGCAGACAGTTTGAGTTAATGAACAAAGGAAATAATTAATTAAATTATTTAGAATAATTATCTAAATAATTAAAAACACGCTTTTATAGATTTTTCTCTTTGATCATCCTGACAAATATTGCATTCTTATCGGATCCAGACATGTGTCCGGAAATTTTCAATCAAACCAGGCGGTACGAAAACCTTTTTTGACCTATTTTGAAATTAGGGTCGCAAGGTTTAATTGACTATGATAGATATATGGTTATCAGTGACGAGGTTCGTAATTTCATTGAACGCAACCGGTTCCAAAACAATTACTTAAGCCAGCGAGAGCCAAATTTATTTGTCAAGCTTGGTAAGAAACCAAGTTTTAAGCTGCACTGATAATTGTACCAACAGTGTCTTTGATAACGACTTTAAAAAAGACTTCTAATAAATATTATTATAATAAAAATAAATAATCAACCAACCGCCCGATGTATCGATCAACTAACACCGATACAGATAAATCTAACAAAGGCGTATTAAAAACACTTTCTTTATATATATATATATATATATATATATATATATATATATATATATTTGATTATTTAAAACTTACTTCATTTCTAAGCAACATATTTGTATGGCCAAATCCTGGTCTACCATTGGGTGATTGGCATTAAGGTAGTCGTGTCGAACCTGGGAATATTAAAAAATATTAATTAACCAATAATTTCTCTTTGCCTATTAAATTATATATAATAAATATTATAATTTGATTCATGGTACCTACCGAAAAACGTGCCTTTTCCAGACTACAAAAATGTGTGAAACGTATTTAAGACTTTATTTACAGTATATTTTTATAAAAGAACAACCGACCGTAAGTAAGTCGTAAAGAGCGCCGTGTTGATTTCGACAAAATATAAAAAAGACTGTAATAGTAGAGCAGTGCCTATTTTGAAATACAAGTAAAGATTTATTGAAATTTTTTTCCATACTTTTTTTTACTTCTTATAACCTGTAAAGCTAACATATAGCGCTGTATATTATTTTACAAACCTATATGATTAAAACTCCGTTTTTCATATATTTTTAAATAATAATAATAATAATAATAATGTTTATTGACTCAAAGTATGTACAGTAACCAGTTACAGAAATTATAAGACACTAATATAATACAACAAAAATTCTACTAACCTGATCATAATAATAATGGAAGGTGACACGGTCCGAGTCGCAGAGGTCACGCAAATTTGCGGGCAGGTAGCGCACGCGGAGCTCCAACCGCCACTCGCTCGCCGGCCACTTTGTTATCAGTTCCGATACTGGCGTGTCTTGGTGGATCCATCGTATCTGGTGTAATATTATACATTTAAATAAAGAAAACTCAAAGCTTTTTTAAATAATAAATGGAACTTTATTTGACAATTATAAATTTCAAAGAAATTGTTTCACATATTCATAATTAGTGATTAATATGATAACTGAACTTAGATGAGACCGCTGTGGTGCAATTAGTAGCCATATGATTGCATTTTATGGTAAGTTTTCAATTTCATTGTAAGGAAAGTCAATGAAACAGATGAATGACATGCAGGTACATATCATCCGTTGTTATAGAAAGATTAGGCGTAATATCTCTACAATCACTTTCTAATATCTCTCATATTAGAAAGTGATTGTAGTGTAAAAATAATGATAAATGTAAAAAAAACAAAAATATCTTATCGAGTTATCATAATAGACTCATTATGACTATATTCCAACCTACCTTTCCAGTGGTGAGCCTCCTCGCCCTTAACGCGTAGCATGACGCGTACACCCGCTCCCCGGCCGCTAGTCTCACTGCCAAACATCGCAGTACAGATCGTACGTCTTCATCTGCGGACGCCCTTACAACGTTGAACCCGCCGTTTGGCAGGTGGATCTTCAACGTCGACGGGTCTGTTGCTGCTCCTGGAATATATTAAATATATAAAATAATATATTAAAATATTTTTTTAGGACAGGCAAGGCAAACGGACGCTCAAGTCACTTGATAGCAAGTGATCACCGCCACCCTTGGCTCCGTGTAAAACCATGGGAGCTATAGGTGCGTTGCCGACCGTTTAGGTGGGGATAAACAAGCTATATAAGATAGGTATTTAGGTGCTATGTAGGTTTATTAACGTATCAATTTTCAAAGAGATTTTTCCGTTATTCAAACAATAAATTGAATAATTTGAGTAATAACTTTTGGTCAAATTAGTAATTTAGTGAGAGTGAAAAAAGATATGAAGACTAGTAGATTAGTCAATGAAGACGCAGCTAAGTATAAAGCCAAGCATTACCAACTTTATTTAAGTCTGGCCTCTGAAAATTATGTGCTATAAAATGTAATATAATGCGATACTCACATAATCTTATATTATATTTTTTACATATATCGAAAATAATACATTTTTTTAAAATTCTTTGAATACTTAATATCGCATTACAAATACTCAAAAATTTCCGTGAAAACAGAAACATCACATCTGCTTTGTCATACCAAATGTCACCATTCTACTGTAATACATGTCAATTATACGTTTCATTTAATAGCAATAGATTTCTTTCTTTTTACTAATTCATACATAATAAATTATATTATAATATTTATAGTACAATCAGAAACATATGAAACTATAGAAATAAGGAAGAAAGTTCATTGTATATATTAATTCTAAGGATTTTAATATATCCAACAAACAATCAGAAGTATTCAACCTATACTAATCATGGCGAAATCGTTTTAGGTAAATATACAATTTAAAAAAGTTATTATACTTTTATTATACTACAAGTTGTGGATCTGTGTGTTGCGATTACAACATAAATTAAATATATCTAAAAAAATCGTGAATGTACGAAATTATAAAGCAGTTTCACAGATACTAAATACAGACATAAAAATAAACTATTAAAAAGTACAATAATTAAATCATTTTAAAATTAAAAGCATTTAAGCTATCATTTACATCCTCATAATACTAAAACAAATCTCATGTACCGTACAACTCACGCGTGACAAATCAGGTATTTGTGTAATAGAGCGCATTTGATCGCGTATAAATCTTATTAGAACCAAGTAGAGTAGGCCGATATATACATACTACCGTGTATCATATGGTGGAAAGCTAATCCCCGATTACCCTATATAGAAATCGAGCCGTAAAGTTACTAATTAACAACATGTCATTGAATTTAATTAGTCTAGTGTTACATCTGTATAATGTACTCGTATAATACTTCATGTTAAGTATGTATTATTTAGTTATTAGAAATTGCATTTATGCACAACAATAATGTTTTACAGATTTAATATTTATACGACTTGCATGATGATAAAAGAAGAAGAAGAATAAGAACTAGAGAAAGGGAATGACAATCAAATAAAACCAGATCAATGAGTTATATACATTGTCGACCATAAAGCGATCCTACCTGTAATTAATTTCAAAATTCACAAAACAAATTAAGTAGAGATTATAGGTGTTCAAAAAAGTGTTTTCACGTTGTATTCCCATATGGAAGCATAGACAGAGAAAATTGATGCACTCCGCTTTCCGATCGATTACTAGACACTGTGTTTCATGGATAAATTGCCTAACACTTTTTCGTTTAGAATCGGACGCTGTTCCACTGCGCCGCGACGACCTCAACGAATGATAACAAAGAGGAAAATAGAGTAGTTTCTTTACAAACATATTCCTTATCACTATATAACCAAAAAAAAACAAAATATCATAATTATTTTTCAAAGAAACCAGCAATTGCATTTTAATACTCATTTTATTATAAAAACACTTAAAATATCTGAATGATCGGTTATTACGTTAAATATAATTTATATGCGTAGTTACATCTTCATTACAATTTGCATACTGAGCTTCAAGGAATTTAGTCGACAAAAAACCAATTATCATTCAACACCCAACGTCGTTAATCCGGACTCCGGAGAACAATTGCGTTGGCATTATTTATTTTAAAGTTATTTTTCACCTGCGACTAGACCGCCGTTGTTGGAATTACAATAAATGCCTAACGTTCCTTCTGTTTTCTTTATTCTAACCAGCTACACTTTATATTTTATAGATTCTTAGAAAATGCAGCTGCAAATCTCTTTTATGGAGGGATTCACTATAAAATTTAGATTATATAGTGAATTTATGGCGTTGAGTTCGCCAATCAAGAGGCAATGTTTTGATTTCGGACAGATAGCAGTCAACGGAGTGTCTTGACACTAGGTTATCTCTGACTACTCTGCTATGCGGAATGAAGCGTAAAGCTGCTAGATTTCAATTAACGCAAATCAGATCACTTTTTATCAATAAAATTGAACAAAGTTGATCGACAAAATGCGTGCATAACTCACAAAGTACAAAGAGCCGATAAAATCCATCGGGTGAAACCGATTATCGCAGACAAATCTATAAGGCACAGCATGAAGAACTTAGTATTGAGCGACTCCGTTTTTCATTCACCAACGACAACGTTTAAATATATCATATGATAATTAATGTGTTCAGTCAAATATATGTAACTCTACCAAAACTAAATATAGTAAAGTATTAAGGATTAGTACCTATAGTATATTTTAACAATAAAACTATATATGCTCGTACTATATATAATTAACATATATATGTAAACACCTAACAATAGCAGTTATCCTTACATCTTAGCAGGGTGTTTTTCCTTCGTTGCAAAGTTTTATTGCATCTACATAATCAGTATCTGGAAGCGCATCATGCAAGTGCTTTAGATGCAAATAGTGTAGCTCATTGAATAATAAAGTTCACTGGAACTCGGCTAAGTAGCGCACGGAGTTTCTAGTGACAACGCTAAATTACTGGAAAATTGACTTTTCTTGACTTTTCCGCGAGGAAACTGTAATTTTAATGCTTTATGAATTTAAAAATTCCATGGAAGTACCTATGAGCCATGGTTTCACGTTAAATCTCCATAAATGTTTGTATAATAGAGTAAAAATTGCCATATCGTATGGAATAATTTAATCAAGTACAGTGTGTATTTAATCAAGTACAATATGTTAATTATACTTGTCTTACAATAATGAAGACATTCGTCAGCAATGGCAGAAATATTATTTTAAAAACTAATACGTAGAGTTATCAAACGCCGCCGTGATCTCTAAACTTGTTCGACTGTACCATGTGGTCGTAAGTTTGAATCACGCTCTAGGGAATATTTAAATTCTAAATACATTAAAATATGTAAGTAAGGTCGCGTCTGCTTAGAATGTAACAAAAGTGTTTTTTTTTTCACTAGTATCTGGTAAGTTATTAACATTTTGATTATGAGGGTAGGTAAATATTAAGACATGATCAAATTACCATTATAACAAAGACATTACTAAATAAAATAAAAGAAAGAAAATTACCTATTCGCTACCGGAAGAAAATTCATTTAGAGTTAGGGTTGAAATAAAAAATTCTCTCATTTGTTTTTCCACGAGGTCCGATAATGCGGGCAAAAAGAAGCGTCACCGCTATACCGGAAGGGCCATAAATTATCGTTATCTGTCCCCCCTAACGGCCACCATGCCTAACCCATTATACAATCCGTCAGAATTATTCATGAATGCCCTTTGACTAGACAGACAGATTATATAAACAGATCTATAAATGCGATGAAGACACAGCGTGTATTTGAAACATGTGATTGATATGGGTTTGCTTTTTTTGATTTTGTTCCTTTGATGCAGTTTTAGTTTGTTTTCTACTGTTTATTTTCAACATTCGTTATATGAGTATGGCGAATCAAAGTTTTTTTTCAAAGAACCGTATGATTATTTCATAATATAGTTTGGTATCATGAAAAATATTTGAGATGTGTCTGGCCATATGATGATGGTTGTGGGTGCGAATCGTATTTCAGCGTAATGTTTATATTTATTTATTTTTTATTTATACAGTTAGGAATGACAAAGTGTGACACACACACACGCACACACACACACACACCAACACACACACACCAACACACACACACCAACACACACACACAATTTTTAATAATTGCAATAATAAAAAAAATCATGAGCCTTTTCAATTATATTTATAAGATTTTTTAATTCTAAATTCTGATCCAATGCATAAATTGTAATCTTTGTGGCTTTAAACATTAGGTTAAATTGATAACTTAAATTTATAGATTGTTTTTATTGCATTAAAGACACAAACAGGGGTTAATTTGTATTTGTGCAGGTACGTTAGCTGCACTAGTGCACTATCAAAATAAATACCGAATGCAACGCCGAGTAGTTTTGGGATTATATTATACAAACATATTCATACACATATCTTGTATATTCTACGATAGAATATGGATAAAATAAAATAAATTGTCACTTAATTTAAAAGTCACAAAGCTAAAAAAAGTATGTTAAAATCATAACAAAAATCCAGATATAGAAACAAAAAAAACCCAGATATGGAATCCAAACTTTGTATTTTAATTAAACCTCGTTCACTGTTTAATGAATCATAATATTAAAACCTTATTACAATAATTTAAGCTGTATAATACTATAAATACTATAATAAAAGTGCAATAAATAAAAATGTCATAGCAATACAAAAAGGTTTTGCTCATTAGTGACCACGTGGCGGTACCGATATCGATCGGAAACGGTGACATCAGCGCGGCTTTTATAATGACGTCTTTAAGCGGTTATTCTTTTTTTTGATTTGCCACAAATGGAGCTTAAAAGCTAAAATCGTCGTTGCTGAGTCAAAGTAAGATCAGTCTGGATATAATTTTCACTTGTTTTATAATCCTCTTTAATATTGAGTCTTTGTATTATAAAAATTGTAAAAATTGTAAAAATTGTTTTTAGCTTCACGCTTTTATCCCGCATAGCAAGGTGGACAGGAAGTACCTAGTGTCAAGACACTCCGTACTTTGCTTTCCGTCGAATTAGAAACATTGCGTGTTGAGTGGTGGAACTCAACTCCGCATTTTGTCACCAGAGCGAGGAAGTAAAAATAATTTAAATATAATCCCTCCTCTGAATGGGAATGTAACCTATAACCGATCGTGTACTGTATGATTGTATGAATGATGTACACATTAACCTTTAAAACTACTAAATAGGTTTCAATCATCCTTCTTTCTTTTGATACTTGTTTAATTTAGCCACCATATAGGTTATAATTAATTTATTAACTGTAAGAGATCATCATTAATAGTAAGAGGCCACATCTCTTGAGGCCGGTCTTGGCGTAGTGGGACAGTGTCTGACTGTAAACGCGATCGGTTGTGAGTTCGATCCCCATTCGGGTGAGTGATTACATTTAGATTATTTTCACGTTCCTCGCTCTGGTAAAGACAAAGAGCGGCGTTGAGTTCCACCACCCAACACGCAATGTCTCGAATTCGGTGGAAAGCGAAGTACGGAGTGTGTTGACACTAGGTACTTTCTGCCTACCCTGCTATGCGGGATAAAAAGCGTGAAGCTAAAAAAAAACTCTTAAATGGTGTTCAGCGTGGTGAGCATTTTCGACTAACATATAACAATAGAAGATCTAGAAGATAGTCATGAGGAACCATAATAATTTAAGTAAACTATAATAAAATATAAAGAAAAATCGTTTTAGTAAAAACTTTTCGGTGTCATTGACAGTTTTCGATGATAAATTTAAATCATTGGAAATTGTTTCAAAATTCGAATTATTTATCACTTTTTGTATTTTTCTTCATAAAACGATACAGACAATATCGTAGATACTTATATTTACTTCTAAAAATTTTGATTATTTTAATGAGTGCATGGACAAAGTAGTTAAATCAAAATCGATCATAAAGTAAGCATAATCTATATAATTACTTACCAATAAATATAGATTGAGTTGTCAAAATATCTTACTTTTAATATGTACAATAAACATTTTAGGTAAAAATCTCGACATACATTAAGTTCGAGTCAATATTTCGTCAAGGCGTGTAAACAAACGATGTTTACTCTAATGCTTTTTGTTCTGCAGCCTTGGCCTATGCTTTTGTTATTTTTATTTTCGTTTACATCATACAATGTAACTCACTCATATATTTACCCAGTATATCTAAGGTAATCTTTACGCTTTTATCTCGCATAGCAGGTTAGACAGAAAGTATCTAGAGTCAGGACACTTACTTCGCCGAATACGAGAGATTGCTGTGTTGAGTGGCAAAACTCAATGTCAATAACTCACCCGAGTGGGTATCTAACCCGCAATCTATTGCGTTTACAGTCAGACGCTGTCCCACTGCGCCACGATACTTACTTTAAGTTGATAAATATTTTTTTATCGTCTCACGCTAATAAGACTACATATTACATATATTAAGATATAATAATAACTAACATGTTTATTTAATAAAACTATAGAAAAAAGACACATTTTTTATTATTAGACTAATATCAAATTCAAAGAATTTTTAATAAAAAAATTTCAAAATATATGTACATACATTTTCAGTAAGTTCATTTTATAGAGCGTATTCGTAAAAACCGCTACATCCTCATATTTAATCAAAACTAAACTCTATTGGTAAATAGTGATAGTGCGACGAAAATCACTATGTATTTATCACTATGCTTTATCTATTATAATTGTTCAAGTTATTATATAAGAAACAAGGTAACAAAAAAAGCATCCGTTTCCAGCGGATGTTCCTAAAAGGCCTTCATTATTATCTACAACTTAGATTTCCGGTATCTATAATTAACAATTGTTTTGAAGCGAATGGATCGGAAACGCCAAATATAAAAAAAAGAGCTGACAAAAAGCGAATGTAAAGTTGTATCTTGTTTTAGATAACATTCAGTTGATATGTTCTTTTGCGATTTTAATTTTATTTTGTTTCTATGAAGATAAAGTTATAAACTTTTTCAAGACCCTTAATTTCTAAATATAGTAAAATTATTTAACTAATTAAATGCTATAATAAGTAAAAGTTAAAATATACTAATTAAATGCTATAATAAGTAAAAGTTAAAATATAATTGGGCTCTACCCTCTTCTAGTTTACATATAAAAATAAATTAATCTTCTTATTTATGTCACAGAACATATCTTTAAGACTCTTGAAACTATGCCTTACCTTAAAAAAAGCCGAGATGTAAATCGTAATACAACTCGGCTTTTTAAGGATAAGGCATAAAAATAAAGAAAACACTGACCGTGTGCAGGCGCAGGGGTGGCATGTCGCTTGGGCGAGCCGCCCTGTGGGGCGGGTTGCATCGCGCGCGCTAACGGCCCCTCGCCGCACCGCCCGCCGCCCTCCGGCTCATGGCTGAAAAAGAATGCATAGGTTAACCAAATTGATATTAAAATATATAACACAAAATCACTTCAAAATTTCCTAATAATATATTATTCAACAGCGTCTGGATTTTAATACAAAAAAAAACATTTATTTTGCGAGTATCCCTTCTTACAATTTGGTACAATTGTTTCAATTTACACCCTCACAGTTAGATCCTCCATTCTGCTGTCAACATAGATATATGTTACCGATTTTCCAAAACCATAAACTCAGTTGCACACATCACCGTCTCACTTACGTAGTAGATGGGCCTTGTTTTAATTATCCACAGGCCAGTGGTTGAAACGCTAGGTACAAAGGCGTGTTAGGGGAGTTTCCCCTACGCCTGAGTGACCACGCGTTCTAGGTTTCAAAGATCCTTTCGCTATTAGTGTTTGTATATGTAATTACGACCTATGTACTATATATTATGTACTATATATTGACTGACATAAAAAAATATATGTTTGAAAGATTTAAGTACGTAATGTAATTTTTTATAATTATTTTTTTTAATTAAATATGTTAAACTTAAGAAACTAAGCGAGCATAAACTTTAATCAATTTTCCAAGGCGAATTTATTTCTTTACCAACTTGTAACTACTTCCATTGTACTTGATATGAAGTTAAAATATTAAAATTTTCAATCATACATCGTGGTCACGCTACACCCCCCCTATGGAGTCGGTCATCGATTGATATTCGGCGCATGCAAATGCACTGTGCATGTAACGCTGACAAGCTCTTTATGTTGTTTTATTGAAACTATTCAAGTTTTATCGACGAAATTCTGTTGTTGGTTACTGTTAAACCACAAATATTAATAATATATTTATTTCGCATTTTAAACTATTTATTCTTAGATAATTAAAGTACTTAGAATTAAATACTTTAAAAGATATCAAAAGGACAATATGTAGCACGAATATAAAAAACTACACTTAATAAAATAATTTTAAGATCAGTTTAGTTACAGAACATTGTTTTCTGATAAAATAATCTACAAATTGATAAGATAATAAATGGGACAAAGGAAAAAGTTATGAATGAATAGCTATTACTCAGGCCTTTAGTAACAGCCCTACATTTTTTATTGTACAAAATGTAAATATAATACATTAAAGAAATAAGCATTTCACTCATATATAAAGATTGCAAATTTATTAATTTCACGTTTATATAATACATGATTCAATAATAATACGCCTATATAATTTGGTAATGTTGTAAATAATTATTTGCTATGGTATCATAGTTGGGATGTTGCTGACTCAGAAAATAGCTTCGCGAAGAAAAAACAAATTCCCAGTACGCAATGACATTTTTATTTTGTACGTCAATATATACTGCGTTTTTGTGCCCAATTGGTATGTTCGAAGCGCCACATGAACTAAAATTAATTTGATTTTGTCCGCTGGAAGAAGTTTACAAAATAACTTCTATTAAACAAATCTTTAATTTACTGACAAAGCGTTTTAATCACAAAGCTGAGTTTAGAACTCTAATACTAAAACTAAAAATATTCAGTACTATGTACTATAAGTTGTTCAAAACCAATAAAATATAAGTAACATCGCTTAACGCAATACAAATAAAAAACAATACATACATTCAAGAATCTCATTCATAATGACATTCAATGTGATAAAATAAAACAATAAAAATTTACGTGGGTTCGGAATGTGCGTCATAATAAGGTGAACAAATGGAAGCATTTTTATACCAATATAAGAATTAAATTGCATAATCATGCATTTATTGAATGGACGCACGAACTTACCCTATCAAGCGGGCATCCTGGTTTACTTGCTATATAATAACATACGTATACGTTGCTATATAATAATAATGACGAGAAATTTAATTCTGTTTTAATGTTTGCTTTCTTCACGCACAAATGCTTAAATTTCGAATAGCGATTCTCGAACTTGGTACTAACCAAAAACCACTGTACTACAACCATCCATACGCTTTTGTTACTTCCTATATTTACATATGGGTCTATATAAAGATAGCATATGGCATAACAGCTATTTAGTGTTTTAATATGCCATTGGGTCAAATTTCAACATAAAGCGCTCAGATAATAAGAATTAGAGCATTTGCAGACAATGGAGTTTGAAAATCGCAATGCAAAAGATTGCAGTGATAGCGTTATCATAGTTACGAAACTAATACAAGTCAACACATCAAAATGTAATCTTATGTAGATTTGCGTAAAATAAAATATTACAAAAGTTATATTAAGTAGATATAACCTATGCAAATTAGTTGTGTGTTTTTGTGTGTTTGTGTGTGTGTGTGTGTGTGTGTGTGTGTGTGTGTGTGTGTGTATTTATATTATTTCTCTAGAATATTTAAGCTTTTTGGTCGCTATTTAATGCATTTTCTTGCACGCTGAGTGATTAAAACAGAGTACCATCTAACTACTAACTGCAAGAATCTAAAATTTTAGGTTTTTTAAAGAGGTTGAAAAGAAATGAAACAGATTTTTTTTTGAAAAATCAAAAAATGATGGAATTGAAGTAGAAATATTAAGGTTATATTTAAGCTCCAAGCAAATAAAGTTGCGCGCGTCATGTAGTAGTAATGTAAGTTACACTGCTAGAAACGATTAGCGAAGATTTATGTGCAGACAAGAGGTTTGCCTACTTTTATTAGAAATTTAAATGAAAACTTGAACTGTAATGTAATAATTATTTGTGAGGAAAAGCTTTCTACTTATATTTAACAATATATTTATGCAACTAAATTTAACAATATATTTATGCAACTAAATTTAACAATATATTTATGCAACTAAATACTTAAAAGCTACCTGTTTTTTCGTATATCTTAAAAAACGTATTGAAATTACTTTACAGTGTCACTTAAAATTACTTTAACACTATAAGAAATAAAGAACAGAACAATAAATATTTGAAGAATGTATGAGGATATAAAAAATTGGACACCAGCTGTGAATTTATTCGAGAGATAAAACGCGAGATAACAATAACAATTATAATATATTCGTTTACGAATTACAAACGAAATATCACTTGATGGGGCAAAGATCCTTCGAACTGTTATAAAGATGTTTTCGATTGGTATGAAAATCAATTAACAATTTTAAGTGGGCAATACGTTGTGGAATATCGCAGTCTTTACTTTTAATTGGTTTGCATAAAGCTTTGAAATGGTCTGACTGAATATTCATAGCGCGATGCTGCGTCGCCGCGGTGTACACCAATATGGCGGATTTTGATTTCTCGTTTAGTAAAAATATATAATATACTGAACTACATAAATTATGTCAAATTAGCTAAGAAAAAATACATAGTTTTTTTAATTGTTTAATGTTTTTATTTTTATATTTTTTTAGTAGTATTTATTTTAGTTATTTATTTATTTATTAAGGTTCAACAGTAGTTATTACAATAATTCTCTTAAAAACTAAAACATATAATACATTTCACGACTATTGTGTGACTATATAAAGGTAAACACAGCATGCAAATTGTAATCGTAATATAACTAAATGTATAAGGGCTAATACACTAATTTTATAACATAAAACTATCTGTAATTAACATGAAATTATTTCTATTGGAAATATTGTGCGATTGCAACAACATTAAAAAGAAATTTATACATTACTTTAGCCAAAAATTTTGGAATGTACTATCGTAAAAAACGTCAGCAAAAAACTTATTTAAAGCTAATTCAGGCTAGGAATAGCACCAAGTACATTGTGACGAAATGGTATAGACATGTTATATCCACAATCCTCTGATTATCAGATAAAGTCAAAAAAGTTCGTCCAATTACAGACAAGAACCTCTCTGACTTAAGATGGATTGCTTAACACCGCAGAAATTGCTTCATTATTTAAGAATATTTAATTCACATAATATATAATAATAGTCATATAAATAAGAAAATAAAATATCAGATGTCGTCACGATTCACCTCACGTAAATCATAATGGACATCGGCAACGCTAGTGCCAAATTAATCATATTGTAAGCAAACTTTATCATGCATAGCAAGATAGTCAGAGACAATCAAGTGTTAAGACACTCCGTTGACTATTTTCCGTCCGAAATCGAGATATTTTAATTCTTATTCGTTTAAATTAAGAGTGACTCGCCGACAATCAAAAGTAACCTTTAACGTCACGTGTATGCGATTTGTAGTATGTGGGTATATTTGAAGTATGTAGGTAAATCCGCAAATTTTTTGGGTTTTGCCTTATATTATTTTAATTTTTCTAAACGTACAAAAGGCAAAAATCATTTTTATGCTATTCTATAGGAATTTCAAGAAATCCCAAGACTTATAAATATATGTAATATAAAAAACATTTTAAATGAAACTATTTAACCGGATTAATCGCGTATATTTTCGAATACCAAAATATACGCGATTAATCCGGTTAAATAGTTTCATTTAAAATGTATAAAAATCGCGAAAATCAAAGATCTTATTATAAAAAAACATGTTAAATATTTATATATACAATAGTATGGTATCAATCAATTATAATAAAAAAAATATATAAATATAGTATCAGCTTAAGGTTATTTTAAAAATTCATAAGTTATAGTTAACGATTATTTCATAACTTTAATATTTTATGGATTTGGCAATGAATAGTCATAATTAACAAATACATGTATATTTAAGAGCAGAAGAATTCCATCAAAAATGATCAATGACCGAAGCCGAGCCTAACTAAAGTATGTAGCCTTCAAAATACCACCCACTCGCCGCCTACAGCGTTGTGTAAGGTGGAGACATTTAAGATTACGAGTGTAAGGGAAAGTATCCAAATTAATTACATCCAGTCTATTCTCGTCCGATACTTGATTGCAATACTTGGAGCTACCTTGTAAATCTGAAGCGAGCTCAATTTATAAACCTGTATGATTACTATGGATATAATGTGCCAAAAACGACAATATCCTTACCGGTAACGATTTAAATAAGATTAAAAAAACTACTGTGTACACTTTAAAAGGTTGCTTTTACACTTTAATAAAAAGAATTACAAACCTCTTAGATCGAACCCTGGTATACCTCCACGTGCTACTGCTATAGTGTCCAGAACTCGATGGACAAAGTAACAACTGAAGACTGTTCGGCCTGGGCTGCCTCTGCTTTTTTAATCTAAATTTGACCACTTCATCCTTTTTAAACTCTTTAACAGGTGGCTTTTTAGCATCTACATTCCACCTATATTCATCTGCATCTTTCTTCCTTAACTCTACATCATCAATATTTAAACTATCTAATTTTTCTTTGATAAAACTCCTCGATCGTAGCAGGTCAGGTGTTTCATCGATTTTCTCGTGTTTTCGTATCTCGATCGGTGACATTGGTGGTCGTCTTGGCTCAAAAACGATTTTTGAATATTCGTTACTTCGACGCCATAAACGAGGAGACAACGGCCAAAAGCGCCCGTTGGGCTGCGCTGACTCCATAACCATTTTTAAACTAAATATATATCTTGATAATTTCACTCACTTTGACTTTATTGATGTTTTTCCACTTTGATATGCTATGAGTTATCATTAAATTTAGTAAAACAAAACAAAATACCAAGTTGAGTGTTTTTTACAATAATACAAAAATAAATAAAATAAACACTAAAGATAAACGTGTGCGATATGCGACAGTAATTGATTGACTAAATGAGGGGCAAGAAATAATATGCATTTCCCCTCCCTCCGAGCTATCAATCGCGTTACGCCTACGAATTCTAGATAAAGACGATACGAATGAATCAAATTACAGTTTACACGTAACGCATAATAAGGTGTCACAGGTTTGTTTAGAAGTAGGATCAGTTTATTTAAGGTTCTGTAATAGGAAAGGTACTAAGGTGTAAAAGGAAATTTAACAGAATTATAAATCAATGTATGAGATCATAAAATTTTAGATTACTATGCATGCAAATTTATTAAAATAGTAACAAAACGGTCGTTTTCGTTTATGTTATTACCAGTAATGTGTTAGTATATATAAAATTTTATTTAACACTTCTAAGTTACTCTATGATAAAGGAGATAGATATTTATTATGACTTGATATGAATGACAATGAATTATCAGATATAGACATAGCCACCGGAACTATGCCACCGGATAGCGGATTGAGTTATAAATATATATGAATAATAAACTTTATTCATAGTAACTACTGATAATAGTTAGGTGACAATAATCAGCTTCTTTAGCTAATTTAAATTAAGAAATATAATATGTTCTTGTACATATCTACGTATCATATTATTATTATTATTATTATTATTATCTCTTACTACATGAAGTATATTCTTAAATATATAAAGAAATTAAAATGTTAAAGTCCTTTACCAGATAAACCGATAGACACGACTATATAGGAAAGAAAGCTATCAATAAATATAAATTTTCTCTAGAATTAAATTTGAACTGGGAACTGTTATAAACTGAAATAACTCTCGATTGTGACTATGATTTAATCATGAGATCGCTAAAAAACTACAGCAAAAATTTCATCGACACATACTGAGTTGTAAATATGTAAATACATAAATTATATAAAATACATAAAATTTTGTGGAAGCATCGTCATTAAATTCCAAGTATTATTTGCATTTTTCGTCGATGTTGAAGTCGATGAGACTCTATCGCATGTTATTACGTTACGATAAGGAAAAATTGGCAAGCCGATAGTGAATTCACGCGTATTACTTATTATTATAGCTTTTTACGTTTTGGTAAGGGAAAACAGACGTGGCGTAGTTCAGGGCAATATTTAGGTACGATTTATCGAAAGGGGTACATAAAATTCTACCACAAAAAATAAAACGAATAGCCCGAGTGATTTATTATCAAAGGTACGCTCTAAAGTCACAACCAACCCCACCTATTGAACTTCTGAATGACTGAAAACTCGCCGCAATTTCATCATTGTTTTCCCACAATCAACTTTGAAATCTGCATCAAAAATGGATAACCATAAAACTGTTATGCAGCGGGATGCACAATAATATTGCATAGCAAACGAAGGAAGCGGTGGCAGGACGTAATCCATTTGCTATGTTAATGTTGACGTACCGAGCATAAATATTGGCGAGTCGCTACTGTTGTATATGTATTAATATGGACAAATGTTATTTTCTCTACAGATTGCCGACAAAATAAACAACTTTTTTAAAATTTAATATCTCCATACATTTATAGTGCATTAGATATTGCATGAAAAGACATTATTAATAGATTATTTTCTTTCCACTTTTCAGCCAGTTTTAGAGATAATGCGTTCCCTTGAACAACTCTAACGACGTGCTTCGTTCACCAGAACCAGTAAAATATTTATACTGTAAAACATAATTGAGTCGACAGCAACACCTAGTCAAAAGGTTTGTATAAATACGATGAATGATTTAATTTCCTTCGGTTTTGTAATTGGATTTATATATTTTTCTTTATAAATATAATAATAATTTTCAGCATATGTTACAAGCTAACCAAAAACGCAACATATAACCGGGAAGCCCTGAATCACCGGAAATAAAAGTAAACAATGTGAAGACATTATCATTCGATGAGTCGACTCAGACGAAGTTTCTCGAAATCACAGGACATTAGGGACACGTATCAACATATTGATTACTAAGAACCAACCAAGAGTATATTTGAAATCGGTAATTTGGTATACTCAAGAAATTTTTGGTAATATATTATTATACTAATTAATTAAAAATATTCTATTGATGAAATAGCTATAAAGAGAATAAAGAAGTAGCCTAAACATATGTTTTTGGTAAAAGGAAAATTTTCTCTGGCAAAATTTTCCGTTCTCAATAAATAGGCAGTGAGATGTGTATGTGACTTTAGAATGTATAATAATATACTAGTGTCAATTGTTTAAAATATAACAACATATACTATTAAAATTTACTTTAAATAACGAATACATAATCGTAACAGATATTATTAAAAGTTCCTTGAAAATGTAATAAGAAAGCGTTAGATGAAATAAGAGCTTCTGTACTGACGTCGGTAAGACTATGAATTTTAATTAATACTGGGGTGCACTGCTCGAGTAGGTAATTTGTGCATATGAGAATAGAAGTTGAGAGCGGTAATTAAGCGAAGAAATTAGTAGCAGACTTACATATGACTATGTTAAACTTATTATTACGCGTACATTGTATAATATGTCTTTATTATCATTAAATTTGTATTCTTTTGCAGTAAATTTTACTAAAACAATTTCTGGTAAAAAAGTCTAATCTAAGCACACACTGGTAACACTGCCTATTTATATATTCATACTTGTATGGCGACAGTCTTTCGGCAGAGGTTCTAAGTAATCAATCAATTACATTTCTGTCACAGAATTAAAACAGAAGAGGCACTCGCACACAATAGCCGGAACATACAATACGCAGAACCACTTAATGGGTAGACATATTTACCTTCAAATTACGTTCAAGCGAATATGATTTTTGTGATCTACTTTATAAAGAATACTGTAGTATGATAATATTTTGTGCGTTTGAAAAGCGTGGGACTTGGGAAGGCCTTAAAATGGTACGCCTCATATCATATGCATTGCGATCGAGTGACAGTTGCTTGAAAATTTGAAAACTATATTTGTTATGCGTACGTGGCGTGCAGACTTGTGTACAATTTTAGATTGATGGTGTAGGCAGATGTTTTTTTGGTGAACTAGATTTTGGTTGTGGGTTTGCTTGCGTAGGAATCGTTGTTTGTATTGAAATACATGTAAATATAAATAATGAGATGCAATGGCCCATAGATGACCAGCTGATCATAATTTATTGCCATTGGAAGAGATTGGAACTAATATAATTGAATACTTATTGATGTACATAAAAAATGGTTCTATGACATTTTAAAGAAACTCCTATTCAACGCAAATATCAAAACATAGGTGTCGGATGTATCATATATTATGAATAATCTAAAAGATGTCGATCTATATTATAGCACACCGTCATAAAACTATAGAGACAGCTTACTTAGCACAGCCTTGCACAGATAACTTAGATTTCATGTTAGCTTTAGGGATGAATATATAAATTATAAATCGATATTCCATTTACAGCATAAAATATATTATAATATGAAACATAAAAATGCACAATACAGTTTGATTGAGAGCTGTCATTCACGATCATTTTTCACATCCTAAATATAAACGGATACGGGTGTAATGGCACGTTGAAATCGCCGACAAATGCGCTAAATTCTGACTGATGGACAGCGTCAATCATTTAGAAAAAAGGATTTACGTACGTTTTATGGGAGATTTCATAATTCTATATAGCGGAGTTAGAATCGTGAAGTATTTTTACTAAATCATGTGTTAGTAATAGTTGTAAAGATAAGACAACATTTTTTTTTATTGCAAGCAACTTTGCCGCGTCAAATTTAATATCCAGAGAATGTTTATTTCATAATTCTAAAATAAAAGTACCCTAAGATACTCTTTATTACGTCAACTTTCTCAAAGTTTTGTCATCAAAATCTGTAAAGCCGTACCAAATATCAGCTGGCAAACAAACAAACAAAAATGGTAAAAAATGTTATTTTGGTATACATACCGTGCATGCATACATTAGCATTTAAAAAATCTGTTATTTTAATATGGCAAACAGCCCTATTTTACTTATTAGTTTATATTATACCGGTAGTTTGGAAAACAGACTTGGGAAGAACTGAATTATCAGTTCTTCCAAAGTCCGTTATTAAAAAACCCAGTGAATCTGATTTCTTTAAACAAAAGGCAGAAATCACACTGTTATATGTGTATTTAATATAATAATATATTATAATTATTTAACACGGTTATGTAATTAGTAATGAAAAAAAGGCTGTATAAATTTTAGTAATAATTACCGTCACATAAAAAACATGACAACGGTCGTGGCACAGTGAGACAACGTTTAACTGTAAAGGCGATCAGTTGTGAGTTTGATTCTCACTCGAGGCAATAATTATATGTAAATTATCTTTGTTTTATTGTTCTGATAAGACTAAACGCAGCGATGCGTTCCACTCAACATGCAATGTCACATATTCGGCGGAAAGCGAAGTACGGAGTGTCTTGACCCTAAGTACTTCCTGTCTATCCTACTATACGGGATAAAAGCGTGAAGCTTTAAAAAAATAACAAATTAGAATAGAATTATTAAATATAAAAGAATGTAGATACAAGTTCTCATTGAACATCGAAGTTTAAAAGCAAGAATCTGGTTAATTAGAAAGTTTTCTGAAATTTCTCCTTTACAGCTTACAATTCTTTGTAAGATCTCGATTTTGTAACACATTAACTGTACCAGAACGTGACAAGATTGAATAAGTTAAATTGAACCGGACTTTTATATACGTATTTGTGCATATAAACGAAGTTGTAAATACAGACTCGATTGTCAGATTAAATATGGAAACGCTGATATTTTAATTTGGACTATTGCAGTACACGAAATCTGACAGGGTACATACACTTGTACATGGTACACATAAGTGAAGCAATAAACCTTATAAAATGAATTTTAAGTATTATGAGAAGTAATTTAATATGACCGACTTAATACGACCGTGGCACATTGGAACAACGTCTGACCGTAAACGCGATCGGTTGGGGATTCGATTCCCACTCGGGGGAAAGATTATATTTAAAATTATTTTCATTTCCTCGCTTTGGTAAGAAAAGACGTTGAACTCAGCCACTAAACACGTAATGTCTCGAATTCGGCGGAAAGCGGAATACGAACTTGACACTAGGTGCTGCCAGTCTACCCGGCTATGCGGGAGGAAAGCGTGAGGTAAAAAAGTAACTTTTTAAGACTGTTTCATTCCCCCGTAGACACACGTATTGCTGTTAAGCGTAGTTTGATAAAGCAATTTCAAGTCTGAAACACTTTTACTTCAATTTAGTAGTGAGACTAAATTGATATTGGCAATTCCAATTAAGTAGACGGGTGACGCAATATCGGGGCAATACGATAAAGGATGCCACGAGTACTCATTTCTCTTATAATTATTTATACTATCACTTCTTTACTATAAAATTGGACAAGTCTTCAATGAAGAATGTTATTTCCAATTTGTAATAGTGTGTGCTTTTATCCCGGTTCAGTCATACATGTACGTCAAATATTATATATTTTTAAATTTTATAATATAATATTTGAAGTAGGTAACATTAATCATTTTCAAGAAGCCTTTGTTCGTCTATTAGACATTCCAAGAATTAGTTAGTATAAGAATTAAACAAAAAAGGTGAATAACATGTTAGCAAAATTTTAGGTACATTATGTGAATTGGAACTAAGCAGGAAATATAAAGTATTAATGATACAATACAAAGGACTTTGTATTAATCAGGACATTGTATTAACTTTAAGGAGGAAAAAGACAAATTAGTTTATATAAATTTTGATACAAAAACTTTAAAATTTAAGGTAAGAAACAAGCAAAAAAAACAAATAAACAAATGAACAATATCTAAGACTAGACATATTTCCAAATGAAACCGCAAGAGATCATTAAAGCGTAGTATATTATTTATTAGCAGGCGGTTATAGCTTTGGATGCACGCCAAAGGACCCGATGAATCACAACAGGGTGTTCCTGTAATCGAGCTTGTGTCACGTCGATATATTTACGTTTGCCTCAATTATTTCTTGTTTTTTAAAGCGAATTAAATGGATTTTTGTGGATCATGTACTAATCAAGTAAAAAAGAGAATGTTTTTAAATTTTAATACTGTTTACTTAGAACCTACTTAGCAGAGAAGACATGAAGTATGCCAAAATACTCCGTAATCCGTCCGCTTTTCGCCGAAATTTGAGATTGTATTACCAGAGCGAGGAAGTAGATATAATTTAAATACAACCACTCTCACGAGTGGAATTTGAACTCACAACCTTAGTACCTATTAATTCTACCGATTTAAACCAATTACCGAACTAAAATACTAAAGATTCCTTGCAATTAATAAAATAATTTTTACCATTGCTTATTTTCATATTAAATGTTACACACATTATAATTCAGCCGCTGCTGGATATTTTTACATTCTTATACCCACTTAAGTACTTAAAGTTATAATGAGTGTCATCAAATGATTGACAAATTAATATACAGCCTTAAAAAGTGCAGTCAAGCCAGTTTGAGCTTTCATCCATACAATACTTTTAAAAGGGAGGAAGTAATGTTTTGGATTGATTGCGAACTTTCCAAACGTACTTCAGTTATTTAATACCGGATCCCAATTTCAATACTGGGCAAACACAAAAGTCCGTATGCCGTACAAATTTATATGCACTAAAATCAACTGCACTACTTTAACATATAACTTTAACTTATTTGAATAAACAATAATGAAGTATAGAATATATTATTAAGTCAAATACAGCCAGAAACACTTGGTAAAACCCTACGAAAGGATGAAATAAAAATCTGCCTAAAACGTATTTATGTTCAGCCTAGAATATTAAAAATAAACCACTTTAGCTTTATGCAAATCTGTTCCGACATTTTAACACGATGCTTGCACTGTGCGTATTAAAGTCAGAAAATAAAGAACGCTTTTAAATATTTTTTAAAAATTTTAGTTGCTTAGTATACCTATATTTTAAATTTCATATCTATATTTGCTAATTATATCTTGCATAATGTAAATACGAATAAATATACATTTACCGGCACTTATTATCTTGACATTACCAAAATTAAGTTTATACTTAAATTAAAAGGATCAAAAAGTCAACTTACAAATCACAGTTACGTCATATTCGAGACAGATCGCCGACCTTTATAAGTGGGATATGACGAGTGTCAGAATGTGTGTCAGTGATTATGAGAGCGAGAGACCTAACCTTATTTGCCCCTTTAGTTCACCCACTTTACTTAAAGGGAACATGTTTTCTACTTTTCGAGATCCTTTATATTATAAGATTATCGATTTGTTGGCTTAGCGTTTAAGCCTGTTAATGACATATTAAATAAATTATTAGGAAGGAAAATACATTTATAAAAAAATATGAATATATATTATAAGAAGAGTTTTTATTTACCACACACTTATGAGCATTTTGAAAGAAAACTGAGTTGGTGTTTTTTGGACTTTGTATCATTTCGATACTTTCGAATGGTACAAAAATGTCACAAAAAAAAATTTAAATATATTTTAATACTGACACTTTTAATCGGCTTAGGGGAAAAAAAACTAAAATTTTGTCATTACATTGATAGAACCGCACTATATAATATTGCAAACTTTGCTCAACATAATAAGTTCAAGACTATTAATTAATATTAGTACAAAGCAATTCATTAAAGGAATAAAAAGTTTCCAAGGAACTTTACTACTCCTTTTCATTTTCCTTCCTAAAGAAATTACTTCTTAATAGACGACTTTTGCGTAATTGTATATCCTTTCCCAGACTCTTTTCTTGAGAAACTTTGGTAAATTAATCAGAGATTTGAGTGAAATGAGTGAATTTTATAATATTTCATTATCTATCAGAACTATATCATAACATTGCTTTTGGTTGTTAAATAAAATAAAAGTTGAATTGGACATAATAGTTATAGTAGTAATTTTTTTCCCTTCTACTCCATTTCTATCTAACCGTCCCCGCTATTGTATACGGGCGACAGAAAAATTGAGATAAATTTATTAATTTTATTTAGATTTTTGTTATAATAATTTGAGTTTAAACTATTGTAAGCTAATACGTTTATGTCAAAAATTATGTAATGTTTTTTGTTAAATTCATTAAAGTTTTAACTATATGCTCAATAAAAGTATTGAAACTTTTGGCTGCTGAATAACCTAACTTCTAGTTCACTTATGAAGAGGCGTCCTTTTTTTATTTCAGTAGATTCGGAAAGAAATGAATAAAAAAGGAGTTCATTGTTTTTTTTTAGATTCACGCTTTTATCCCGCATAGCAGGGTAGGCAGAAAGTACCTAATGTCAAGACACTCCGTACTTCGCTTTCCACCGAATTCGAGACATTACGTGTTGGGTGGTGGAACTCAACGCCGCTCTTTGTCTTTTCCAGAGCGAGGAAGTGAAAATAATTTAAATATAATCACTCCCGCGAGTGGGTATCGAACCCACACTGCGCCACGACCGGCTTCATTGTTTAATAACTTTAAAAAAGAAACTAATAAAATTCTATGAACAATTTACTAATTAGTAACCTAATTTTTATGAATTATACCTACAACATATATATATATATATATATATATATATATATATATATATATATATATATATATATATATATATATATATATATATCAAAAATATGTGCACAAAAGCTTGCAAAAAAGCTCATTTTTATATTCAGAAAAAATAAATGAAAAATGAATAAAATAGAGCGTTTGATTAACTTTAACTACCAAAGAAGGTGCGACCGATTAAATATCCAACATCATACTACGAAACTTATAATTTTGTCAAAAGTAATTTAATATGGGTTTGTCATAGTGTATTGTAAATGGTCTTTAGCTAATTGAAAATAATAAAGGTGAGTCATAAAAATGTACCGTTAAAGAGCGTGCCGCAGTAATTTGAATGATTCGCGGGAAACAACATACAATCTATACATAAAAGTTTAATAGTTTACAGCTAACAGTTTCAAATGTGGGGTGTAATAAATTTTGATTGTTAAGTCTCAAGTTCTGCTTCACACATTTTGTTTTTGTTATAACTTAACTTTTCTAACTTACCAATTTTAATGATTTTTTAGCTACCCGCTTTTATCTCGCATAGCAGGATAGACAGAAAGTACCTAGTGCCAAGACACTCCGTACTATGCTTTCCACCGAATTACCAGAAGTCTTACCAGAGCAAGGAAGTGAGAATAATTTAAATATTATCCCTCCCCCAATTTAAATGAAATATTCTATGTACATATATATTTTTATACGATATTTTTACAAGCTTTTGGATTCATTAGCAATTATGGCTAAATATAGTACCCGTAGGATTGGTTCCATATGAAATTAGGATATTGTCCCAGTCTGATAAAAACAATAAGTTGTATAAACAGAGTACTGTGTTCTACTTTGTGTGGAAAACAATACAACTAAAATGAGGATCGGAGTGAGGTACGACGTGACAAACGAAATGACTAACTTCGGTTCTACTCACCACATAATTTTAAAATGCGAAATAATTGGTGCGTTTCTTCGAAGAACTGATATACCCATGTACAAACAACCTTACTCTTTTCTTTTTCACTTAATTTGGACCTTAGTATGACACCAGGACATTAGCTTTCTTTTCCATACCATTGGTTAATACAATTTGATCATTGATGAATGATCATTTTTATCAACAAATAGGTATACTAATTTAGTAGACTATAAAAATAATAAAAAATATAATGAGGTTACCTTGGCGAAGTGTGAACGAGTACGACTGAAAATGCCAACGGTTGTGAGTTCGAATTTTACTCGGGGAAATAATAATTATATGTCACATTAATTTTTATTTCTCCGTTCTGCTAGACAAAAACCAGCAGCCAAAAATAAGCAAGTCGGGTTATTTCGAGCGGAAATCAATCAACAAAGTATCTTGACACTGGGTCGACTGGTCTCTGACTATAACTGCTATGTGGGATAAAGCCTCAAGCTAATTGAAATAAATGTAAAGTTAATTTATGTGACTACCAAAAAATTATAAGGGTGCAAAGCATGAGTATGACAATTATCATTTTTGTGTAAGTCGATAAAAACAAGTAAATATGAGGGCAAGAAAAACAGCATGATAAAAGCTTGAGCTGTAAAAGTGATGTAAAATCTGTGGTCCATCAAACCAATTAAGATAGCTGGCGGTGATAACATTTATGTGGAGGTTATAAGCATCGGTCGCATGCCGCGTTCTTCGTAGAAAGTTATTTTAAACTGGTCAGGCTCCATGCAAGGACTTAAAATATAGTAAAGAGTAATAGTTAACTACAGATAATATGTTGTATTTTTTTAGATATTATTAAGGAGTCTATTTAAGACGCGGTATTCCTCGTTTGCACTACATTCGAACAGTTCTCATTGTGAGAGCAACATTTATTAAAGGTAGTAACGTATTTTTGCTTGTTATAAGATAACAAAAACGAATTGTTACAACTTATTTATGTTGTTAACATCCTTGTTTTAACAAATTGTTAATTTACGTAGGAACGTATTGTAAACAACCTACGTACATACTTAACTAAAGTTATAATATTCAAATGAAAATAAAAAGAAGCTTTAGTATTGTAACTTCTAATAGTTTCCAAACAAGTATTATATTTTTAAATAATTAAATATAAAAATCAATAAATAACATAATAATACGTAATAAATAGGTAACAATTAATTAAGTTTTCCGTAATACTAAAATATCGTTTGCGAATTCATTAGTATTCTACATTTGGATATAGTGGATATGATTTTACAAAGTTTAATATGTGGGGAAATACAGAATGCAAAAACACATCATTAATAAGTGGAATATGCGGTACTTCTCCTTTGCACTACGCTCGGAAAGTTCACTTTGTGAAAATAATATTTTACTATTTTTAAAGTGTTACTCCACACTTAGGGTAAGAAAACGTTTTTAAAAACGTATAAAAATTTGAACGTAGTGGAATTTGAACCAGTGCCTCTTGGGTTATTCAGAGCGCTTAGAAAGTTTCCAAGATGCGTGGGTTCGAATCCGTTCAAATTTTAATGTTTTTTTTAGGTAAAATAAAATATTTTAATAGGTATTATTGCTAAATTGTAATAAGAAAAAAGATATTATAAACATTAAAACTATTATTATATAGAATTATTATTATATAGCATTATTATTATTATATAGGCCGGTCGTGGCGCAGTGTGACAGCATCTGACTGTAAACGCGACCGGTTATGGGTTCGATCCCTACTGGGGGGAGTGATTATATTCAAATTAATTTCACTTCCTCGCTCTGGTAAAGACAAAGTGTGGCGTTGAGTTCCATCACTCAACACGCAATATCTCGACTTTTGGTGGAAAGTGAAGTACGGAGTGTCTTGACAATAGGTACTTTCTGTCTACCCTGCTATGCGGGATACAAGCGTAAAGTTAAAAAAAAATACTTTCATGTTTCAGTGGAGTTTTAAGTTAAAATTCACTAACATTTTTGTGATATATTTTAATAAATTTAGACTATTACTCTATTATAATTGCGACATGTTTTTTAAATGAATCATAAATGGCTCAATGAGTTCGTCTAGACTTTCACCTATTATAAACTTCCTGCATTAGACTAATGTAAATAAGCTGTTCCCGTTCCCGTTAATTATGTAGTTTATATGGTCAATTTTGATTTAGTACATAATCTCATAAAAGAGTATCTTATAGGTAAATTAAAAAAAATCGATTTTTCAATTTATATAATCGAAATCACGGATTCGAATCTGTGTTTAAATTGTTATGTATACAAAAAAGCTTTAATTTTAAATTCTAAATTAATATTCATAACAATGTCTACACGGACATTATATTGCACAAACGTTTATATATCTAGAGTATAGGTGAAAAATCATCTTGTCATCATTCGAATTGTATAACGTAATAAAAATACAAGCTTTGCAACAGATAAATATTATTTACAATAAACGACTTTGTAGTAAAATTTATTCGTATTTGATTTATCTAAATAGGTTTATTTGACAATTTGCACAAACGATAACCTCTCACATGAAACTCTGGGATGTATCTATAATTTTATTTTACGACGTAAAGTTTTATTGGTTCGTAGGCTAGTTACCGCATTCATATCACTTTACTAATAATATGTGAACGTGAAATGAGTCAAAAACGGTCAACTTAACCTTAGTTTCTTTACCAATTTATGCGTACAAAATAACTGAGTGTTATTATAATGATAAGTCGCTTCTTTGTCTATTTACCGACCATTCTCAAATAACTTTAGTGAATACAGAAATTGTAATCGTTCCAATTCGACAATTTAGTGTTCGAACTTAAAAGACTATTTAAATCGATTTTAAAATCTTTTTTTATGGTTTTTATTTTTGGTTGTCAGTTTGATATGTATGTTTGTAATATTGTAGGAGTCGAGTATGATTAGCCATTTAGGCTTAATTATGTAAATTCCCTAAAATTTAAAGTAAAATCGAGATGATACTTTGTAATTTAAGTTAGGTATACCTCAATTTAGGGAATAGGACAAGTATTATTAAATTTATTAATTTATTCATAAGAAACTATAGGTATGTAGTTGTTTAGTTATAATGAAGTCAGTTTTATTTTAATATTTACTATTTTTAAAGTGTTATTCCACACTTAGGATTAGAAAACATTTTTGAAAAAACGTATAAAAGTTTTATTGTTTTATAAAATATATTTTTGAAATACCGCATAAACCAATGACTCTGTAAACATACAACTATACGGGTTTACATGACTCTGTAAACCCGTATAGTTTTTTAAGCGAAATATTTAGTAACTCTACATTGTGGCCTGTACCACTAAATGTGAGTATCTTTTTATACATACGTTATATATTCCAAAGTGTGTGAGGTCAGCCACGTTATAAAAACCATATTTACCTTTTTTGTTTTTAAAAATCTCAGCATTCTGAAACTTAAAATAGTCTCAATTCGTCGCAAAGTGCAAGACTAGGTCACAAGCACTGCTTTCTTAGACGTGTTGAAAAAACTGACACTCAAGTGATGTTATCGGCGGCACTTCGTAAAGCATTTCATTTTCAATGGCCAAAAGAATATACAAAGATATTATAAAGAACATACAAGGATATCAAGCGTTTTTTAATACAATAAATATTATAGAAAATTCGCAGGTCAGTCGTCATAAGGTATATGCCTGCAATGTACAAAGTCGAATCCTGGTCTCATATTATCAATTAGAAATATCTACTAACTAAATAATATAGTTTTACTATCATAAAAAAAATCTTAACCATTATAAATAAAAGTGGATAACGATAAGTTCTTAAGTAAAATACTGATCCATATGTTATAAACTTATAATGAACTCGTACTATCGCATTAATATTGTAAACACAATACGTTGTCTATGTTCGCGTAAATATGCGCATAAGCGGTTGTCCTTAGCAGGGGCAAGTTGTAATTACGGGCCTCTCACTTCATTTTTTAATTCGAAAATAAAAATAATATTCACACTTGAAGTATAATAAAGAAAAAGCATAAAGAGATTTTACTATAAACGTAAATATTACACTGATTTATACTTAACTTTTAATTTTGTTTTAAAATATAATATAAAGTTGCCACCACTTTACTTTTTGTATATTTAGGAAGATAATACACGACCTCGCCTATATTGCTAAACGCCGAGGCTCGGTCAGCACACTTGTTGCTATATAATTTGAAATTTATTAGCATATAATATACTATTGCCATCTTGAGACAAGATGTATTCAAAAAGCCAATTTTATCAGGGAATGCTTTTAGCTTTGGATAAAAACAATTTATATCCACAAAAATGTATACATTGCCTGACGAGGAATAGTTGTGTTGGAAGTTGAAATCAAGCTCGGGGGAATCATTCTACTCGAATAATTTTTATAATTCAATGAAGCATTCAACGAAGTGTCTTGACATTAGGTTGTATCTGACTACAGCGCTATACAAGGTACACCGTAAAACTTAATTTTTTCACTGAAGCCTGTCTTTACACTAGTTTAGCTCCGCCTAACCAGCTATATTTAGTAAGTTGTTAAAAAACGTTCATTTCTTCGCGTCTTATTGTAAAAAAGTCTGATTCTTTAAAACTCAATAGCAGCTGCTGTACAGCAAGTTGTAACAAGATGACAAAACTTAGTTTAAAGTCGTAAAGCGCACTGTATACATTCCAATGTAATTAGGATAAGTTTTTAAATTAAGAAAGTATAAAAAGAAATGCATTTACTCACAATACGTGTTCAGTACATTTACTATTATTTAAAGCTAATTTAAAATATATAATAATAATATATTTAATAACAGATTGAAATGATTTTTGGTAGGCTGTATTTTTCGAAAGATGGAGCATAACACAAAATATTTTTTTATTGCGCATAGTTAAGCAGTAAACACAGAAAATCTAATACACTTCGTTCTATACTTACCACTTGAAAGAGCCTCCACACGTATTGAATTTAATTCATTTTCTTACACCGTAATACTAGGTCAAAGAAATCGTTCTTATATTTTCAATATAAACATCCTCCATGTAATAAAAAGTCATGTTCACAATCATCGATTTAGAAATGACATAAACGAAAATCAATCAATATTCGATTGGATAAAGAAATAAA
This sequence comes from Dryadula phaetusa, assembly GCA_032432895.1. Classification (NCBI taxonomy): domain Eukaryota; kingdom Metazoa; phylum Arthropoda; class Insecta; order Lepidoptera; family Nymphalidae; genus Dryadula; species Dryadula phaetusa. The sequence continues at coordinate 799,695 of JAOYRS010000078.1, forward strand.
ATTATTTACCTCAGAACAATTTACAAATAAATAAAAAACCAATCGAAATGTCAACTGCAGACATGAGTTCCTCCTTTTATTATTTTATCTTCCTTTAAAATGAATGAAAGAAAAACAATATTTATTATTATCCGCACTTTGGGAGGTACACAAGCGGGAAACTAGATATAAATCTTTTTAAATTAATGATAAATCGGTTCGACGTCGTCAAAGTAAGCTACGCTTCATGTTTGAGTGCGGAACCAGCTGTCATTTTCTGTACAAAAACAATATATATTTTTTCGCCTAGTGTGAAACATAATCAATTGTGTATAATAACTGACATTTTTGTTAAAACTTTGTTATAATTTATCATAATAATTTCTTATAAATGATACAGTTTCGAAATCAATAATATCATGGAATAAGGTGATTAGCCTTATTTGTTTGTGTGAGGAGCTCGCCTGTCACGCTTATTACCCTCATATTAATGTCATATATTTGACCATCGCACTTTTGTACCCTTTTCTGCGAATTTCCGGGTGTTTCCGTCAAGGTTGGCGAGTTAACTACATATTATCATTAACTACAAGTATGAAAATTAAAGCAGAACCATTATAAACATTTTACACGGTAATCCTCATACGTAGAAAGAATTTTCGTTGTTTTTATCAAAACAACAATTATGTTAATCGCTTTGATTAACCAGTTTCTGTATTGGAAGCGCTATATTGGAAGCGCTATATTTATACAGAGATAAAAAGTAAAAACGTGAGCTTATAACAAGTAGAACTCGTCACTAGTTCTGAAATGGGACAGCCACGACATCATCACTCCAGTAACTTGATACTTTAACTAAATATACTCTAGAGTTGAATCTATGAATCAGCAGTGTCTTATTTGTATAGCTACGCTATTTGTTTAACAACAGCCGCTGGCTGTCATTCGTAAATAACCAACTAGAAGTGATGCGCCTATTCCACTCGCGTCCACACTCTGCGGTTGAGAATAACTTCAAAAGATTTGTATCGACAGAAATGTCTTTGACAATGCAAATATGGTCAAATGGTTGTTTCCAGTGCTCTTAACACAACTCGCCGACAGAGATCTCGATAGCACTCACTCCTACATTTCTTTCAAACTACCTATTAATCTTGAACTGACCTCATTTGTATGAAACGAAAAATAGTTTATTTAAACAAATAAAAGAATTTTGTTTGTATTGAAAACAGGAACAGTAGGTCACGCTTACAAGGAATTCATTAAAAATGGTTAAAATAAAAATGAAATTTAAACAATTATTTGAAAAAGTTTTAATAATAAAATATTTCAATACTAATAGACTTACATTACAAAGTTTTCAAAATTTTGCTATAATAAGTTTTGATTTGAAACTTTAAATTATTAATATATCTAAGGGTTTTCGAGACTATATTTTGTTGGGTTCGTCGCAGACAAGGAGTCATTTCATTACCAGCGTATTATTTTACCAAGCAGCGGAGAAAAAGTATATATTAACCTAAAGGCGAATGTGGTAAAATCATTAGATTTATGAGGATTATTATTTAATTAATGTAACTATAAGTTAGTAATAGTGATTAGTTAGAGAATTTATAATTTGAAATAAAGTATAGTGAGTGTACTACAATGGGTACCTCAATCACAAAAATTAGATGTGTAGGAAAAATATTTTCAAAATATTCATTTTCTGGCCTGGTTGGATAAAATGCGGCGTCAGGTTCCGCAACGCAACACACTCCTTTTGGTAGGTGCAGAATATTGAACCTACTATTATTATATATTCGAAAATAATTAAAAAATACAAACGTCTTAGCTGTACTTTTTGCTATTTTATATTCAAAGTACATTTCAGTATTAATGGTTGTTTATCTCCTCCATGTACGAAAGCTTTGCGGATCTTGGAAATAGGTTATTACTGTCGGACCCATAATTTCTACTCGCTTGCGTAAAATCTAGTATTACGGATCGCAGAACATTACGATACTGTATTTAAGTTTTCATACGGCAATTTAACCATCATATGTGGTTAGTCACTTCAAATGTATAGTGAACGTTTAGCATAACGCATATTTGTTCGGTAATAATACAGTCGCTAATATGTACCGGCAGAATGAACTTGTTCCACTGACTAAGATGGCAATGGGTTTAATTCTTAACTGGAGAAATAAAATTAAATATTTTTGCCTTTAATGTCTAGCTAGATGCAGTGTTGTGTTCCACAGCCTCTAATATGCCGAATAAGGTAGAGACTAAATAAACATACTCTTTGATTATTTCTGTAACTTATATTTACAAAGCGGCAACTTTTGTAGTGTTTTAGGCCAAAGAGTATTATAATTTCGAATGTGAATATAAGTACTCCTTTGATTTTTCGAATACATGAGCTGAACTAAGAATAAAAAAAATATTTTCGGATGACATTTAATATACTACTCATAAATGTCTACTTCACTTTTACTGGCTGATGACAAATCGGGAAGACCAATGAAATATAAAATTCACCAAAGAGATGACACAAACTGTCTATTTAAATTACTATGTTATTTTCGGGTTATTAAATCAGTTGAATAACGAAATGACCATCGCAGAGTTATACTCATGATTTTAATTTTTGAGTCATTTTTTTATTAATAAAAGTTTTAAAATAAATCTACCAAAGCAGTTAAAGTTCTAAACTGGCTGAGACTATGAGAACATATTATTTTTATATAAGTAAAATTATATATATATATATATATATATATATATATATATATATATATATATATATATATATATATATATATAGCTTCATGCTTTTATCCCGCATAGTAGGGTAGACAGAAAGTACCTAGTGTGAAGACACTCCATACTCCATGCGTGTTAAGTGGTGGAACTCAACGCCGCACTTTGTCTTTTACCAGAACGAGGAAGTGAAAATAATTTCAAAATAATCATTTCCCCGAGTGGGGATAAAACCCACAACCGATAGCGTTTACAGTCAGACGCTGTCCCATTTCGCCACGACGATATATTTATAAAATTTTATACGATATATTATAATATTTTATTATATATCATAAAAATATTACAAATATATCGATGATATAATTATAATAATTTATTAAGGTAAGACTTCATATTTTCCATATATTTCTTTTACGTAAAACCAGCCTATATACCACAACAATAGCAAACAGTTTGGGATGAAAACTGATGCAACGGTATTTCTTAAAACTAGACCCAAATAGGTGGAATCAGGAAGGAAATTTTACGACGCTTTTACATGGGTCATAAATTTCCTTTCACTATACAAAAAAGATATTGAGATTTAACAGCTGTTTTAAAAGCATGTTTAGATTTACGTCGTTCGATAGAAAACTTTACAATACTTTAGTCGATCTTGAGAAAAAAGGTATTTTTTTATTGTTTTGTATGTTTATAAACCAGTTAAAGCTATAATCGTTGGTCAAGACCTAGGTCGCGAACTTCTAAAAACTATAAAATTGAATTGATCTATATGAAAATGTAATTTATTTCATTATTTTTTTTAGTTACAAGCTGTTGTCCCGCATAACAGAGTAGACAGGAAGAACCTAGTGTCAAGACATTCCGTACTCCGTACTATCATTATATATTGCATATAAATAATCTTTCTATGGTTTGTACATATATTATATACATTTTACATACCTACAAATTTTCTCTCTAAACAGGACACGAATATACGACTTCCGTCGCAATAGTTCAGTCAAAACGCTAATTGGCTGGGAACGGATAACGGATCAGATAAAGGAATGCAGTCCATCGTAATCTATGTGTATAATATGATGTGACTTATATAAATATATTAACAACATGATCATTATTGAATAAGTTGTCAAAATAACTTAACATTCTGAAAATATTATAAATGAAGTGTTAATCGATTCAGTGCATTAAAAATTTCTTAATTTTCATTGTAAATATATGTTACATAAATAGTCCATTGTTTTATTCGTTGGAATACAATGAAACTATCAAGCCAATTTTGAATTTTGGACGGTTTCCAAGTCTCGGATAACAGTTCAATCGTCTCGCGTTCCGATTATTTGAGTTCTACTTCTGTGTTACGAGTGATTTTGTTTGAATATTTAATAGGAATGAAAATTATCTCATCACTGTATAATTATCAAGATATTAATTATTTTATGAATATCAAGAAAAAAAATAAACTCATACACCTTCCTATATTACGGAGAGGATGTCCATACTAACTAACGACAACCTAGCAATAAAGACCCGCATTCTTCATTTTAAAAGAACATGAACTAAAAAATAACAAACTACAGATATTTAAATGTAAGATTTTGCAAAACTAAAATTTGTAACAAAATTGTGGTTCATTTGAAAACGCTACCAAGTTTTAATATTTTTAAAGATTTCTCCGTACTTTTAGTTCATTGTTATTTAAATTTCACGTCCGTGAGAAAAATTCTGTTCTTTGTACAATATACAATTAAACGTTAACAAAAACATAATTATATAAATATAATTTTAATTCAGAATATAACGACGAACAAAATAATAAGATTTCAAGTTTAGATAATGGATTTAAATAAGGTAGCTTATTTAAGAGTATAAAAGTTTAAAATGTTTCAAATAAAGCCGACATGAGGTTATACAAAATATATTAATAATTTAAATGTAAAAAAATATTTATATATTCATATTAAAACAACAAATACAGTCTATACATACGTATGTATAGCACGCACACAGTCACACTCACGAACTAAATTGAGGGCACCCCGGTCCATCACTTCAGTCGACACAAGCCCATCTCAATTTTATTTGTATGTCAATATAACTATCATAATGGGATGTTATTACAATAGCCTGAAGATAAAATATATTATTTGTTCTGTATAAGTTTTCCTATTCAAGCCTATAATCAACATCCTTGTTTACGATCAACAATTGGTGATGTTTTGTGTTATTACCAATATTAGATATTCATTTAAGAAATAGCTAAATAATAGTGCTATAGCTTAAGACAATAATACAAGCACAAATATGAGTACGTGAAACAAGTAACATTTAAATTTTAAAATTCTTTGGAAGATAAAATGAAATATTTTCAATATCGCTTATATCAAACACACGTGTATCAAATTTAAAATTAAATCTCATACAAAAATTAAATTAATTAAATTTAAGTAAATTTTGAAAATATATAAAAAACACTCAAAGCTAATAAATAAATATGTACTCATTAAAAATATTTTAATGATAATATTTGTCACTCAGTCTATAATAAAAATAAAATAATATAATAACACACCATTCACAAAAGCACACAAATCAAAACATCGATAAACTTCATTTAATTTCGAATTTATACGCGACAAACAATTTAAATTGAATAACGCGTGGTATCCGCGCGTTCCGCTGCGCGTGCGCATCGAGACTGGCCGGAGACTAGGCTCGTTCATTATTCACCTATCGCGGCTATTTCAATCATATTAACCACTGTACTGGTAGGCTCGAAAGAGACAACAGAGATGATGTTAGATTTAAAGACAGTTTCGCAAATCCGAGTAAGCCAAGGACGGATAAGATAAAACAAAGTGACATTGTTTATGAAATATCAGCTGTGTACCGCCTACGACTTTTACGATATAACAGGTGTAACGCTATTTGATATTAGAAGAGGTAAATTTTAACGTTTATTTGTTTAGCGTTTACGTACTTTTGACGATATTGTGACGTAAAATCAAACTTTTATGGATTACTATTTTAATTAAATAAATCATACTTATAGAATTTATTACTTAATAAAAATAATACGTTCTAATAACATATAAATTTATTTTAAATATTTATATAAATTAGCGTGAAGCTAAAAAAAAATGAAATTTAAACGCACGTAAAACGTCAGAAAAGATTAGATCAAAATACAATAAAGGAAGAACGGAGTGAGTTTGAACATATATAAAAAATATTTTTAAAAGCAGACTTGTAACAAAATAACAATTGTTTATACCATTTAGCAGTCATCCGGTCATGCATTTGGCAATAACTTTTAAGGAAGCGTTAGGCAGAAAGGAAATCCACATGAACAATGCAAATGGTGTCAATGATCTTTCTAGAATTAACGTTACATAGTTTTAAGGTTAGCGGAAAAATTTACTGTTTATGCAAGATCAACTACTAATGTGTTATTAATATTTATTATAAAATCATGACAATGCGGAACAATTGCAATGGCTGAGGTCGACGAACAAGCGATTCGTTCAGTTGCCGATGGTGACTCATGTAAACAATCGCGTGCTACTTTTTACATTTCTACAGAGCTTTGAAGACGATTTAAGACCGTAGATTCAAAAAGTTTGTTTAGAATAAGAAAATTCGTATAATGATTGCTTTGAGGATTATTATAATAAAGACCTGAACATGTAATAATTTCAAATATTGTCATAATAAATGAATTTAACTAGACTGATATTTTCAAAAATGTCAAGTCATCATTTCCTTTATCTCAACTTCGAATGACTGTATAATACTAAGTAAGTATACTTTTATGTGAAGAAATCACAATTACTAATATATAACGTTCAAAGTGTTCACAAACACAACACTAGGTTCTCCGTGATTTCTGATGTACGCGGGAGATATGTGAAACGAATGTTGCTTTAGACAAAGTGCCTAAGAAATCAATAAAAAAAGACACTGAAAAAACTTTTGTGTAACTACAATAACTACTACAGACGCAAATAAACGTGCGGGTATATAATTATTTTCACAATGATCATAGTCGTGAAGGCGGGTCGTGCGGCGACCGTTTTATTTCACGTCAACAAACCTATTATCCGATTCGAAACTGATTGAAATGAGTGATTGCAATCTTGTAGTGCCAATAATAGTAACTGATGTTATGTTAAACTTTTAGATGTTATTTACAACCAAAAACCACTTAGAAGAAGGATAGCGTCCATAATATAATATATGATTACGAATGAATTGACAGGGGTAAAGTGATAGTGGTGCTTGAACCAGAATACATTATTTCAAATAATATTAAAATTTATTTATAAAGGAGATATACGGATGTACGTATATAAATATAGTAGACTGTAGTTTTTATCCACAAATTTTTCGTCGTCGTTGTAGAAAGAAATTCCAAACGTACGTTCACTTAATAACACACATTTGAGTATTTTACCGTGACATTGAAATGAAATGAAAATACTTGTACGCCGACTGAAGCATTTATAGGAAAAATCTTATATTAGGTAGCACAATTGGCGGCCTTATCTATAAGTGAGCGGGTTCTTTTCAGACAAGCAGGTACTCTTAGATTAATGTAAATATTTTAATTATAATAAAAACTATAGTATAACATCATAAGTAATTTATTGTATAATAATGGAGCTCACACAAAATTGACAGTTACGTTGTTATCTTTAAGGTACAGTCCAAAAATGTCCCCGAGTGTGTTTACGAGAAAGTCACTTCTTTTTCTTATAAAGCTATGCATACATATATATAATATACATTCCAATCAACACGATACCGGTTAACTCGACCCTGTTCAATTTGTTCTAGTTGACTGTATGTAAAATTTGTAATATGTTTATTATACATACAATTTCTTAACAGTAAAACTGTAACGTACTCGCAAGACCAGCCTTTGTGGAACGGATAGTAAATTATACGCGTAATGCAATAGATACATGACGACCCCCAGCGGCGTTATTGGCGTTGCGACTGTCATGTCGCTTGCACATGTTCCCAATTAACAGTTTATCTGAATGAGAATATAAAATACAAAATATATATGTATGCAATAAATATATGAATTTATAACAAAAGTGATACAATAAATTAAAGCCGCCATTAACATGTGTAGTTGAAATGATTATAATGATATGATACGTTATTGAAATCAAATATCCGGCGTCAATTTTAAAATTGTAGGCTAATTTTAAAATAAGCCTTAGATTTTTAACAATCTCACCGTCTAATTTCTACATGTATATGATAAGAAACTGTCATCAATCATAAAGTGAAATATGAAAAAAGAGCAATTTACTATGCTTATCAGAATCAGAAATAAAATCATTAAATCCATTTTTTTTATATACTTATTTCCAAGTTATCTCCTTTTTATTAGTGCAATAAATTGTTTAATTTGAAAATACAGTATAATTAGTTGTAGTAATTTAAAGTAAAATCAATTTGCTTTACTAATGGTTTATTAATTAATTAATGTAGGTGAATAGTAAATATTTTTTTAGTAAAATTATGACTTAATTACTTTCATTTTTTAAACTTTTCATTTAATATATAAGATGTATAACATTCTAGTTTGCTTAGCATAATAGAGTAATATTATATTATAGATATTATATTATATTATATTATATATAGGTGATACGTAGTTTAAGTTTCCAACTGCGTTCAGTTGCGTCAAGAATCAAGTTGTATACCAAAGTAACATAAATAAATTTACTAGTAAAATAATAAACTCAAAATTTCGCAATAACAAGAATCAATATAGATGCAAATGACACAAAATCAATTCCTTTCTCTCAATACGGATCATTATTTTACACTATTTTATAGCCCCGCTCTGAATTCATATCTTTGCTTTTAAAATTACCGACTTTTGCAACCGTGCGAGAAATATTCGCTTCTTATCATCCATTAACGTTGCAACTTGTGTAAGTGTAGCCTTGACATGTTATAGAGATCCCATACTATAACTTTCATACTAAAAAAAAACAAACATGTAAAGGCAAAGATTTTTAACTTATAAAATAGTTCAGGATATATTTACTTTAGATTAATGTAAGAAAATTATATTAAATTTATTTTATTAAATCAAATTACATTATATACCAATGTTTTTAATATTTTTTTATATTTTGTTCGACATTGTTTCGAATAAGTTTGAGGACGGCCGTGGCGCAGTGGGACAGTGTCTGATTGTAGACGCTATTGGTCGGGGGTTCGATTCCCACTCGGGGGAATGATAATATTTAAATTATTTTCACTTTTTTGTAAGTGGCTACGTTTTATCTACAAACAAATAATTATTACTTAGCTTACTTTATTGTTGATGGCAACATCAAGTTTAATAAAATATGTCTGTCAACATGTAAAAACTACGAAAAAACTATTTTAAGTACTCAATCATATTAATTACTAGTCTATTTATAAAAGTCTAGTTTTCGTGTGACATACGAGAGTAGTATCTTTAAATACATATTTAATATATGTGCTCCAAAGATTTCAGGTTCTTTATAGAAAACTAGTTTTTGATGCCATGTACAAATATAAATGAAGCTTACTGGAATGCTGTTAATACCGCTAATATACGACTTGTAAACAATTTAAAATAGAAAAAGAATATTGTGGATGAACTATACTTAACAATAAACAAACTACAATATAATTTATTAATTATCATATTATTTATGAAATGATTCATATAAACAAGTAAACTGTAATAACTAATTTCACAATAATTAAAACTTATATCATTATTTCCTGTAAAATTGCAATTAAAGGAATTCACTTCATTTTTATTTCACCTAACATAAAAATAAAGTAACTTTGTTGTGCAGGTAATTTGTACTCGTTAATTTTTTTTTTTGAAGATAATAAAAAATAAAAAAAGTAGATAATTTGAATAATATATTTACGTATCACACTTATACAATTTTAATTTAAATTTCTAAAACTTATTCCGCAAGAGTTGTTTCCTTTTCCGGAATAAAAGTTGTTTTAAATTCAGACCATGTGCTATAGTGCAATACTAGTATTTGTGCTAGTTTGATCCGATGTTAACATAATTAAGATTTAAATAGAATAGCGTATATACGCTATATTTCTAAAAAAATAACAAGGAAATAGGGCGATTTTAAGCAAATAATTAATTTAAATAGTCTCCGCCACTCAACACGTATGTCATGGTATGTCTTAATTTCGAACGAAAAACAGAAGAAAGAGTGTCTCTACACTCGGTTCTTTCTGATCCTACTATGCAAGACAAGGCAAGAAACTAAAAATAAAATACAAAACAATCAAATAAATATAAAAAAAAATATTATATTATTATTAAATAAATTTTCAGTAAATTTTTGAACCCACAATCATCGTCAGTACTACGACAGCATCAATAATAATTATGCGTTAATGTGCTCGCATCTCTCAGCTTACAATACTTATCGATTATTTATTAAGGGACTAGTTCTAATCTTACCGATGATGTAATCTCCTGTTACTGAGTGAATACACGATATGCAAGGCTGTGGGAAATAGGTTCAATATATCTGCTAAATCTTTATTTTCGTACAGATCCGGTCTCAATATTTAAGAGGTACTAAAATATATTATACATAAAAAAATTATTACCATTTATGAGGTTTTAATTTAAAGAAATTAATAACGATAATTTTTATTTAATAACATATTTCCTTATTATATTTATTTTATTATTAATTATAAAAATGATTTTTTCATAAACTTCAAGTCTTCAAATAATTAAGGTTTTATCGAGTTTTTATTTCAAATTTTATATTCAAATATTTAATGGCATCTTGGCCTTCTTTTTCATATAAACATTTTATTAATATAACTGAACACTATAAAATAATTTAATTGCAATTTAAACCTCAGTACCAAAAAATATCGGATCAATGATTTTCGACACACAATCCTCGACTGACTAATGATTGTGGGTCACAGAGTTAACCCTTCACAAAATTAATATTTTTGTGATATGCCTGAGCACTCATGTGTATCTTGATGTTAATTAATTTATGTAAATTATATAGGTACGTTTATCAGTTTATTTGTTTACGATAGACTCTACTTAGTTTACACTTGGAATACTGGTGTATCTAATACGTACACATTATTTTTATTTTAAAATTAGTGTCTCTAGTAGTATTAATTATATCACTTTTCGCTTGTTCTAGAGACATAACATTTTGAATAAGTACTTTTCTATGTTATTCTATTTCCAAAGTGCTTCTCTTCTCTTTCTGTTGAATAAATAAATAATAAATAAGATTTAAAAGTTAAATAAATAAGATTTATAAGTATATGAGATTACGTATTTATAGGCATTCAAGTCACTATTACATTATTTTCAATCGATTACCAAGCACAGAATTTTCATTTCATTTTTGGTTTAGTGGATGTTTCCAGTACATAAAAATGAATCAAGTTTTAAAGTGTAGACTACTTGAACACATAAACAGATAGCCGATCTGAAGCAAGTTCTGTACTCAGTTGAAAAGATTAACCAGCATCTTTTGTCGAGCAATTGATAAGCAATGCTGTTACACTTGCGTGTTCCGAACAGACAAGTAAAGTTACGAGTATGCCTTGATAATACATCGCTTAATTAATCTAAATATAACCTCGTCGTATCTCCATACACAGACACACCGCAATGACTAAGTCATTAAAATAAAACTGCACTATAACTCCCATATTGGGGCTATTCGTGATGATGGTTTACGAAGTACGAGTTAATCTTGTACTCCACTATTTTAGAGCCCAATATCGCTTTATAACTTTCTTATAAATGAAATCTATTATATACAGGCATTTTTATTATATTTAAAATGAAGTTTAAAGTATGCCTACCGTAAATGGTAGTAGGTTCGATGTCCAATGATAATACTTTAATGTTTCATTTCTCCGCTCTGGTAAGACAAAGCGTCTACCACTCAGCGCGCAATGTCTCGATTCCGGGTGGAAAGCAGTCAACGAAATGTCTTGACACTAGAATGATTCTGGCTACCTTGCTATGCGGGATAAAGCATGACGCTAGTTTTACCTCACCAAACCCGGTTTTCGATAAACAAAAATTTTAATAATATAATAATACGAACATATATCTTTCATTATAATAATTATACTATATTAACAAACAATGTTCAACACGGCGACGACACAGTAGCAACAACAAATTTGCTTTACACAAGTGGTACTTAAAAAGATAAACATTACACTGCTAAGTACAGCATGCAATGGATCAGAAGCATCGCTAAGAACCTATTAACATTTGCATAGCAAAGGGCAGCGTGATCGGCCTGTAAATAATCGAGCGAGCCATCGATATCGAGCGACGGCTGGCACAAATCGATTAATTATAATTTATTAAAATACTAGTTTTCTCCATAAACGCCTTGTGTAAATAAACAGCACTTCATATGTTATTTTGAGAACATCTCTCGGTGCGAAAGTCGTTAACTTCATAACAATTCGAGTTAATGATGTTACAAGAATGCCAACAATACCATTCTATAATGTGAACAATATCGTTGTATTAATATTTACAGACTTACCACTTAAACAACTTAAAGTTAAGATTGAAAACATTTTATTAGGGAAAGTATAGTATTCTATCTGTTGATGCTCATTCGAGAGAACTATTTTTTGAACATACCTACCATTGACCACCCCGCCCACTAGATATCGACCCAGTCTATAGTTAGTTTACAGTCTTAGTCAATATCGTTAGCATATTAAGTAATTTTACAATTGGTTAATTATTTTCCAGATTATTTTAACGAAAATTGATAGAGGGAGTAAACAATATTATTTTTTATGATGTAAATATAATTTAAATAAAGATGGCATAAAATTAAATGAGGCCAATTATTATGAAAAATGAAGGAGTAAGTGTAAAAGATATATTGTATTGATATTTTCTAACATTGTGTTGACGATATTTCGTATTATTGTGTTAATAATTTTATAATTATAATTTTTAGAGGTTATATATCTATATATAACGGGTTAATATCTTTTTTTAATTTATTGGCTACGGTCAATATTTTAATAAAATTAATGCTAATCAATATTGATAAGCAGAACGAACACTATTAAGATGCAACTAGATACTTTGTAGATTTTTAGTCAAACTTAGAGATTTTAATACACAAACCAGCTAGTTTAATGGCTTGAATTTGGCTTGACACGATGCCGCCTATCTCTACATATAACACTTACTTTATAAGGCTGTGGCGTCTGATGTCATAGTTTGGCAGGAGTTCCAGAGGCCTCTGACGAATCTCAACGACCGCTATCAATCGATAACAACCGGGACCGATCGCTTAACTTACCTACTTAAGTGCGGAAATATTCAGTTATGAACTCTAAGCGGTCACTAATCTATGTACATGTTTTTATTAAAGCTTCTTGATTTTTGATATCATATTTACGCAAAACTAAGAGATGATGCCACATTCATAAAAAGATTTTATTATTTTTTTTATTAATAAAGCGTAAAGCTGTTTGTTATTAATTAAATATAAAATATAAGCCGAAAATACGTAGGTTACTCATTTGGTTACATTGAATTCGGTTTTTATATACTCTGACGGTCAGTCATTATAATATTTAACTTGCGCTTTGGATCTGTTCGTATGTTTGTAATTACTTATGAATAAGCAGGGATATAATATCTAATGACTAGTCATCGTGATCAATAAAAATTTGGTTTAAGACTAAGTGGGAATATTCTCATATCGAATAAAACATAAAAAATTGTAAAAAGTCAAAGTTAAAAATAAACTTAAAAAAATGTAAAAAGTTACGTTTAAAGAAGTTTATTTCCAAAAAGAACACAGTTCGCTTACAAAGGAAATTTTAAAATTATAACTACAATTAAGTTATTACAAATAATAAACAGTAGTGATATTAAACAGTATCAGTGAAATCATCTAATATATGGGTTCTTAATCGTTTTTTAAATATATTAAGAGATTTTGAATTGACAACATTTAGAGGCAAAGAGTTATACAGCTGTTACACTGTTACAAGTTACACATATAAACAGTTAAATCGTTACTAACGCTATATTAAAATTTATATACATTTTCTAAAACTATTATTGTTATGAATTACGGTTTAAAATTATCAAAATAATATACAATTAGTCAAATGTCATCATTTAACCTACTAAAGGTACTGTGAGCATGTTATAAATAAAATATAATAAATTACTCAACACTATTGCACAGTATATTAAAGTTATACAACAGAGGTGTCCGACCACACCGTTGTTTACTTTGAATTTACTTAATCAACAGTTTTGCATAGAGACTTGAAAATAAACATTTTATATAGTTTTGCTATATGCTATGATAGGAATAAGAAAACCGTTGCTTGTATAAGACTTTTAGATTCATTACTATGCTATAGTTACTAAATAATTACTTTAGTTACTATAATTCTATAAACATAAAATTTTACATTAGTACAAATACTTCAACAGCTTCCTGCTTTTTCCTGCAATCAGAACCCATAATGTCAAAACTACCATAGTGAGAAACCATAGTGTCAAAACGCTTCGTTCTTAAGTCACATATAATATCTACTTTCTTAATTAAGTATGTTTTAGTACTAAATTTATTTAAAAACAAAACAACTAAAATTGCAAACATACCTACAATAATAATATCTTTGATATTTATTTTCTGTAAAATTATAATCCAAATCAAGTTTCCACGTCTTCCTGGTCATACGACATATTTTAATAATCGTAGCATTTGTACCGCTATCTTGATTAACCTCTAGTTCTATTTCTAGATCATGAAATATTAAAAAAAATTTGAGGTCATTTCCTTTTGATTCAATATACATTATTTATTATTGACAGTGATAATGACTTCATACATTGCTCTATATTTTATCAAGGTGCAAAAATTTCCATTTCTGGTTTCTCAGTAATCGTAGTGGAAACAATATTGTTAATAATTAATGTTTTGTTCTATACAAGTTACAATATTAAAAGGTAAGTATGTGTAAAACGGATTCTTGTTTCTTCGCGGCTTTGGTTTTGATTATTTTTAATACCAAAACTAGGGGCGCATGTGGGATTTGAAGATCAACACCTTTTGAATAAAATTTATAATAAAATATGTCGTTCATCATGGGTATGAAACAGAAATAAAGTGTCTAGAGACACAACATATGTATAGAAAACATTTTTTTTATCTTCTAGCTTTATCCCTTGCAGAGTAGTCAGAAAAAAACAGAGCGCTAAACCTCACGGTCATTATCTTCTTTATACATGCCCTTCGGGGGTCCTCGGTATCAGTATTGCATTGTGAACGGCAAGACGAGCAGGTCACATCAATTTAGCCAGAGCACCCATAATACTGTTACCGGCAGCAATACGCCTTTCCACATTCATTTCATACCCTCCATCTCTACTAAACATAGTTCCCAGATATACTACCTCATTCATTTGTTCTAAAATCTTTCTATCTGCCCTAATCTTACATTCCGTTTTTTCTTCATCTCTCTCTCAAATGTCAGAATCTTAGTCTTACTCGTATTCAAGCTTAGACCATTACTTTCACACACTTCTTTCATAATGGTGACCAAAGTCTGCAACTCGCATTCTGATGATGCAATAATTACTGCATCATCTTGCGTACAGTTAACACAGTTAACAGTCAAATCACCAACTTTCACTACTATGTTACTATCTTTCACTCCTTTGAGACATCTATCCAAATACAAATTGAAGAGCCAAGCTGATATGGGACAACCCTGTTTGACACCCGATCGAATATCAAACTGAGGCGACATGCTAGCTCCTACTCGTACACAGGCTGAGTGATATCGATATAGAGATTTTAGAGCCTGCAACAAGGGACTGCTCACATTGTACCGGAACAGTATCTCCCATAATTTCTTTCTTATAACCCTGTCAAATACGTTTTCTAAATCTACAAAAGCACAGAAAATTTTCTGGTTTACAGCTAGAAGGTTTTCCGTGATCATGCGGAGAGAAAGACCTTATCTATGCACCTTCTTCCAGATCTAAATCCTCCTTGAGCCTTCCACAAAAGCCTTTCGGATTTCTCTTGCATTCTTCTGGCTAGAATTAGAGAACGTTCTCTTGCATTCTTTTTTCTAGAATTAGAACATACAAGAAACTGACAAAGAATAATCCAACGTCGTCACTATTTTTTTCACCAGGTCGGAAAATAAAAAATATTCTTATAATTGTAACGCTTTCTTGAGAGGGTTTGAATTCACAACAATTCCCGTCTACACAACATGTGCTAACGACGTCACAATGGCGTCAAACCATTACGTTTGAGACCTCCCAAACACCATAATTATACTACGAAATGATTATAGTAACGATTTTTATCACGGCTTGTTTACCTTACTGTGTGGTGTCCAGGAAATGCCATTTAAAAAGTCATCATTTTATATTTCACGGTATACTTTGCCTACCACAGTGTAAAAATCATTAAAACAAACGTGATTAAAATAAAGCAATCTACGTCAATATGCCATTAAACGCTGCTCGCTTTGCTATTAATCATTCCGATAAGAGCGTCATATATGGTCACAAAGTGAGCTTCGATGCAGCATATACATACATATTGCAGCTGCACCACTTATGTACGTTTATGATGATTTATTTACTAATATATATATATATATATATATAATCAAACCATTTAGAATTAATTTTTATATTTACCATCAGGAAATGTCATTTAACACAAAAATCGTCCTCGCTGCTACATATAAACTACATGTATGTAAAATTTCATATTTGTATAATTTCACAATTTTTGTAAAAAGAAGTATACAATTTTTCGCTTCACATATGTAACAATATTGAGGAAGCTCACAACAGGCTATTGTGTGGTTTCAAAAGAATCAAGCTATCGTAATGTGTCTTCCTTAAACACCGACACATCATAAGCGTAATAAATTGTTATTGAAAATCACCAGGCATTAATTGCTTTGCCGCTCTGTTCAGCGTAAACGATAAGTACATTGTGATGATGGTTTTCCTCATTTGGTTTAATGGATGATGTAGGACAGTTTCACATATAAGTATTATATGAAATTTATAACAATAAGTACAATTACATTACATACTAGCTGTACTGGCGCCTTTGTCTGCTTGTATTTTGATTTCGTATAGAACTAGCCGAAGTTACTTATTACTTATTACATCAGTTCAGTTCAATTCACCTATCAGTGAAACTCTCGTAAAATCGCTTCAGTCATTCTAGAGATAGCCGGAACAAACAGATAGATATTAAAATTTTTAAAAAATGTTGTATCAGAATATGCACATATATACGTAATTATATAAAATGTATAGTATGAAGCAGTTATTTTAATAGTACAAACAGACACTTCAATTTTATTTATCTTTATGGATGTACACATTTTGTATATTTTGAAGATGGAATGGAAATGCTTGAATTTTTAAATGGTCAGATTGCAGAATAATATTTTGAATCTCGAGTAGAAATAATAAAAAATTCTATGTTCTATTGTTTATAGGTGACATTAAACTATAGCGTTTTTGCCTTATAATATATTTTTTTAAAAAAGTAGGTATGCATAATCCATTAACAATATGGATTCTTTTGTAAGGTACTTATGGATAAAAAAAATATCACAAAATGTTAAGAAAATAAATCCCCCAAATGTAATAATAGTGTAAGAACTCCTTTTCATTACTGTGTATAGTCGAAGTCTCTCTTGCAATTTTTCCTGTCGTAAACACCTGGATTTCTAATAACTACAACTTTCCAACTTTCCGATCGTAAAATATTTATTGCTATTGCACTCGCATTGTCAGATTGAGAGACACAAGATTCTTTGACTTCGAGAAAGTTTAGTTAAAACTTTAAGTTTCTAGAATGCTCAAATAAGCTTGATTTTGTGAGATTTTCATAATGTTATGGCATCGTGAAGCTTAATGGAACTTAGTTAAAGTACCTACTTCATGAATGAGCAAGCACTTACGAATCAAAACCTATCTCATTTGAAATTCGAAAATATGATACCGTCTGGATATTTTAATAATTTTTATAAGTTTAAATATAGCCACGACATAGGTTTATATATTTAAGGCACCATAATTCAGACTTTTGTCTAACAATTTAGTATGATATTGACTGCTATGAGAAAGCAAACATTTTTAATTATAATACTTAAATACATTTTGACTATATTAGGATCTTTTACGTTTCTTTTAATGCAAATAATATATAAAAAAAAGATTAACAATTTTGCTAACGTTAACAGGTAGCAAAAGATCTCATACAGGAAGTAAACAAACGTTGATAACTTTCGCATTTTTTATAAAGTTCTGCTAATATCAACCACTTGAAATAAATTACAACACTAACAAATCTAAAGTCAGAAAAAATGCAGAAACTAATTCTATTTATATTATTGAATACCAAACCTATATTTATCTATTTAGACAAACACTTGCAATTATAGGGGCAATAATAGCCGCTAGTTCAATCACCCTCACGCTTTGTGTCTAAACACATTAAAGGCGATTCACGAAACGTTTGTGGGCGTTGCCTTGACGTACTTACTTAAGAACAAATTGTTTATTAGAGCCTTATTTAATTGCATTGGATTACCTATTATAATAAATTATTTAGCACGCTCTATATAGTGACGTAAGTAAAAATTACATCATATTATGCAAAAAAAATTACATTTGAATATTGAAATTATAATGAATTTGAAATTATATACATTTAAATACTTGAATTAACCATGTTATTATACTAAATTGTTCCGTTTTTATTATGCTTTAGGCTGTTACATCTCATGTCAGTTCCGTTGTGCGATTTTGGTAAACAATGGATATGTGGTTCTGTTACATATGTACCAAAGAGGAGAATAGAGACATGATACGAAATTAAAATTTCACTAACACTTTTCGTTTTTTACAAAGGAAATCAGTCTAAGAAAACTTTCAACCACATAGATACTACTATCTAACTACTATAAATGCATGAAAAGTACAGAAATTCATATAAGTCTTCTAAGCTTTCCGGAAAATCCGCATGACTAAATGACGTCAATGACACTACTATACCTAAAAAACCAAACCTCTATATAATATTATATTTTAATATAAATCAGGAAATTCAAATATATACATTAAGAATGGTATACGAGTATAATAAAATGTCGAATATATTATGAATATTTAATTTTTATCATATGTTAAGACTAAATAACAATTTTGATAAATCTTTTATAAGCCCGGCTAGCTCAGTCGGTAGAGCATGAGACTCTTAATCTCAGGGTCGTGGGTTCGAGCCCCACGTTGGGCGTTTCTTTTTTTATTTTTTTAAAACTACCTAACAATCTTAATACATTACTTTTAATCACGTTACATTTATAATAAAAATATTCGGAAAAGTAATAGTTAAAATAAATGTTTTATCTAAAACTATATTTTTTTTATTTTACACAAAATCGTAATAACATTTGGTATTATTTTTATTTTATATAGTATTATTTAGTGATATTATAAAATTTACAATAATTCCTTAAATTAGTTCTATACGCTAAGAATGTTTAATACGAAATAATAATACTAAAAAAAAGTTAAAATTATAAAAATTAATTTATTAAAAAATGCACATAAATCTCAACCCAATCACTTCATTAAGTGCAATCGTATTACATAGCGCAACGCTTCCAACCTTATCCCGACTAATAGAGATTGTATTGGTTGGCTAGACGCCAACGCGGCAATTTTATTAAAAACTAGCGTGGCATTGTTAACATCTGCTCTACAGACCTGGCCAATAAACTAAATATTTTATTGCAGTACAGTGACCTGGCGCTATGTCATACCTATAAATATAATGTAAAATTAATTTACATGTGTTTGAACTTTTTTAATTTGTAATACGAAAGTATGAGTCCATCGTTGCGCACTAAATGGTTGTGGGTTTGATCCCTACTAAGAGTCGTAATAATATTAAAATTATTATTATGTCCCCGCTTTGATAAAACAAACCGCAGCGTTGTGTTCCACTATTCAAATAATATTTCGAATAATATTTCGATATCAGGTGGTAAATGGGAAACAGAGTGCCTTGATCCTTTAGCGGCTTCCTTTTTTCCGGCTTTTTCTCTATCCCGCACGGTATCTACTGTAACGGAAAAAAAGCCGCAAAACAATTTATAACCATTAGCCCCGTCATCGATAGCGGTTTCCAATTACCATTATATAGATGATCAGTCGGTATGGATCAGGCAATATCAGCGCAGTGTTTCGTTCTGGCCCTGAACAAGCAATGGTTCTAAATGAGACGAGGGGACAAATGACTTATCAATAAATCCAAGAAGAAATATGCAAAAATGTGGAATTAAATATTACTTATTTAAAAACACATATTTATTATAAATAAAAAACAGCGGTATCTGTGCTATAATCTTATTAGGTAAAAAAGTATTATTATGCTAGAAAATAAGAAGTATTTTTTTTATTTTGGAGGCTGGTCACGTGCGAACAAAATGTAAACCAATTTTTCCTATCGTAAAACGGAAAGAGGAGGTGCAATAAAAAAATACATCAACTCAGGGGAATAAATGGTGAAAAAACGATCCACAAAGACAGAGAAAGTAATGTTTTATTACAATGTTAAAATTAAATGAAAGTATGATTTCGATATACAGAACTATCAACAAAGAGAGTAGGGTAAAGCTGGGTACAGAATGTTTTGACACAAAGTTCCTGCGTACCGTGCTGTGCGGATATAAGCGTAAAAGTAGCTATAATTAATAATAACATTCAATAGTCGAAAATAAGTATTGAATGTTGAAAATATAGTTTATTCAACATTGAAGGCGTGAAAAAAATACGTGTATCCTGAAATACATTACAATTTTAAATTAATACAACGTTGTAAGTTAACGAGTTAAATGCAATACTCAGCGTATTGTATGAAACTCGACTCAAAAGGCTTTAATAAAATATTCACAGTTACGTACAACTAATTTATGGTTAAAGTTGTGAATATCGCGCGAAAACATGTATTCAAAAATGTGCGAGCACAGCGAATGTATGCGCACAATTTTTTTATACTTTGTTTGTGTTATGTAACCTCCGAATTTATTTTAAACTTTAAAATTGCCGTTGTGGTGTAGTTAGCAGGAGTTAGACGTTCTGTGTTATAATTCGTAGAATATTCTAAATAAATGAATTCCTTAGGCTAATTAGACAGTACTTAGTTTGATTTCGTTTGATTATATAATTAGAATTATTATTTGAATAATATTAATAATATTCGTGTTATTATTTATTCATATTTACAATTTTTTTAGATAGTAGAAAAACATTAACTAAAAGTACCGAACATCTAGGTTCTCTGGTGATATCAGAATAATAACAAGATCCTTAAAGGAACACCGCCTCCGCATCTCGCCAATCTCATGTCATATTTTATTTTATTATTTTTTAAGCGACTACAGCCGCAATTTCGAAGTACATGAATTTCACAGTGGGCGTTTCTTGAGACCATTACGAAGAAGTATTACTTAAAAATCGTTTCAAAACAAAACCCTTTCAAAAATTGCACTCATACTCAGCCATAAACCCACTTATATAATATGGATATTAATAACAATGTCTTACAATGGGGTAAAATTTGTTATTTACTTTGTTTAATTATTTCTACTAAAACTCTTTATACCGTGTATTCCTAAAAAAAATGATAACTTAAAGTAATCAAATCATCAAAGAGTTTATAAATAGGATGCATAAACAAAAAACAATAATTACAAAAATATAACCCAATACGAGTATGCTAGCCAAGGCAACAGAAACGCTAGTATTAATTAAAAATAA
Organism: Dryadula phaetusa; assembly: GCA_032432895.1. NCBI lineage: Eukaryota > Metazoa > Arthropoda > Insecta > Lepidoptera > Nymphalidae > Dryadula > Dryadula phaetusa. The sequence continues at coordinate 821,341 of JAOYRS010000078.1, forward strand.
ACATGTTAAACGCTTCTGGCAATAACGTCTCAATTACACGCCAAGAAATGAAACAAAAAATGGCGGAACAAGAAAAATAATATAAAATAACAGCAATAAACATTTATATTATTCACTCGATCTTTTACTAAACAATAATATTAAACAATAACCAATAACCAATAAATCAATAACCACTATTTAAGTTTTCGTGACTGCGCCTTCCATTTTCCACCTAGTTCACGTAATTTCGTATTGTTTGACGGAACACAACTATATAATGAACTAACCAAATAGGTGAAGCACTTATTACCAATAGGAATTTCCCACCAAGCGATTTCAGTTCACAAACATAGCCTAAGGCGAATGCAAACTTCTCAAGCAAGAATACTTAAAGTGAATATAATGGACAATAAACAGCAAATCTAGCATTAACAACATTTATATATCAGTTAAGCCAGACACTAACACGTAACATTAATGAAGTAGAGAATCTGAAATATCAAGTCTTACATGCATAGCGAAGTAGCGAGATAGTGCAAGTTTGCGCAATACTGCATTATCTTCTGATGTTTCCTGCAAGCACTAAGCGACATTTAACAACTCTGTTGATATAAACGTACTTAGATTGTAGATAAGTAAACTTTCTTAAACATGATTGAATGTTGTTGGTATGTTTATACCGTTGTCACATTAGCGGTCGATTGCTTAATAGGTAACAGAAGTATACATTTTTGTGCATTGATTAAACAATATTGGTTTTTTAAAACACAAAGACAAAACCATTTATTTTTTGAAGTTGCTAAACACTTAAATGTCGGCGGTATTTGCAAATAGGGAGGTCCCTATTTCTCATTTCATTTGACAATAAATTAAGGATTTGTTCTTCATATGTTATCTAATGAATAACCAAAAGTAATGTTAGCTGATATTAGGTTGGCAAATAGTATAACACAAGTACTAAAACAGTCGACAAGGGCGTAAAGATTGATTGACAATACTGTTGAAATAAAAAAGCACTAAAGAATACTATATTAAATAGACACCTTATTCATGCTTTTTATGAGTTTGTATTTTTACATTTGCAAAAGGAAACGGAAATTACAATATATTTTTTTAAATATGTTAGATTTAAACCAACATAACAGGAAAGTAAAAACCTATGCCAACATAACAAAACGTTACGATCTCCATATGCAGTATAAAATGCGCAACGTGTCATATCTCCTATCTATCATAAATGTACTGAGCGAAATTTAACGACATAGAAATGATAACCCTAGGGCACAATATCAGTAATACTTAACCTATTTTGCGGACACTACATTTTTGTATTATCGTAAAAAAATATCAGGATCTAAATACGTACAATGTAACAATATAGCTTGGCTCCGAGTAAATATATCCTAAATTGGAACGTCATTTTAATGATATTGTAGAATTATTAGGAAATTCCTATGTAAAAATAATGCTCTTATGCAGTCAAACTCCAAACGATTGATTATTATTAGTTTACCTCTAAAATATAGATGTTCTGATAGAGTCACCTGTAGAGTCCAAGCCTTAGTATTTATATATATAGCGTAGCTATTTCTTACTACTAATCTACGTATCTATTCTTTGTTGAAAATGCCAGACGGGGAAGAAGCGTAAAGATAAAGTAAGATAAGATAGGACAGGAGATAAAGCTTCCTTTTATTATCAATATAATTTATATTTATAAATGTAAATTACTTAATTAAAACTTTATGTGACTACAAAAATATAGTATTTAAGTGCACCATCCCATTCAAAGATAGCACAAACTGCATGAACTTTTACGACGGGCCTTTAGATACTTTCATATAGATAAGATATACCTATAGATATTCCTTACTTGCTTTCTTTAAACCATTATCTACTTCCATTTTATGTTTATAACACTTTTCATTTAATATAATTTTAATGACGTATAAATTCTAATGCAAACAAACTTATAAGATTGTAGTAAAGCTTGCATTATCGTTGGTTGATGTTTCCTGCGGGTACTAAGCGACATTTAACGACACCAGTGCGATCGACATACACTAAAATTGCAACGATAACATCTTCTTAATTACGCATCAGATTATTCGAAGAACTTCAATTTAATATAGACCACCCGCATTATTCGGAATTTTGGAGGTCAAACTGCAAATTTTAGTTCACCTTGTATGTATTATATATCTATACTGAAACTCTAAGTAAATTAATAAAAAAAATTAAATATAACATATATATAATGAAAATATTATTTAAATAATAGAAATTGTAGATTTTCTTCACAAAATTTAGAATTTAAGTATTATTTATAATTAAATGAATCGAGCCCGCACTAACAAAGTGACGAAGTGTAACTACCTTCTTATGCTGATCTGAGAAATCGGCGACGAAGAGCCCATATTCCAGTCGTGGCGCAGTGGGACAGCGTCCAATTATAAATGCGATCGGCTGCGGCTTCGATTCCCACTCGAGGGAATGATTATATTTAAATTATTCTCATTTCCTAGCTCTGGTAAGACAAAACGCGGCGATGAAGTACGGAGTGTCTTTACATTAGCTATTTGCTGTCTACCCTGCTATGCGAAATATGCACAGCACATCTTGTAATAATTCATTTATTAACTGTTATAGCAAATAGAAAAAACAGAAAACTTGTTGACATAACACTCCCCACGTATACTTTGTATTATTGAGCTGAAATATAGTAAATCACAGTTAATTTACCATTACGAGGCCATTATAGTAATAATAAATCATATGCCAAATAACGCAATAGATTTACTTGTACAAGCGATCAAAAGGTAATGTGAATAATAGTGACTACATACTAACATTAACTTAGAAGTGACAACGCAATTACAACTATGAAATTAACATTTCATGTTAAATTCTGCTACAACTATAACCTTTACAGAATAACAGACATTAGTCTACGAAATGTTTAACGTAAATGTTTTTATAATTAACAAAATTTAAAGAGACCATTGAGGCGCAGTGGGACAGCGTCCGACTGTAAACATTATTGGTTGTGGGTTCGATTCCCAATCGGAGGAATGATTATTTTAAAATTTGCTCTTTGGTAAGACAAAATGCTTCGTTAAGTTCGCCACTCGTTTTGGACTGAATGCAATCAACGTTGTGCCTTTATACTAGATTAACTACCCTGCCAGGATTAAGCATAAAGCTGAAAACAAACTATTTACAGTTTAATATATTTTTATGCAATTTAAAGATTATAAACAATAATAATATAAGGTTATTGAATTTAAAAAGTAAAAATATATATGGGCTTCTATATTCCTGTATATTATACAACAAAAGTAACAGCTCAATTTAGAAAGGTACTTCAAGAGAACAATAAGAAAAAAGCACACTGTGCGACGGCCTTTAACGTCTCGTTATGACAAGATTACGATCGCGGCAGCTTGCTAAATGTAGAAATGAGCCTGCGCAGACGATCTGGCGACGACTTGAGTTAAGATCGGTGTTTTTACTTTAAAACCGAGCTTAAAATAAATAAAATTTAAATGAATAATAATTACAGCCTCAAACAAACAAGTCGATATATCTTCATAATCTAAATATAAATGCGTTTTAATAAGAACTAAAGAAAATGCGTAAATTGCAGTTATTGGTAATGAAAAATTATGACCGTTTCTCGTTTTATGTGTTTTATTGATATTTACAAAAATCTGGGAAATTAATAAAACGACATATAATTTTAGCTTTTAGCAAAGTAATAAAATAAGCTTTACGTTTTTTATCCCGCATAGCAGCGTAGACGCAAAGTACCTAGTGTCAAGACACTCCGTACTTCGCTTTCCACAGAATTCGAGACATTGCGTGTTGAGTGGTGGAACTCAACGCCGCACTTTGTCTTACCAGAGCGAATAAAATAATTTTAAATATAAACACGCCGTCGAGTGAGGATCGAACCCACAACCGATCGCGTTTACAGTCAGACGCTGTCACTGCGCCACGACCGGCCTCTATTGTAATATATTAAATTGACACAAAATATAACTTTCAACACAATGTAGATATCAGCTCAGCGATATCGTAAATGGAAGTCCGATCGCGAAATATGAATAAACATTTAATTTTGACGCGATTTATCGTCTGCTTAATTTAAATTCAATACAATGCCAGCCAATAAAAGACTAATGATCGCTAAGTAAAGCGTGGCGCGTGGGTAGCGGACGCCGTGCCGCGCTGTGTCGTGGATAGCGTATCGTGTGCGCGAAGTTACGCAACATTTAGTGTTATTTGTTTATAATTATCGATAAATTGTAATGATTTATTTACTTTTGTACATGAATTAATCGTTTGTACAACTTTTATATGAACATAGAGTCATGGTTTACAATTGAAGTTCATATTGCCTTATTTATTTATCAAGTAAATATTCAACAGATATAAAATACAATAAATAGACCCATCTTTCTTAATAAACTGTTTAGGATATCTATCTATCTTATCTATCTTATGATTCAAGATTGAGATTCTTCAAGTAATTAATAGAATTAGTGTAAGAATACACAAGTCAAGTATATTAAAATATTAAAAATAATAATAATAATCACCGAACACAACCTACTATTTAAAAGTCAACGAGTAAAAGAGCCGCAGTGGCTCTAATTGTCTACCTATATAGGTATCGAACAAATGAAGGCGAATTATACTTAAAAAGGTGGGTACGTATTTTCTAATAATATTATTATTTAAATCACTTTTTTTAAAATACAGGTAATAACATTAAATGAAGCCCCCTACATTATTAGTATTTAGGACCAACATCCAATGCTGCCAATATATTAATAAATTACACTAACATTAGAATGATGAAAACATTATGAAACACATGCGATTAAATAAAGTTGTTTAAGAAATGTATAATATCAGCACCGTAACTTAATATAAACTCGTCGACACACATACAGCCTTATTTCGCTATCGGCTTCGCAGCTTATATATCTCAATCTATGGAATATCGATAAATTCACGCACAGACGTATACGTTGTAATTGACAGTTCCTTTTTTGTACGAATAAATGTAATGTTGTTGAATTATGAGACACTATCTGGTGGACTATAAAAGCGTTATTGGTCTACGTTACAGAAGTAGATTTATATTAATTTTAATTTGAGAAGAAAAAATTTTCGGCCATTTTTACAAAAATTATGCGGACGGAGATGTGTGTCATTTGGCATAGTTAACATTTATATAGAGAATTAGAGAAGTAATGCAGGAAACAAATACTACATTGTGTATAATAAAGTAACATACTGTTTGTAATACATAATTAATTAATTTAAGTATAATTTATTTCGCATATAATCCTATTAAGTAATTCGCTACTTAGAACTCGAGTTGGTCATCAATTCTGTATAAACAACTTGTCCCATCATGATATCTACAAACACTTAAGGCTTCCATTCAAATTTATTAAAGAGACAATCGTCGGTTTCACTTCAAAGGAACGGCATGTAATTAATTCAGCTAACATTTCATGAGCACGTCCTTTGACGAAATTGAAATCGTCCGGACAATTCGTCAATTTGGCACACACCTATTAGAATACCTTTGTTATTTTAATTACTTGTCAGAAATGCGCTTGGTAGGGTTGTTATAGGTATAAAAGAAAATTGGAAAACAAAACATTACATAAAGCCTTTTGAGTTCGTATTCTCTTCAATTATGGAGTGGTAGACGGAGAGTACCTATTCATGTAATTGATCTGTTATCCACTAGATGTGGATGATGGATCAATTACATCAACAGGTAATCCGACATATTATGTGATGATATTTAGGCGCTTGCGTTAACAGGTTTATTTAATTAAGAGAAAACCCATATTTTGTTAGTTCGATCGAACTAAGGCTCACTGTGTGGAATCTGCGTCAATACGGTGTTGTTTTATCTATTAATTAACTATATGGTTTCTTTTTCCAATTACTAGAATATTAATTTCTTGTAATGTAGTGAGGCAAAATTAAACACTGTATAAACAGGTTCGATCCCTACTCAGGACAAAAGTCGACATTGAATTCTACGTACCCACACGTACTTTTCGACTTCAAGTAAAGTGACAGGTCTTTTCTCAGGTTTTTTCTCTCCGCATAATCACGGAAATGTTTTTGACTGTACACCAGAAAATTTTCTGTGCTTTTTTGGATTTAGAAAAAGCATTTGACAGGGTTGTAAGAAAGAAGTTATGGGAGGTACTGCCCCGATATAATGTGAACGGACCTTTGTTGCAGGCTGTAAAATCTCTTTATCAAGATCACTCAGCCTGTGTACGAGTAGGACCTGGCATGTCGCCTCAGTTTGATACTCAATCGGGTGTCAAACAGGGTTGCGCCATGTCAGCTTGGCTATTTAATTTGTATTTGGATAGTTGTCTCCAAGGAGTGAAAGATAGTGACATATCTTTCACTCCTTGGAGACAACAAGAGAGTAAAAGTTGGTGAATTGACAGTAAACTGTCTGTTGTACGCAGATGATGCAGTGCTAATTGCATCATCAATATGCGAGTTACAGGCATTGGTCACCACTCTGAAAGAAGGGTGTGAAAGTAATGGTCTAAACCTGAATGCGAGTAAAACTAAGATTCTTGTATTTGAAAGAGACGAAGAAAGAACGGAATGCAAGATGATGGTAGATAAAAGATATTAGAACAAGTGAATGAGATGATATATCTGGGAAGTATGTTTAGTAGATATGGAAGATAAGAAATGGATGTGGAAAGGCGTATTGCTGCCGGTAATAGGGTGAAGGGTGCTCTTGCTGCATTGATGCGACAGCAAAACGTCAGCGTACCTGCACGTCTTGCCGCTCACAATGCAGTACTGATACCTACGTTTTTATACGGCAGCGAAACGTGGGTGTGTCAAAAGAAAAAAGAAAGAAAGATGAATGCAGTATAGATGAGATCTCTTCGTCGGGTATGCGGAGTCAGTTTAGCTGACCGTATATGTAGTGAGGAGATACGCAGAATGGTAGGTGTAAGCGTGAATGTCACAGTAAGAATGAAGAAGAACGTGCTCACGTGGTTTGGGCATGTTGAAAGATTGAGCGACGAATGATAAGAAAGATTTATGAAGCCAAGGTGAGTGGTACGAGAGGTCCGGGGAGACCACAGTTGACCTTTGAAAACACCGTATCGAAGATACTGGAGGAAGGTCACATAAAAAGTATGAGGACCTCCCGAAGGGCATGTATGAAGAGGATAATGACTGTGGATGAGGCGTAAGAGGTATGCAGGGACTGTAGCGTTTGGCGCTCCATGCTCTCTGACTACCCCGCCAAGGGTAAAGCATGAAGCTAAAAAAAAAGTAAAGTGACTTCGTTCTTTGCTTTCAGCCACGAGCTTTCAACGGAGAACGAAGTGTCTTTATTTAAGGTTCTCTTTGTCTACTACTACAATGAAGTAGCGTGTAGCTTTATAAGACATACAAATGTATTTGATCTAATATCAATAATATGACATCATATATTGTAAGGGTACATGGTTATAAATAATATTACCAATATAGTATTTAAACAAACACAGTACTCTTCTTACTAAAAGTAAAAGAGTGTGGGAAAACCTACGGTAAGGTAAAAATAGTAATTGAATTAAAATCGATACTTCCCCTAGCTAACAACTTTCTTTGATTAGATTGGGGTTGTTTTGCTGTCTAGGTTTTAATGTAATTGAACTCTAATTCGTCTCACTTAGCAATGCTGCTAGAGCTAGTCTGTGCAACCATGAGTACTTTGCTTCTGTTTCTTTTACATTTCACAATACTAGATAGATATGTAGGAATTTTCTATATTTTTTTATTTATATTGTACATAGCAAAATATGTGTGATTACTGCAAAGGATGACTTTGGTAAACTAATAGTAATGATATTGCTTATGATTTGTTCTATTTACAAGTATCTAGCGTATTTCGCGGCGTAGGCGGTTAAGCTTTGCTCTATTATTAACGCCGTTACAGTTAAGTTGTCGCGTACGTAACACACAAACAGTGTATATTTGAATTTCAATGAGTAGGGTAGACACAGATAGCCAAGTAATAAGTGTCAAGACACACCGTTCTCTACTTTATGCGTCTTAAAAGAGCAGAGAAAATAGCATAATTTTTCAAATATATTCATTCCTACGAGTGGGAATAGAACAAACAACCAATCGTGTTTATAATCATACGCTGCCCCACTGCTCCACGATAGGCTCCGACTTAGTACTTAGGACTTAGTACCTAAAGTACAATAAACTATTCTGCTCAATTTCACTAACACGCAATCTCTGTGAAAAATATAATATAATATTAATATTCAAAATAAAACACAAAAATAAACGGGTAAAAAACCCCCAAAGACAATAAAGAAAATTAACTATGGTGCGTAAGTAAGAAGCATGCTACATGTCTCAAAGTAACTTATAGTTGAACTAATCGTAAAATGATAATATTGGCGTGTAATCACATTGTACTACAATATAAATCAATCAACTCTAATTAATCCCTTACAACTTAAGTAAATGGACATGTAATACCGATCGAATCGTGACATACGGTTTCGTTTACCGTTTAAGGAAAACTACTATCACGTTCATATCATTTACACGAGTACTACTTTTTGGCCGCGACTATCCTATTAACTTTTTTGAGACTTTTAATGTTTTGAGAAATTATTTTACAATTAGGAATGTTTTTTTGTATGTTCTTTTTGTTGTATGTTTTATTTTGTAAAAAAAGTTCTTTCCAATCATTATTATATTAACGTCGTACTATTAACGTCTTTACACATGCGTACTATACGAAAATACAAATAAGTCTAATTTACAGGCACAAAGAACCTAGTGCAAAGAAACCGCGTATTGCGAGTTCAGTGGAACTCGCCCTGCTTTGTGAAAATGAAAATATCATTACCCTCGCTCCGGTGATACAAATTTTATTAAATTTATTAATTTATTATTTAAGTATAATAATTCCCCCGAGTTGGAGGCGAACACACAACTAGTCGCGCTTACAGTCAGACTCTGTCCCAATGCACCAGAGCGGGAATTTTAATGTTACATAAATATTTTAATGTTACATTAAATAATGTTTAAAATGTCAAGTTCGAGTCAAATCTACAATATATAAAGCTATTCAATGCGACAGCTGGTTCCATAGATATTAAGTTGTGTGCACAAGTAATAAGATAGTAGCTGCCTTTCCCACTTCCTGAATACAGTAACGAGTTAATTAATTATCCGTCTGTATAAAATATGTTTATTATGAATTGGCGTCACACATTAACATGAAGCGTATATGCACGAGTATGTGTACAGTAAATTTAAAACAAGAGAACGCATTGAATGATTTATAACAAAATCTGTCTTTCTGAGTATACAGACTTCACAATAAACATTTACTGATGGAACGGTAACCAGACCACTGAAACGAAAATAAATATTACTTCAAGATTAAACTATAACTAATATTAGTACACAACTCTTAATAGCATGTTATTAATATTACTAAATGCCTCAAAGACGCGTTAACAACGCGTTGCCATAGCAACGTGTATGTCAAACACATGTGTGTGTTACATTTATATTATTAATTAAAGGTATTTCTTATTCACTATGTAAAAACATATTAGCATTCTGTCTTCCTTCTCTATATAAACTACGCCAAATTTCATAGTCCTGCGTCAGTGTAATTTATCTTAAAAAGAATACAAACTTTTTGCCTCACGTATTAATAGTATATAGAAACGTATTTAATTAATTTTACAATTTAATGCATAACAATAATAGTACGAAAACTCCGGTTGTGTTTCCTTTGATAAAATAATAATATCAGAACAGAGTCATCATCCGTATACATAATAATCCCGTAGGAAGACACAATTACAACGACCTACGCAGTACTAACTCGTTATTAGCAGTATTGGTGGCAGTCTTTGTACGATGTGAGGAATCAAGATGTAGGCGTAGGAGTATTTTGTACTGCGTTTATGTACATTCCATTATGGTATATTATAATATTGTGAAAAGTGTTATTTTGACAATTTAATTATTTGAAATAAAACTTCAACATTATAGTAAAATAATTATTAGTATTTTTTTAGCATCACGCTATTTTCCTGCATAGCAGGGTAGACAGAAAGTACAGGGTAGTAGATAAGATCGTCGTATTTCGGATTCCACAGAATTTAAGATATTGTGTTTTGAGTGGTGGACTCTCTCCCCCGAGTGGGTTGAACCCACAACCGATCGTGTTTACATTATTGATTCAATCAAACAAACACAACTTAAAGAGTATTTAAACGAATATTGTACGCTGATAGGATTTAAAATTATAATTCATAATTGTAAAAGTCTTAGAACGTAATGGTATATGAATTAATCGCGTTAAATAAAACGGTGCGATATAAAATTTGTTTTTGAATTTGTAAGCTTATTATTTATCTTTTTTTTTATTAAAGTTAGTTAAGCCTATGAACCATTGTAAAAATATAGAGCTCAAAAGTAGAATTAACAAGAAAATGTTGAAGCTACTCATGAATAAAAATATATTAAAATTATATCATTTCCGGCATCCCTGAGAATGATTTTTTACTATAAAAGTTTCATTTTTGATCGTAAATGTTTATTTTATTTCATTGTTAACACTAAGAGTGTTATATGAAAAATATTATAGATACAAATAAATAAAAATAGTTACTAAATGCTATAGTACACCAATTCTTAATCTCCAGCGCTTTATTTAAATAATAAGTTAATATCTTGAAAATTTGCACAAAAGTTAGGACGTCTCTATAATACTTAATTTTTAATTAATATGATAGTTTCAATAGTCCAGTTTCCAACATTTGCTAGAACTGAATATAAGTACTTTCACAATTAATTAATATATTAAAATCTTCTTAATATATTTAAATTTTACACATACTTGACTAGACTGGTGAAATGATAAAATGTTCCCAACTAATATATCAATTGCATATAATCAAAATTTAAGTATTTTTCGAAATAAAATTACTAGTACTTTTAAAACATATAATTGTAAAATAAACTGACATTTTATGGCCATATTCAAACACCATATAAAATATAAATAGACAATACATTAAAAACACACACACAAAATGATACTCATGACTTCCCTTTGTTCACTCAGTTCGCCTATTAAGTGCGTAATGATAATTGTAGGTGAGAGAGGCGACGTGAAGGTTTATGAGAGGCATCATCATAGCTACACATGTCAGGTAGGCGCGGTTGATGAGTTTTTAATTTTAGGCTTACACCCACAGCTTAATGGCGAATTGCATATTACCTATGCAGGTAACATGCTAAGCATAGCTTACCTTAATATAGCAGGATTAATACTAAAATCGCTGTATTTAAACTAATTTCGTTTAATATAAGCTATTGTTGCCGCATAATATGAATTTCGAATCTGGTTATTTCTGTTGCATAGTTTATACAGACCGTAAAACGCATATAAAATATAAAAAATATTAATACGAACTTTAACAATATTGCCATATATAAATTATAATGTAAGTATATTGATAACTTGTAATTATGTATGACAAGATTAGGTCATGTTCAGCTACTTAGCTCAAACAATACTGATTATGGACTCCAGTTTTTTATTTACAAAAAATAGAGATTTAATATAAAAAGAACCAATAAAAAAATTACAAAGCTAATTTTTTTATGAAAACTTATTTTTAAATGATAATTAAAATTATTAAATCAATTAACGTAATGTTACGTAAAAGACTAAATATTACTACTGGAGAATATTTTAAATATTTTCATCGTTTTACTTTCTGTGTAGTATCATTTTAAATATAAAGGAAATAAAAACTCAAAGATATATAAAAAGAAACGACAGACATTCATATCTATACAACAAAGAACCTCAAGACCTTTGCCGTCTCAAGTTCGTCATAATGGTCGTTAGGTGTTATTTACAGGTGTGAAGCGCCGTGCGAAGCAGGCTTTATGCGCGTTACCCGGCTTCTCTTTAGTTATATGCCAAGAAGGAGGGTTGCTAGTGGCATATAATAAAAAAATACATATATCCAATCAATAAATAACGTTTTTTATTATTGTAGTAACTTTCTAATTATACCGTTTTTAACTTGAGATATGAAATATTAAATTTCATATATTTACACTTTATCCCGCATAGCAACGTAGGCACTGAAAACCTAGCGTAAGAGTTTTCTGTTTTCCCTTTTCACCCGAATTCAAGACGTTATGCGTTGAGTGGCAAAGCTTAACGCTACGTTCCCTCGTCATATTAGGAAACGTCATACAAAGTAAATTAAAATAATTAAATACTCTCACTCCCCCGAGTTGGAATCGAAACCACAACTATCGTTTTTACAGTCAGAAGACTGTCCCACTGGGCAACGATGGCCATAATATATTTTTATTATTATAATTAATATATTTATAATTAAACTGAAATGCTTTTAAAAAGTTTATTTTAAAAAAGTTCAGATTTAACAAAAAGCTTAAGTGCAAAATAACTAAGCAAGCAAATATTATTTACAGATGCCAAGTGCTTTATACACAATCTAAATATTGACGTGTATTCGCATAATAAGCAACAAAAGATATAATGCAATCCCGCCGTGTCATTGTGATTGATTATGTTATTAAAAACACAAACAATTTTTAAAAACGCCACATATCTTAGTGATGTTATTATTATTTATATAATAAAGTCGACTTACGTTATAATGAGAGGACACCTATATCCCGCCACCAACAGGCTGTTAATAAAGATTGTCTTACCGGCGGAACGGCAGCGAAAATGTCACACGTCTACTAATCATGCCATGCAGTTAAAACCGGCAGCTTACCTGTAACAAGTACATTTTTAACATATAATAACTTGTACATGTTGAAAACGTAATTAGCCTTAATTATAAAACAACAATAATAATAATACATTTAAGCTCTTCATATTCTATAGGTAATATTGATATTAGTAAAGTCAAAGTCAAAGTCAATGGTTGTTGTTTTAAAAGATGAAGGAGTATATTTCATATATGGATATTTTGTGAACGTTAAAGTCGCTCTCGTGTACCTAAGCCTTAAAAGAATATTAGCTAGAAAATATTACCATAAAAAACAGATTATTAAATTCCTTGTTCTTATTCACCATTCCGTAGTTTTTGTTTAATTGTAGCCATACTTAGGAAATAGAACTAACTGCTGTAATTCGTATAAACTGAAAAGAAATATATATCTAACAGGAATTCGACTGCCACTACAACATCCAGTGGTGGATGGTGTACCTATAAGTGTTTTAGAAAATATGAAGCAATACTGTTTTGTTACTTATAACAAAGCAGCAATACAAAATTTATTTCCTAACGATTAATTAAAAGCACACAAAAGAATAACACTCAGTTAAATACCAACACTTAATGGAAGCCCCAATGAAAACGCGCAAATTAAAACACGAGCCCTACTCATAATATATTTCCAAACTACCCACTCAAAAATAAAAGGGGAGTGCACTAGAGTTCCAACAAAAAGGTCGTCATTAATCCGTACCCTGTAACCGAATAGGGAGCAAACAACGAGCACACGTCAAAAATAAATTCGATGTAGGTATCGACAAACCGTTTGGGAAAATATCAAAGTAAATATTGAGTGCCGCAAAGCGATAACGTTTAATTGTTCGTATTCAGTATTGGAGATGCCTTTTCCTGTCTGTGTGGAGCCGCGTTTAAAAGTTTAAATAAACTCTAGATAATGAATTAAACGCATTAATAAATTCTGCAAAACTTTAAAAAGAAAGCCTGAGTACATTGTAAAAAGAAAATATGAAGATTCTTTTGAAACGTATAAAACTAAATCAATAAAAAACTAATAAGATCTTTAATTTTCGCAATTTTTATACATTTTAAATGAAAGTATTTTAACCGGATTAATCGTGTGTATTTTGGTATTCGAAGATACATTTTGGACACTTGACGTTTCGAACACTTTACAGTAGTCCATTGTCACAGGTAGACTGACCACCTGTCTACCTGTGACCACGGACTACTGTATATACGCGATAAATCCGGTTAAAATAGTTTCATTTAAAATAAGAAACTAAATTTAAAGTACTCCGGTCGTAGCGCAGTGTGACAGTGTCTGACTGTAAACACGACCGGTTGTGGGTTCGATCCCTACTCGGGGGAGTTTTTATATTTAAATTATTTTAACTTCCTCGATCTGGTAAGGACAAAGTGCGGTGTTGAGTTCCATCACTCAACACATAATGTCTCCACTTCGGTGGAAAGCGAAGTACGGAGTGTCTTGACACTAGGTACTTTCTGGAAAGAAAACTAAAAATAAAGTAACTCTAAAAATATGTTTCGTGGTTTTGTTTGATTTCAGAAAATACACATTTCAAATTAAATAAGAATGATTTTATAAAATTCACGCTTTTATCCTGAAAAGCGTAGACAGGTAGCATCTAGTACCGTATTGGTGGAACTCAACGCCGCGGTTTATCTTCACCACTTAGCAAGTGTAGTAGTCTTATAAAGCCGTCCAGTTGCGACAAGGAGGGGAAATGTCACAAAATTATAAACTTCTTGAACTTAATTTATGAATGGCCCTTAACCAGAAAGAGGAAATAATAATAATTTAATGTCATAATTCATTCTACTGGAAATCGAACCCATAAGTCCCACCAATCGATCGCGTTTACAATCATACGCTGTCCCAGTGCACCACGACCAGCCACTAACTAAAAATTCTAATACTATCGACACGACAACCTAATTCAATCATAGGTACAAGACTTACGTCTAGTACTATAAATATATAAGCATACATAGGAATATAGATATGCATATAAAAAAAACATTGCAATTTGTTTCTTTTTTATAGACAGACGCACGGGAATACTTTAATAGTAGAGCAGTTATAGTCAACAAACTATCGCCTTGGGGTGTTTGATTCTCATTTAGCATAAAGTGCACGAAGACTAGGTGAGAACATGAACACGGCTGTGTTCACTTAATATTAAACGCCTGTCCATATGAAATGTGCATTATTTCGAAATGCAACTTTATGTTTCACGCGCAATACTATGCTGACTTATTTAAGACAAGGCGCTACTAAGCTTTTTATGTATAAATAATCTATTTTTTTATTTAATTAAAAGCAGTAGGTGTAAAAAATGTTTTTGCTTCCCTTTAATTTAAAACATGTTTTGAGCGGGTAACGGGAAAGGGAATTTTACATTTCACAGCTAAATAAATAAAAAATGAATGATAAAGCAAATGTAAAGTTTACTGATCTAAATTTTATAGTACGACTATGAATATGTAACAGCTTTCATGTAAGGATTTCTAACATCACAAGTACCTACAGCTTCCTGCGAATAAATTGGTTTTCCCGGCTCGTAGCATTTTCAAGAAAAATCTTTTTATATTTCCGTTAGAATTCTCAACAGTAATGTTATGTGAATATTTCATATTCGTGCTTATTAAGTCAACTTTACGTTGGCTAATAAATACAACCGCTTAGAAAGGTACATATTGTATGTGTTGAATGTATTGAATGTGTGTAAACGCGAATATTTATTTATTTTAACTAAGTGTTTCATTTAACTTAAGTACAAATTTTATTCCAAATGACGAGACGATGGGACGATTTATTAAAGAAAATGTATCATTTGTAATTTTATACATAATGAGTACACTGTAATAGTCTACTTGAAGTATAACCTATTAAATCTAATAGCTATTCGGAGCATCAAACTTTGTGTAACTATGTAATATTATATACTAGTAAATGCACACAACTTCGTTTAGGTTGACTTTATGATTTACTACCCTGCATACTGCACCACGATGGCCACGCCAATTTCTGGTGATTTTAATTTGAAATCGAAAATATCAATTATAATAAACTAACTTTAATAAGCTAACATTCCAATTCCTCTTGATGTTCCACTTGATGAGGACTAATCACCAAAATTATTTATATACTACACAGTACCCAAAGTTAATAGATTCAAAACATAAAAGTAATCATTAAAATTTAATTAATTTTAAAAATGTTATAAACAAAAAGATAAGATATATCCGATAGTATATCTGACATGCAAAAGTACCACCATACCATTTTAACTGTTTTTTTTGTATAGGTAAACATATATTTTTTCCCCGAGTGAGATTTAAAGACACACATCAAATTCAATCGTAACTTCAAAAAAAAAAATTTAAAAGTTGGTATGAAAATTATAAAAAAACAACATTTAAGGAAAAAAATACATACAGATAACTGAACACATTGTTATTTAAAATGGAAATGAGAATTTTTAATTTCAGATTGTAAAGATTATCAGTGTCATGTAAAATTACATATTTTCACTTAATATTTATGTTAACGTTAAGGTTCTGCAAACAAGTCATTAGTCCTGAGAACCAACTTCCGTCTTCACGTCCCGTGTGAAAGTTTGAGAAAGATGAATAATTAAACATTGTTAAAATACTTAATTTTTGATGAAGGAAAAAGAATGGCGTGTTAACTAAGATCGTAAATATTTTTAACTTTTACAGTAAATATACAAAAAAAAAATAATTAAAAAACATTTTAAAAACAAACTTTTTTCATAGTATATTTCATATATTTTAAAAATCAAGCACTTTCATTTGACACCCATGTTGGGTGGATTGTGCAAAAATGTATAAACCGCCATTTTATTCTGGCGGCCATTTTAGATCAACAACAAAATTGATTATATATAATTTCATTGTCATCAGGGTTGAAGTCATATTAGGACATCGTAGGAAAAATTAAGCTTTCAATATTTCACACACACTAACTTATTTAAATAACACCGTTCCCCCGAATGTTAATCGAACCCACAACCGATCGCGTTTACAGTCAGACGCTGTCCGACTGCGCCACGACCGGCCTCATGTATTTAATATTTTTTCAATAATGCGCTAAATGAACCGCTACAAAGCGATTTACTAACAAGCGTAGCAATTCGTAGCACAGGTTAGTACTAATACGGTCAGCTCATTCGTATTTTGATTTATTTAAAAAATAACTTGCAAGAAACATTTATATACATGAGCTAATCATAAAAACAAATTACGTTCGCAAGTAACGTAGTCTTTCGGCTTCAAAGATATGAAAGTACTTCTGATTTGTTAAAGTAAGTGTAGTGTTGTATTTCTGTTTATTAAAGATCTGTAAACAATGGTAAAAACTGCTATTAAGTGATGAAAATAAACTTATACTAATTCTTATTCTGTGTATTAAAAATTTAAAACATATGAGGATAAATCTTCCTTTCCTTATACATAGCAAAAATTATAGGCTAGATACATTTATATGCTTCGACGGTAGCATCATGAGAAATATGTATTCTCGAAAAGTATAATAATGGATTCCTATTATTTTATTAGCTTCACATTTTATTCCGCATAGCAGGGTAATCGGAGAAAACATAACATTCAGACACCCCAATTGTCTGTTTACCGCCCAAAATTGAGTAATGAGTCATCATTCAGATAATTTTTCAACACAGACGTGTTGAGTGGCCCACTCAATGCAGAGTTTTGCCTTACCAGAGTTTTTAGTAATTTTAATTATAATCTTTCCCCCGAATCGGAATCAAACCCAATAACAACCAAACGCGTTAACGTGAACAGTCAGACGCTCCCACTGTGCCACGAAGGCCTCATTACTCTTATAATAATTTATATAAACTTTTTTAATCTTCATATATTTTGAATAATACAATTTTATACAAAAAAATATCAAGTTTCTATTCGGTCTTTTAAAAAGTACCAAGCTTCTCATAGTTTTCAAGATATCGGCGAAGCTTGAAATATTAAAGTTCACAAAATTTGAAATTTCTACCGCTTGAGAGCTGAGGAATGGAGAACTGTTGGCACCGAGCTCGGCAATCAATAGCGTCGTTATAGAATATTGAAACCTCCTTGAGAAACGTGCAATACGAGCAAATCATTAACCTTCCACAAACATAAATAAGCTACTAATTGAGTTTCGTACCTATAGGTTGGTTTCAAGTGAAGAAGTAGTAGAAAGGATTATGCAGAACCATGTCTTAGATAACTTAATTGTATAATTGTGTAATAATACATTGACTTTTAATTAAAGCAAGGCCGAATATAGGGAGCTCTGCCCTTATTATATCTTAAACTCAACGACAGCTATGATCCGGCATGAATGTAATAGTTTTGTCTCTGATTGGTCAAACTGCAGCTTTTACGTAGAAACGGTAGGATGCATTACGTAGAAACGGAACATTTGTTGCTTCCAATTTCTCCCTTATTGTGGCATTAACATAATATATTATTTAATATACACAAAATTTTATTGTTGTATGTTTATATATATATATATATATACGTATTGTAGTATGTTGTCAATATTTTTTATATACATTATGTTGCGTAAATTCTTATAGTTTCCTTATACTTATTTAATGTGCACAAATTTTTATAAGTAGCTAAATATTAAAATATTCTATTTCTTCGCAAAATTATAAAAGCATTCACGGTACAGCGTAGTCATAGTCATAGCTACAAAGCATAGAGCAGCAAGCGACCACTATTAGCTTTATGTTTGCCGCCCGAAGTTTGCTCTTTGAGTTATTAAGTCTATTCAGTATTAATCCTTAGCGATGAGTTTTGTTCCTTCATTTTATCCAGTAAGACTTTCAAATAGATCGAAATGTTATTACTTGATACTACCAATATAATATATATTATAAATATGCATATACACATATTAGACAATTATTCCTTCGATATTTTTATTGAGCGGTAACTGGAAAACATTATATATCAACAGTGTCTTCTTGCCTACATTGCTACACGTAGCAAATTCGTATATGCATATTTATGCCTAAATTATATTTTGTAAAAAATATTATTTAGGCATGTATAAAGCGGTTATTCTAATATTACAAACAGACACTCTTACGCTTTTATCCCGCGTAGCAGGGTAGGCAGAAAGTACCTAGTGTCAAGACTCTCTGTACTTCGCTTTGCACCGAATTCGAGACATGGCGTGTTGAGTGGTGGAACTCAACGCCGCATTTTGTCTTTTACCATAGCGCGGAAGTGAAAATACTTTAAATATAATTACTCCCCCGACTGGGGATTGAACCCACAACCGATCGCGTTTACAGCCTCCAATTATACCGGCCTCCAATTATATTTCGTACATATTTAAGCAATAATAAAATATTGCTAACTTAAAAAAATTATAATTAAACAGAAAGTTGTGGTCTACATAAAATAGTAGTTAGTGACAAAAATCCTTTGCAATTGCCGTCCGACCGTCGGAGCTGGGATGTTTGCGAAGCGAGGTTTACTCTTTCACTTATTAAATCTGTTCAAACTAATCTGTTGCCAACGTTTTGTGGTAAACGTATTCATGGAATAAAATATCAAAAGTAAATGACCCTTGAACAGTAGTTTCTATATTAAGGTTTTTTTTTTAAAGAGAAAAATCTTTGAAATAGTACGAACTGTAGCTCGTATACATCGTTTGTATTTCTTCAACATCACACTTTTCTACGCTTAGCAGGGTAGTCGTATATTATATAGCATAGTGTCAAGGCACTCCGTTTTCCTCTTTTCGTCCCAAATCGATATATTACGTGTAAGAATAGATATTGATATTAATGTTTGCAACACCATACATATAAAGAAGACGTAAAAAAGTCCTCATTTAACTCGTCTCACAAATTAATATTTAAGACCAACACTGATGGGCTTTTTGCTATTTTCAGTGCATCAGTTACTTAATAATAGTTCAGATAAAAAACACCTTATGAAATTATCTATAACCAAGGTTTTGTATATTTAACAACGTATTCGAGAGCAAACCTACGGTTAACTGCTTATACTACTATCTTATACTCTTATATATCCTTGCGAGTTGCTTTTGAAACCGACACAAGCACACAGTAACTATTGTGTCGAGTGTAAGTTGCCGACAATAGCGACCTAACCGGTGGCACTGGAGCGAATGTATTGTTTCACGGTGTTTAACGCGACATGTAAGACGTTGAAGTTTTTGAAATATGTGGCCTTTCCTGCAAGTTTGTTATGTTATTGTTTATTTAAGAAGCATTTGCGGAGAGTAAATGTTACTATTTTTTAATGTACATCTAAGTATACACTTTAAAAGTTTTTATAATATAGTCGAAAGTAGGTAAAGTAAATACTAACATAAATAGTTTTGCCTATTTAAGTAATGTCCCGTTGACGATTTGACAACGCGTTGCCTTAGCAACATGCATGTCATTTTATATAAACGTGTATGTCTAGGACATGGTAGTGTGTATTATATATATGTTATTAATTTAATATATTTTTAGGCTTTGTTTTTAAAAAACATTAACTTTCTGCACTCTTTCTCTAAACAAACTATAACTGTGCCTTTGTCACCATGTCCAAACTGAACTGTAATAATTAGATTTATCTATACATTTATCTATCTATAAACAAAGAATAAAATATAAAGGCATCAAAATGCTATACTAGTTACTACAGGTTACAGTAGTAATAAAGTTAATAAAATTCCTTTATTCATATTTAAATACGGCATAAACGTGCAACATCACACTAGTGGCACTTAATTCTTCACGCACGAATGTTGGAAGCTCTGAAATAATTATATGATCCTGACTACTTCAACGCTCAGATAAGTTGCATTCGCACGGCGATTTTAATACTACTTTAGCATAATAGAACAGTATGTTTGCTCGCTTTAAAGGATTATCTGTAGACTTTGACCCTCGGGCATCTGTGGCATCTGTACAGTGTTTATAATGAGCATAAGTTATTATTACTATTGTAGGGGGAGTGAGTCTTATTTTAATAAAATAAATAAAATATATTTTAATTAAATATATGTTGTTTATAAAAAAATATTTTTATACCAATTTATACGTATAATGTATGCGTATCTTATACCTGTAACAAAATTATAAATTTAATTTTTGGTTTGGATCAAACACACAACCGATCGCGTACAGTCATGCGCTGTCCCTCCCACCGCGCCACGACCAGCCTTACACTATAGATATTTATTTTATAGAGTATATATCACCAATACAATCAACAATGAATTTAAGATACCAGAAATAAGCAATGCTAGTCACGGCAGAAAATAAGAAGCCATTTCACAAAATGAACTATGAGACAACGGCGACAAATACCGTATAAATCAGAATTTGCTCGCTATACTATTTGGAGTGTAAAAATCTCTGGGCACGCAACACTCGATTACTCTCGCTTCGTGGATACCTAGTGACCGTGTCATTACTGCTCCGACTCCATTCCTTCAGCTCCAAAGTATGAGAATTTGAAATATTCATGTGCTGTTGCCTTCGAATATATAAGTATCGCATGAAAATTATTTAGATTTTTTATATTTTCTCACATTTTATAAATAAAATGTAATTATTGACTTAACCTAACTTTTGGATTCATCCATATCAATAATTATTATTGCAAAAAATTTACATAATACCTGTTCCGGATACTTGAATTTCTGAAATAAAATATTTAGCACAGTACATATTTAAATATTAATATATTTTTTACCTTTCAACTCACAATGGAATAATCATTTCGCGTATAAGACAATATAATAACATCATATCTGGTATATAATATCTTTAAGAGGCCGTCATGGCCTCAGGGAGCATAGCATCCGACTGTGAATGCGATTGGTTGTGGGTTAGATTCCCATTCAAAGAAAGATTATATTTATTAACATTTCTCTGGTCTGGCAAAAAGCGCGGCGTTGAGTTCGCCGCTCAACACAATGTCTCTATATACGCGATTTAGGACCGAAAGCAGTCAACGGGGTGTGTTTTAACACTAGGTTTTCTCTGACTGAAACTGTAAAATATATCTTATTAAGAATATATAGTTATACATTTATATAAAGATTTATAAGTAGCATTTCGTTCCAACTAGTGTTTACTTTCGCCGATAAAGAACAATATCAGTCTGTCTGTAACGCTTTGAAGTAGGTGGTGGAATTCAATGCACGATGGGATTTGAAAACATTCTTGTTATTATGTCTTCACAATGTGCCTTCGTCTAGCGATAATAGTATTGCACGATAACGGTTTATTGTTGGAAGTACCTATGGGGAACGAAAGAAGTTACTATAGAATAATTTTTACCATTACCTAATATTAAGATTTAGAAAAATAAAGTGCTGTAACATATATTTAAGCTACTAGTATACAGAAAACCACAATTAAAAACTTATAAGATCCTCCAGAAATACACACATAGTGAAGTAATAGAGTATGATGTATGACATGTAAAACATTTAAGAACTGCAAAAAAAAACTTTAGAATGAGAAAATACACATCAATTAATAAAAAAAACGTAAAATATAAATTTTAACATAACGTAAGGGTTATTTTCTAAATGGCAAAACATGTTGGTAATATAAAGACCGAGGTTAACGTAGAAAGGTCTTGCATATGTGAAGTTGAGTAAACAATTTTAGAAAAGTATAACTTTTTATTACAAAATTTTTGAAAAGTTGTATTTTCCATCTATATTTTTTCAGGATTTTTTAAACAAAACTTATATGAATTAGATGTTAATAATTCCCAATAGCGATAGCGTTTCTCACAGAAGAAAGAATTAAAAAAAAGCGTAAACTATAAGGTTTACAATTTGGTTTTTTTTATTAAACACGACATAAATGAATTCAAATTTAAAAACATTTAACTAATTACGTTTTATACATACATTTCCATTTCATTGTATTTCTTCCTTTATATCAATTTTATGTAGGTTAAAAAAATCCTAAAATATATTTAAATTAAATATGGAAACAATATAAACCCATCAACTTTTCCAGCTCATGTCAGCCATATGTTATTAAAAGTGGAAGCTCGAACCAGTTGCAATATAAAAGTTAATTTCAATAACTGAAATCAACTTTTCTGTTTCGGTGATGAAGTTAGACGTTGGGTTCACAAAGTGCAAATATTGCGCGTTCATAATACAAACTTATATTGATTACAGACAGTGGATTAGAACTTTGTATTCAGGATTATGGAACGAAATGTATATTTAAACTGTTTGAATAAATAATAATTAAATATTTGCTCAAGAAAACGTGAAAATTATCTAATATATCGAACTACAATTCAAGAGATCGTGTTAAATGTATTATATTTATATTTATATATATATATATATATATATATATATATATATATATATATATATATATATATATATATAAATAAATAAAGCTATTACATAATAAAAATAAAAATTATTTATTTCATGCTGTTAGATTTTTTTTTCAAATAAATAATAATTATTTATTAATTTAATATATCATGCTGTTAGATTATTTATTTCCTGCTGTTAGATTTTTTTTTTTCAAATAAATAATAATTATTTATTAATTTAATATATCTAAAAAGGCTTAAGTTAAATATTGTAAAAAGTATAGCTTAGTAACGTATTATGCGAGTAAAATCTTATCGTAACGCAAAAATGACTTTCTCGAATTATGTCCGGCGGTGGCGTCTCTTTATGAGTGATATGAGTGAAAGGTCACGAAAGAAAAGAATTTTTTATCAGAAATTTCCCCTCAATGTGACAAATCAGAAAAGATATGAGCTAGATACCATAATGGTAGAAATAAATACATTTATAAATAGAGAATAGTTGTGCAAAACTTGTCATGTTTTATTCATATATCAGATAAGTATTTTGATAATTATTATACAACTACGCCTTTTCCTTACAACTTTATGTTAAAAAGGACTGTAAAAAAGTGCCATAAAGTCCTATACAAATGTAAAATAACAGGAATAAATCTATATATATGTAGTTATAAGAAAATACTAAATTCTGAGTGAAATAGAAGTGCTGAAAGTAGGAAGTAGGCTGTTCCATGTCCTTAGGATAATGATAAGTCATATATATATATATATATATATATATATATATATATATATATGCAAAGATGTAGTAATAATAAACAATATCATAATAATATTTTCATGAAAAAATTACAGTGCAGAAAACATTTCCTCGGAAAAGACTACAATGAAGACAATAAAGCATCTTAAAGAGGGATTATACTAATTTTCCCCGTCAACAATCTGTTACAATGTCGGCATTGTCTGCAAATGATTAGAGATAACTTTGGAGCTTTGGTGAACTTTTAAATTACGTCTATTAGCAAGTTTTATTGCAAAAACTGTTACTTTTGTTGAGAATAGAATAGACAACTTAGAACGTACATTTCCGTATATTTTGATCATTTTAATTATTTTGTTTTACAATAATCTAAAACGTGAAGCAAAATCTTTGTGTTTTTACAAAAAATATTTGAACAGATGAGTATGATATTTATTTTGATTTAGCACAGTTATAGTTTATACAGAAAAGGAGTGCAGGTTGCTATTTTTTTTAAATATTATAATAACAATACAATATATGTAATACGCAATACCATGTGTTTAGCGTACAAGTTTATATGAAGTCGCATACACGTTGCTAAGGCAACGCGTTGTTAACGTGTCAACGGACAACGAGCAAAAATGGATATACTACAAGCAAACGCTTGTAAGTGCATAAAGTATTAATACGTAAGATATATACACTTAAATTTATCTTAATTTTAATATTTGTATGAATTTTGATAAACTGATTTAGCTTTTTGTAGGATTATATTTACAAGGTCTCCAAAAAGTCCACATATTCATTAAAAGCACTATTATACATTTATAGTAAAAAAAAACAGATAATATCATTTGTATAAAGATAGATGATATCCATTACATATAAAATCAACAATGATTTTATTGTAAAGAAAGTTTATATATGAAAACTTTTAATATCTAAATGCAAAATCTTAGTAATTCCGCAGGTAAACTTATAGTTTATCACATTTTATATGATCAAAGAGTTAAAAGCTAACTGAGCAAAGTGTCTTGTAAAGTAAACTTATGGTGGTGGTTTAGCTTGGAAAGTTTGAAAGTTCACTCACCGTTTCTCCTCAAGTGATTTTATTCAACCGTATTGCACTTACAAACTAAAAGTAAAAGAATCAATAAAATAAACATATATAAAAGCAAACAGTATAAAATTAATAAAGTACTAAAATGCGTATGACATTATTAGATACTATAGGAGAAGAAAAGTAGGAAGTTATTATATTCAACTGATGATCTTAAATAATTTACGTTTCCATATAACAAAGACGGCCATTCTTTCAATCCAGAGACAATGAGATGATAATAAGTATAGATACGTGTACATGCATATGTATATAATTATTTGAAATAGGTAGGTACTAAAAATATATATATTTACAGTTTATAATTAAAAAATAACAGACGCCATAGTGACATATTTTAGGTATTTGATGTGTGCTTTCAAGTTCAAATTTTTTGAGAACATTCAAATATGAAAAATGTGTGATTTGATCTAAACAGAAAATATTAACAAAGTTATGTGTCACCAAGTCTGGTCAGAACAGTCGTTCTGTATAGAAAATATTATTATTTCATTGTTATAATTACATAATTAATTGACTCTTAGATTTGATAAGGAACTAGTAGCGCAAAATGTCGAGCTCTATTTATGAATGTTATCTCAGGTAAATGTCGAAGAAATAAATATAGATTAGTTATTTGAATGTTATCGAATCACATAAATACTTATAAAGTTGTCAGAAATAAGAGATTAGCATTAAATTACGACTAGATGAAACGATTGATATTGCGTTAAAATTGCAAAATGCGAATCACCATCTCGGTACTAAGTACATACATTGCACAAAAAATATCTTTAACCGATCTCGCTCTACAAAGACACACATAAGTTTTTGAACTATACAGAAAAGAAATAGGTGTCGCAAGGACACAAAAGATGTGGATATTAAACGAAGACTGCTATCGAACGAGCAAAGGGCGGCATAAAGGATTTTATCGTGACGTGGGTGGCTTTATGCAGACTGCCACGACTAGTGAACAAAATAAATGTGCTGGAAAATATTGCCCAGAAGACTCGTCCATAGGTTCTCAACGCAGCATGCAAATAATAAAAATGCTGTGACCTTTTTATTGTTTTTTTAATCTAAGTTGTTATTGACTACAGCTTAATAACGCAAAAAAAAATGAAATAACTACTTATGTATGTTAAGTAGTTTTATTTAAAATATTGATAAATATTATTTAAGAAGAAAGTTTACTTTAAATAAACTAGTCCCAAGAACTTAGATTTTAAATCGTAAGAATCGATCAAAAAAGACCACCGAATGCAACGAAACGATCGCCGGAGGCACGAGCCGTTTTTCATTAATTCCAGTATAAACAAAATGAGAAAAACTGCAACGGGACCTGACGGGGACAGCCACCCTATAGATTTACATGGAAGGGGTGTGG
Organism: Dryadula phaetusa; assembly: GCA_032432895.1. Classification (NCBI taxonomy): domain Eukaryota; kingdom Metazoa; phylum Arthropoda; class Insecta; order Lepidoptera; family Nymphalidae; genus Dryadula; species Dryadula phaetusa. The sequence continues at coordinate 847,791 of JAOYRS010000078.1, forward strand.
CCCTCGGTCTAGATCAGGGCTCTTCAAACTCTTTGATTTAAGGGTCGCATCAAGAACTCCAGCAAACTTTGAAGAGATTCTTGTTTATGAAAACGATTTTTTTTAATGTCAAAGTTAGATTAACTACCTACTTGAAGAGATAAGATCTCATGACAATATTGGAAGTCAAAATGCAAGAGCCGCGGGCCACAATGTAGAAACCACTGGGGCTGATAGACGATGAAATATTTAAATAGTCTGCCTTTAAACACTTCGTAATGCTACCCATACGGCAGCTTTTATTTGTGGAATTTAGCTTTAATTCAATCTTCCAGACTGCTATTTGCATTTGCACGAGATAAGATAGCACGACAAAATATTTTGAATACGCCACTTTTCGCATTTGACATTAGATGTATATATATATATATATATATATATATATATATATATCTTATATTTTCTTTCTTCCCAAAATTTATATATTGTTTTTTAAAAAGTGCAATTTTCAATTTAAAATTTACATTCTCCCATTAATAATTTCCAAAGAAAAGTCTGAAGTACTAAGCCAAGATACGGCACGCTACCGGCTTCATTCCACGTCAAAGGTGGTTTGCAAATTGCCTCGGAAGGAGTTCGAGTGTCGTATCTACTGTAATAGCGGTCCCATGAAGATGATAGGTATGTACTTCAGTGTCAATTACTGAGTTTATAGTTCAAGATATGCATGGATAAATCTGATATGCCGTACTTATGGATTCTCCTAATTCTAGGCATAAATTAATACTTAAAATTGCTATAAATATTTATAAAGTTTTAAACTCAATTAATTTTTTTTTGTAATAAAATTTCCTTATTATATATTATTTATAAAATAAATATTATCAATCTATTTTTTTCAAAAATTTATTTTGTGTAGGCCATGTGTATGAGACATGAATTCCTCGTTCTACAATTTGTATATTAAAAAATGACCAAGTCATAATAGATAATTTTTTTAGCAAAAAACAAAACTTTTCAAAAATAGCAGACGGAATACTCTATCGCAATTCATTATAATCTACTGTATTTTTGTATTATTACATTTGTCGGTTACTTTACAATTTTAATAATGTTTATAATACATACATATGAGGACAGTTGCACACATACTTGATGTATGTACTAATCTAAATAATGATGAAAGTAGACGTATCATTCTAATAGAATAAAAGTAGCAAGACTACTTTCTGTCGTCAACTTTATCTCAATTTCACGCTACTTAATTCGCTAATATACAAATAAGGATTCTTATTAATTTGCATGTAATTAATATGCGTAACAATATTGAGATTAATAAATAAGTGTTTCAAACAAGTTTGCACTTTAGAATAAACCACTTTCACTTATATAGGAATTGAAATTATCGGTAACGTAAAGAAATTACTCTAAATTCATTTATGCACACGATTTACTTATAACTAGTATACATCAATCAATTTAGTGTCAGTTTCGCTGCTGCCAAGTTGAAGCGAAGAAATTTACAGCACAACCACAAAATGAGCCACTTGGTATAAAATTTGACTTCTTAAATTTCCCAAATTTAAGAATCTATTATTAATAAGGAAAGAGATCTATTAGTAATGAAAGGGGCATAAATTTACAACAAATTACCTCAGCACTTAAAAACATCTCAAAACTTAATTGAATTTAAAACCTTGTTAAAAGAATATTTTTTGACAAAAAATTGATTCCGGCCCTGTGTCGTGTATTCTCAAATGTGGGTACATTTACTGTGGTCATTTCGATGAGATAGTAATAACTGCATTTAAACTATTTTAAGACACCCACTACAACCCACATGTTACTAGTCCATTGTAATTTAAAAATTATTTATTTGTCTAGCTATATCATGCTCACAACATTTAGAATTATTTAATTTAAAAATATGTATTCCCATGCAGTGAAATTTTAAATTTCTTTTGAGTAAATAAATTTCTTTGACCATATAATTCGAAATTTAGATAAAGCGGTCATTAAGCAGCTTCACGTTTTATACAACACGGCAGAGTAGTCAGAGACAACTTAGTGATAATTCACTTCATTGACAGTTTTCCGTCCGGAATCGAGACATTGCGTGTTAAAAGGCAAACTTAAGTTTGCGTTGTCTTACCAGAGTAGGATTTCAACCCAAAACTAATCGCGTTTATATTCAGACGCTGATCCACTGTACCACTATGGCCTTTAAGATATAACTGATTATTATGATAGTCATTAAGATATTACTGATTATTATTATTTAAAAACCTAATCAACTTCCAAGTAACCTAGAAAGTTAAATTTTAATACGCAGATACTACGTTAGGTAATTGTGTGTTACGAAAGAAAAATTTAAATAACAGTTATATTTTTATGTTTGCTACATCCAGAAGTTAATATAATAGTTATAAGCCGAATTTAAAAATATTTACTATAGTCTTTAAAAGAGTTTGTCGGTCGCTTAGAGAGTAATTCTATCATTATTGATTACTATCGAGCAATTACCTCAATTCCATAGACTTTGGGTCATTAATTCACCAACCATAATGTAAAGTTATGCCAGATATTAGGTTCACGCCTTAACTCACATAGCTGGGCAGTCAGCGACAACCTAGTGGTAAGACACTCCGTTCACTGCTTTCCGCAATATCTTTCAACTTTTTAGATGTCAGCAATCCATAACAAATCAAAACAATATAAAAAATATATAAGGTTATGTTTACAGCATTGAAATGAAACATCTTTATATCATTGTCAGTTACAATATGATCAGTCACATTAATAACTAAATATTATTAATATCTCTCGCCTGTCCAAATACGTTTTCTGTAGTAGAAAAACACGTAATATTAAATATTTTATATTGAAATTATTCAAAATCTACAAATTTATACTCTCACTTTTAACACTTACGTCATCTCCTAAAATTTTGGGAAACCTAACCTCGAATGTTGAGCTACCTTCAATAAGCTTCATAATGATACGATATAATATATCAAGTTACAAGTATTTCAATGAATAGTTTAAGCCATAGGATATGAAATTAATATATTCTGATGTGTTCAAATTAATTTCGGAAGCACTTCAAACCCGTTTAGACTTAAAGATTTACTTACTATTGACGTGTGCGATACGATTTTTAGGTTAGACGATTATGAAAAATTATTATTAATAATCAAGTTTAGGTGTAAGTACACGTTGCCTTAGCAATTTAGATTTAATACATAAAACAAATAGTGGTGTGTTAATATTTATTTTATTCTTATCTATTATGAATTTTGATCTTATCCGATAATATTCGTAAAGAGGAAAGGAGAGAGAAGTCGTAACAATTCTCATAAGACACTAATATAATAGAGTAAAGGCTTATTTATAACCTTTCAGTAACTGACTTTTATAACTGCAAAATTATATACATAGGTATTGCCCGATTTTAAATTAATCAACATCTAAGCCAGAAATTCCTTCCTAGCTTAAGTGCTAGTTTTCCAGACAATGCATAATCGATTCCGTCTGAGTATTAATATGAACTATATATGTACTTTGTACATACACTATAATCTAAGAGTAGAGGCATATGTTGTTTGTGTTTGAAAAAGCTCTTATATGAGATTTTATTTCATATTTTCCAATTTTAATATAAGTAGTTAACGACAAGTCTACAGGTTGACTTGTTGCTATTGTTTTGAAATGAGTATGTTGCTTTGTGTTAATAAATTTATATGAATCTTTAATGAATTCTTTTAGAAACTATTTACTTTCTTCATAACAGTTTCACATAAACTTTAAATATGCCAAACTTGTACACCTTCGTGATTAAAAATAAGAACAATTTTTTTTGTCTTAATATAAGTGATAATCTATGTATATTAAAGATATAATTTCGATAGCTATGGAGATTCCAAATATTTTCAATTGATACGTTCTGTATAGGCCTTTTTTAAGAACAAATGTTATTAAATAAACAAAATATTTAAATGAAAATTGCGCCACTAACTTACTTAAAATTCTCGTACCTACTTCTTCCAAAATGAAACATAAAATATTAAAAAACAACCAAGCCTATTATAATCGATCGTAGGATATAAAGAGTTTTACACATCGATACATACATATATATTACATAACAGGTGTTGAATGTCAATTAGTGTTTGACACGGCTCATCGACTGCAGCCATTGGAGCGGTTAGATTAATATCGTGCATTCAATCATACACAGATTTCTACTCTGCGTGTTTACATTTACAAGGTTCCGCAGTTCATTGGTAAATTAATTTAATTTAATCCAAACTGAATGATTTAATTTAAATCTACATATAAGCATATAACTTTTCTATAGTTTTACAATTTTTGATTGTTTTAAAGAAAAATCACATCGACGGCCTATTTTCATTACACACAAGTTCTTTTATTTTTATTAATTATGTAATACTTAATCTCTATTACGATAAACTTTCGTTTCATGACAAGATATTTTTCAGCCTTGCTGTCCTTTGGACTAATTTATTTGGACGATTTTAAATATATAAATGCCCTTAAAAAACAATTTAAAAAACTTAAACATTTTAATCTGTATGATCAGATTTTCATTTATAAATACATATTTATATATTTAATACAAGTTACTCTAACTTGTATACATAAATTGTATAAAGGCCAACAAATATCGAACTGCATGAGCATGATATGTTCTTTTTATGTCTCAAGTAACGATCGACCTTGTGGTCCTTCTGGGAACGATACCGAATTATATAAATCAACCGAAAGGACCATATCCTTTTAGCGAATGTAAAATTCAATAACGCTTTATTAAATACAAAAACTTTAGATATACAGATAAGAATGAAAAGGGCAAAAATCTGTCTAGATGTACCGATAGGAATAAAAATCAGATTGTTAATATGAGATTTAGCTTAACAAGACTAAATAATTATCAAAAACCATTAATGTAACATACATTAATGAGTAAAATTTATGTATCATACACTTTTAAAACTATTATTCAATTCTAATTATTACTTCATGTGTGGAAAAAAATAGCAACGTTTCTGTACTACTTAAAGCTTACTACAAACATAAAAAGTTCAAAATGTATTATGAAACATCTACAAAATATTGATATGCGGAGGATGGTGATGAATAGGAGCTGCACAGAAGGTAGTAAAAAGATTTTTCTGCAATGCGCAGAAAAGACGTTAGGCTACAATACAAATTTAAATGTTAGTTTTTATATAGTAGACACTATGTTAAAATTAATATATCACTATATAAATAGTCAGACCACTATAACTTGGGCAGAAGTTTGCTGAGAAATATCCGTTGTCTGATAGCTTTGTGCCGTAAACCAACATACGCTTCAGTGGTCTGAAAATCGAACTAATATACTGTAGTGCCATGTTTCCAAGTTTCTAGCAATATTGTTATAATGTGTTTATCAGTTAATAAATTAATAAAAGTTGATTTTAAAAAAATCACAATAATTTCTTACCTTTCACAATTTTTTAATTTTACTAGTGTCTGTCTATCTATCAATTAATCAATCTATGAGAAAATAAAAGACATCGTTCGAAAGATTTAATTTCTTGAAAATTAGCACACGTGACCAAAACACAATTTTTATATGTAAGCCAATACAATATTCTTATATTTTTATAGCATGAACCTGATATCCTTGTGAGGACCAGGATAAAAAGAAAATAGGTTTCTTAAGAAGTTTCTTCTTGTTTTGCTTTTTTAATTATTTTATTATTTGTTTGCAGTTTTACTGTTATATGTTTTATTGTAGTAGTAATAAGAATAAAATATAAAAAATAAATCACATTTGGAGATATAAAAATGATACATTATGGCATTCCATTAAGTATATGGATTTATTGCCAGGTCCAACGAAGGACTCGAAGCAGCATTTGGGACTCGTGACCTAAACTTAGGTCCCTTATATGCATGAGCTCCCAAGCCAAAAATCAATCTTTTTTTCTATTTGTAGCCCAATTTCGTTCCTAACAATTACCTTTAAATATGTATAGGACTTAATAGACACATGAATTTCCTTACTTATTTGAACATTGAAATTTCGTTTTCAAACAAGAAACAAAAGCTAATACTATTAGTGAATACTACGAGTGAGATCGAATAATTTGTTCTACGCCTAGAATGTAAAATATCACATTATTAGGAATAACAATATTTGCATTCGCCGTAGTATAACTAATCTAAATAGATCTATTTCTTTGTAGATCGTTCAACCTAACAACAAAACAAGCGTGACTGTTCACGTAGAAAGAACTAATTCCTATAATCTACCTGCCAACATCGCTGACGTGATTCAAACATGAACCATTGCGTGCAGGTCAATTACTGTTTGACTAAAATGAAGAGTAGTTAGTCGGCATAATGCGACAATACTATAAAGACGCATTAAAAAAATGGAGCGTGATTTACACTTATGTAATAATATATAATAATTAATAAAGCTGTGCAACGCTATGGTGGCGCTTGGCGCTAGTAGTAACATGTGTTTCTAAATGCAACACTTAAGACTTAAAATATCATTCGTTGAAATAATGATGTCTTTTTGTAGAAAAAAGAGGTAAACGAGCAGTAGAGCCACCTTATGGCAAGTGGTGACTTTCGCCCATGGACATCCACAACATTAGATTTGTGGATGCGTTGTCGGCCTTGGGATAGAAGTGAAAAGAGATAGTGTAGTGGCCTCGGCAGCTAGAACTCTCGGAACCACTGCCCTCTAAGGAGCTAAAGCATAGGTGGGAATAGGGAAAGCTGGCTAACATGACATCGAACCGGAACATATCATCAGATATTTGGCGGATCGTTTGTGTCATGATAGTAGTTACTGGGACCGCCTCTTACAGGGCGCTATCCAGCAGAGAAGATACAACACAAAAAGTAGCGCCATTAAACAATATTACTTAGTATAGAACCCATAGCATTTTATAAATAAAAAATGCAACAGTTGCATCAATTACATCTAATTGTACATAAAATGCATCTACTTTTCTAAATAGAAAAAAACTGATGTAAAAATGAAGCCTACATTTCCAGCGGATCGACTGTACAAAGACAAAGGAAGAAAAGTAGCGTTAGTGGTACGGCCTCGCGATAACGGCTACCGGCTACGGAGTTCACAGAGACGTAACAAGCGTTCAAAAGTAGTGCAATCGTAGTTAAGCAGGCGTAAGCGCTTCGCTCTCCACTATGATTCAAAGGAATATTTTACTTAAAGAATGTTTCCTTGTATAAGAGTGCAAAGTGCAAGCGGATTTATACACCTTATTAATTCACCGTCTAATATTTGTTAAAAAGATTAAAATTTTACGTTTTAGATAAAATTAAGTTAATGGTTTCAATTAAAACGCACGATGTAACTTTAATTACATTATAAAAGTTTTTCATTACAATTATATGTTAATCAACATGAAACACGCAACCGTGAAACTTATTATTACCCCTTTATGATATTTATTTTAAATGTACTTAGATAAAAAATAATACGTAGTACATTCGGAATGAAAGTATCGGAATTCTTAAAATTATAATTAAAATAACATTGGATTTTAGAATAAATTGTTAATAAATTGTGAAATTTTTAATACTTTCAATAAAGACATAAATCTAATAGTAAATTTATCTATTTGTAAAATTTAGCCTACTTTTTAACCCACATAATAAAACCTACTTTTACGTAATTTAAGTATTTTGTGAAACCTGATAGATTTATCTTATCTTAACTTACTGTATCTGTATATTAATATGTTCATACTTTTTTTGTTAATATTTCATATTAAAGCACTCGAAATATATTGATTAGAATAAATACAATTCAAATAATATTATAATAAAAACAGTTTCAAATAATATTAATTTCGGTCTCTCTCAATTGAATTATATCAAATCGACGTACCCATATGATTATTAAATCATTAATGAACGCGCGAGGCGAGGGCGGGTCACTAGTTATTAAATTTTAAAAAGAACATTGTAAAGTATTTTACAATATAATCAATTTTTTCATGCACGGTCATGTCAGGAGGCTTATTCGTTTTACCGTTTCATGTTTTTTTAATTGTTGTAGCTTGTAAGATATGTTAATTTGCTCTTATGAGTGTATGTTCACACAATCTTGATATTTGCAGAGAATTCAGTGACAGGTCACTGTGTTTTCAACATTTTTGTGTTCTTTTAAAGACATTGAAATAACTAACAAAATTCTTTTAATAAGGCCATATTTAATTTTTAAAACAATCTCCCCAAATGCAAGAAATACTATTCAAAACACAAATCAAATTAGCTTATCTCTAACAGCTAAATCATTTAAGCATGTTCAAGACATCAATCTCCAAGTGAACGTTTAACTAAATAGTTTATCTGAGTGCTTTACACAATTTGGTAAAGCGTCCGTAGCAAAGCCCCATGGCTATCGTTAATAGTGTTTTCTGAAACTTGAAAGCCATTCGACAATCCCTCTTAGCGTCGATAGTAACTTTGTTCACTAAGTATTGTTACTCTCGTTTGACAATGGAATGTTATAACTTCACTAGATTCACTTTAATATATCTACATCAACAGGAACACCATTTACTATGTTACCTTACAATAATCAATATAAGATAAACAATCTATGAATTATATTTAAATAATCTATTTTTATTTAAAATTAAAATGTATGGAAGACGATGAAAAGAACATCTATTAACGATCATAGATTCAAAAGTCAATCGCAGGAGACCATATTTAAAACACAAGTTTTTATGAGATTGAACAAAATATAAACACAAATAATGTGGGTTTAACTTTTTTACACCTAGTATACAAATTTCTAAATATTTTCTAAGCAACATGGAATTAAATATTTTCTTACGAGCGCTATGGAATTGCATCGCTTTGAAGAGGAAAACTTATCTTTCATTTCCTAACAGAATTTGTAAGATGAAAAATTGTCAGCATTTACAAGAATATATATGTATATATATATATGTATGTATATACATATATATATATATATATATATATATATATATATATATATATATATATATATATATATAATCTTCTGAACTCTTAAGTGTTTAAATGCACTTAAATATTTCAAAAGAGTCAAAATGCACGCCCATTTGTGCCCAACTTTTGAATAAGCCTGCATACTGCATAATTACAAGCATGACCATTCACAGGATATTCACCGACCTTCTGGGAAACTATTTTATAAGCTGACACAAAATTCTCGGTGCACTCGCTAACTATTCATTTTTATTAAGAAACATGAATTTAAGTTTAATTTGATGTAAACATATGTATGTATGTAGTATGTATTTTTCAATGGATTAATCGTGTATATTATGGTATACGAAAGTATATTTTTAAAAACCCAACGATTCGAACACATGTAGACTGTGACCACGGATCCCCGTAAAGTGACTTAAACGTTGCATGTCCAAAAATTCCGAATACCAAAATATACGCGAATAATTCGTTTTAAATACCCCTATTACTTGAAATCTCAAACCTCTATTGATGAAATAATCAGCAAGACCTTGTCATTTTAGTACATATTTTCCCTCCATAACTCGAACAATTAAATTAAAGCTCTGTGTCTCGAAAATACTAATGTTTTATTATGCAATTTTCACAACTCGTTTATTTAGAACATACTACGTGTATAAATCGAAAAATAGTTATCGATATAAAAAATACAGCATTTGTAAAATCTGTAACAATAAGGAATGTTTTTAAGTATGTTCTTTTTAGATTTTTTGTTATTTAATCTGAAGCGATAATAAGTTCACCGGGTAAACTTAAAGTATGAGACAAATAAAAAATATGGTTGTCACCTTTACAACTTAAAATTTTATTTAAATGTCGAATTAAAATCCACCTGCGTCAAAACTAAAAAAGCGTATACATACATATATATATAAATAAATGCCCAAATATAAATTTGTATCCACATATTAATAAAATACGTTAAGCAAACTTACCATTTAATAAGCTACGGCATGATAATGATTATAAAACTGGTCACTTACCTGAAATAAAGATAACAATTTAGAATTTATATTCAAATTAAAGTATATGCAAAATACTCTTAAAATATTCAAAATTTTATACTCAGTATAATTTAGAAGTTTTCAAAACTCATTGCTGAAATCAATGCAGTCTTATGTGAGAAATTTAAAATTAAATCACTTTCCAGATTGAGGGTTCACCCCACAACTCTTGTATTAAACTCAGGCGTATTCCCGCTGTGCCACGAAAGATTTTAGCTCCGAGACCTAAAATTAATTTATTAGAAAATTTCTATCTATATACGGTGGAGACACAAAAATGAAAAATATATTGATAAAACAAAGTGCAGTGTTGACCGCCACTCAATACGGAATGTCTCGAATTCGGCGGAAAACGGAGTACAGAGTGTCTAGACACTAGGTAAATCAAGTCTATCCTACTATGCGAGATAAAGGCGTTCCGAAATATAATTTTAATATAAAGTTTACACTACACGCACAGAACTAAAAAATACTGTCAGTGAATAGACTAACATGTTAAAGGTATCACTTCTAAACCGTTAACAATAGAACAAATATTCCAATTTCATATTACTTTATAACAAATGTTAAGTAATACAACAACAATCGTATTAGTAACTTCACATATCAATAGAAATATATTTTAACGTTACATCATTCAAAACACATAAACTGCTAAGTAATTACTTGGAAAGTTCGTAGAAATTTGGTAAAACGCGATTGGCAAATAGCTCATCTTGTTAAGAGCACTTTATTTAATCAGAACTAAAATCGAAGTGCTTATTTAAATAGATATATGGAGGGAAATATTTTAGTAACATGATATTATTATTACAAAATTAAGTCCACATGTAATATAGTTCGTAATAATACGAAGAAAAGGTGAAAATGCTATATAAAACGATAACACTAGATTAATATACTACCTATAGATTACTATTTTACTACTTGAATTTGAATCATAATATTTTATTTACATTATCAATTTTCGTCTCTAAACTAGGCTTATTTGTTAAACTGTATAGCAAACTATACAGTTTAACAAATAAGCCTAGTAGCCTGTATATAAACTGTATAACAATAATTATCTTATTTGAATATTTGCTAGCACTAAATATGGTAAATTTATATGAATTTTGCTGTATGTTTTGTATGTCTATACATGATATAAGTATAAAATCTAACAAAAGACTGTAATAACATAACCATAGAATCATATATGAAATTAAGTTAAAGCAACCCTCTGTATTATGATGCAACCCCAGTATACTCACCCTGAGGGTGATTAATATAGGGCCTGATACCTAACGCATTGCACAATAGGGTTTCGCTAAGCCGTATGCGCCTAAAGTCTAGAAGAGAAAAATAGTACAAATACATTTTTTTGCAATTGCATTTATATAACATGTCCAATGCCATTATATAAAATTAGAATAATACTGTTTATTATATTTCAAGCAAAGCTGAATTTACACCTGCGTCTAACATTTCTTTCGCGCGTGTCGCGATATTTATTCTCCATCATTTCAGCATTTTAAATTTTTATTCAAGAATTGATAAAAAAAATACTTTTGAATCGTTGAATGAACATAAAGGTACCACCGGCCCGGAAAGCAGTTTTGCTGAGAAGATCGGGCAAAAATATCTAAAGTGGTTCCTTTCCAATTATAAAACTTACTAACTTAATTTTATATAAACATAAAATATTTAAATTCTAAAAATTTATAACCTAAATTATTCTTGGATATGGAGAGTAAGATTTCCTTATCAAACGTGGTTAAAAATCACAAAAAAAAAAACAGTTACTTTTGTTGCTGAATTATATTATAGATAGACTTAGATTGCTGAATTATATTATAGACCCGTTTACCTAGAGCCATAAAGGATTTATTCACTTTTTGGGAATAATATCTTCGTGTTACAAGTTAAACCTTATTCTAATCCCTATTTCATTTTAAATAAGCAATTTTTTTATATTTTAATGTACTTTAATTGTACTAATAATATTAATCTTGTGTAATATATATTTTTTTATTAATATTTTTACTCTTGCAGAGTTTTAGGTGAACCGTCTCCTCCAGGAAATGTCTAATTATCACATCTTTTGTCATCCCTGTAGAAAGAATTTCATAAAGTTTTTAAAAAGACTAATGAAGATTAACTAGTAAGAATGAACATTTAACGAAAGAAATTTCTGAAAATGACATGAATTCCTTAGTCGCTCCCTAATCTTTTTATAGTTATTAAACAAATATAAAACTCATAAAATATATTTCTTATAATATCAATTATTATAACGCCCTACATGACATGTGATATATAATGGCACCCCCGCGTCATGACCATATTGTTATGGTGTTAATTAATTAAGTTAAGGGCAGATGTTAAGGGAGCCTTTGAAATTCCAAGTACTAAAAGCCATATGTGTAATTGCTATATGGACTTCAGTAAACTTTATTCGTATAGTAAGCCCATTCTGCTTTCAAATTTATATATTTAAGTACTAAAACAAACAAAAGTTTCGAAACTGAACATGTTCATATACGAGTAAAGATACATATATTTCTATGAATTCATAAGCTTAAATATATAAATAAAGACATATACATTTCGTTTAAAGTAAGAGAAACCTTTTAATTTCTTTAAGAAAAACCTTTTTATTTATTATTATTCAGAAGGATATTTTCACACGTTTCTTTCTAACAAACCTCTATATTAAAGTACATTTCTAAAGGGTTGTTAGCGTACACCCCCGAGGGTAGCACATAACTATCGATTACTCCAGCCATAAATTCACAAACTGGAACATTAGTACCCTGCGGCTGTAATATGATACTTTACGAGAGTGGAAGAAATAAGTTTAATATAGAAAAAGATTTCTTTATTAACTGTAATAGAAAGTAGGCCAAATTTTCGCTTTATATAATATATTGTATGTTTATATAATCTATTATTAAATATATTGTATGTATTTGGAAACCAACATATTTTACTAACAATAAGGTTTTTTGGTTTACTTTAAATTCAATAATTAACAAATAAAGATATAAATAAAGAAAAATAATTTTACCACTATCGAAATTACTGACCTAAATATAATTATTAGCTCAAACATTTTTTTAGCTTCACGCGGGATTCTCCCGGGAATTCTGCGCAGGATAGAAAGGAAGTAACTAGTATCAAGAGACTATGTACTTTACATAATAGAAATGATAAAATCAGCAAAATTTCACAACGATAAAAATCTATATTTTCATGTTAAAATATAAAATAAATATTTTTTTAAAGATACGCCAAGGAAACGTTAGGACGTTCATCAAAATGTTTGCTTGCGACGTTGGACGGGACAAAGACCTTTATAACATTAACCGCGACCTTTTTCGTACGTACACATTTTAGAAGATTGCTCTTGCACTGATGAAATGAATTTTCCTTTTAATATTACGTTAACCTAAATATATATTACTAGCCACACTCGCGACTTCGCGCACGTGTGATTTAACATTTTTCCTTTATAATTCTAAAATAAAAGTAGCCTAAGTTGCTCCTTGTTACACCTGGTATCTACCAGTAAAAGTTCCCCCAAAATCCAGCTGTTCTAGAGATTAGCTAGAACAAGCATACGAGCATATAAACATATGCATTTAAGTACTACTTTACAGTAATCCGTGGTCGCAGGTAAAGTGTTTAAATCATCAGATTTTAAAAAAATATATTTTCGAATACATAAATACTATTTATAAATATATAGTATATACAAAAAAATAGTTTAATTTCATTTAAAATAAAATTGTCCTGTTATAATACACAATATAATATAAATTTCTGTATATTCGTGGCCATAGTAATACAATGTTGTTGGACTGTAAACACGTGGCCGTTTCAATCTCTTCATGGGGGAATGATTATAATGTTTAAAATATTCTCACGCCAATCCCTTGTACGCCATATTATAATTAAGGAAGAAAATGGGAACCTATACCTATCCTGTTATTTGTACCCTATAAGCGCGAAACTGAAAATCAATAAAAATATCTATTATACATAATTACGTCTTTAATATTAATTAAATATATATTTTAATATATACTAACAATTTATAGTAGCGGAAGAAAAAATAATTTTATCCTTTAATTGAAACATAACACAAATAATGTGTAAATAGAAAATAGCCGACGAGAATAACTAATTAGGAGACGCATTAGACACACTTAACACTCTTTTGTAGAACACTATATATAAAAATACGTAACGAAAACATCCTACCCCTTTACTAGCTATAAAAAGAACAATAGCTATTTTAAAAAAAATTTAAAAAGGAAGCGCTTTAAAAATGACTCCTTTAAAATGAACACGATAACGTTTAGAATAAGAGAACTTTAGTCCATGCTTCAAACTAAGAATAGATGGTTAATTAAAGGTTTTTGGTTCAGTTACATCACATTGAGAACAAAATGTTTAAACTCTTAAAGCGCGGGGAACGTAAACAAAATTAAACTGAGTGAATGTTACTTTAAACATAAATATGATAAGAAATCTTATATTATAATAGAATATTCTCTCGATTCTTTAAAAAAAATTAATAAGAAACACATACACACCATTAATAACAAAGCACAATTGAACTTAAAAAAATCATTGAACTCAATCTGATTACGATATCGATTATACGAATGGCAACATTCGACTAAAATTGGATTAAACCTTCGAATGGCAATTCAATGGTATTGTAAGTCAATTACGTGCACAAATTTATTACTGTTGACAGCTTGTATTGAAGCTTAAACGTTTCGGCACTTAAAAGTATTTCATATTACGTTTATACAAAAATATATTCATTTTTCAATTTGAAAAATACAAAAATTTTGAATAGACAAGTTTTGAATTTAATTTTTCTTCATCATTCCATACAGAAAAATTAAACTACACCGTATTTTATATAAAAATTTATCATTCTAATTGGAGAGTGCGCAGACGTAAAACTTAAATTATAATAAATATAACTTTATAACAATTTCGATTTTATTTCATTGAAATATTAAAATAATAAGAAATAAGGAGAGTATAAAATTAGAGTAACGATTCCCAAACAAGCCGCTCACGTCACCTGTATTTATATAGTAACATGTCAGGAGGGGTCCGGCTAATGCTTTTGTCCTGTCTGCGAGCCTCATCAAACTTGCAGAGCGTTAGCTTTGGCCAAAACTCGTCTGTTATTCACCCACCTCATATTTACTGTACATCTTAATTTCAGTTCAATTAATTGCCAGGTAGAATAAAACAGTTACTACATAATGCATACCTATATACATTTTTATCGAAAATGTTTAAGTATGTATTGCTGGTCGAGTGGCGACCACAACGCCACGCTTTGTCTTATCAGATAAAAATAAATTTTAATTAAAATCATTACCGAGTAAAATCATATTCAAAATCAATAGCTTTTACAGTCATATTTTGATTTCTAGCGGAAAGAGTTAACAGTGTCTTGACAATAGGCTTTCTCTAAGTACCATGCTATGCGGGATGAAGCGTTGAGTTGCTTTAAATTTCATAATTGTAGTAATTTTATTATTATAGTATGGTTTTAACTAAAATTGTCTAGTCATTTAAAATCAAACAATGCATTGTTAATGTCATAAGTCCAACAAAAAACGATCGTGTCATAAGTCCACGTATTGAACTATACTGTGCTTGTTTTATATTAATATACAAAATGCTATCTAATACATTTAAATAAAAATTATAAGTTTCGTTTTTAGTTGCTAACATATAATATGATAAAATCAAATTAAATAAATTAATAAAAAAAATGTAACAACATATATGAACAGAATTAATCATAACAATTGAAAAATATAACTTTTTAATTTATAAAACAATATATTAATGTTTGAAATTAGGCCATACACCAAGGATATTATGCGGTAAAGGGTTTTAATTCACTTAGTAGTCGTATAGTTGTTATATTCATCAATTTACGTCTAAAATTGAAATAACGGCTAAAGTGGTTTTGACACGCGACGGCATTAAAGCTTAAGTCACCAGGATGAAACAATTTTCAAATCAACTGTGACATTACTTAATTTACTTACATGACACCATCTCATTGTAAAGAACACAATATGTGGCATTTATTTTCAAATATTCTAAATCCACTTTTTTTGACAATAATGTCGTAATAATATTTAGTTTTGATAAAATTTTATCTATCCATTTCAATAATAACTTTGCATTCTATTTACTTAAAACATGGAAACCAGTTTTCCCCAAGGTAAGACAGTACAAAATAATGGATATTATTTCAAGCTATGCAAAACTAAAATTTAAAAACTTTAATAACAATAAAAGCGCCCTGTATTTGTAACAGAACTTAAAAAAATCAAATGTTTCCTATTGCTTTGTACTAATTGAGAATCGAAATCAATAATCAGAACAAATATACATACTACTTCCTCTTCCTTATATGAGCGCCTTCAAAATAAACATCTTGAATAATAATTAACTAAACACTTACGTTTCCAAATACTGGAACACTCTGTATACCGGCTTCCTATACAGCAAGAACCCGTCGCAGCGCTCCATGGTGACGTCGCTCTCGAAAGAACCAAGTTGAATACTTCAATTCACACCACTTTCACTTCATGGTCAAGTAAAAAAACACTCACCATATCTAACACTACTTATCACTAATCGATATAAAATTAAGGCGTTTGTACACTAATAAAAACGATTACAAAATTCTAAGTTGGTCCTTTAAGGTTATTCGTTCTTACTATAAGGCTTATGAGTACGGATGTTTTTTTTTTGGTAAAGAAGCACTTTAGTTCACTTATCTATGATTTAACGCCCTGAGGCGATCACAGTTCGTCTTATATGTCGATTTGGCAATATTTCGTTTGATTCTGAAATTATTTCATAAGTTAATTATTTAAAATTGCAAACGTTTAATGCTTATGTTTCCACAATTACATACTTCCTCAAATAACATAATAACACTGACAAAAAATTTGATGAACACTTTAAAGCATATTTTCGAAATCGTTATAAATTACGACGGCACTGTGTAATAAATTGCCAGATAACGCGAATTTTAAAATTAATTTTAAAGCATCTGCTGCGTCCTGTGATGGAGTGTATTTCCGGTCGCGATAAAAAACAAATGCCACTACAACGGCGACAATAATGAGGTTCACTATTCAAGGATTCATGATTAAATATCCGCTTGACGAGCGGCATGGTACTGGCGTCACATTAGGGCTGCGCTATGTAATTAAAATAGCATTAAATTCCATTAAATGATTGCCGCCATATTACTGTTCTACAAGTATTTGCTAATTTTTAGATTTTATTTTTATATATATTGTAATGAAATATTTTTTTTAGTTTCACGCTTTTTTTTATCCTGCATAGCAGACAGAAAGTAAAGTAGTGTCAAGGCACTCCGTACTTCACTTTCCACCGAATTCGAGACATTACATGTTGAGTGGTGGAACTCAACGCCGCACTTTGTCTTACCAGAGCGAGGAAGTGCAAATAATTGAAATATAAGCGCTCCTCCGAGTGGGGACCACAACCGATCGCACCGACAGTCAGAAGCTGTCCCAACGCTCCACGAACGGCCTCAATAATTAAATAAAAATGAAATTTTAATGTTTAATATTTACCTATTTACCGTTAATATGAACAGTAAAAAAACCTAATATTATTAAAAAAATACTACTTATACATCGCTATCACTCCAAAATGGAAATCTGAATACTGTTTCATTTACGATAGCCCTATAATGCGATGTTGACACATCGGCAGCTCAGGCAGACAGTACTGACTGATAAGGCTCGTAAAATGTTCGAGTTGCATTGTAAATAAATAATGTCGCTTAAACCGCGAAAGGCAGTCTAACCATTAGGAATGGTCGATGTAGTAAAAATAGAACCGCGAACACAGAAGATAGTATAAAGGAAATAAATAATTATACATATTATTGCATACACAAACATATTATAATATAACCAAGAAATTATATTTTAATTTTTTTTATGATTAACAAAAGTAATTATATCAATTCTAATATTTTTATGAGCTTTTTATACGCTTTTTATGCGCTATTTAACATTATACCATACGAATTTACATAAAAAACTTGAATTAATATTAACTTGTATACATAATATAAGCTCTGCCTTACAATGTCGGATCGTGCTGCATGTATCCTAAATATGCGCCTACGCCGGAAACTTGTGTCACGCGCGCCACCTGTCGTCGCGAATACTAACGTACCAGAACAATGACCTGTCTGCACAGTTACCTGGCAAACGACGTTCAACGGAATTTATTAATGCAATCAATACTCATTCTTTTCACACAAACCGTACAATGCTTTCGATTGTCATAATAACTACATTATCTTGGATTTGCATTTTAATAGATCTAACTACGGATTGTTTAGAACCTATCTATATATCATCATATAGAAATATAGTTATAAACTCTTACTAGACATATTGATACGTTGTAAGAATTTTAATACTATTATGAATTCTTAACCCTTGAGTATTGATGACTGTTACACATATTAAATGAAATTATTTTAAGCCCTTTGATTACATAAAATTAGAAAGACTAAAAATAGAGCTTAAGTCGTCGAGTATAAATGTTTATACATTACAAACTTGTACGTGAAAAATCCCATAAAAATCATTTCACTTAATAGTCCATAATATTTTCCAGTAAGAGCTACACTGTTTCATTTCCGACATACGGTTTGTACAAATGCAATGAACAATACTTGAAATGTAGGTCACGAGTTTCCGAATTTCAAGAACTTAATAAAATCAAGCGAAGCCAGCCAGTGCAAACAAATTTATTCAGCCATCTAAACACGTCAAGTCATATTGCAGATTGAATTTACGTGTAAAATTTCAGAAGTTACCAGCGTTAATACGGGACTTTGATGTGAACTGTTTTATGACCATATAGCGCTAACAAAATTAAAATTGCATAAAATTTTAAAATCTGCGACGTCTAAATTCCCTCAAAAGTTAGATCGATTGTCAAATATATTTCATATGCTTTCAGGAAGTTAACTTTTATTTACATTCCAAAATTAGACAAAATGTAAATAAAAATATCCTCAAAAAATCCCTGTTTAAATATATCAATATTTATTTTAATTCTGCTAATATGACAGTTATAAAAAATAATGTAATAACATTATGTTGACATAAATCCACCAAAGGGATAGGCGAAACGAACAAATATAAACATGCAATACCTATTAGGGTTATGCACGCAACCTTGTCAATAACTAAAGTTTTAACAGTTACAAAAGTTTATAAATTTAAATTTACTCAAAAATAGTACCATTGTTTTCATAAATGAATAAAACACACTTTATGGTAAAAATAATAAACCTAGAAAACCTTCACGTCATAATGTCTACAAAGACAGAAATATCCAACAACAACCCCGGCGTCCCTTTGATTTGCAGCCAATCAACTCTACGCATTAATTAACGGCTATTCGACCCCATTAACGCTTTAAAGCGTGGATGTAAACAAGCATCTGTCTAGCAATCGGGGTTCAATGAACTTTGCTCTAATGACTACATAAATTTACTACTTGTTTAGGTCCGTTACACAAACGGCCTCTGGTGTTGTCAAATATGAACAGATGTGAGTCATATCAATATGTACAAGGTCGTGTTAAGAATCCTAAGTTACTATTAGGTGTTTGGGTGTCTAATAATATTTCATATTGCATATACACACACTAGTAAATCCGTCGACGCGAAAAATCCCCATTGCCCAAGCTATAATACAAATGTGACAGTAAAACCCATCTAAAATAGTATAAGTAGCATTACAATAACAAGTATTTACTGTTTATACTCTTTCTCCATACTAACTTCAAGTATTACGTACTCTGCAGACCGCATAATTTTTTGTGTAAAAAGGAATCGAAATAATAACCGTCATACTTATCTGTCCCTCACGTATAAACATAATGATAGTTAAAATTAAACGTTTGTGTCTCATAATTAAAAGTAAAAGAATATATACTAAGTTAACTTGTAATCTGAAATATAAATATAGTACTAAATAAAGAAAATACTTGTGACATATAGCACAGTGCGTAAGAGCATTAAGTCCAAACATTGGGCTATTTTTATCACTTATCCGAAAACATCTGTTTGCATATAAAAGAACAAAGTTGCCTTTGCACATGCTCTAGTTTCGTCCCAAATAGTCATGATATGTTTACTGAGTTTTGTTATGATTATGAAAGAAAACGTGTCGTCGAAAACATTGAAATATACATCCGCAACTATTCTATATAAATGAGAACAGATGTTTAAAAATTGTAAAATAAATATTATTTCAATACAATGTTTTCGAATATTTAATTACTTATTAAATTCTATAGAGTAAAATCTAGTAGTCATTATTTTTATCTGAACATAATCAGTTTTATGAGTTTATATAAAACATATAATTTCATTTGATAACTAACACTACTAACTACTACTAACTAACTAACACGTAAATAAACCAATCGTATATTTTTATATAGAAAAGGTTCAAAACAACAACATCTTAACACAACTATATATGTCAAATGCTGGACATAGTTATATGAATGGTAGTGTCGCATCATTTCTCTTGGAACACGATATGTTCTAATCACCCTTTATTCAAGTCAAGCCATCCGATATGCAATGTAAAATGAGGTCTTTATTTTGCGTCTATTTTCTACGATGAAACTGTAGGATTTTCCTTTGCATTCTAGCTCAGCTAGCGTAGCGTGTATCCCTCGAGAGATGCTTGCAATGAAATAATAATACGTTCCTCAGAGAAACTATACTTTTTATGGACTATGCCGCAGAAACTAATTGTATTATACCTTCTTTGTCGGTCTTTTCTGTATAAATGTTAAAAACGTTAAATAAAAAGGAACTCGTTTAATTAAATTGCAATTTATTTAGATTGAAATGAAATACAATTTTGGACTTTGATCCTAAGTGTTGAAACTTTTGTTTGCAAGATTTCATAATTTTAAATTATTAAATAATAGTTTTTTTAATAAACAGTTAAACATGTATACATACAGCGCACACATAACGCGTTATATACTTTATAACACGTGCCATGTACATTGTACATGCCATAGTACTTGTACTATGCACTAATTCAGTTCGTACTTATCAGTTCAATCACATTCAAAGTGGACGTCCGTCCGGCCTTCGAGAATAGCTATCTAAATGCTTACTAATGAATGGGTCACATTACACATTCAAGCACGAAAATCGGTCAAACGTTCGGAGTGCGACAGTATTTTTGCTATATGATCTTGTGTTTACAGACACCTTAATAAAGAGGCGGCTAAAGTAACATTTAATGTAAGCTTTCTCTATACTTAATCTGTACTCATTTATGCACTACGAATTTTTGTAAATATTTAGTGTTATTTTTCAATTTATATGCAGACACTTTTGTTCTGTTCCCTTTTTTATTATATCTATTATTTTTAATATATCATGAATATGAATATAGTTAGTTTAAACTAAGTCTAAAGAATGCCATGTTTTAGCCAGATTTCTTTACTATATAAATTAACACATTTTTATTGTATTAAATATATTGTTATTATAGATAAAATTAAAACGCCATGAATGGTAATCTATTCATAGTGGCTCAGAGAGACTGCGCCTGCGACTGTAGACGCGGTTCGTTGTTGGTTTGATTCCCACTGACAATAATTATATATATTAAAATTTCTAATTTTTCTACTTCATTACTACTACTTACTACACTCCGTTGACTGCTTTCCATCCGATAGGAATCAGTCCTATCGGATGGAAAGCAGTCAACGGAGTGTCACTGACTACCCAACCATGGGGGATAAAATAAGAAAGTTTAATATCAACGAAAAAGACAACGATTATAGCACCAGTTTATACCACTGCAATATCATAAACCTGAACTATATATTATTATGACACACAAAGTTATTTAGAAATATCGCATAGCTAGTATAAATTAAGTATTAAACCTTGCTAGTGCAAGTAATAGGAACATTTTAGCAATTCAAATGCAGTCAATCTGCTTCAGAATGACGCGTTGTCTGTTCTCGAATGCTATTAAGCCCAGATCAGGATGTAATTGTTCGGAAAACACCGACCCGAAAGGTCCGGAATAACTCGCTTAGCAAGACCGTTTTCAAACCTAACTCCAGACAAACCATCTCATTCCGATCTACTGAAATGGACGCAATCACAAATAAACGAATTTAATTTATCGGCCTTTACATAGAAATAGAAGTCTTTATTACACGAACAAGCTTGAGCAAAGGATCCGATAAGTGAGGAGCCAAAACATTATTATAACTCGTTCTATCAGCGTGGCCAACACAATTGAGCTGTGAAACGATCATTATAAAAACACTACCATAGCTTTTACAGTATTGTCATCGTAATATAAAATAACAGATATTAATTGCGGATGTATACACTAAATTATATTATCATTATTGATATAAAATAGAAAATGACTTAGACAAAAACAAGTAATTTTGTACCTATTATTAAACGTAATATTTAATTATTTTAATTTACTCATATAAAATTCTAAAATTTCCTTAACATCTTAACCCTTATCCATTAACATCTACAGAAATAATAACATTACGGCAATTTAAATAAAGCTAGCTTAAAATTGTATTACATTTTAAGTGTGCATTTTCGTAGAGTTGCACAACGTTAATATAGAGTGCGATACAACACGTTACTATATAGCGCCCTAATCCGGCAGGCACTGCAGATAACGAACATTACATGAAACCAACGTACACATATGGTCATATATTATTCGATAGTTATATGTATGTACATAGAATTATGTAGATGTATAGTGAAAGACCAAATTTATGTGCTTTATGACATATATTTTAGATTAAAATATATTTCATAAAGCACATAAATTGTACTTTTTTTAGATTCCGACAAAAGTTGCATAAAGCTTCTACTAAAGCTCTGTTGGATCTCAAATAATTCAACAAAATCTTTCGCATCTTCAATTATCTCTACTTTCATGAACATAGAAAAATGGGGTAGTTTGATATTTTCCGTAACACGGTCTTGTCTCACGATTCTACAATACTATGTCAGATGAAACTTCTTATTTTAAAATATCATTAAATTTGAAATTTGAGACACGATGATCGTGTACTCGTGTCTAAACAAAATAAAATATTTTTACATACTTCAAGATATATATGTATATATATATATATATATATATATATATATATATATATATATAAAAGTGCATAAGTAACCTTAATTACAATCAGGCATAAATAATATATGTCGTAACATAACAGTGAGAACAAATGCATCAGCACATGAGTAATTATTCACGACCTTTAAGTACATACGCTAAACGAAAAACTTCTTAATAGAGATTTATTTCTGTGAACAACATAGGTACATTCTATGTAAATATAACTTTGTTGAATTTATTTTACACAGCGGCAGCCTATGGTATATACATAGACAACATGTATGTACTAAACTATTAAATAATGGTCTATATATAATAATTATAATAAATATTTTTTTAATCATTATACGATTAAATTATTACGCGAATAGAATAATGAGGATCGAGAAGACTGATAAGCAATATTTTTTATAATAATAGGTTAGAAATACATTACATATATAAAACAAACAATTACACACATTAAAAAAGGAAGTGAAACACAGGGAGTATTTGACATAAGTTTTATATAAAGTCACATATACGTATGTATTGTAAAGCAACGCGTACTTAAGCGTTAATTCTTTTGCAGTTTTAGTTACGTTCTCTGATATAGTTACGAAATAAGGGGGCGCAACAGCTCTTCTACATCTTCATGTATTTTTCCACAAAGCAGGTTAGAGATGAATATCGTAGTGTCAATTTTCTCCGTTCTCCGTTTTCCACACGAATTCATGACATTGATAATCAGTAATATGTGAGAAAAAAAATCTCTCATGTAGGGAGGGAGAGTACCCATAACCAACGTGTTTATCTTACATCTCTACTATTTACACATATTGGTATTAACTTTATTTTCGGGTCCACTTCATCAAATTACTGTTCTTTTTTAATAAAAGTGTCAAAACAACGTTAAAAACGGCAAATATTCCCGTCCATTTTGACACGGACTGACCGCAACTAAAACAAGAGTTCAGTTAATTTTCAACACAGCGGAGCTGTTGATAAAAATGATATTTTGTTCAAGTTGTGCTTCCATAAATGCTTTTCATTATTGTTTTATATATTGTTTTAAAACTTCAATATCTTTTTTTATAAGATTTCAATGTATGTATATCTGCTGCTTTTTATCTATTAGTAGTAATAATAAAAGGTCATGATTTTTACACATTTAAAATGAAACTATTTTAAACGGATTAATATCCTATATCACAGACTTTAAAGTGTTCGAAACGTCGGGTTCTCAAAATTATATTTAGAATACCAAAACATACGCATTTAATTAGTTTAAAATAGTCTCATTAAAAACTATTTTAAACGGATTAATCAAATCAATCGAAAACCAGTTAAGTCCGTGGTTATAGGTAGACATCGTAATGTCAGGTTTTCGAAAATGTACCTAATATCGAAATATACGCGATTAGGATTATAAGGATTTTTAAAATAGCGAAAATCAAAGATTTTATTATGTATATAAATAATTACCTAAATGATACTTTTAATGCAGAGCAATAAATAGCAGACGAGCGGTGTGAGTTTTTTGAAGTGACGCAATTGGCGAAGCGTAGAACAATGGCTGCAATTTGTCGAAATTACCACCGACTGGGTAAATTGGCCTTTCGCACCAGGACTCCTCATTTAATAAATTAGGATTGTCTCATGTGTCGATATATATGTTTTCCTTATTCCTTGAAATATATATTACTATTGAGATTTATCGCTATCAAACAATATCGCATAAAGTGATCAATAATGACCGTTAATTTTAAAAATTTTATTAAATTGCGATGATATCAATCGATTTATTTATTTTAGTTAAAAATTTGCAAAAAATATGTATGCTTCTATGACTAAATGATTAGGACTTAAAAGAAAAATAGTATTTAATACAATGGAATTAAATAAAATAAAAAAAATGAGGCCGGTCGTGGCGCAGTAGGACAGCGTCTGACTCTAAACGCGATCGGTTGGTTATGGGTTGGATCCCCACTGGAGGGAGTGATTACATTTAAAATTATTTTCACTTCCTTGCTCTGTTAAGACAAAGTGCGGCGTTGGAGTCCATCACTTAACACCCAATGGCTCGAATTCGGTGGAAAGCGAAGTACGGAGTGTCTTAACAATAGGTACTTTCTGTTTACCCTGCTATGCGAGATAAAAAGCGTGAAGCTAAGAAAAATAAAAAATAATGATTAAGTATATTATTATACTAGTAGATGAAAATGTTCGAGGAGAAAATTAATGACACTGGAATTAATACTAGAATGAAGGTTACAAACTAAAAAATAAATTTCTCAAGAGACACCACTGCAGTACTAATATGAAGTAGAAATATATAAAAAACGATAGAGAGTTATGTGGAATATACGGTGAATTGATGAACTTATAAAAGTGATATTTTAAAATCCTTTATTTATAAATTTACTACAAAATCTACAGCTACTTTAAAGGTACAATAAAACAATATTATATACACATATGTTTATATACAAATTCTCTTTCATATTTTCTACTTATCTATTTTAATTTTATTCAGCTTACAATTTGACGCACATAGAAACTAGAAATGGAAACGCTTTTTATTTCAAAATTTGAGATACGAATATATATATAGGTATATATATATATATATATATATATATATATATATATAGGTATATTACATTCACTAAGCACTCACATCAAAAAAGATAATATACGATACTAGAACCGTTCTGTAGATAGCTGAAGCGAAGTTCAAGAGTAACTCGATTCGAAGGAACGAGGAGTTCCTTTAAATTCATTTCCTGAAACGACCGAGTACTTACTGCGTCAAGAACATAATGTACATAAAAAAAAATAAAAATTATAAGCTTTATTACATGAATCATCATAAAGATTAAGTTACTTCTATTTACTTTTCCTAGGAATTTCTTCTCGCTTCATTTGCTATTGTTTTAAGTGTTTAATAATTGCAATTTCTAGCATTCCTTGCACTTAGTAGATCTGAAATTATGAGTGAATTCGTCCTTATTAAATACTTAACTGTTATCTGTGAGCGTCTTACGAGTTATTTTCATTTTGCGGGACTTTAAAGTAACGTCTTAAGTTACTTTTTTATTTAAATCTAAATCATTAATACAATACTTTAAATCGTTAATAAAGTATTTATTAAAAATTTTAGATCTTTGTTAATATTAAAAATAATTGGTTAATTTTAATGAAACATAATAAGATAATGAAAATAAAAATTGAATGAAATACATGCTGTCAGTTATTTCACACACATTATTAACAGTCAATTGTTTTGTAAAATAACTTTAAAACTAGTCTACAGGAACCTACAAGAAAATCGTAAGAACGTTATGTCACGCAAATTATAAGTACACCAAACGTGGGCACTGATGCAACCGTATATCTATTTATATGAAGCTATATATCGAACTGTCTAAACTTGACTTTAAAACTAAACGATCTCAAAAACTTTAAAGGAATGTGCAATACAAGTCCCACAGTAGTTACCGCAAGCCACTTCAAAGTTAGTACGTCACGATCCAGCCAATATTGGCACAGCTGACCATTTGAAAAAACTTGGCAGCACTTGATCAACTTGGAAAGCCAGGAATTTTGCCAGGAATAGGTTACGTAACTGTGCTACTGTGCTTTTGTGGATGTGTACGTTGATATGCATACTAAGCAATATCAACTCAAACTTTTAGATAAATCATATTATACAAAGTTCTTAAGGTAGGTTTAATCAACAAAAACTTTTCAGTCATATATATAGCCAGTTCCTATTCTCTGAAATTCGAATTTTCTATTAGAGATGTTTTATAGTGACTCTATTTACAAAATAATATAGTTGAATTATTAATAAAAACATAGAACATTAGTAACTAGGTTAACTTAATTACATATCTGTTATTAGTAGAATACGTAGTTCCCAGAGTATATATTGAAACACAGAAATTGCCTAACCGTATCAAGAACGAAGTTTACCTAATTACGGCTGCAATGCAGGCTCTTTTACCGATTAAAAGTAGTTTTACATGCCTGTAAAGTATCACTAAAAGATTTTAAACCGCCTAAATCAACACATATACAAGTATAAATACATTGAGTATAGCTAAATTTATAATTCATTCAGTATAAAGACAAGGTGATATATTAAAAATTAAATGCAATACAAATTTTCATTAACCGAGAGAATAGTAGGTATTGGTTGCTACTACAAAAATACTATGATTGCAATCCTGATTTTTTGCAAAGGTCAAAATAAGCTACTTACTATCAACATACGAACATAGTCAGAAAGTGTTTATGTCTATCTGTGACCACGGACTACTGTAAAGTGTTCGAAACTTCAGGTTTCCAAGAATGTATTTTCGAATACAAAAATATACGCGTTTAATCCGTTTTATATAGTTTTATTTAAAACTGTTTATATAATGGTATGAAAGTTATAAGCCTAGACTTATAGTTGGCGAGGTTATTAAACCCCAGTCGCGAGGGTCCACCTCTATATTCTTGATTAATCCTGTCACAATATGTTCGCGCAACTTTATTAATATGATAAAGTGAATAAGCCAACACGGTTGATCTTCCGCATGTTGCATGAAGTAAATCCTCTTACAAGATTGCATAATATTGTTCGGAGATTATGTTATCGCTAGAGATTTACTGGGAAACCATAAACTGTTATTCGCGTTATTTTTATCTACAGAGTTGTAGATGCTAAAATAATAGCCTTAGATGGTTGTTACTATTGGCTAAATATTTTAATAAATAAGTAGGTAATCGATTTTAACTCTCTAGCGAAATCCAAAAGTCTATAGCTGCGGGTTCTGACGAAAAACTCAAACCCAAACTAATTGCCTTTAATCTGAGATTGCGTTATTTTCATAAAACTTAAACGCGATTATTAATAAGACTTTATAAAAATATTTTAATTACTTTTTAATATTATTAATATACAAATTATGATACAATATAATATGATGTGTAGAATTAAAGTAAGTAATAAATAGACTATAGTAAAGTAACATTTAATACTTCTATTTATTCATTTTCTTACAATTTCCAGTCTCAATACTGCGTATTATACTGTGATATGATCGAAAACTATAAGGCTTTGCAACAGCAAGCTTCACGTGGGAATCGAAGGCGACACAATTGTACCCAGATTGTATCGTTTGAGGGCCAGCCACCAGATTTACTGCTCACGATAAAACTGTTATTCAGCTCGTTAGCTTCGTTTCTGCGCAATGTTTCTCTTACTGTACCTCTAAGGTTATTAGGAAACCCTATCGACTTACTAATTAAAGGTGGACCACACAAATGTAACGTTTTATGTCTGTCCGTTAGATATGACATTCTGAATTCCACTAGTTATCCTAAATTACAGTTAATATATTTATTTATAAAAGTATATACAAATCATGTTCTTACTCAAATTTAAATTTTGTTATTCATTATATTATATTAACAATATTCCAGATACTGCACCCGCCAATAGATATTAGGACATATTAAAAAAAGAAAATAACACCGCTCTTTTACACCATACAAATTACTTAAGTTGAAACTAAATCCATAATCTATCCAAATTATTTAAACGGACAGATAGGTCAAACAGTACAATGACATCGAATAGATATTTGTAGATCATTTTCATAAAGTAACGTAATACCATACATATATAACTATATAAGTAATACAAAACTATATATGTAATAAAAAAGTCTTCAGGCCTTATTATATTTTTAGGAAACGTCTTGTCAAGACACTCCGTTCACTATTCCCTGCCAAAGCTTGAAACTCTGCGTATTCAGTGAATAGGTTCAATATAGACGCTGTCCATTAAACAGACAGAACGAGCTACTTAAATCATTCTTCTAAATTTCCATTGTAGTCTCAATGTGCTTCATATACCTACATAATATAATAAGAAAAAAGTTCAAGGTATAAAATATATATATCTATACATATTTAAAGCTCTAGTTAGGTGTATAGAAAATATCGGACGATAAAATCAGATCCACCATCATGTAATGCCGCTTCAAGTCGAAAGGAATTATATCAAAACATTGTTTAAGAAGCGAATTATTTTAATGAGCACTGGAGAACTGAACATAATTAAATCTCAAAAGAACGGTTCGAGGATACGAGGATACGGTCAATTATAGCATTTCTGATTTGTTTACAGTTTATTTATTTTATAATTTATTATTATTAACTTATTTATTAATTTTTATTTTTTCCTAAAAGTATGATATTTTTCCCCATTTTTTTTTATTTTATTATTATATTTAATTCCTTAATCACTACTTTTCTTTCTTTATTCCAAAATAAATTCACAAGATAAGTTTTTTACACATATTTTTATAATACAATTTTATTATAAGACAATTAAATTGTTGAAAACATAAAGAGGTAGGTACATTCTATAGGGGTTTATGAAAATTATTTTACAAAGCTTGGAACAAATCCTCAGTAGAATAATTAACAAATCTCAAAGGGCGATGGGACAAGTACTCATTAAGCCTATCGTTATTAAGGGCGGTTTATAATAAACAAACGTATGTCCAGTAATAACAACTGCGAAAAATAGAAATATAATAACTTATATATAGTTCTAGCTCTTTAAAAATGGCTTCAATTTATAAGACGATCTAATCTAAATATTTTCCAATACCATCCAATGAATTGAAATAACAAGGTATTTATCTAGAAAATCAAAAAGGTTTGTCTGAATACTTCTTTTGTTACCTCATCCATTGGCACTGTTATGGATTACAGGAAAGCTTCGAAGTAAACAATTCTCAAACAATAGCATCGATAAAAGTGGAAGAATTATGGAAGAAAATTCCAATTACACTAGTATTAATAGCGTCCCGAAGAAAATAATATATATTTTGGTTTTCTTGGCAAAAAATAAACAATAACCATTATTTGTTAAAAATAAACTGCTTAACGTAGATGAATATTATAACCAAAATTTAATTTCTAAATTTCTACGAATTGTAATTCATTCTTTTTCTAGGCAAGGCAAAATCACGTTATCACTCTCGTTATTATCAGAATAACATATTTAGAATATTTACTTGAAGCTTTATTTCCATAATTAATGAACACTTTTTATCAATGTCCTCCAAACGAAAACATCGAATTCGACGGATACTTATCGAATACCGAGATGAGATTATGTTTATTATAACTGTATGGCATTTCATTGGTTAAGTATTTCGTTATATATAACAATTTGCATCATTTATAGGGAACGCTGCACTTAATGGTATACTTTGAATGTTGTTGGAATTGAAATTTAGCCTTTTTGTAATATTTTAAAGTACCCTTACGTCATATATTAAGAATAAAGTTTTTATTTTATAATTTACGATAGCCGTAAGGATAATTTTGTTCCCTTTTACGGCTAAATAACTTCTATAATATATTTTCGCGTAATAAATAACGATGCTCAAGTAAAAGAGTCCCCTTATATAAATAATATTCATTTTATGAGTAACATACCGCCGCCAGGGATATAAAAACTTCATCGTTAGACTTAATAACATGTTCTTTAAAATATATGTACAAACATATACTTGCAACAATCAACAATGAATACGAGATTAGTTTCTATAAAAAAGTATGATTAATCTTAAAAAAAAAACAGCCAATCTATTTTTACACAATCATCTGCATGCGCCGGCGCAACTGTTTACGATAGCCGGCGCTCGATAACATCCCATCACCTCGGTCAATAGCATTGTGCGCCGCGAGCGTATTACACGTAATCATTTGAAAAAAAAACATAAGTATAAGCATTACATTATAAGATAAGAATATTTTGATTATTAACCATTTCGTCTAAAATTAGGAATCAAAGATTTTTTTTAACAACTTACTTAGAATTATGAAAAATTATACAGTAATACTATAATAAATTCATATAGAGAAAGAAAAATAAAAAATATTTCGTGTTGTTTATTTATTATTATTATAAGAACACATACATCCAATTAACAAAAAAAAAACTTTAAAACTTTTTTCACGTAGTAATTGATATAAACTTGATGTGCAATCAGAACGAACAAATTATAATAACATGAAAAAACAAATTGTGAGACACAATTAGCTTGCGTAAAACGTGTTAACCCGAGAAATGCCTACCGATGCTCGACCTCACCGACTTGCGAGAGAAAGTCGGAGTAAGTGATTTCTCATATACAAAATTAGCAACATCAGGTGTTGTTTTCATATCGATAGGTGTCGATTGAGCAAGAGTTTTATATTTAAAAGTGATTCACTCACGTTACGCAATTAAATATTAATACCTAAAAATGGTATAAATACATACACAGGAACTATAAAAAAACAGCCTACTGCTTTTTATCCTAC
Organism: Dryadula phaetusa; assembly: GCA_032432895.1. Classification (NCBI taxonomy): domain Eukaryota; kingdom Metazoa; phylum Arthropoda; class Insecta; order Lepidoptera; family Nymphalidae; genus Dryadula; species Dryadula phaetusa. The sequence continues at coordinate 879,469 of JAOYRS010000078.1, forward strand.
ATTGCAAGATAATCCGAGAAGAACTAGTGTCAAGACACCACTGACGGTTTTCCATCTGGAATCAAGAAAATCAAGTGTTAAGTAGCGAATTCGAACCCACAATCAATCGCGTTCACAGACATTCGCTTTCCCACTGCGCAACGATGGCCTATATATATATATATATATATATATATATATATATATATATATATATATAATATTTTATAGTATTAAATCTCAATGCCTGGTAACCCTAGTCTATAAGACGAGACCTAATCATGAATGATTCATCGAAACAATTGCTAATAATATTCGCCTACTCTACTGAGCTGTATACAACTGGTTTGGGATGAGTGACGGGACAAAAAATGTGCCAAGGTTTAAAAGCCTTGCCAATTTAACTATTTTATGTTTTTTTTTTCACATAATATAATATAAATAACCATTTAATCACAATATTAATGTACACTGAAAACTATACTTGTTTTAAAGTATTCAAATGCAAACCAAACTATAAGTCAACTGTTATAACCTGATCAAGTAGGTAGTTCCTAACTCGTCACTCGGTGGAACCTTAAAACAGAGTATCGCGTCAATACTAGAGTTCATCGCCCCCCAGCAGGGGTTAAGATAGCAACGAACATGCCATCAACTCATTTAAATTTAAATCGATGTTAAGTAGTAAGTTGCTAATTTTTTATAGGAAGTTAGCCATTTCTTTGCAAAGAACCTGGAGAAAAGTAATAAAATACCTCAAACAATGACTTCTTGCTAAGTTTACTTCTAAAGCCATAAAAAAAAACTAGAAAGTCTAATTACAGAACTATATAAAATAATCGTTTTAGTATTACAAATGATTTAAAAATTATTTGTTAAAACAAATGTATTAAAAAAAGAGTGTTAGCACATTATTTCAAAAGTATGTTCATCTGTTTAGTAATATTTCTTGATGGATGTATTTTAAATATAATCATAGCTTAACTACGATTGAGTTTCGAACCCAAAACTCGCGTGCAGTAGTACACGTAGTAATTGCGCTAGGACGACATTTTATATATGTATAATATATAAGAACAACGGAAAATCCGTTTTATTTCCATCGACACATTGTCATAGCAATTATATCGCAATGTTATATTTAGAAGCGACCCAGTATGACCGTATAACAAAATTGATATGGCATGACACACTGTTTTTCAAGACGTGGGAATATTTGGATGAATAAATTCATTTATTCATAAATGTTCAATACAGAATAATCCCTTGAAAGTTAAAAGGCATTATTATGTACACATATTTCGCTTTTCTAAATATACTGTAATTATTAAAAACATAGATTAGATGCTAACTTAGCAATTGTCGGTGAGATTGCATAGCATAAGTCTTATTTATTAACACACTATTTATTCGTGCTCTTGTATGTAGGTCGACAATTTATGATGAATTATGAAATTAAAATATGAAAATATTATTGACTAATGCTCATATAAAATTTCCTTGAGAACAACACTTATATTGAAGTTAAAATATTTCATTTTTTTCTTTTAGATATAAGAATCATGTCTGTATAATATATTTGATATAGAAGCCTAACACGACCTTTACGTGGGCGGATATTGATGTTTACGTTTTTTACCTACAAGGAAGATCATTTGCGATACCAGATAAGCCTGAATAGCTTTTACACGCGTGCCACTTTTATTTTAATCAGTAACTATAGTAAGTAATCACAAACGTAAAATGTTTTGCAAAAAATTACGCCATAATAATGCGATTGGAAAGTGATAAGAATCGAATTGGATATATTTATTTTGTGCGGGGATTTTGCTTTTGAAACTACTTTATAAAAAATAAATAAAATTATAATTAATAACAGAACATCCTCGTTACAATATATTCCGCAGTAGCAATTCAAACAACACCTATAATAAAAGATCCTTTACTTTTAATTATAAAATATGTTTTTGTCAAGTGTCATTCACAAAACATTTTATATACACCAATAAAAAAGGAGAAGTCAAAATGATTTACAATTCATACATCAGCCACGTCAATTAAATGTTTTGACAGACATCGTGCTCCCAAACCGAAAACGAATTGGAGTTCTGTGAAGTGTCACAGACAAAGATCCTTCGTCAAATAAGCAATTAATTAAGAAAATAATCGTTAAAATAACTTCGATCAAATTTAACACCAATACTAAAATGTTATTCAGGAGGAATGAAGCCAAAGATGGCACTAGAATTAATTATATTTTGGAATTTAATAGATAGTAAGAACAATTTAATAAAATTACCAAAAATTAAGATTGCTTGTTTAATAATGCAATAATCCAATTATATAAGATAAGATATGTATGTTGCCTTTTAACAACAAATAATATAAGAGAAGATTGAACTAATTAAGTATACAGTTTTCCCTAACCTTACAGCGTATATTCCAATTAGGAAAGAATTATAATAACTAATTTATTCATATACGTTAATATAAATATCAGCACAAAACCAAAAAGAAAGAAATAACTTAACAACAAACCTATTATAATTGTGGAAACACAAGCCCATTACCGAGTTTACATTTAATTTAGTGTCACAAACAATACCTAAAGAAACCACAACGCAATTATATTTGCCGTCATCACATTAGAATAAACGCACTGAAATATCCAATAACAATATTATAAAACACATACATTTTGAATTCCGTAAAAAAATTGTTCACACTCTCCGGGACAAACGTTTTCGATGTATCAAACCTACCGCAACGCGTCGCATGTTATCGAACAAACGCTCGCGTATTTGGCTAGGGTTGCGGTGAGGCGAGCGTAAAAGCCGGCGACCGGCGCGGCACTGCGGGTACCGGCCGGCCGCGTGGAGCCCGGCCGCACCGAAAACCGTACGACATAACTGCTCGCCCTGAAATATAAATACAACCCCTAATATAACAAGACAAGGCACATTTTCCCTTACGAGCCACAGAGTACGCCAATCGATGCTCCTGAAACAGGACAACAGATCTTTCCGCCTCCGCTCCTGTCCGCGCGACCACGCTGATACGAATTTTCGCAAACGCCGTTTTGCTTGTAAAACAAAAATGTAATTTTGCAAACAAATCGTCGTATAAAAGCGCTACTTGACCTGGCATCTCCAATTTCATTAACGACGATGCGAAATGAGGATTCCTGGGCGACTTGATACAAAAAATCTAACGTTGTTCATTATAATTGATCGAGAATATTATTTTTCTTATTATTATATATGCAGAACATATAAATGAGAAGAATGCACATTGGAAGTGAGCCTCGATTGTATGATTATTGACATTTACATGATTTTAAATATGAAATATTAAAATCTTATTAAATTAAAAAATATATATCAGGTCAGGTCTTAAATACACTTAAATATTTAAAACACAACGTTAGTAGTAGTTATAGACAATTCACCGACGAGCCAGATATAAGAATTAATTCCTACGTGTTATATAATTTAACAAAACAATTTAATAATTAATATAGGGCAGAAAAAACCTCGTACCAAGACACTCTGTTTTCTACTTACGTACACTCATACATACACAGTAGAACAAAATAATAACGGTGTGTGTAATAAAGCACCTACTCCCGTAGTCTGTTCCTTAGAATACTGTAATTGCATAAGCCTAACTGCAGACTGTAATTAGCAAACAATTCGAGGACCATTCACTCGGCAACCACTTGGCTAGCTAATTCGCCGTGAGATCGCAGAGCACTTTAATGAACGTCATATCTCGCACAACCCACCTAAAGTGAAACCCGTTTGAGATAAACCTCCAATTTATGAAACTACTTAAATGCTTAATATTACAACAAAAACAATTTCAAAGTTGATATTTAATACTTACAACTTAATTTAGAATAAGGATTACCTAAATCTTTATATTAGGCCGCTTCATTCACTTTATTAAAAAAAAGTGTTTATACATTGTTGCTTATACATAAAATAAGAAAAAAAAATTAAGTTTCAAAAAAAAATAAAAACAGAAATAAAGAAATGTCAGAATTTTATATCTCTTAGCACTTAGTTGAGGATATTTGAACATATGTTATCAAAAACCGTATTGATTTTATATTTATGTGGAATAAACAAATTTTAGCCCAAAGAAATGCTAAAATCTGAGGAATACGAGACTGCATTCGCAAATATTGACAAGTTGTTTGTAGATAGCAGGGTACACTGAAAAGGGGTGCGACTGACGCGTTCCGTGACAGCAGCCAATCGGAACGTGTATCTTATGACATCGAACATGAGCCGAAGATGATACCGAGACTGTTATACCGTATCAAAGTGACACCTTCTTGCTTCTGATTTCTACTACGTATAAAGTTAAGTTTTCTGTATTTATATACTTTGTCTAACATTTATCTAGATAATGTAAAAAAAATTGTGATTTGATTTGTTACAAGGCCTAAGTATTTCAAGTATTCCAGCTCATTTTCATGTCATTCTTATATTACAAAAAAAAATTAAATAAAAAATAACTTATACATAATATTAACCAATGGAAAACTAACTGATTTACAAAAAATATAAAAATAAAACAATATTGCATATATTATAAATTACAGACACTTTCCCAAATCGCGGAACTTTAAGCATGATTCGTCAATAAATAACGAAGGCCGTAAACTGAGTAATTTATTCTTGTAAGTCAAGATAGTTACGATTTGTTTTATATAATTTTATATGTAAACATTTTATTACCATACCGCTGTCACTAATTAAAAATACAAAGCAGTTTTACGTATAAATATAGACATACGTACAAACAAAGCTTATCTCATCTGTATATATAGAACAACTAAACAAACACTAGCTATTATACTATTATATATAACTAAAAGCATTTCAATCAATACATGTGACATGAGCATTGAACAATGTGTATGATGTGCCTACGGAACTAAACAGCCTATACATCGTAAGTGCATATAAATGCATGAAGCCATTACCAAATTGATCGCATTCATGCAAATTAACGGTCGCATCCGGAAGCATTTCAATGGCAGTTGAAAAAAAACTGTATAATGTTACGCTAGGCGCACTTTGCTGCCATGGGAGAACTATCAAGAATGTCACTTTGTTGTGTGTGTGCGTGTGTGCGTGCGTGCGTGCGCGTGGGCGTGGGTGTGTGCGTGGACTTGGGCGTGGGCGTGGGCGAGGGCGTGTGCGTGTGCGTGCGTGTACGTGTGCGTGCGTGTACGTGTGCGTGCGTATGTGTGTACGTGCGTGTGTGTATACGTGCGTGTGTGTGTACGTGCGTGTGTGTGTACGTGCGTGTGTGTGTACGTGCGTGTGTGTGTACGTGCGTGTGTGTGTACGTGCGTGTGTGTGTACGTGCGTGTGTGTGTACGTGCGTGTGTGTGTACGTGCGTGTGTGTGTACGTGCGTGTGTGTGTACGTGCGTGTGTGTGTACGTGCGTGTGTGTGTACGTGCGTGTTTGCTTGTGCGTATGTATGTATGTACAAATATACTCTTTCGAAACACCCTTAAATTCATTTCAAAGTAACGTAATATCATCAATTGTTTTTTTAAATTAAAACGCACTAACACTATTAGATAACATAAAGGTATAATATAAAAGTTAAGTAAAAAAAGAAATATACTACTTTTTAAAGTTTTAATAGAGTTTTTTGTTATTAGCAAAAAATTCGGTAAATTACGCAGCGTAATTAAAACAAAATGCAGCCCACATAAAGTATATTATAAAGATTAGCATTACATACTGATAATAGCGAGTGATAAAGGCAATCAGCTGTTGCGTGTAACCGATTACAATATGTAACGATCCTGTAAGATAACAGCTATGAACGATATGGGCGCTGTGTTTGGGATATCTAAATTAGCGAATCGAAAACGATAACGCTATTGACGATCTAATGTAGAGATAACTTGGAAAAGTCTAGATGTAATGAGGTTGTATTATTTAATTTCATATTAAAATTTTATAATATAGAGGCGGAGATCACCGAGAGTAAAATATCCCCTTTCGAGAAATGATGCCGCTTTTCGGAGCTTCACTCTCTATTCCGCATAGCAGGATAGTTAGAAACAATCTTGTGTCTATATACTCCGTTGATTGCTTTTCGTCAAAAATCGCAACATTGCGTGTTAAGTGGCAAACTCATCGCCCTGCTATTTCTTATCAGAACGGAGAAATGAAGATATAAAAAATAAGATATGTTGATATTTAAAAAAAATGTTATCGATTTAGTCTAAGATGCAAAGTGCAATTTAGCCATCTTAAAGGTGGGCCAAAATTTGAAACATAAAAATTGTTTTATATAACACTTTCTGCATTCCCTGTAAAAAATGTCATTATTGCAAAAAAAGACATAAAACGAATTGAAAATTAAAAATGATAAAAGGAGTCCGACAATACCAGCATACACATACAAACAAAAACACAAAACAAACTTACAATGTACACTATCAGAACCGACTTCCGTTAGAGCGTTCACTAGCTCCCACAATAAAAGTACTACAATAATGTCACTACATAGCTCACTTACACTGAGAAGAGTTACGCAAAAAACGTGTGAAGTGTTACAATCTACAGTATGTAGATGTACCGTTTAAAGTAAAACAAGAGGCTATGTGTTCCATATATGAGGTTATTTAGAAATGAGCACTTACGTTTACCTGTTTCACATATAATGAAAAAACAGTCAATGGAAAATCTAAAGCTAAGCTGGTTGTTACATTACAAACCAGAGCGTTTGGATGTGTTATATAAAAATATAGTAAATAAAAAAAAATAAGCAGTTTTTTCAAATAGTTATATAATTTACTTATTTATAAACACTTTGTTTGTACCACAATTAATATTAAAAACAAAACGAAAAACCGAATTGTGATTGTTTTTTGAATATGTAAGGCACTGGTTAAAATTTCACAATATTTAAAATATTTGAATGATTTTTATATCAGTAACATTTATAATCAGTAAGGGATAAAATTGAATTTTTTTTGATAGACATAATAATAAACTATGAAATTGATAACAATATACTTACTGGGCTAATCTTAATACATACGTTTACTTAATATGATTTTAAATAGTCTAAAAAAATAACATCCTAGAAACGGTAGTGAAAATAAATCTATTGAAACTGTCAAGAAATACTATAGACATAAAGGTTAGTTTACAACAACTTTCCATTAGGACTACTAGGTGTTTTTGACCCAGAAATCAGACACTATCTCAACTGGTTCCCCCGCATATCTAACCATACTTAGAACAACAGGCATTGGAAGTATGAGCTGCAAGTAGCAATTTTAAACTGTTTATAAGACAATCATGAAGTGATAAGGGATTATAGGAGCAATATAATATGTTATACAAGTTTTTGTACAACTCAATGTGCCATTAACAAATAATCTTCGCAAATCTCATATACATACATGAAGAGGGAATAATATGTGTATATTGTATACACAGGACACATAAAAATACATTTTTTTATAATTTTCATCTGTCTATCTATCTGTCTATTTGTTCGGGATAATACCTGGAATGGCTGAACCGATTTTAAATCGGTCTACACTGTTGGGTTAGGTGACTTTTATTTTAAAATTATAAAATAGATAAAGCCGTTGAAATCTCAAACACAGCTAGTCAATTTATAAAATAATAAATATTACCCACACTATATACCAATGTACTTATGCATATAGTAACATGTTTCTAAAGCATCGCGTATTTTACCTCTCAATAGAGCTACTACTGAGGTATACGTTAGATTTACACGTTTATGTAAGCAAGTAAATGAGTACACACTACACAAATACTCATATCATCACAGAAATATCTTGAATAGTTAAACAATCACAAGAATACATCACTAACTCCATACCCGTCTAGCATTATATTTAAACGCGACATAAAATTATTATCTTTACTATTATTTTAATTAAATAATACATTATTTATAGTGTTTCAAATAAGTATTTTTAATATTAACTTATACGATATGTCACCATTCAGATCGAACAATTTCCTTTACTCTAGAAATCAAGAGCTATGTGTAATGTATGTATAATTATTTTAACTTAAAAGTTTTTATAGTTAATTTTAACAATAATTTCAAATCTAATTTCAACTTACTAAAGTATTGACCAGAAACAGTTTTGGTATTGTTTTATTTTTTTTAAGTATTATTCCACAATTAGGGTCAGAAAATATCTTTTTAAAAATTTCGTTGCTAATTTCGACGGGATTCAAACCCGCGTCTCTTGGCAACTGGTTCCAAGAGGCGCGGTTTCGAATCCTGGTGCATTCAAATTCTGAAACGTTAAGAGAACATAAGATAGCTTCAGGATTAATTGCACGAAGCAGAAGTATGCGAAATCTATATAACGTACATTAGATGTATCATTAGATGATTTAGGCACATATTTCCAAAACGGCATTACTAAAATCTTTTCAAACATGGTAGAGAGAAGAGCTAGGCTGATGTGGTGAGCAATAATGCATCTTAAATTTTCTTAATGCCCCTTAATTCCGCATTCGAGTTGTAAGTTCCAGGCACTGATCCGAGCACCTTCAAAGTGTGTAAATAAAACCAGGCAAACGAACTGCGGGTTACAACTAGTTATTTTATAAGTAAACGAATAACTTACCAATGGAAGAAACTGGTGTTATAATGAAGGCAACAAAATCTGAAATAAAAAAGTAAATTAATAACTGTAGTAGATTAGATCTAATTTTTACTATTTTTAAAGTTGAATCTACACTTAAGATTAGAAAACATTTTTAAAAAAACGTATAGAACTTTGCCATGCGTTCTACTACCGGCTGCGTCGAAATTTTTAAACGTTTTTATTACAACTTTTAAAAATGTTTCTAATACTAAGTGTGGAACAACACTATAAAAAAATGATTATTTCTTAATAATGTTAATATTTATTTCTTAATAATGTTTGGGTAGCAGAAAATTGTAAAAATCTCTTTACAGAGGTGCTAACAATATAAATAAGTTATAACAATAACGTATAAGAATTTTGACGCAACTGGTATTAGAACGCATGGCTTAGCGTTCAAACCGTTTGGACGGTTCCCATGGTGCGCGGTTCGAATCCCGCTGCGTTATTATTTTTTAATCTTGATCTACTAGTCAGTACTTCTCTTCTACAAAAAAATTAAATTAATAAGTTTATCATTTACCTAAAATCACTGTATCATCCAAACAGTGAAGCGTATGTATACAATTACCAAACAGGAGAAGTGCTATCAAGTTCGACTATTTATTCGATAAAACATACGTAAATATGTAAAGAAGATTTCAGTTTGTTTTTAGTCAAAAAATGACGAAATATAATTATAACAACGCTATAGACATTTATATTGAGCAAAAATAATAGTATGACAATCACGCAGTTCTAGAATTTAATTTTTTTCATAAACACTCGTAGATATAAGAGAATTTCGAAATGCATCGTAAAAACATTCTGAAAATGACAAGTGTCAGAGACGCGAGGCGACGCGCTGGCCCATTTTACTGCAGGCGCAATTTTGCCTTTTGTCGATCGTCACTGAAATAAATGCAAATGTTCAAAGGACTGTATAACATCAAATATTTTATACACTGTTTTATTTTTTCTGCATAACCGCACACGGTTACACTTTACTTTCATACGTTTGTATTATTAATATATTTATTCTAGATCGATTTGTTCTTATTTTGATCACTACATATTATGTATAACAAATATATATGTATATATATATATATATATATATATATATATATATATATATATATATATTGAGGCCGGTCGTGGCGCAGTGGGACAACGTCTGACTGTAACGCGATCGGTTGTGGGTTCGATCCCCACTCGGGGGAGTGATTATATTTAAATTATGTTCACTTCTTCGCTCTGGTAAGACAAAGTGCCGCGTTGAGTTCCACCACTCAACACGCAATGTCTCGAATTCGGTGGAAAGCGAAGTACGGAGTGTCTTGACACTAGGTACTTTCTGCCTACCCTGCTACGCGGGATAAAAGCGTGAAGCTAAAAAAAAATATTTTTTCTCTCTTGTAGTTTCACGTCTTATATTGCTTGGTAGGGGTAGTCAGAGAACCTAATATCAAGAAACCTTCGTTCGTCACTTTCACCCCGAATTCAGGACATAGCGCGTTAAGTGGTTTATCTTTCCATAGCAGAGAAATGAAGGTAATTTAAATATAATTATTCCCCGAGTGGGCATCGCCCACAGGCAAATGTGTTTACGGATATTACCACGTTGCACCACGTTGACGCCTAAATTTTTAAGGTATATTAATAAATATTATTACTTCTAAGTATATTAATAAACTATTCAAATGTTAAACTTCATAGTCTATAATATTATACGAGCTGTTTTCTTTTATTTCCACATGTTACCGCTGAACCGCGGTAAAATTACTAAAATTTTAGCATAAGCCAAGTACACGTTACATTATTATTTTTGTAAGCCTCATATGTCACGTGAAGCAAAATTACTCATATGAAATTAAATAAGGCTGGGACATAAAAAGGCAGTTTCACGCTTTATCCTTTATATATTAACATATTAAGGAGTGTCAAGACACTCCGTTGATTGCTTTACGCCCGATATCGAAACTTTTTATGTTTAATGACGAACCCAACGCCCCGCTTTAAACTAGGTTTTATCATCGTATAGCGCACATAGAATTAAAATGACTTAATTCGAAACTTATCGAATTTGACATAGTTTCATGTTCAAATGTTGTCAAACTATGTCAAATACAATAACTTTTGCGTTAAGTGACTTTAATTCGAAGGGTGCGATATACTTAATATATCGCACTTTCAAAAATCATCAAATAATATCAAATATATATATCAAAAAATAAGATATATAAATATTTTATTTCACATGAAATCTGTACGCAACAGAATATTTCAGAGCAAAATGGCATTAACAATAGATATAAACGGAAGCAGCGAGCGACAGTGGCGCCGCTTCCTGTATTGAGAAAACGATGCCTATTCTACAGTCCTTGGTGTATACAAGTTATTTAGATATAACAGTATTCTTATTCAACAATGTTTGTTGAGAGATTTAAATAAATCTTACTAAATCTTTGATTTTCGCAATTTTTACACATTTTAAATAAAACGATTATCAATTCTGGTATCTGAATTTCAAATACTTAACATTATTGGTCACAGGCAGACTACATGTTTTGTATTAAAAAAAGATCTTGAAGAAAAAGGTAAATAGATTATAACATGGAAATCACATTAATACTTTATACACAAAATATGTTAATAAATACTTCTTCATAACAAATTAAAATTCAGTATACATTTTAATAAGAAAAATAATTATAAAGATGAAAAAAAGTCATATATTAAATATTAATAATAAAAATTAAAATCTGCATTCTACTTTTAAATTAAAAATAATATAACAGTCTCTGCAATCTGCATTCTATTTTGAAATTAAAAATAAAATAACTAGAGATAAGTGCTTTACTGTATCTGTAGTGTTATTCCCTTTAGTACAATTATAAAAATAGTACTAATAAATTAATAATTTCATTTAAATCTTTTAAAGTATTTTTCATATACAGAGAATAAATTAAAACACAATTAAGTTCTGCTGATCAAATCGCTAAATATAATAATATGTTATATGACATATAAAATTTTAACATAGAATTTTAAATACATATGACTTTTATTTTAGCAAAATAGAAATTTAATGTTTGAGAAAATGTATAAAATTTATTGCACAGCCTCAATTGGAACTCAATTGAATTGCCTTTTAGGCCTACTTATTTTAAGTGTGTGAATAACATTTTAAAAATTCTAGTTAATATATCTACTGAAATGATTACCTTACATAGCTAATATTAACACTTGTATATGTGAAACAGAGTAATAATTGACTATCATGTGTGTCAATTAATTTAGCCTTGACTATGTTATTTTTAATAGTTCTTTTTGTTACACTAATTTAAAATGATTTATTTATTTACTTTTTATTTGTAGATTAAATAAAATTTCAATTTCCATTTTTTGGTATGTAGTTTACAGATAATGTACCAAAAGTATTGTTTTTTTAAATCTGTACATACAATAAATTGCAAATTGTACATTACTATTGTACGACTAATGTATTACTTAGTGACCATAATCTGTTGTTATATTTTAATAAAAGTTACGAATATTTAGAATTAATTCTGTATAACTAAAACAATTAATAGGTCTAAAAATTTGAATTAATATAAAATGGACTATGTAGTTGTTTTGAAATAGGCTAATAAGTATAATTATTTGCTATCCATATTTAGCATACTATACAAATATCTTGCTCACACAAAAAGAAATGACAGTGCGTCACCTTCCTAGTAAGAGGTTTCGATCTAAGAAAACCGGTCACAGAAAATTACTATCTTATATACTGTATCGGGTTGATTTGACATAAAGGATACAATTTACTACCATTGAGCAATTAAAATATGTTACAAATAAACAAAAATATATTTTTTTATTCAAATAATCATGCTAAACATGATCCCTATAAGATACCAATTACAATATCATTTTATACACACACAGCTACAAATTTTACAACACAGAAAAAAGATTCGTACCTTAATCAAACTTTCCTTCACAGTATCTTGAAGACCAATAAAATTCTAGATAAACCTTTCGAATTTTACGATAATAATAACAAACATAATATAATCGAAACTATTGACACGATTGACACCCAGAAGACATAGACAAAAAGATGCTATATCAAAACTAGGTCAAACGCCAAATTACTATAAAATACACATGCTTACTTTAAGCCTACTTTAAAAAAATCTTTTTAATTATCTTTTTTAACTAGATATGTTTTATTAAATAACATAAACATTTTTTAGTTATTAATAATAATATAATTTAAAAAATATATATTGACGTACTTTATACTGTAACTTTAAACAATAGAATATAGTGGCAATTACTTTTTCGAAACGTCAAAATGCAATATTGAATAGTTGCGAAACTTCAATTGTCATTTATATTTTACAAAACATCAGTCGTAGCTAGGTAGATACGTTTAAGAATAGTAAAAGATAAAGGGTTAAAGATTAACAGATCTTAAGCTAGGAAACGAATAGCGAAATAAAACTAAATTATGAATTAACTAATTTTTTATAGTATTTCGAGATTTGTGACTAACGTCTCGTCAAAGATATTGTTCGTGTGTAAAGTTACTTACATTTTATGTAAATAATTTTACTTTTATTGCTCTTACCAACTAATTGCGCGACATATTTGTATACTTAATTTGTTTTCTAGTTGTCAAAAGTGAAACTAGTGTAATAATTAATTTATACTACTATACGCAAAGGTTAAAGTGTCATTAACTTCGAAAGTGTAAATACGAACAATGAGTGAACCTAATAAGTTTGTCGGGAACTCTGACCCCGCATTATCGAATGCTGCTATGATACCTACGGGGGAGGTTCCGTCATTCAGAAATCCTATGCCATCTACTTCAAATGCGCCAAATTTCACTGCCCCCGTGCTACCTCCTCGTCCTGATTATAATATGCAGCCAAGTTATGGAATGAATTCTGGATATTCGTATGGTGGGATGGGTGGATCATATGGTATGGGCTATGGAGGATATGGTTATGGTGGTCTCGGAGGTGGTTATGGTATGGGTGGCATGGGAATGGGAGGAATGAGTCCATATGGAGGTTTTAATAGATATGGCCCTATGTATGGAGATATAGAGAGCAGGTACGCTTATTATGTTTTATGTTATTCACATGAGGAAAACCCATTTATTTATAATAAAAACAAAGTTCATTTTCCTAAAAGAAGATCCAACTACTCTTGTTTATTTTTCCTTGTTTTTGTTTGTTTCTATAACTTTACTTATTTTTCAAAATAATGATAATATTGTTAATTTTTAATAATGTTAATAAAGTTCTCATGTAATTTTGTCAATTCATTATAGGTTTATTCAAATGGCAGAAGAAAATTCCAGGCCTACCTTTGATTCAATACAAAGTGTAGTCAATGCTGTGGGTAGTGTTGCCATGATGCTAGAGAATACATTTTTTGCTTTGACTAGTTCATTTAGAGCTATCCTAGGTAAGTTTAATCAAAATTAAGTGATATTTGATAATTTTATTACCTCTTATATAAATAGATTTAGATTCTAAATGTTAATTCACAGAATATAATATTAAAACATACTTTTTATTTCTCAAGGATTTTTACTTGTTTTGAATATAAAAAAAGTACTTAAGTTATAACTTGTTTGTGAAAGAAATATTATCCTTTAAAATAAGCTGCTTAACATACCAAGCAATTTTGTTTATGAAATGAACTTTTATTTGATGAATTTTAAGTTAATTATGTATTAAAAATAACTAAAATGTGTTAATGGAAATTTCTATAGTTCTACATTACTCCAATGAATCTACAAGTCAAATTTTAGCTTCCCACACCCAGTACTGTTAATCATGCAATGTCTGTCAATCTGTCAATGAGGTGGAATAGTTTTATATCCATAACATATAAATTGACATATTTTAATTTTATTAACTACAGTTTGTCATAGACAGTATGCTACATTACCTTATGACACTTCTTAATGTTTTCTATTTAATTAGTACACAAACTCTATTGCTATAACAATTAACTATTATAATTTAACTGAAAAATGTATGAAATTTTAGGAGTAGCAGAAAATTTTGGTCGTCTCAGATCATTATTTGCACAATTCTGGTCCACATTTGCAGTAGTAAGAAGTCTCAATTGGCTTGTAAGAAAATTGTTAGTTATGCTTGGAATCAGAACAGAAGATGAATTTAAAGTAAGTGATAATTTTATTGATTTCTTTCTATCAATGTTACAAAATTTACATGTAATTATATCTAAAAATTATTTTGTATTACAATATTTTCATGATAAATCTAGTATTTTTACCTTTCAATTTGTTCTTTAATTGAACTAACTACACAGTGGTAGACGGAACATTTGTAGGTTCATTTTCACTCTGAATAAACAAGTTATAGAAGTCAGAATAATTTGTATTTTATCGTTATTAAATAATAATTAAATTCTTTTTAACATATTAAATGTTCTTTATTACATATAACATTATTTCATTTATAAGGTCATCTATGTTATATTTGAGTTCAAAAGTTTATCTAAACATATACTGTTTTGATTTATGTAAAATAAATAGTGCATGAAATAATTATTATTTATTGAAAAATTAAAAGTATTACTGGTTATTTTAAATTATAATGAATGCTACATGCTACTTTTATCCCACATATAGGGTAAACAGGAAGTATATAGTCAGTGGCGGAACTCAATGCAGTGCTTTGCATTGACAGAAGAAGGAAATGAAAATAATTTAAATATAATCATTCCCCTGATTAAAAATAAATGTTTAGTTAAAATTAACATTTAATTATTATTACTAAATAACATTCACTAAATATTAATTATTCTGATTTAATCGAATCGGCGAGTCCCGACACTTTTTATAAGATTTTTGTTAAATATTTTATTAACTATTAATAAATTTATAATAAAATATTGTGTTTGTGACACTTTGTTACAAAGCATAGATCACTATCTTATAAAAATTGTTTATCTAAAACTAGAATGATAAAGTATTTTTATATATCATAAACTTATATTCATCAAAAATATATAAACGGCATCATTGCACAGTAGGGCGTCGTTTGAATGTAAACGAGGTTATGGGTTCGTTATCCAAGAGCTATTTTATAAACCAGAGACTTCATGTTTTACTGTTAACATATTGCAAGGGAAATAATTAAAATTATAATTACTTATGTAAATTATTAAATAATTATAAGACATTGTTACGTCATAATGAGAATACTTTATTGCACAAAATTTATTGTCGTTCACATTGAAGTTCATTTTTTATATGATCAATGACTGCTAACATCAAAGATCTTATTATAATCAATGATTGTTATCAATTGCGTTTTGCTGCAAATGTATTCGATTCGAGTATTCCTACTGTAGTTTTAACTTAATAGGTTTTCATTGTGCACCGGCGATATGCATCACCGATAAAATAGATAGGTATATTGACACCAATTTAGGGTAACTGGTATTTGTAAGTATAAGCGATAGTTGGGAGTTCAAATCTCATTAAGAAAAAAAAAATTATAAGTTCTCGCATACAACCTAGTTACTCGTTTAAGACGAAATTTTACGAGAAAAACTTAGCAACATATGAGTAAAAAATATAACTAGATTCTAATACTTTCTTAGATTCTCTTCTTCTTTATCTTCTTAGTGATTCTTAGATCTTTTATATAAATGTAATAGAGATTTCGTCTTCGAGTTTTGGTGTGTAATTTGATATATTTTTCACATTTATCAAAATATTTAAAAATGTAGAAAAAAATATGACGGCGCTTAAACAAATATAAATATAGAACAATAGCCCAAAAATTTCAATTAAGCAGTATTTGTTAACGGAATATGGTTTTCATTTTACAATTGATATCGTAAAGTATATTTACACAAATGTACTCACATTTAATTGTAATTATGAACGTATTATCTCGTATTATTTGTTAGCTTGTAACTTCTACATAATTATCTACACGAAAGATTTTATCGTACTATTATGTATTCTATATTATATATTGTTAATTTGCCAAGAAAAAACTTCCAAATGTCATTTATAAAACTTATGGAGACTATGAGGAATTTAGCAAAGATAATGGTCATAAGAAGAAGAAATAAAAAGCTAAATAGTTTTTAAATATTTTTTTTTTATAATATTGCTAAGGAATACCTAAAATTAATTAAATCTATAGATTAATACGTGAAGCTTAATCTTTGTACCTCTTTTAACGAAAATTACGCAAACTAAGGAATATGAAATTTGATACATTTATAGTATAAACTATAAATATAGGGGAGTGCAGAATGCTTATATATATATATATATATATATATATATATATATATATATATATATATATATATATATATGTATGTATATATATATATATGTATGTATATATATATATATATGTATATATATATATATATATATATATATATATATATATTTAAATAATGCCTAAAATATATTAAATTAATAAAATAAATGTAACACACACTGCCATGTGTTTGATATATCCATGTATTTATATGAAGTGGCATACACGTTGCTAAGACAACGCGTTGTCAACGCGTCAACGGGACATCTAACAATTGTTAATACGCTAGCATATGTATCTCATAACTACATTTTGTACAAATTGTTACTTAGGTTACGTATATTTTACGGTTCAACTTCTAGTTAATAAAATAATATAAATATAATTTCATACAAAATATTCGTAAAACGTAGGTCATATACCTTCGGTTTACGAATATACAAATAAATAAACATCTGTTTGGAAACAATACAACGGGCCCGTCAACGGCTGTTTAGGACAAGGTCAAAACAGCAGGTAAATTGTTTGGTCCTTGTGCTTGCACTTGTTCAGTTTTAAAATCCTGTCCACATTCAGTTAAAGGTATCGCCATATTGTTATAATATTAAATGTTTCTCTCGTAAGGTGCTTTATTAAGTAAAAGAATTGTTTGCTAGGTATATAAAGCAGTCGGTGTAAAATATTGTGATATTAATAAGGTTTATTATTCGGTCAATATAAAGAGCATGTGAACAAAAATTTAAAAATACATAAGCATTATTAACTTTAGTTAGTATGTACTTAATTACTAATAATATCCATCTTTTAATAGTGGCTACTAGATTTTCTAGGTTATGACTGCATAAAACGTTTTTTTGCCCTAGTAACGATTATGTCGCTTTATACAAAAATGCACGTCAAACACATGATTAGTGAGTGTGATATTGATTTTACTAATTGAATGTATTTATAAACTTTAACTGTACCAAATTTTTAGCCAAATTCCAGCCTTAAAGTTTTCTTTAAAAATTTATTGACTTTTTCTGTTCATATATTATTTGAATTATTTTTCTATATTGTACAACAGTGTACAATATATTTAAATTGTTCCCGCATTGATTTCACATACATAATCACCTTTATTCGTTAAAAGAATAAAAAGTTAATATATAATAAAAAATAATATAAGCTTTTCCTTATTCCAGGCTTGGGCTCAAGCAGTGGCCGCCACACAGACCGGCTCAGGCACTCCTGAACAAAAGGCGAAAGGTTCCAGCTGGCCGATACTATTATTCTTTGGTGCAATAGCGGCCGCGCCTTACATCGTATTGAAAATGCTTAATGGATTAACAACGAGTATACATGAGAAATGTAAGTTTTAAACTCGCTAAAGTAACACTACAAAATATACATTTACACCATTTTCTTGCGACTTGCGAGTTTTAAAGCAACCTTTGACTTGGAACTCGAATCCAGTACTCCTTTGTTAGTCTTAACAACGACAAGAATCAAATATAGTTAAGTAAAGGGTGTAAACTTTTTATGGCTATTTTTTTTAAATAAAACATGCATATTTTAAATTATTTTTTATATATTTTATACATGAATGATTTGATAATTAATGAAAACCATGTGTGTATATTAGTATATAAAAAAGAAAATTATACGAAAGGTCTAAAAATGGACCTAGCGTTGACGGGTTAAAACCAAAAAGCATTATACAGTAAATACACACAGGTGTATTTGCTCATATAAGAAAGTGTACGAATTATACCGTATAAATGCCAGGGAGTGCCAACCTGCGGTTCGCGAGCCACATATTATGGCTCTTTAAAGGATTATTTACCTTTGTGTTATTATATTATAAATATAAGAACACAAATATCTATTGTTTTACCACTAAACTGTCTCTGACTACTTTTCTATGCGGAATAGAGCGTGAAGCTGCTTGCATATCTTTTTAATACATATTTCATTGCGGCTGGTGAAACGTTTCATATTATAATAAATGGCTCTGACTATCAAAGAGCACCCCTCATATATGTAGTATCCGCTTCGTTCATCATTTTCTATTTCCCATTTCAGTGCTTAGCCTGTCAAGGTAACTATTTTATTTTAGAAAATATTTTGAAAAACAAATCACGAGTGAATATTAATCAGCCCATAACTATAGTGTGTACAGTCAGGACATTTCAAATGTACCATAATAAATAAAACTTACTAGGAAAGAAAACAACAGTAGCAACTGTTGAAATTAATTAAATTGAATATATTTGTTATAAATAACATTTTTTGTAGCTTCACGCTTTTATCCCTCAACTAGTAGCTAGTGACAAGACACTGTACTCCGCTTTCCGCCGATTTCAAGATATTGCGTTTTCGGTAGCGAAACTCAACGCCGCGAGTGTGAATCAAATCCACAACCGATCTCGTTTACAATCAGACGCTATCGTACATACTGTGCCACGACCGGCTTCTATAGCAATTTCAAATATTTTCTAATTTTGAAGCAAATAAAATTATAGTTACAGTCTACATAAAATTATTAATATATATCTTGTTTTATTTTTAAAATCAATATGTATGACTTTGTGACTATATCTCAATAAAACATATATTCACATTTAATATAATTTTTCAA
Organism: Dryadula phaetusa; assembly: GCA_032432895.1. Taxonomy (NCBI): domain Eukaryota; kingdom Metazoa; phylum Arthropoda; class Insecta; order Lepidoptera; family Nymphalidae; genus Dryadula; species Dryadula phaetusa. The sequence goes on from JAOYRS010000078.1 coordinate 899,077, forward strand.
ACTTGTAAATGTTATTTATAAAGACGATAAAGTAATCACGACAACGTCAATTCAGTTATCACTGAGTTTCAGATAAAAGATTATTATATTTATTTTGTTACAACAAAGAGTTGTGATGTCAACTAATTAAATTAATAATTATAATTATGTCCTTTTCCATTATTTTTATATTAAGTTATATATGAAAAAAGCAACTGTTCCTCGTAGGTTCTTCGCAGCAGAACCGCGTTTAGAGCTTTACTCGACGATACCAAGAAGCTTGTAAAAATTCATTTAAATAAAGCAGCTTTATATTTTTGAATACCTAATATCAAGACATTCCGTTCGTCGTTTCCTACTCGAATTCGAGTCATTTCAGTGAAGTATATTTCCACGTTAAATTCGCTATATTTATTTCCAGTGCAAGACCCGAGTACCTGGCAGAATCCATTAAGAGCAGTGGCCCAACACGACTTTCAAGCAACTTCCCCTCAGGAGATTAGTTTCTCCGTGAACCAAGTTTTGACACTCGCTCCACAACACTTGCAAGGCCACCTCTGGAACTCTGGATGGCTAATGGCAACAACGGACAGACAAACAGCCGGACTTATACCAGTTCCATATATAAAAGTCATAAAACCAGCAAGTCCAAGTGAAAACGGAACTCCAAATCAAACGAATATCAATGATAAAGTAAGTAAAGAAGAAACTGGTGAAAAATTAAACGATTTAGAAAAATATTATGGACAAGAATTATAATTTTTGTATTTCTGGGCTGGTAACATTTTGTGTTAAAGCTAGTGATTATTATAATGGCATAGAGTTGCAATTGTAATGCCTAAAACACAATTAAATATAATCATTATTATATTTCAATATGCTGGTGATAGATGCACTATCCACTTTATTCTTTGTTATCTTTTTCTTTTTCACTTTTGCTATTTTCTGGTCACAATATTATACATTATTTATGTCAATATGTTATTATATGCTTTGTATAGTGATATTCAAATTGCTATACTAATTTCATTATACATTATGTTTTGACAAATGAAATATTGATTTTTCATTAATAAAAGAAAGAATTAAGATAATTTTGTTGTGGTGTCAGATATTCACTAGAGGGATTGTATTTAATTTTTCTAGCTCTGATTTCTCTTTTCATCGCAATGCAATTTATGCTATGCAATACAAAGTGAAAAGGTGTTTTTTTTACAAGAAAAAGATGTTGTTAAAAAGTTATTAATTATTACCTTACAAAAATAGAGATTTGTCTTTTTTTACAAAATGTGTAATCTATGTCAATATTCCATATAGCTCATTTTTAGTGCCTTAGTAGTTCATATAGAAATATAATATAAATATGTTAGTAGTCATAAAGCATAGTGATCATTTTTATTATAATACTTTGCCGTTTTATAATACCTTGCCTCTTTACCATTAGGAGCCATCCATAAATTGTCACTATTTAAGGGGGAGGGGGGAGAAGGGTGTCGATAAATTGTGACGTTGCTTAACAATGGTGTTCTTACTTATGTGACCAACTGTTACAAGGATGGGCGAGGGGTCAAAAAATTAAGAAATTAAATTGACGTATTTTATGGATGACCTATACAATCAGTCATATTACTATAGTATTATATTAAAATATTTCAAAAAATATTATTTGGTACCTAACGTTTCCAGCTTCAAATAGTTCTTATTGTCTCATTTAAACATAAAAAGGGTTTAAATAGTGATAAGGGTTTAGGTATTACTATTTAGTTTGTTTAACTCACACAAATGTTTTATATTACAAATTCCAAATGCTTACACATTCTTAGCACTCATCTGTTGAGTGTCTGTCTAGTGGCAGTTTTTTTCTTTGTAATGATTAATATTTTATTGTTATAATTATTATTTAACACATGTTTCCCGAAGTCGCCATATTAATTGAAAATGAATGGATGATGGCGATATGTAGCATTGCAATTTTGTGAAAATTTACTTAAAAGTTAACATAAAGATAATGTATAATTTTTAATTTCATTTAACAGGATTGAAACCTGCACCTCTTGGAAGTTTTCCAAGAGGCGCAGATTCGAATCATGCTTCAAATATTTATACGTTTTTGAAAAATGTTCTTTAAATCACTTTTAATTTAGTAAAATATTAACGAAGTTATTTTTGATATGTCAAATGGTATGTTACAGATCTTAACAAAAATGTGCTAAAAAAATCTTAAATTATTAAGAATTTGATTTTTTTTATTAATTGTTTTGATTCTTTTTATTTGATTATTTTTTTCTTATTTAACAACACAATATAGAGTCAAAAATTATAATTATTTTATATGTTCTCTTAAAATCGTCATTTAACTGTTAAAATCCTTAAATGCGATATATCAGTGTCATCCATGCATCTATATGTATATATTCTATTCATTATATAAAAATATATACAAGCTTAGAAAAGGAAATAATTCGTAGTGTGTGTTTTATGTACTGTATATTGTAATATTTCTTATACTACAAAAAGTATCGTTACTTATGTCTTTTTTTACAATATTTTTGTTAAAGAAACTTCTTTGTTTAATTTTTTTTTCAAGTTATTTAAATTATAACTGATGATATTGTTTTAATGCATTTAATTAACATATATATTTTATTGTGATTTTTTTTATTACTATTTTAGCTTATTGTATACATATATACGTATTGTATACAGTTGTATTTATTTATTAAATAATCAACATTGTATAGTTACCTACATTGGTACAAATTGTAATGTACTTGTTAATACAAGCTTAGCCAGTACCTGTTTTTTGGGGCTCAAATGCGTATTCTTTTAATGGTCTTAAATCCTCTTTCATTACTTTTATAAATTTTGGGTATTTAATTATTAAATTAGTATTTTAAATAAAGGTATATAGAGTGTATTGCCCAATAGGATATTATTGTGATTTCACACTGGATTTCTAAGAAATGGAAATCTTTAGTGTTTTTCTTAAATATAGTAGAGGTGGGTTACATTTATTTTTAATTATAAACTAACAAATGCCTTGAAAAATGTCATTTTACGGTTGTGTAATAAGATTTCGTTCTTATCCTACATTTATCAATTTTTAAATGTAATGCTCTCTTAGTGTTTCGATCTAGATTGGCCAATGGACTGAATTTTGTAATAAAAAAAATGTTGACGGAAATTGTGTTTTCTTTATTTTCTAACCTGATAAAGATAAAATACTTATTGTTATACAGATAGATTACGGGTATAGTAGTTCTACGCACACGGAAAAATTCAAACTCAAAATTATGGTATATATAGTGGAGTACAGTGTGAAGACACTGTATTCCGCTTTCTGCCGAATTCATGACATTGTGGGTTGAGTGGCTGAACCGTGGCTACTTGTTCTCAAGTAAGTGACCTGTAAATGTTTTTAAACACTAGGGTAACTTTAATTAGAACTACTATAATACGTGTAAAGTATAATTTATTAAAGGTAACCCTTAATCAAACCAGTTAACATTCAGTTAAATACAAATCACAAATGGCCACCCTTAATCTTATTTACTTGTTCACAAATTTTACTTCCTATCATGATTAATTTATTGAAGTATTGAGAGTCCAGTGACTTCGATTCACTTTGTAAATATTCCTACAACTGTTTTGAGTTCAATCGAAACCGGTTCTTCACTTTTCTATCAAGTTCATCCCGCACTAATTCAGTCGTAGACAAATCTGGCAAACATTTTTCACTTTGTTTTTACTCTAAGAACCCCTGGGATAATTTAGATAAATGCTTAGGGTCATTTTCTTGCTGAAAATATACTTTCGACCGATTACATGAATTCCAGAAACAACGGCATTTTCGTCAAGTATTTTCAGTTTCACTTCTTTATTCAGTTTCCCGGTGATTTTGATCAGCATCCTCAAACCATCAACTACCACGGCCGTGTTTAACTGTCACGATCTGTCTGAACAATACACGATTCTAAAGCCCGCTCCTCTTTTGATCAATGTCGTCTATTACATCAAAAAAATGAAATTTGGACTCATCCGTTCAAAGGACTTTTTACCAGTCTACTTCCGTCCAGTTTTTATTGGTCTGTCCATTCCAGTATTTTTCTTTCATAAACACTAGACTAGCAGATAGCAAACGTCTCTTTACAGTTGTTACTAAAACTGACTTTTCTCGGGTCTTATTTAAAGTAGCGGCAATTTGAGGAGCAGTTATACGTCCATTTCGTTTTGATAACGTCACTACAAAGTTACCTTCCTGCTTAATCGTACATTTGCGACGTTCAAATCTCTTCTGGTTTCCTCCCGTAGGTCCTTTTTGTATAAGAGTACAATTTCTATGAAACTCCGACTTTTCTGCGATTTGGCGCACAGAATAGCCTTCTTCGCTTAAAGTACAAATAGCACTCCGCTGTTCAACGAAATCCGTTTCTTTTTTCCCGTTTCATGAGCAAACTTTTGTAACTCTCGCATGAATGTCACAAATCACACTGATCTCTAAGCTTTAATAATTTTTGAAATAATATACTCATATTCCAAAGATTACACACTACTTATTGCTATAACAATACAAAAAAATTTTCAAACAGTGGTGTAGCAACTGTGTGGTTATAAACCACGTGTGATGGTCTTACTGAAAACAATGGATAGTTAGAAATTAGTGGTATTCTTAAATATTGTTCTTAGTACGGTTGAAAGAATACTAATTTCCAATAACTGTTTTTATGGATTTATTGCGGTATAGTTTTTCTGTCGACAAAAATTGGGTTGATTCCAAACATTTAGACGGTAGTGTACATAGTTTGTATAATCTTTTCAGGTATATTTATATTAAAATTCAATGTCATAAAAACTTCATCGAAATGTCATTAAGTGTCTCGTAATTTTATTACTTTTTTCTTGCATTTTTTTTACTAATTTAATAATATTTTAGTACTGGCTGTCGTACGTATTGTTACTCGCTTCAAAGTCATGTACTTTACACAAATCATCTACTCACTGCGTACTTTTATTTTATCACGAGGTATAGTTAAATTATTAGAAAATAAACGAAATAAAAATGTTCAAACACAAGTTGCACTCGTATTTATTAAGGAAGTGCGCAGAGCGTATAGACTGGCGAATATAGCGTAGCACACCTGTAGATGCGCGTAAATCGAACTCCCTCAAGTCTCTTGTTAGCACAAAATATTCAAAAGAATTTACAATTTCGTGCAATAATGAATATATTAAACTCATATTCTCCAACCAACCAACCATATCAAACATAACAAATAGAGATCTTTCACTTGATTCTCTCTTCTTTGGAACAGGTGGAAGAAATATAGATAAAAAATCAAATAAAACAAAAGTATATGGTTTTAGTTTTATTGTAAAGTCATAGTCTAAGTTTACAAGTAAGGTTCAGGGAATTCGAAGGTCACTTCACGTCCCGTCAACTTCTTGTAGACTGACTGGAAGGTGTCCACCTGGAAACAATACAATGAAGTTATAAAAACAGTTGAAGCACAATGTAGATATAGATATTAAGTCAAAAAAATGTTTATTTAACTTAAAATATATAAGTATATAAATAAGTAGCCAAAAAAATATGTTCTTTTGTACATTAAACATTATACAATTAGAAATGGTATTTCAGGAACCTTTTAATCATTATTTTGCAAAATAAATCTAAGGATTTTAGTATTCGCTTTATTATTGTACACAATCCATGTCTCATATATATAAAACAAAATATTTATTTTAACAGCAAACTTGAAAGAAAGTGAAAACAACATACTCTTAAAACAACATACTCTTAAAAAATTATTTCAGTTATGAATTGAAATATGGTAGTATGTTTTAAAATACAAGCATAACTAAGAATTATGTAAAGTAAAGCGTACACAGCCTAATGCACATTAGGTTGCTTGCATCAAAATGGTAAAGAGCTAAGTAAAATAAAAGGAATGTCTATCTGAAAGAATTCAGCAAATATGGAAAAAATAAAAAGAATAAATGTTAGTAAGATAATTACATTTAACATTAATCTATTTCTAGTCAACCACATAAAAATACCTTGTGTTCAATGGTGGTCTGCTGGTTTTTGTCAAGATGCACTTTGATGAGCTGTGAGCCGTCCAGCTTTACCCTGATGCGCTTGCCGACAATTTCAGCTGGGAACACCAGGTCTTCCAAGATAGCGTCATATACTGAGGTTAGGGTCCTGAAATAATTTATTATTTTAATTAAACATATAAAGGAGTTTTGTGCTTTACCCTACATAGCAGAGAAGTTACAGACAACCCAGTGTCAAGTCATTTTGTTGAGCGCTATCTGGCAATAATAGAGATATTGCATATTAAGTGGTGAACTCAACATTTCCTCATTTCTTATCAGAGCAGAGGAATGAAAATAAAATTTTAAATATAATCATATCCAGGGCAGATTGAGAATTGACCCCACAACCAATAACATACACAGACAGATGCTGTCCCACTATATGCCATGATGGGCTTACATTTAAAGACAAACATAAAATTTACATAATTAAATTATGGTATTGGCAGATAAGTTCAAATTAGTATTGATATTGTTGCAAAAGTTGTTCTAACTAAACAACTTAACATTTTGACAACTGACCAAAATGTGTTACTAATAGTAAAAATGCTTACCTAAACAGGCCTGTATTTAATTAAAATATACTATTACTAGGAGTTACTAAAACACAACTTGAATTTAAACATAAGCACTTGCTTGTGTTCTATTATGTTTATACATACACATTTTGTAACCAACAAATGTCTCTCCTAAAGCTTATAATTTTACTTCAAAAGTTATTGAATCAAAAAAAATGAAAATTAATAAAGAAAATCATAAACCAAAAATTAATTTAAAAAAAATATTGTAATGATGTTATTTTTACTATTTATTTTTCATTTACATCTTGAAGATCAGAATAAAACATGGATATAATTAAACAATGAAAAAATAAATGGCTATTGAATAGGTTGGTACTTGTTAGTATTTTGGCTAACTTTAAGTCAATCCATATTAATAAAATCTTAAATAATGTAATAAATTTAAAATTATTTCTATATACCTAGATCTAGGCCTCTTTTGTTTGTTTGCAACGCGGGTCTTGTGGCTTGGTTTGGGCAAGATTTTGCGGTCACCAATGAACACAACATGCTTGCCACTGAACTTCTTCTCCAATTCACGGACCAGTCTGATCTGGATCTTTTGGAATGCCTTCAATTTGGGCATCGGCACATAGATGATGATTGACTGTAAAACAATGAACAACATAAATATTTTCTTTTTATGTGACGAGGTAATCCAGCGTGCATGTCACCTGATGGTAAGTGATCACCGCCACCAACAACCCCAAGTTACTCCAAAATATTTTACTTAATTAAAATATAGGTATGTTATTTACATCATTTAGTAACTTTGATAACTTTATCTTTTTTACATTTACAAGTCCGAAATACAGTAGGTAGATAAAACCTAATGTTTTGACATTTTTGAACCCTACAAAATACAAAAATGCTTATTACTTATTTACCATTACAAGTCAAAATATCTATATTTCTTACATCTTAACCAAGTTACTACTAATTACATTACTGTTTCTCTACCTTTTTATTGTGCAATTCAATTTCCTTAGCCTTTGTAATATAGAGCTCCCTAAGTTGGGCCTTCAAGTCAGAGTTGGTCTCCAACTCCACCAGCGCCTGTGAGATCGACGTCTCGAAGCCATCAGGCTCCACAGCGCTCGCTTTGATGATTTTCGTACTCATCTGCAATCCAAACACCACTCTATAACCACAAACTTGATGACTTATAGGTTATAACAAAAACGAGAAAGATAAACAGCAAAACAATAAATGAAACACTTCTTTGCACAATCACGACGGCACTTCTTTTATATATATTAAGTTTCAATTCGTGCTATTAGCTGTCGTAAAGTTTTATCACATTTACTAATGAAAACAATCTTGGACACGGAGATCGGAAATTTGTCACCGAAAAATATCATGGTAATCTTTACCCTCTTAGGTATTTTTCTCCTACAGATGAAAGCTTTGATTAATAAATAATATTAGCAATTAAATATTTGTAGTTTTTAATCAGTAATAATATATTTTTAAGTTAGATATTCTTTTAAATAACCACCTTGAACACTGAGCGGGAGCAAAAGAGATAGAAACAGAATATGTCAAAAGTGTGGTCTACTAAAAGAGACTTTGACGTGGTATACAGATTAAAATATTGAAAAAAAGATATACAATACTATTTTTAAAAATATATACAATACCATTGTATAATTATAGTTTTAATAAGAAAATGATTCGAAGCAATAAAAAATAAGATTATTTACTTTTCAAATTTATTTCTTCAATATAAACTTATAATGAAATGAAAAAATGAAAGATAAAATATAAACTTATAAAGAAAGGTCAATTGTGCCCAAAACTTCCCACGGTTGTGATATTCCGTTCACGTCCTTGAGGAGGTTTGGGCCTCACAAATAAAACACTTACTATTTATAAAATAAACCAATCGTTACATGTTATTTAGTGACAAAAAGCATTTACATAATTATATTAAAGTAGCTAACAAAAAGTGAATAAATTAGTATATCTTACATTTTTACTATTGTAAGTGTATACTTAAAGTTGAACAACTATTTTGTTTGCTAGCTTTGTATTGTATTCATTGTCGTTAGAATGCTGTGTATGTAATATTTTTTAGGAAATAGAAAAACATTAGGCACCTTGCTCATTCTTCTAGATTTCAGCAGCTATGGTGCTTGACTGATTTTTTTAAATTTATCCAATACAGTGCATATTATTATTTTTCGTATCGATAGTCACACGCATATAATATTGGGCTAAAAAATATCTATCAACAAAAGTCACGTCATTCGCATGAAACTCTTCTTCAATAAATAAAATTTACCTTAATAAGATCTTTGATTTTCGCGAATTTTACATACCTTATTCACTTTGAAAGCACAAAAAATGCATTGACCGGTGTGTAACTAAAAAATCCCACCTAAAACAAAAATGTGAAAGGCTGCCAAGTTCGATAATATGGGAATGCTTCACCTATAAAAGAAATGAGATCTGAATAAGTACCAAGTTCCATACACATACCTCAGTTAAAAATAGTTACAGGAATGTTCTAAAACTTACTTACTTAGTAGGTTTATAACAAGTATGATATAAACCTACTAAGCGCAATGAGTCAAGTATATAATTTTCTATTAAATTGTAATAAATTTTCTATTAAATTATTAGGTTTGTAACAAGGTATGTGAAGACTTGCCAAGTAACATCATTAAGAAGTACAGAAAAATAATAAAAAATGTTATCAGGAAACTGCTGGAAAAATAGGTTTGTAGGTAGGTTGTTCATGTAAGTACTAGAATTTTAGGTATTTAAAATATTAGAATTTTATTTTTATAATAGAATTTTAGATATTTACTCAGACTCTACTTTCCAAACTGCGGAAAATCAAGTGTGTATTCCTGTAACTATTTTTAACTGAGGTATGTGTATGGAACTTGGTACTTATGCAGATCTCACTTCTTTTATAGGTGAAGCATTGCCATATTATCGAACTTGACAGCATTTCACATTTTTGTTTTAGGTGGGATTTCATTTATTTTTGTAAGGTTGTTTATTTTATTTTTTTACTTTACTTTGGCTAAATACAAACCTTCGTAACAAATTTCAGGTCGGTACGACCATTCGAAGACATATTATACAAATATAGGTGAATTTAGTTCGTTTTAGTTCCTTAGAGGTATAAATTTACACTGGGTATAAATTTACACCTTCATTATATTTAAAACTGACTGACACTTGGCCATTTTCAGACTTTTCCCTTTACCTTGACCTAAAGACCTACCTCCATGCCAAATTTCAAGTCAATACGACCATTGGAAGTGGTCTAGGTTTATGATGAGTGAGTCAGTCAGTCAGTGACTGTATAGTAAAAGTAGCGATTTCCTGACGTCAATATCTCAAAACCTACAATAGGTATATTAATGAAATTTTGTATTTTAGATAAGTAAGGGGGTCTCAACAGATACTATAAATTTGATATGCGTAAATAAAATAGATTTTGAGTTATAGGGGGTCGAAATTGGCCCGAAATGATTCGTGTAATAAATCCCACGGCCGGTGTGCTGTTTTTTTTTGCGCGAACTTGACGGACACACTGCCGTGTGTCTAAATGTGACTCTCTTTTATAACTAAATTATATTTATAACCGATAAATAGTCCATTAATAAATAGTGTCAATAACGGATAAACTAAATGACCAAAATAGACTAATAACAATTAATATATTTGAATTGATATAACAATTGCTCAAACCTCCCCTAACTCTCATGTGGCCCTAATAAAATAATAATTTTGTTTCAATTATTATTTTATCAATGAGACTTAGCCATGTACATAAGACTTAAGGGAAGTTTAAACAGTTGTTAGTTTAACATATTACAATAATAAGGATTAATAAATATGCAATTCTTTTCTCTAGAAGCCCTCGCAAAGCAGATTATCAGAGACAACTTAGTCTAAAGACACTCCGTTGACTGCTTTCCGCCCAAAACTAAGATAATATTATTTAATTTTTATATTTTATTTATCTAAAATAATCTTACATTTTAGTATAAAAATACGGCAAGTTAAAATAAACTTGTTCATAATCGGTAATGTTTATTTTAACTTTGACAGTTGACATAAGGCGAATTTAAACAAAAAAATAATTATAAAATAAATATAACAATGTTTGACAGGACTTAATTGGTATTATTAAAATATTAATATATATTAATTCTCAAGAATCAGAGGTATTTAATTTAATATATGTTTTATTTCTACCATCTGTATCATGACGAAATGAATCAAGACAATGTTAAACACTGAAATTGGCTGTAATATTCAGTCATATTTGTTGTATCGTTGTGAAATGTACGTAATGATTGTGATGTAAAGTAAACAAATTTATAATTAAGGAGAGCACGTGAGAAAGCTCATCTATTTAGAAAATGAAGCCATTGTACTCACAGTAAGTAATAACTATTTGTAAAAATTAATATAATGTACGTACTTGTCACAATTTAAATTCTACTTTAATTATTTAGTTAATTATGTTATCATTTTTGTTTTGCAATGTATATTATTACCTTATGGTACAAACAACAAACATTTTATTGCAAATATTTTCAAAAAATAAATATTTTCTTTACTTTTCGGAAATAATTTTAAATTATAAATTTATGCAAATGGTGCATATGTGTAATAAAAAAAAACTTGCAAAATATATTTTTAAATAAAACTATTTTAAATTAATTAATCTTGTACAGTATCTTGTGGTAGACTTTACCTGTACTACCGTAAAGTTTTCAAAATGTTAGATTTTTAATAATATGTTAAAATATATGTTATTAATATTTTTAAATATCAAAGTGAATATCAAAGATCTTTGCTTGCATAATATATTTTCTTTTCAATAAGTACTTTTATAATAACTTTGAATGTATAAAAGATACTGAATTATTCAGAAAATGTATGATTTTTGAATTAAAGCTTTACTCTTTTATAATTAAATGTGAGAACTACAATCTCATATAAAAGAGGCAATGCTGCTTTTTCTTTAAAAATAAAACTGTATGAAAACAAAAATAGCAAATAAATAATATTTTATTGTTTTAGTTTTTTGTAATAAACAAAATAATTAAAGTTTGCTAGTAACTTCTGCATTGAGGCTATTTTTTAAATTATATATTAATTTAGAAGTATACTGGGAGGACTATTGGTGATAATTATGAAGTATAGCCATAATTTACCAACTAAAATGAAATTATAGGAAATTGAGAAAAGAGAATATTTTTTATCTCATTTTATCTCATTCAGCATAGGCAGAGAGAATCTAGTGTTAAGCAAATCTATTCACAACTCATCAATCAATTCTCGGATATTCCGTAATAAGCAGTATGTTTTGTACTACACCAAAATGAGTAGGATATAGCTCATAGTATGTTTGTAGGATACAGCCATGACATTTATACTTTGTCACACTGTGCCATGCTGGTGTTGACACATTAGGAAATTGATAAGTGTTTAAATAATATTTAAAAGAACAATTAATATAACCATTGATTAGAATAATCAAATAGAAAATTAAATAAAATATAAGAATAAACAGTGATCAATCATAAGTTACAAAATGTGTCAAGTTGTATCATACATTACAAAACTATATGACACTCAACAACTTTGATACAACCGCTGATAAGGTAATCTGTTCATAATGGCAGAACAATGTGATAATGGCGGACGACTGGCAGTGACCCGGCGACTGTTGAGAGAGAAACGCGCATAATCACGTTAGTATATTCATATTATATTTTTAGCTTCGTAAGTGAAAAATTTATATATTTTTCGCATAGCAATAGGCAGAGAAAACTTAAATATCACGGCTTCGCACACCAATAGCATTCAAAATATTTTGTGTTGAGAGTTTGGAATTCAACGCCAGTTTGACTTATTTTTTTATTTTAGTATTTTTGTTATTTTAGTATTTGCAGAAATGAAGAGAAGCGAATGGTATGTTACTCCTCACCAGATTTTTCATCTATTCAAAATTGTCGAATGTGTTTTTTTATATATATTTATCGAAAATATGTATATTTTTTTATATGAACAGGTGAAATTTCAATTCTTACTTTAAACCAAAAAACATCCTTTACGTCGTGGTTTCACAACGTAATTTCTGCCACTGCCGATTACAATTTTGCGTTTAGAATTTCAAATCTACTCGTGAATTTAGTCTGTAATAAACGTAGTAATTTTATCATAATAATTTTTATTAAATCTTTTTTTTAATAACCAACTTTCTATACATTAGAACTATACAAAAATTAAATTTGCTTGGAAGTAATTTGTTTAAATTCAATTTTTTTTATTAATTTCCATGGGCTGTTCGTTTTTAAAATATACTATTATAAGATAAAATCTAAAAAACAAATTACAGTAGAGATTAACCGGACTAATTCTTGTCGTTATACATTCGGATAATCGAAAATTGGGATAATGGAACGTATGAAGGAAAAATAAATACAACGTATTAGCAAAATCAATGATTATGAAAAAAATATTAGGTATATTCATAGATATAAAACATATATATATTTAAATTACTTAAATGCTATATATTTAATCGTATGAAAGTCTAAAGTTATTTATTCGAGGTTGATAGTTACGATAATTGAAATACTGAAATATTGAAATTAACTGACGATAAGTAATGATTGGTATTTGCATTTTGAGCTGCCGTAAATGATATTTTATTTATACATTTAATATATTGTTCGTTATAATTTCTGTTTGAAACTAATCACTTAGCGAACTGTATTTAGAATATAATTTTACAATTGATATAATAAAATTAATAAATCCACAGCAAGAGTAATATACTTTTATTATTGGCTGTCTTGATAAATACTATAATTTATGACATTATTGGTATTAGCTTCCTTAACTTAATCTATTAACTAAAATAAAGCATGCATATTTTTAAAATATAAATTTTAATAATCCATTCAATTATAGATCTGTGTAAAGGTGTGGCGTTGAATCTCGAATTCAGTCTAAAAGCAATGAACGAAGTGTTGACACTAGCTTCTCTATGACTGCGACACTATGTGGGATAAAGCGTGATAGGACTTTTTTCTAATAATACACTGATAATTTAGGATATTGTTGGCGTAGCGAAGCGTGACATTGTCATACTTCCTGTCATTTAGAGGGCATGACTTCGTTTACGAAAATTACTAACTCTCCGTTTCCATATGATGTACGTAACACGTATGTGAGGTTTAAATTTAAACATTTTAACATATTGTTTTCTTAAAATATTTTAGTTTTTTAGCTATATGACGTAATCACAACTTCTCAATGATAAGACGTTGTTATAAGTTATCGCATTTTTTATTCTCGCGCTATATAATAGTACAAATAAGTATAATCTAAAACATGTAACAAATATACGTAATAATTTATTATTTTCTATTAGTATACGGTAAAAATAACTTGCTTGCCATATATTTTATTTCTATACCATCGTGACATACTTGATACGTCTTACTCCACTCGATTTTTAAATTATATAAGTTTGATTTGGTGAAATGTGGGTGTTTCATGTCGTAAATTCTCGAGATCGATTGATATCGAGTCAATAAAAAGAATAAAATATTATTTAGAAAAAAGGTGAAGAAATAATTTATATTTCCTTAGATTTTCTAAGCCTAATTAGGTATGATGTGTCAACACACATCATATTTATTGTATAATTAGATTTATAGCTTTTTTCATTTATTATCAATATTTGGACGTACGTTACGTTATTTAAAATGCATTTTCTACAGTACCTTTAAATTTTGTTGTGGTCTGACAATATTTTCTAAAGAAATCATCGTCTTCACAAAGTTTAGTAATTTGTTGTAGACACAGTGCTTTAATTACCCCTCTTAACAAATTTGTAATTAAATAAAAAAAACATCATATATTACGCTTTATCCCATGCAGGTAGATAAAGACAATATAGTCAAGACACTCCGTTCACTGCTTTCAGCTCAAAAATCAAGACATTGCGCGTGGTGTGACGAACGCATCGTTGCGTTTTGTCTCAAATTTACTTATTCTTCTTATTATTTATTCCATTTTAAAAATTATAATTCATAAATTTTAAATATTTAAGGGAAATATTAATAATGTAGATGTTTAATTTTCCAAAATTATGCTTCAATGTTTTCAATTTCATATAATATATAAGCACATTCTTTATACTTTCATTAAGTTATATGATGACTAGATACAATTTTAAAATATTCGGATACCCTTATCGCTCTCTAATTGTTTACATTGAAAACCATTTACTTTTGTGTTTTTATCTGACGCACAATTTTTAACAATCGTTGACAATAATTGTATTTATAAGCTTGTTTTAAATTTTACAAAGTAAATCTATTAACCGATAGTAACAAAACATGTTTTCACCACAAAGGAATTGAAAATTTTATCATAAAAGTTGAATTTTTTTTTTTGCATGACGTTTTTAGAAAGATTTATGTTTACTTATGCTATTCACATTCACAAATATTTAATACTAACTGTGATTTCGTCTGCGTGGAATTTAATATCTCTGGAACTTTATTTTATATATCTAAAATAAAAATAGCGCAAATTATATCTTAATTCATGAGCTATGTGCCAGAATAAACAGAACGATAGACAAAAATTGTAAAAATGCTATATTAGTAATTGTATTATGTAATGCATGATAAGAAAATTCAATTTTAGTTGGATTAAAACGGTTGAAACTGTGCGTCCATCATAAATTTTAGTTGCGTATCATAATATATTATGTTTTATTTTATTATTTTCTTAGTCAGTAGTTAGACAGAACGGAGTGCCAAACGCTACGGTTAATATTTCTTACAAAGAGCTATATGAATTTATGTGCTTATATATAGTATATACATAGTATGTTATTTTGCTATAGATTGGCAGAGCATGGTGACGAATTAATTCGTTCTCCTATTTCTATATAGACCAAAGTGTTTATGGCGTGCTTTACGGAATTCAATGCCTCGTTTCTTTTTAAAAAGTAGGAAGACGAATAATAGGAATTTGGGCCCTAAAACGTTACGTAAAAAATATATTAAAGAAAATAATGGAATGCAATATGAGTATGTTTACGATAAAAATACTATAAAAATTACAGTAACACATGAAATATAACGTACAATCATTACTTATGCAGTAAATTGGCCATGATATTGTGAGGTAACGTCACGATCGTAACTTAGAACTGTGACTAAGTAGTTAAACTAAATCGATTTGTACATAAAAATAGTATGTTACATAAGCGTTCTCTGAGTTTTTGTAAAAATTAATATTATAAGAATAAGGGTGACGCTGAAAAACAGTGAGGCAATAAGTGTCACAGTATATGCTTAGCTCTGATGCGTTTTTCATGCTTGTATTTTTTAAGATTGAAATGGTAATACACTTTATGAATGTCTATTTTAATATTATATTTTTTAATATAGAACTTAAAATATTAACTGTTTGGCAAGTACATATATTTTTTCATGTATTCAATCGTATGAGTGACGCTCAAACTATATCATGTAAGTGAATTAAATGTATAAACCGGTAAAGCCTCTCAATTAATTATCTTACATTAAGTACAATTTTCCAAACTGCCGCCTACATCGTACTTGGTAGTTAAAATTGTAATTTTGTTTATGAAAATGGAACACATGAGTCGGTATATCATGAGTAGTAGGTAAATATTATGTATAGCTCTGAAAATATTTTAAAACGTAAGTGTTCGAAAGGTCGGGTTTTTAAATAAATATTTCCAAATATCAACATATATGCGATTATTCCCTTTAAAATAATTTAAAACTATACATAGCTTTTATGAGAATGTCAAGTATTTAATAAATAATGACTGATCTACTTTTAAAATAAGTGTATAAATATACACTTATTTCAAATGTGCACTCCAAAGCATATAGGTCATATTGCGTTAACAAGTACTTGGTATATATTATAGATACGAAAAACACTTTATTGGGCAACAATTATAAGAATAACTTCAATTTAGTAAATGCATGCGTGGCGTAGTTGGTCGTGGCTTTACACGTGATATCGAATTCTCAGAGTAATGTATGTACTGAAAACACTGACTTCATAAGCATTGTACGCTAGACGTAGTGCGGAGTTCAGACGTAGTCAGTCATAACTATGACATTTGATACTAAATGTTATGTGCGCTGTTTATAAGATGGTGAGATCGACCTGTGTCAGTGCTGTGGAGTGGTGACCTTTATTTACTTCATTCTTGGGTACTAAAGTTTTTTTATTTTCTTTTTAAGGTGGTTTTTTTTCGTATTTTTTATTTATCTTTTATTTTAGTAGCTTCACGCTCAATCCAATTTAGCAGTATATAATAAAGCAGAAGCAGAATGAGGTTCGAACCTACAACTATCGTTTACAGTAACAATTCTTATTATTTCAAAAGTCTTCTTAGTTCGAATTCGAATCTGAGACATTGCGTGTTGATTGGCGGAAGTAAATACCACGCATTATTTTACTACAGTGAGGAAACGAAAATAATTTAAATTTATTTATTGCCCCAAGTGGGAACCGAAGCCATAGCCGATCGCGTGTACAGGCGTTGTTGCAATGCGACCGCGACCGGCCTCTGTTGATTTTGTACGCCAATTAATTTTATACGTATACTTTTGTTGATTTGTTGTTGTTGTTGTTGATTTGTTCAACTAATCAACCTGCGGGACGATATAATAATAAATCTAAAGTTTATGTACTTACCAATTGCGTTCATTTCCTTACTATGTTAATAATAAATATTATTATTTATTTTCCGCCCTCTAATAAATACCATATTTTTCGGCTTTCCTTAATAAACTTCTCATATACCTGTATCCCACTCCTTAGTTACTTGCTCTCCCAGATCTTGTTAAATTTACTTTTCTTTTAAGATCTTGTTAAATTTACTTTTCTTTTTAGATCAATCATGGCACCAGCTATACTAGTGACGGGCGGCGCCGGTTACGTTGGCTCTCATACTGTGATGGCACTCCTCGAGCGACCCGTAAAAGAACTAGATATAGTGGTCGTTGATAACCTGAGCAACGCATACAGGTAAATTAGATAAAGTATCTACATAAATTCGGGTACTGTTTCATATAAATCTATATATGTATAATTATTTATTAATTTAATTATTTTAATGTACCTGTAAGATGAAAGGGATTTGTAGATTCGACTTCGACATTAAAGTAACATTATGAAAATAAAAGAAATAAATTACCGATATAATATGATATAAAAATATTATTATATTATTATTATTTTTAGCTTCACACTTTTATCCCGCTTAGACAGTAAGTACCTAATGTCAAGACACTTTGTGCTCCGCTTTTTGACCAAGTTCTAGACATTATGTGTTGAGCGTTACGTGGCGGAACTCAACGTCGTATCTTGTCTTACCTCTGCTGAGACAGGCTGTCTATCCCGCTAAGCGGGATAAAAGCGTGAAGCTAAAAAAATATCTTATTTTTTATATTTGTTTTTTAGAGCGTCCGGTGAAAAGAAACCAGAGTCACTAAAAGTGATAGAAGAAATGACTGGACAGAATATATACTTCTACGATGTAGATATCAGTGACAAAGAAGGATTGAGTAGGATATTTGATAAAGTAAGTCTTTTTACTTTTATAATATATTTAAAAATATCCATTTTATTTTTTAATAATAAATCAATATAAGAAAATCTTTCAAAACTTCTTGTCATTTGTTTGGCTTCAAAATTTGCCCACGTGTTTGAATCTGGTGATAATACAATATTTTCATTGTAGTAGCTTGATATCCTTGCTTTGACTCCTAGGGCAAAATGATTTTAAATAAGTGTATTGCTGTTTGTTTTTTTTTAATTAAGTAATTATTGGGTGCTAGTGATTCATATTTTTTTTCTTTAAGGACTTATTATGTGTCCTTTGGATATTAATAGTTAATAAACATTATAAAGAGAATAAATGTTTGTACTATATTCTTTACATTACAGCACAATGTTGAATGCGTAATACACTTCGCAGCGCTCAAGGCAGTCGGTGAATCAGTAGAAAAGCCATTAGAATATTACCAAGCTAATATAACGGGCACTTGTAATCTACTTGAGGTGAGAATGTCATTTGTTTTGGTTTTTATATTGTTTACTTACATATAAAATGTTCTTACATACATATATTTCTTGGAAAAATTAGGCTTTGTCTCTTGTGCTAATTTAGAATACAAGCTATATTTAACTAGGTCAAACATCCTAGCAGGATAAGCTAAAAAGAGGGCAATGGCTTATAATAAATTCTTTTACCATATCTATATGGTTTTCCGTCTGAAATAAAAATACTCCTAAATAGCTTGTATAATGCAACTAAATATAACTATATTTTTTTATAAAGTTTTCCAATATAATTCATGGTTTAAAGTGAGGGGCTCATTTTTGGGAGGTGATATGCTAATTCCTAAATTGACACCAACTATTCATATTCATTAGCAGTTACATGTATTAGTTACAAATAAAACGATTAATATCAAATTTTTAAAATTATGTACCTACAGTGTATTTAATAGCTTCACGCTTTTATCCCGCATAGCAGGGTAGACAGAAAGTACCTAGTGTCAACACACTCCGTACTTTGCTTTCCACCGAAGTCGAGACATTGCATGTTGAGTGGTGAAATTCAACGCCGCTCTTTATCTTTACCATACCAGCGAGGAAGTGAAAATAATTTAAATATAATCACTCCCCCGAGTTGGGATCGAACCTTCAACCTATCGCGTTTACAGTCAGACGCTGTCACACTGCGCCACGACTGGCCTCAAATATCTTTTATTAAATATAATTGTTTCTGCTCTCCGCTTTTTATGCAATAACTGAAGAACAAAACTTTCAAAACTGAGCAACAAAGTTTCAAATAAAACTATTTTAAACCATATTTGATTATCGCAAATACATATTTGAAAATCCGACTTGTAGTTTGTGGCCACAGCTAAAATAAAAAAATATACACAATTTATCTGTTTAAAACAGTTTATTTATAATAAGAAAAAAATCGCGAAAACACGTGTACGACCAAAGATGCCTTAAAATAAATAATTGTAATTTTTTTATGTAAAAAAATAATTTAATATATTCATCACAGGTTATGCGTAACCACAATGTGTACAAAATAGTGTACAGCTCCTCCTGTACCGTATACGGAGAGCCGGAGAAATTGCCCTTAGACGAAAACCATCCGACTGGAAAGAACTTATCGAGTCCCTACGGAAAGACGAAATATTTCTGTGAAGAAATTATGAAAGATTTGTGTAGGAGTGATAAGGTTCGTGTTATTATTAATTTAATTGTTTTTTACAACTTCACTCTTTATCTCATATAGTAGGGTAGAAACAACGTAGTGTCAAAATACTCCGTTGACTGTTTTCCGCCTAAAAGCGAGATATTGCGTGTTTATTGGCGACCTCAACTCCACACTTTGTTTGTCTTATCGGAGCGGAGAAATTACACATTTTAAATATAATCATTTCCCCGACTGGGAATCGAACCAGTGGCGTTTATGAGCAGACTATGCTCTACTGTGGTCCTACATCAGACTTTGTCCTACCGGTCCCCAATGGACCCGTTTTTTTATTAAGATTTTGTTTGGCGCGTTTAACGTTTTGTGATAATTATAAAACTTTTAATATAGTCTGTAGAAAGGTATAAGACATAGATAAGTCGATTATTTTATTAAGAAAAAATATTTTAAATTGAAAGGTTTAATTTATTATTTTTATATCTTTTAAGAAAACTAAAAATTTCGATTTTAGTATTAATACAGGTCTAATTCTGTTTATATTCAAAGCTGATAGTTAAAAGGAACTTACTGTAATTAATTATTAAAAATGACACCTAAAAACGTTTATATTTTTATATTAATTGATTATGTTATTGTAATTTTACAATTCGTACTAATATTGAAATTAATAAATATAAAGGCGATAATCTTTTTTCGCTACAAGTGTATTTAATGTTTATTACAGAAATGGATGGTGGTATCGCTTCGGTACTTTAACCCGGTGGGTGCGCATAAAAGTGGAAAAATAGGGGAAGACCCCTCGGGGATTCCCAATAACCTAATGCCGTATATATCACAGGTAAGGTACTTTACAAAAACACGGGTTTTTAATTATAATTTAAATATTTTTAATTTATTAATATATCTATATGAAAAAGCCATATAACTAAATAGTGTATTATATACACAGTCACACAGCCCCAGTTCTCCCTGTTTCTTAAATAAATTCTTTTGGAGAGAGAAGGGTCTTTTTACCATTTGTTCTCTCCACTGCTGTCTTGCTTGCACGCCAGATGACCGCGGTCCCCATTACTGTCTCTCTCTCTCACCCCATGTCCCCTTCCGCGGCAGGTGGCGGTGGGGCGCCTCCCGGTGCTGCGCGTGTTCGGCGCAGACTACCCCACGGCGGACGGCACGGGCGTGCGCGACTACGTGCACGTGCAGGACCTGGCGGACGCGCACGCCAAGGCGGTCAAACTGTTCGATCAGACCGGCTTCGGAGGATTCCACGCTGTTAATTTGGGTGAGTTCTTTTAAGCTACTGGGTGCTTTGATAGGATACTGAAATAAAGATTTTTAGGAGAAAAATAGATAACGAATTACGGTCTTAACGCAGTGGGACAGAGTCTGACTGTAAACGCGATCGGTTGTGAGTTCGATTCACACTCGAAGGAATCATACTTTTTAAATTATTTTCCTTTCCTGGCTTTGATAAGAGAAAGCGCGGCGTTAAGATCTCTATCACTCCTATCTACTATGTTATGCAGGATAAAAGTGTAAAGCTAAAAAAAATGTAATGAATTGGGGCACGAATTTGTGAGTGGATTTGGCGAACTTTTGTATTTTGATATTAGAGTTGCTTTCATGTGACATCGTTTAGTGAATGCGTGGTTGTGATTTCGAAAATCATTTCAAGAATTAATAAAAATAAAATATATATAATTTACTTTTCCCTAGGCACGGGCACTGGCTACTCAGTCCTGGAAATGATATCGGCTTTCGAAGCCGCTAGCGGACGTCGCATCCCATACGAAGTGGTGTCGCGGCGCGCTGGCGACGTGCCCGCCAACTACGCGGACGCGGCGCTCGCGGCACGTCTGCTCGCGTGGCGCGCCTCGCGCGGACTGGCCGACATGTGCGAGGACACGTGGCGGTGGCAGAGCGGGCATCCGAACGGGTACCGCCGGTAGTGAGCTGACGTGAGAGGTACTGACAGTGTAATTATAAAAACAATCTACCCCTATGATTCTCAGGCTAAACTCTCATGGCCGCAAGGTACCGCGTGAATGTTTCAATACGTTAGCAGAAGATTAAACTAAATAGTAGGTATTGTTCCCGAACGTCACTATGTAACCGTGTGACAAGTTCAAGTGATAGATGTACAAATTAAAATAAAAATCTTTATAAAAGTCTATTCTTAATCAATGCCATGCCATACATGCTCATACACATTCTGCAATATGAATGCTCACGTGGGCTTTGCGCTGTTCATGTGAAGTTGGCCTTATGATATTAATTTTATTTACACCTAGTGTCAAGATATTCAGTTAACTGCTTTCCGTCCAATAATAGACAATACGAATTGATAAATTTTAAATAAAATTATTCCCCGACCGAGAATCCCAACTTTTTTCAGACGTTTTTTCAATAACCACGTGTATATATATATATATATATATATATATATATATATATATATATATATATATATAACGTATTTGACGGTTAAACTAATTCAAATTATATTCATATTAAGATATCCTGGAAAAAGTCAAAGTCATTTTTATTTTCAGATCCACGACACACTTTTCAACATGAGACATACGGTCGTATGAAAACTTATTTTTATTTTAAAACAATTAAAACTATTTATTATTTTCGTATCACGTGACTACAATTCAATTTATTTTAAAGTAAATATTTATTTTTATACAAAATGGCATAAAAATGTCCACGAATATTAGTGACATAATAGTACTGTACGTGTTTAAAGCATTTATTTATTATTTACTCCAGAGACTTTTGAGACCTTACTGTTTAGAGTTTAAGTTTTTTTACCAAGTAAAGTATAAATAATATTATGTCAATAATATTATTACAAGTCCATTCATTAATTACGTCACACCTTAAGGGGGAGGGAAAGTGTGACATTCCTTATGTGACATTCCTGGTCTAACTAGTGTGATCAGCTGTGACGGGGAAGGTGTCATGAAATTCACGTGCCTATACCCCTATACTTTAATAGATTAATATTTTTATATTGCAAAACAAAGTTGTGTCATGTTTTTCTCCAAATGGATTAGATTAAACGAAAGCCATTGTAAAATTTATTAATATATAATATTAATTTATATAAGTAGCAGTGAAAAAAAAAATATTTTTATTTTTTTACAGTAATTAGCTTACGAGCAAAGTCGTTTTTTGTATAGTATATATATATATTTTTAACAGATTTTTTATTTTACTGTGGTTTCTCTATCTACTTTGGATGAATTATCTCTTATATCTTTTAAAATGGAACTATTTTAATTGGATTAATCGTGTATATTTTGGTATTTGAAAATACATTTGTCCTATCTACCTGTGAACACGGACAACTGTAAAGTGATCGAAACGTCGAATTTTTAAAAAAATGTTTTCGAATACCAAATTATACGTGATTAATCAGTTTTAAATAGAAATCATAATCATTTCAAATGTGTAAAAATTGCGGAAATCAAATAAATCTTATATTAATATTATTTGCGTTAAGCGAAATCCATTCTGGAATCTTAAATATGTCTATTAAAAGTTTCTTTTTTAGTAACGATTACTTTAAACGGATTTTGCTGGTATGCGAATATTTATTTTTTGGTTACATTTTTAATTCCAGTTACTATTATGTATAGTTTTCTTTATTTTTGGTAAAATATTTTTATATTAATGTTAATTTTAATCATAGCAATGTTACCAAATTTTCATATACATAAACGTTCCTATTGTGTTGCCATATTTATATTAGTTATGTTTAATTAAATCATTGCCAAAGCTTATTCCAAATATATTGTTATTAACATTTGATTTAAATATATTTTAATTATTATGGATAACGTTAAAATATTTCGTGTGTACAACTGTACAAAAATATGAATTTTAAAATTAATCTGTTTTTTAACATTTTATGATTCCAAAACTGCATTTTACCAGTGAGTTGCATTATTTGTATAAATTATTTTTTATGGTGCTATTTATCTGTGTATTAAATTTTAATTTATATTCGAATATGTATTTTGCTTATATATAATGATCTAAATAAAATGTTTAATTAATTTATTTTGTTTTTTTTTTAACTCAAGAAATATAATCATATTTATATATTAAAGAAATTCATAATATTTACAGATAAGCTTGAATTATCGACAAATTATATTTTGCTAATAAAATAAAATTATTTAATGATATTTTCTTATTTTTG
Source organism: Dryadula phaetusa (assembly GCA_032432895.1). NCBI lineage: Eukaryota > Metazoa > Arthropoda > Insecta > Lepidoptera > Nymphalidae > Dryadula > Dryadula phaetusa. Next base: position 923,219 of record JAOYRS010000078.1, read on the forward strand.
TAAGGAGATTCTTAAATGAACATTGTATTTGTGTATTTTTTTACACAAAAGTAATAAAAACTTAACGTATTTTCCTAAGTCAAGAAAAAACTAGAAAGACAAATCTTTTTAAATGATATGCAGTTCTTTTCTCATAGACAGTACTGACAATATAAAGACTGAACTGTCATGAAAAATCTATTGGACCGCTATTTATCACAGAAACAGCCAATGGTTGTTGATCATTCAAATAACATTTCATATACTATAGGGTTTCCTCACAGTACAGAATACAGATAGCCCAATCCCAAAATGGTTTCCCAAAATGAAGTGATAAAATTCCTTACATTAGCCTACTCTATCATTTTATTTTTTATTTATCTCTCCAGTAAACACTGCTAAAATATATGATGAGGTCTTAAATATAAACGCCTTTAACATGTGTATCGCTAAGATTTTACCCTCGTTGCCAAAAGCTACGGATAGAAGGAAGACTGGAAGGAAGTAGTCCAAAAAGGTCCATTCCTACCTCGAGCAATAAAATAATTAACAAAATAATTGTACGCCGTGTGAAGAAGTCGGATGCTTCATGACTCAGTTCAGATCTCTGGACACCTAAAATGTCTAGACGCCGGCTGTTCTTTCTCCGTATCCACGAAAGGTTCTTTTATGTTATTCTGGTTCGACCATTTCCGCGGTTCTACAATCTCAGTATCGTTACGCAGTTGGTCAAAGCTTCCTTATAGCCCTGATATTGCAATCGTCATCCAATAATCTTAGAAATCAGAATAAAGAAAAAATAAAGAAAACAACAAAAGATGTATCTGAATAAAAATTTTATAAAATGCTTACAAAGGACAATCATGCGTAATTTTTATGCATATTTTTATTATATATTTAAGTTGGTGATACTTACCTCAATGACAATATGCACGGTCTGGAACGCACAGCGACGAGCTCATATTTAAAACGAAAGAAAACTTGCAGTTTTTTTAGATTGTCACGCATTATCTTTTTAGAATTAAGAAACATATTTCTCCTTTATCTTACTGTAATATGGTATATATTATAGTAAGGTAGATCGGAATTTCACGATGTAGAAAACAGAAAACGTTTAATTAGCATCACTTGTAAGTGGTGTCCAAAAATTAATCTTTAAAAGGAAATATTGCAAAGTTATTACAAAAATATGGAGAATTCCTTGGCTAATCAATTTGCTTCAATATTGCACACATGCACGGTTTATATGGCAAATATTTTCATAGCTAGAATTTGATATCTTTGCCATGATATCCAGGAGGTCTACTCTTGAATCCAATGTCAATTCTAACCAATCAATAAAATTTCAATCTAATAGTATCTATGATATATTTTTGTACTCTTGAAAACTAATAATGCTGAAATTTCACTGTATTCTTAACGATCAATAAATAATCACGTGGTGGTATTTACTCCACTTGCGAATTACGTGCCTACAGAAGGTTTTGCTCTCTACCATTCTTCAATATTTGGATGTATAAATTATCATGTTTTTAACTATTAGCAACGTTATGTGTTATAATTGCCTCCTAGACCGGCTCAGTGTTCTCGCAAACATAAGCAAAGATAATTATACATATTTTTCACAAACAACCTTTCTCCCTTACCGGATCAAGGTCAGGATACTCAATTTTACACACTTCACCCGAAAAGACATCGTGGAAAAAGTATTTTGACAATAGGTTCTCTTTGCCCTGCTGGCTATTGCTATGCCCGCGTGATCTACGTGGTAATAGTTATTTAGGTTTCAGTTCTCACTTAAATCACAAACTTTGTTCAATTTTTTTTTGAAATATAAAAAATATTTTGTTGAAATATAAAAATGAAAGTCACACAGAGTTGTCCACTTCTGACACATCTCGTTAACAAAGTGGTCGTCAGTTACTTGGGAAGTCACATAATTCGTTTTACTATTTTATGTTTTTCAATCTATTAGTATTTTTAGTCACTCAAGAACAGACCAGGTGAACTATATAACATAATATATGATCCGGTCGCTTTGGCCGTAAATTTGATGCGTCGAATATCTTCCGAGATATTCATATCGATAACTTCCTGTAAAGGTGAATATTGCTCTTCATTAAATACTCAACGTACCTGAAATATTCAGTTGGTATAACCAAACAAAAATATTGTTTGATTAGTATTGTTTTTAAGTTTTGTTAAAAAATATTTTCAATTAATTAATTCCAGTATAGCTTGAAACTGGCAGTAAAACAAAAACAAAAATAAAATAAAACGACCATTCTTATCATATATTTTTTTATTATTATATCTAAATTACAAATCTTTTATAATTTCCATTATTACAAACTAGTTCACGTGATTATTCAGCATTCGTTATTTCGTCTAAAAATATTTGATTTACATTTTTACAATAACCGCTATTACTTGCTTTGAGAAATGTTAACAAAAGCGATGCTGAGAAAAAAAAATAGTTCTTGTATGGAAAAATAACAAGTTACTTAAAATTAAGCAAAAGAAACTTAGATATTCTATGAAACATTAATATTGTGTATGACATGTTGCTTGGAGCATCGAGATTGGTGTAAAAAAATCTTGCATCTTAAAAAAAATGTCATCAACATCCCTGTTTAAATTTTTAAAAATAATTATTAAAGATATACCACTGGTATTACATATATTTTAGAAAGCTCTTGCTTAATACAATAAAGCATAACTTTATTTAAATCTGTTAAGTATCCTCCATAAGGCATAATGTGACAATAGTGTTGACATTATGGTTAAAAAGAAAATAGATTATTTTCAGTATATTTCTTAGAGGATGTAGAATTTTAAAGTAATTTAAAACTCACTGAATAAGCTTACAAGAAATTCTGTGATATTTTTATTGTTAAATTTCGATTTCAAAATAATATTATTAAGCATGTTACGTTAGGCTGTTAGATACAAAAATAACTGATTTTACAAAACATAAAATATATGAGATCTGGAGGACATTTCTATAATATTTAAGATGGCAGGTTGGCATTATCTTTTTACCATATGCTACTTTTGGCCTAACAGCTGTAACTTATTTAATTAAAAAAAAAACATTGTATCAAAACATCAAATAATGGACAAGAAAGAAAATGTATGGGAGAACATTTATAAATTCTTCATGAGTTTAAATTAAAAAAAAATAGAATATCTGGCCAATACCTCTAAGCATTATAAATCAAAATTAAAAATAAAAAAAAACGTTCAAACAAACTTTAAATGAAAAATAATAAACTTATAGATGTCCTCCCTTTGTACTAAGTTGCGTTCAAATTAACACTAAGCCTAAGAAAAAAATAATGGATAGCTGAATGAATTTTGACAAAAACTAAATAGACTAAAAAAAGTATTATGCGTTTATTGAGCGCGAAATAAAAAAAGTGTTAATGATGAAATAGAGTACTATACAGTGACCTTACAATATAAACAAACATGTATTTATAGCATTCCAATACGGAAATGTCGATATGTAATAAAATTATTTAAAATCAAATTATTAGAGCAGTTTTCTAAATTTATAAGTAAAAAATTAAAGATGAAAATTAAAAAAAAAAGGAATTACAATCGACATTCCATTTGGAAAGTATTATAAGGCATCTGTTGGTGGAATAGATCTATATAATATTAAAATGTTATTAATAACTAACAATGTTATGTTTATACACTGATGTAATCTTATTTGTATAATACTGTTTTAGTATTCATAAAGTTATTTTGAACATGAAATAAAATTCAAAATAATTCGATACCATCATTGTTTATTCCAAAACAATTGAAGAATATTTTTTATTTTCTATTTGTTTCCATATACATATATATTACTTAAAATGTTTTACAAAAATATATTTCGAAAGCAAGTCAGTTATTATTAACATTTCAATATGTTTGGTTTGATGTGATCGCAAAGCAGACTTTAGTATTGGAATAAAAGCTAAAACTTTGGTCGTTAGGTAACTAGTGGAGCTAAAGTGTGTCCGTGCCACCACATCAATGACGTCACTATATCAAATACCATATTGCTTTCACGAATCGTTATCTAAATCAAATCGATTTTGTCATAATTACAATCGATTTTCAATAAATCGATCTCTATTTATATTACTAAATCTAGTTCAGCGTTATTATATTCTTAGTATAGACTATATTTTGTAAAATTATTTTCATATTCGTTAGTAATAACGATTCATTAAAGCGCTCACGATATAGTATTAAGTTATACCCTACTTATAAATTTGTTTTATTGCATTCACATTTTACGAACACTAGTTTTAAACTATATTGGAGGCAAAGGAACGGTGCGTTCAGTTTAGAGATTCTATTACAAAGCATTTTCAAAAGACTGCCATTTATCATGTCTTAACATGGCAAATCAAAAATATCAATCGTAATTAATTTGTCAAAAATTCACATTTTTTACTTATTTTCAGCTCAGCCATAATTTTTATTCAACAATAACTACAATTAAAAGGCAAATTCAACTTAAAATCTATTACAAAAAAACGTAATGACAAATGCTTTACTTAATTTAGCTTTTTTAATACCGAAAAAAAGGCCGTATAAAATGTTGCCCGTGTCAAAAATGTCACTCGTGATTTTTGAAAACAGAAAACTAAAAGTGTAAAGTAATTCAATAACGACTTTAGTGTTGCCAGTTGAATGTATGAGCTCGAGTGATAAATTGGCATATAAAAATATGTGTATTATGTTACATTGGTGTCACAGTTCACTACAGTCTATAATTGTTAGCCTTCTCGCTTGATGCTTGGCATTTGTGGTGGTGGCTCAGCCAGTCCTTTTACCTGTTAAAATATATTTTATGATTAATGATTATTTACATATATACCTAACTTTATTCCTTACATAATGAAAATATATTAAATATAAATATTCCCGCAAATTAGAATCCATAATCAAAGAGTACAGTTACAACTTTAAAAGTGCTCTGCAATGGAATTCCATGACTTAGCAATTTCTTATATACATATATTTCCTATAACTTAAAAATCAAAGAGAATAAAATAAAACATCACTAAACATCTCTCTACCCCTAATTATAAAGCATGAAATATCTCATATGATTATAAACACTAACCTTAAGTCGTGCAGCAGTTTTGAGGAATGCTGGCAACTGTTCTTGAGACACATTCACTTCCCCAGCGTACATGAACTCAAGTATCGCTTGAAGATGTAAGTATGAGACATCCTTTAGGATTATTATAGGGTGCTTGGATGGGTTCTCCTGAAAAATTTATTCAAATAATGAGCCAAATTCCTTCTTTAACACATTAAATTTATGTTTCTGAACTTTTGAAAATAGAACTTAAAAAATGAATTATATGAAAATATATAAATCTCAAATAGATCAATGTCAAGTATGTACAAATATTTCATTATTCAATGGACACTAAAACAATGATATTTAATGTATTTCTTTCATATGGTAAGACAAAATATGGAGGGAACTGGGGGAGTCTGGACTTTCCATACATACAAGAAATGGGCAGAAAATGTAAATGTAAATTGATAAATGTTCATCTAAAGCAACATACAAAATATTAAAAAAAATTATAGCCACTATAAAAATAGTAAAGAAAAAGAACATAATTTACTAGTAAAATTATATATATATATATATATATATATATATATATATATATATATATATGTGTATGTATGTATGTATGTATATATATATGTATGTATGTATGTATATATATATATTGGTTTATGTTTTGTATTGTGATTTCAAGTGTAGTCTCAAGTTCTGAAATAATATTATTTTATAGATATGTTATACTAAGTGAATAGCAGCATACCTCTAATAAACTTTTAAAATAAGGACTACAGGCTGAGAGAACCATTTTGTGTGCTTTACATGTTTGCCCCTCACACGCTAGCGTAACCTGAAATGAACAAATAATAAAATAAATTTAACATTAACAACTGTAACAGCAATCCCAATCTGAGATCTAGTAATAATTCAATTATTATATTAATAGTATTGAGACATAATATTAATAGTATTGAGACAAAACTGACATTGACATCTACCACACCACATAAATATTGAATTAAGTTGAAAATAAAAGAAAGAAATCTTTGCACTGGGTTCTTTCTGTCCATTCTGTTCTCTGAGAAAGTGCATGACGGCTTCTTAATAGGAGTAACCTAGTCACATGACACAATGGGCCCTTGTCTGTATTTTTTTTGTTAATATTATAATTTAATTAATTAATGTAATTATGTATACTCTACACATAAGTGGCTTTTGCTAAAAAGCAAAAAATGTGAGTGAGACACTTTGCCTCAAAAATAAATCCTATAGGCAGAGACTAGATACTTTGCTGATTGCGAAAAACACAAAGCCTTAAAATATATACTGCAGTCCATTTTTGCAACTGCTTGGCTTATATTAAACTTGCTAATTTAAATATAGTTATCATTAAGTTACATATAAAATAAAGTCAAAAAGGAAAAAAACTGTTGTGAGAGAGACAAGAACTATACTATAACATTTTTAAACATTAAGAACATAACATCATTGTGGAAAGCTTAATGAAAATAAACATGTATTATCACAAAATTTGAGAACAATATTGTTTTAAATTACATTCAGGAAAATTCATAATAGATTGTCATTTACATCAAGAAATGGGAGGGATTAAATAGAAATATTACTTAAATATCTAAGTATGTGTATAGACACTGCAATATGAAATGATCATATTAAAATAATTTAACACATTTATGGACCTTACTTTTACAGTCAGCAGATAGTAGAATAGTTACTGTGATTTTCAGCATACCTCTTTGCTTTTTTTGTAGTTTTTATATCTAATAGAACATTTCAAAGAATTTTGATTCAAAGGTTTAATAAATGTAGCTATTATTAAGCTGCCATTTAAAATATTTACAATATGAATAAAAGATATGAATGAAAGATATAGTTACATTATATATAGTTAGAATAGGAATGAAATATATAGATAGATTTATTTAATACTAATAAGTGATCACTTTTTTATCATTTAATAAATAATATTATTATATTATAAATTACTATTTATATAAAATAATTTGATTAATTATTAAAACTTTAATAAGATGAACAGAAAATTTGTAGAATTCTTAAGCCAGAAGTAGTTTCATAAAATTAGACAATCTGATAAATACAATAAGAAAACGAGGTTATAATGAAATATTGTTTACAAATACATAAACTTAAATAGCAGTAAATACTTACGTCAGTAAAACTTTTCTCATCCCGCAAATGCCTAAAGGAAGTCACCATATTCGTTTGGAAGTCGTTCCATTTTAGAAAAAATTGTTGGTCCCCCATATTGAATGTTTTTTTGAATCCTGTAATGTTATATACACGTAAATAAAAACAATTTAAATTAACGTACCTTTAAAATCAAAGTTCAAGCGTGTAACTGTTATAATTAATGGTACCCTTAATCGAATCTATGAAAACGTAAATATTATAAGTAGAAATAGTGCATTATAGTTTTCTTCATACGTCACTATGTGGAATGCATCGCATAGAAAACAAGCTTAGCTAGTCACTCGATATACATTTAAAAAAATAAACAGCTTAGGCATACCGTTCAATCACTTCGTTATATATTCAAGGCCGACGATCAATATTTTAGACTTTCCACTTATAGTTAGGCTATTGAATCTGAAAATTAAGACGCCGTCTCGCATAAATTAGCGACTTCTTTCTATTTCTTCAAATTCCTTCATTCACCTATTCAATGTTGCTAGCTCTTTATTAATTTTTACCCGCTATAATATGATTAATTATTTTAATTTTTTTTATTTATATATGCTTTTATTTATGTAGCTATCTACCAAAAAACTTAAATTAAAAGTCACATACAAGTTCAATATTATAAAAATCTTAAGTTTTTATATTAATTAACTATAAAACGTCAAAGGAATACATTACAATTAAAGTAAAATTTCTCGTACTTATTTAAAATTTTATAATTTTGTATTAGATAAACAAATACAATAAATATATGTCTGCTCAGAACATTTATTATAAAATATAAGTAAATTATATTAAACTTATGTGTCATTGGACATGCAAGTTAATGGCATCCCAAAAGATAGAAATTCTCATTCGATGTGTCACATGAAAGCGTTCAAGATAATGGTCTTTTTAATCTTATAAATTTTTATGATAAAGAAGTTATTTATAATAAGCCAATAATTAAAGTGAAAAATAAAAAAATATTTAATAGCTTAGCAATATTACTAAAGTAAATATTTCATTTTTTTAGAGGTGACATCTATTTACAGCTTATAACAAGTCAACAGCGCCACTTTTTGACAATTGAAAATTTAAGTTCCTCCCCTGTAAAGTTGTTTTTGGACTTTCACCAGATTTGTGACTACTTAATACTATAGACATAAATAATACGATTTAGATAATGATTATTACTAATAAAATAATAAAAAAATACGATGGGGATCTTCTGGGCCGTTATTGCGTAAAATAAACAATCTATTTGATTGTTAACTTCTGCATCACAATAACTATGTTATTGGCTATATTCCCGCCGTCCATGATTTGGATTTGGTTGATCTTGTGTGCTATTAGTATGGATTTCCATTCTACTTTATTTTCGCTAATTAGTGCTATTATAGATTTCTCGTTGTTAATACATTTGTTGTAAATATAATAATAATCTCATAAACCATCGTGGCGTAGTGACGCCTCATGTGACTGAAGTCGTTTAGTTGTAGGTTCGATCCCAAATCTGGGAATTGGGTTTTATAGCTTCACGCTTTTATTCCGCATAGTACAAAAAGTACTTAGTGTCAAGACACTTCGAGCTTCGCTTTCCAGAATTCGAGACATTGCGTATTGCTGTGAGTTGAGAAAAGCTCAACGCACTTTGTCTTACGAGAAAGTGGAAATCATTTAAATGTAATCGCTCCCCCCAGAAGGTCGACCCAAAACCAATCGACCTCTACAAATAATTGAAATTACGTTTCTTACAAAATAAAACGAAATCTAGCTCCAAGGCAACGAGTAACATTTTTATTTTGGTAGGAAAGTGAAGAATGGATCATATTGGCTTTATATTCGTGATTAATCTAATGTACGGAAAAATATGAAACGCGGCAACGAAAAAATATCATAATTTCTTATTGTTTTATGTAAATGAAACAACATATATTAAAAGCAGTACTCCTTTATTAATCCACCATAATGTATTTTCACAAAAACGTTTTTAAAACGACACTCATATTGCAAATAAAGTAAGAGAGGCAAAAGTGAATAGTAAATACGGCTTACTGTAATAATTACCATAGAATCATGCATATTACATAGATAATATTCAATTTAATATTAAATTTCTTAAATAACAATAATATATTAAACACACAGATTACTTTGAAAGGCCAAGCGGTGTTGCCACATCTTATGTATATATGCTTATATCTAAACTTAACATCTATATAAGTACGATAATTAATATCTAAAAAAACTTAAGCACATGCTTAGGTCTAATCAAACAGCAAATTATTACTAAATACAGAAATGGAAATTTATATAATTACAATTGTTTTGATATTTCCACTCTGTCTAACTATAATTGACATGAAGCAGGATTTAAAAATATATTATCGATAATTTTGTATAGCGATTACTTATCTTAGTAGTATATAACTACAGTGCATTTATATATTATTATTAAAATTCAAATGGTGCTGAAAGTATATATTTTATAAACATTTTATAAATTATAATATTGCTTATAATGTTAAATGTATAATAGAATTATATTATCATAATCAAATAAATTATAGCTATAGTATAGTAAAATATACATCCATATAATTTGTATTTGGTATATAGTTTAGCGTCTTCTATAATACAAAGCAAATTCCAACTTAGGTATATTCTAGCGTATGATCGTCAATCCTTCGCGGAGACTGAATTGTTAACCTAACTAAACCTACTGAGTTTATAACTCACTAATGCACCAAAATTACTTAAAATTCAAATAAAATTATAAATCTGAATAATTAAAACAATTTTTATTAAAAAAAATATCAAAAATTAATTCGTTCAGGTAAACAAAAGTCCACCAAAAGCCTTTGGTTGTATAGCTATTAAGAGATCCTAGATTCTTATAAGCAAACTAAGTCTTTGTCAAGAAATGCCATGGATTTGAGCAAACAAAATATATTCTACACAATTCTAAAATACTTAAGAATAACTTTTAATATGTACAGATTGCGAAAGATTATAAAATTCGTATTAACGATTCTAAGATAAAGAGATAAGATAGGAAAAAATAGATATTACATAAAACACCCTAAGTACATACTAAACCGTAGCATAAAGATTACATCTATTCATTGGTAGGATATTATGGGTTCGTATAATTACATCTATCTACTCTTAATAAATGGTGAAACTGACATTTGGTTACATAGAAAAGTTTAAGATAAATTGACTAGAAAATTTTGGATTTGCAAACACTATTTGGCTGATTCACAACTAAACGAAATGGGATGGTGTAAATGTGGAGGCGACTAGATGAAAATGCAAACGTGTGTTACACTTGAAACTCTTTACCAATTTAAATCAGTTTTGGCTGGCGAAAACTAATTAGTTTGCACCAAACAGAAGTTTTAATAGAAATATTAAATTATATTCACGATATTTAAAAAATATATAATTATATTTTCTATTTTTTTGTTATAACGCTTATTTACTAATAATTTAATAAAATTTAAATTGGCCAAAAGCAATTTTGACCAAGAGAGAGGTTCAACTGTAACATTCTTAATAACAAACACCAATGTACTTATAAACTGGCACTAAAAAGAACTTCGTTGCTCGTACCCACATAATAATAATTATAGTTAATATACAATAAGGCAGAATAGGACGGTTCACTCTATTATAAGGCATCTACTTTATATACAAACAAACAGTGCATAACTTTCATGCGAGAGCACTAAAACTAGCCACCGATAGATGGCGCTGAAGCAAAACGTCGCCTAATTATTATATAATTAATATATTGCGTATGTGCAAATACATATATAAAACAAAAACTTAAATATAAGTGTTTAAATATCTTTAAAAGTTTTAATTTTACATACACCTTAAAAATAGCAATAATTTTTAAGTACATCTATTCGTTGGTAGATGGCGTTGTATCGTTTTGTTTCTTAACAACAGGTATTTTTAGTCCTCGCGGGGCCAAAATCAGTCTGGCTGGGGTCACGAGGACTAAAGCGTATTCTCATTTATTGACCCCCAAAAACTTGGCTGCCTCATCGGGGGATGATAATAGCTTATTAATAATAGTCTTATCGGGTATACCTAAGAGTTTTCCAATCAAATCGCTGCCATTTTCCGTATCGTTTTCAGTTTCGGTGGAATATTTGCGTGACGTCATTTCCAGTTTGAGCTTTTTGTCGTAGGGCGCGGAGGGCGGCGAGTTGTTGTTGTTTACGTTGCTGGGGATCTCGTTACCGGAGCCGTCATCTTCTTGGTAACGATATCTTTAATAGAAAGAAAGAATTTCTTAGTAAAGTAGTCTTTTATAATAAGATCATTCATAATGTCTGTCTGTGTCTGTTTCAATACAATAGTCTGTGACCACAGACTATTGTATTGAAAAGTAGGGTTTTCAAATATTTTTGAATCCCAAAATATAAAAAATTTTCTTGTTAAAGAACCACACCTGTATATGTCGAGGATGGTAAAATCATTAAATATATTAATCATAAAGGAATTTTTTATCATTATCTTATCTCATATTTTAGATTTTAATTCTATTTTATTAATATATGTTTCTTTAATGTCATCAATCACTGTATAATATTGTTGATCAATTTATCACATTTAGTAGTTAACAACAAGTTATATATATCAATTTAAATTTATAACTCACCCATTAGTTCCATCTTCTCTCGGAGAAGATTCTTCATCATCAGTGTCTTCTCTATGCTTCTTTCTGTGTCGTAACATGCTATGCTTCAGAGTGAACCTTCGTCTACACAGATCACAGGCAAATGGACGTTCTCCAGAATGAGTCCTCATGTGACGACGCAGGTCCTCTGCTGACCAGAAGCGACGAATGCAAAATGCGCATACAACCTACAAAATACAATTTTTATATATTTATATTACATTTTTTAATATTTGACGAAAAAATTACTAAATTAGTTAATTTGTGAAAAAGTTACATTTAAACATGTACATTAATGTTAATAACTAACCTTTCTATTGGCATGATCAGGAAATTTCCCTCTTTCGTCATCATCAGCACTCTCACTGCGATCGCTGGCTGCATCCAAAGCACCTTTGCTTACTAGCTGTTCATACTCTGAAGAGTGGACGGAAGCCAAATGTCCTAATGCTCCACTGCGTTCTCCGAAAGAGGCTTCACAGAGGTGGCACTTGAAGACCAAACTACCGTCTCCATCTTCTTCAGGGTTTGGGGAACTTGGTTGGGATTCTCCATTTCCATGTCGCGATGACATATGTTTCTTTAAGGTCTCCAAAGACGAGAACGTGCTGGTTGGGCATGATGCGCATTTGAATGGCCTCTCAGGTACACTTCTGCTATCATTAGTTTGTGGGGTAAGGGTGTCTTGGATGGGCTCAGCTAGTATTGCTTTTGCAGATCCGCCATGTTTCCTCAACAAATGGCGGTCACAGTTAGACTTTGTGGTGAAGAGTAGGGGACAGTGAGGGCATTTGAAAGGCTTTTGCCCTGTGTGTGTGAGCACATGCCTACGAAGAGATGAAGACCAGGGGAATTTACGGTGGCAATAGGGACAGGATACACGGTTTGGTGCTAAGCTGTAAGCTGATTTTTTCTTTGGCGGTTGTGTTCCTGTTTCCGATTCCGATCTGGTAAAAAAAGAAAATATGTGTTACTATGTAAGATAAACACAGTATTAATCTACTGTTGCAAAATAAAATGAAGTAAAAATAAATAGAAGAGTACATAACATTTTCAACTTACTTATTTTCATCGCTTCCAGAGTTGTTTCCTTCGCTAGTAGAGGCAACAAGACCTTCTTCGTCTTCTTCCTCATCACTTCGAGTTGGCACTACAGGAACGTTTTCTTGGTTAGTAATTGGATCAGTTCCTGAATCAGTTTTATCTTTAGTGCTTGAAATTGGCTTATTGATGAGGTTGCCTACTATTTTAAGATCAAAATCCTTATTAAGCTCTTGCTGTCTTGTGGCCATCAAAATTTCCGCTGCAGCTCGGTGGGCAGCTGTATGTTCGTCTAGTTTACGATCCTCTGGTTCTTCATCAATGACCAAAGTATCATCTTCATCTTCTTCATTGTCCGCTACTTCATCGGAATCTCTTCTGACAGGAGAACGATCCGATTGCAAAGGTCTTTCTAAATGACGAGCCAGTAGCGCATATTTTACTCGATCAGCTAAAGTGTCTGGCGTAGGGTATGGTGGCGGTGCTCTAGGAGCTGGGCGTCTCACACTCCAGTGTTGTGGATGTTGTTGCTTGACATGGCGTTCCATATTGGAGCGTAATGTAAATCGAGCTGAACATTGAGAGCAGGAAAAGGGTCTTTCTGTGCGATAGCGCCTTTGTTTTTGCTTTGGCATCAAGATGCCATTTTTTATGACCATTTTTACGGAGTCATTTTGAGAAATAAGATTGTTATTTATAGGTCGAGGAGATTCAGAATGTGGAGGTGGTGTGGGTGTAGTAGGGATTTGAATTGGTTTCTGCTCTTCTTCTTCAGGTTCTTGTTTGGGCTGAGTTTCCGGTTGTTCAACTAATCTTCCACCAGACATACTAAGACCACGTATTATTTCCTTTTGTATACGTTGTTTTATTTCGGCAATTTCTTGAGAGTCAGTAGGGTGGGGAAAAAAAGATGTTTGTAGAAAATAAGGATTAATAGGAAATGAAGGCGGAAGTGGTAATCCAGGTAGACCTGGGACTGCACTGGCATAAAGTTGAGATAATTGAGTTGCGTAGTACGCAGGATCTATTTTAGGCAAGGAATTTTCAAAGAGTCTTTGTTGAGCCAGTAGCAATCTGGTTTTTTCAAAAGCAGCACTAGCGGTAACTGATGCAGAACTGTCAAACGATGATCGTGACATTTTTGTTTCTTCGTCATCGGTATCTCGTTTTTTCTTGCTCAGATCAAGAACGTCGCAACTATTGTTGTCACTTGTGCTGAGGTCTACGGGAGCTTCTTCATTGTATGGATCTGATTGGATGTCAGCTTTGAATGAAATCTCTGGCGTTCGGAATTCTGGTATTTGTGTAAGTTGACCTATACCCTTAACTTTTATTCTAGGCATGGGCTGCTCTGTTTCTCTTGGTATTAACGTGGGTGTGTCTGGTAGTGACTTTGTAAGGGAAGTTACTGGATGTCTATCGGCTACGAAACTTGGGTTATAATGTGTTAGTGGTGTGCTGCGGCCTGTGGGCTCAGTGCGTCTCTCAACTTCTGGTGTATGGAATGCAAGCGATCTTTTAACTTCTTCACGAGCAAGTTTAGAGTTAACTTCGTCATTGTTAGGATCCTCTGAAGGATGGTAAATAATTGAGCGTTTAACATCTTCTCTAGTGACCTTAGCGTGTCTATTACGTAAATGACGCTCGCAGTTTGCTTTTGTGGTAAAAGCATAATTGCAAACGGCGCATTCATACGGCCTATCACCATTATGTGTACGCATATGACGTACAAGGGCGGCTTTGTCTAATGATGCATGAGGGCACATGTTGCACTGATAAGGGCCTGGTCCAGTTCCGCTTAGATGGACTCTATTATGGCCTTTCAAAGCCCTTAAGTTTGGAAACTTAGCAGGACACAATCTACACGGAAATTCTCCACGTAGTTTCATTCGCCTAAATTCCGCAGCAAAATTATCCTGGGTTTCTTCTTGTTCTCTTTCTTTTACAATGGTATCAGGAGGCGTAAGTACAGCATTTTCTAGTGCAACTCTTGTCCCCGTTAACCTTTCTAAGAGACTTCCAGCAGACGTAACATTAAGAATTGATTGAATGTCTGCTAAATCTCTTGCCGCATCAATATGTCTTATGCCATTAGGAAGCCCATCGTCAAACTTTGGTGTAAATCGATCCATTGGTGGTGTCAATGTTCCAGGTATACCGAACGATCTATTTCTTAGATCAAGTTTAGCGAAAAAGTCTTCTCGTCTTTCTCGGTCTGGGCTGGATATTCTAGTGGTAGCTGAACATGTTTTTCTATGGATATCCAAAATTTGTCCTGACGGAAACTCTCTAGAACAGTGTTCACATCGTTCTGTTATAGATATATGGCGGTTACGAAGCATTTCTGGAATTTTTTTGCCAGAATAATCCACATAATCGTCAAACCCAGTTCTGTTATCATCACCGTGAGCTGTAAATCGATGAAGATCGAAAGAGTTGATGGAATCAAATCTTTGAAAACACTTTGGACATTCAAAACGTGCTGTTCTTTTATCTAAAGGTATAGGTGAAGGTGAAGATGAGGCTGCCCTCTTGCGTGATCTCCTGCATTCCTCCTCTTCACTTTTGTCTGATCGGTTGTCGCTGTCTATGCTAGTAGTGCGCGTGGCGCGAGTATCGTGTGGTTCGATCTTCATTTCCTCCTCTTGATTATCTGTTTCAACTTTGGCCTCACTGATGACTTCTGTTTTGATTTCTGCAACAATAAAGGAATGCGTTACGATCCATGGGTCATGTTTGAATAAAGGCTTTCATTTTACTATTCCAAGAAAACTCGACAATAGGTGAGTCAGACTCACTTGTACGAATGTAGTTTTATTACAATTATATAATGGGATGTGTTATTGTGAATCAGTTTTATAATCAGCTAATAGATTAGAAAAACGAAAATGATATGCAAGCGTTTTCAACGTAATTGATTACGTAAAAATCAATGTCAGCAATATTTCGTAGTTCAGTATTTTAGAGATGATTATGGCTTGGCGTGGTTGCCTTAACCGCAACTCGAATGAATCAGCGTCTATTGTCTTAAACATAGCAAACGTCAAGCACGTCTCAAAACTCAAAAAGGACGCCGATAACAATCCCTTAAGAATGGCCTCTCGAACAATGTCTTTACCTAAATATTTAAGCAGTTATTGTTAAACGTTTTGTAATTGATAGTAATTTATTTCAATACTTATTTGATCACAAATTTTGTGTAATTTTAGTTCACAATGTTTTTTTTATTAACTTATAATGTAAACAGTAATAACTAGATGTTAACGTATACGACGATCAGGAGGTAGGTAACTATTTCCTCATATATTAGAAGACTTACCCAATTTTCTCTAATTTTATATAGTATTTCAATTATTTAAATAGTTTTACCTATTGTTAACCAATTATAGGTATTCATTAAAACAATGAATAAAACATACATTCAATTTTAAGCTTACATTTCATAAACGTCGTAAACATTGCGTCAGTGATCTCCAACTTATTATTACTCACGTGACAGATTAGGATTTGCATTAATCGATAAATACGTTTATTGATATACAATGTTGTTGTTTTGCTAAAAAAATATCTTTAGCAAGTCTATTTTAAATAAATGTTAAGACGAGATGAAAGGAACTCATTAGTGTACAATTTTTTTCTATTTTTAATCCCTTGTTTCTTTCAAACGATATAGATAAAAAACGAAACGTTTCGTTAAGACGTTTTTTAACGCTTAGCAGGTAAGTCAGAGTCAAAGTATTGGCTAGTCACTCCGTTAACTGCTTTACACCCGAAATGGAAACAAATCGAAAAACATATCAAAGCGAAGAAAGCAAAATATATTTTAATTACAATCACTCCTTCATGTGGGAATCGAACCCACGACCAATCGTTAACAGACGCTATCCAAGACACGATAACCTTGCTAAATACCTACATAGATTCTTAAAAAGTTATATATTTAAAATACTTCAAAATCAGTTTCCCATAATTGTATTCAGATAATCAACGATTATATATAGCATAACATGCTGTTTAGAAAAAAAATCTCCTTTCTTTTCATAAGGGCCCATATTAAAGGCTAAAATATCAATAGGTACAAAACAAAAGTCCGAATACTTTCAGCGATGTCTCACTTGATCGCGTTAGTGAGGTGTTTTCGTCGGCCGCTGGTTGGCTAGCGGAAAATCAATACCGACATCTATGCGCATTGTGCCTACACTGTGCTATTGACTTTTATACCTTCACGTTCTAGGTATCCTAACAGACCTAATATTAGTATCTAGAATTACTTAGAATTACTTCCTATATCTATATATATAGTCGATTTGATTCACGTTTTTCTTTTAATCGAAGTTATTAACATTTATGTTTCCTGTATTATTATATATAAAAACATTTTGTATAATTCTTATTCCATGCACAATTACAATCACTCGACGAACATTTTCGTCGCGTTTTTTATTTGGTATAATAACAAATACAGTCACAATAGCATCTTATAAAATTCATCTCAATTAATTGCTCTGTCATGAAATACAAATTAATTTAAACGTTAAAGAAACTGTAATTGACCACAACCTACATATTACTAGTGACGTGTACAGAGAATGGCAAAACCGCTTTTCGTCATTGCAGAAGTAGGCGTTACCTCGCGTCATTTCTGTCATAGTACAAAATATAGGGCGTGTAATGATACATTACGTTTGTTATGACGTAGTGGGAAACCAGCTACACCACCAGTACTTCTGTTTTCAGAGATTTTAAACCATAGAAAATGTAGATACTTCGTTAGTTAGAATGGTTATTAGTCTTCTTAGACTTTATCGACTTCAAAAGAAATTGTAAACTTGTTATTTTTTTTAATCGGTATTGATAAGAGCATATTATTATCCGATACGTTTTACTTAATGTTATTTCTATTTAAGTCGTAGGTAGGTATATAGTATAGTAGGGGAAAAACAATTATAATGTACACTGATAAGGCTTCTCATTCAGATGATGTGTCCTCATGATATAATGTTTATTATACGTATTTTTCCTTATATATTTTCTTGGTATGTATCGTAATTATTATATAAATACGTGAAGACAAGTGAAGACAGTCGTACATTAATAAAATAATTAACATATACAATACCACTAATACCATTATATGAGCGTTGTAAAAGTGTATTGTATAAATGGCATATCGTTGCCAAGGAAACCAGCATATTACGAATTAAGTACAAGTAAGTTTAACTTTATCTTCATGAGTTTGTTGCATGATCTTAGTCTGGAGAGATTATGTGCGAAATTTAAACAAAAACATGTTATTATTACGGTGTTTGTGCGTGTAAAATTATTCCTAAATATCATCCTATAGAATGGGATCGAATTCAATAATTATGAATGGCTATGAGATAGCTTTGTAAGAAACTACCAAATACCCAACGTGATGTTTTGTAAATCCCGTCAGTGATTCACACAGGCGTCAACGCTTATTGTTTATGTACCTACTATTATAAGCTTTCTAATATAAACTTTATATATAGAACATGTATAATGATTTCAATTTCGAGAAAAATTATGATAAAAAACAATGAGCACATCGGAAGATTTCTCAAGCTCCCTCAGTCAGATATGATTTGCTATAGGTCCGTGCTCAACGCTGCATTTTTTCTAGCAGAGTTAACTTATGCAAGTAATTTAACTAAAGTAAAGTAAACTGTAAGTTTATGTACAATTACGCCACTATGGCGTTAAATACGAGTTTTATTTTCCAATAAAATATATTATAATTACCTTTAACAGTACTTTTCCACTCGTTTCGATTTTCGTTTACGTGTCACACCTCAGTACGTATTTACTTAATTCTTACGAATCTCATTAGAAATACTAATGTCGCAAAAATACGTATCCATTTTCAGAGGTTTAGATAAAAACATCCGGTTTCGAGGAACGATCAAATTACTGCTGTACTTATTACATGTTTCACACTTCATTGATAGTGAGGTATTATTAGATTATAAATTTAAGTATATAGCCAATATTGTTAAGAATTTCGTTATTGTTATAATAATTTTAGGATTTTTTTTATTTTATCCCAAATTTAGTTTGAATTCTTTTATTATTATGCCAGGAAGAGATATAGAATAAGTTATAAAAAATTTTCTTATTTTATTTTAAAGAGTAATTATTTTCTACTTGATAATTACTAACGTACGTATTAACAAACAAAGTAATTATTAATTTGAATATTAGTACTTTAAATTTAAAACATTAGGCGAATACTCAAAATCATAGTTCCCAACTAACTAGTTAACTAAGTATCGATATTCAGTAATCAATTAATTGATCAATGTCCCGTCTGTTTCGTGTTCCAAGAAGTTATCATATCACGCAATCTCGTGAAGTAATCCGATGCGTTAGGCGCTTGTGCGGTGTCTTACACTGTGTTGTAATTGCATGATTAGTTCACGTAAAAAATATTTTACTGATTTTTTTCTCTATTTAAATTTTCAATACGTAGTTTTCATATTGTTCAGTTATAATATTAGTTTTAAAGAGGTCTTTAATTTTTACGCTTTAAGCAGTCGGAGACAGTCTACTATCAAGACACTAGATTGTGACTACTTTCCGCTCAACGTCATACTTTGTCTTATAAGAGCGGCGAAATAAAAATAAATTTCATATGTCCTCCGAGTCGGAATCAAACCCACAACTAATCGCGTTACGTATTACGCGCATTTAGCATACAACACACTGTCCCTTACGCTACAACTCTGTTTAATTTTACTTAAATATATTTTTATTTTCTATTTTTATTATTACTTATTTATTTATTGTTTTTTTGTTACATTTGCAATGTCATACTCTTCTGTATCTGTATTCTTTTATCAGGAGGGTTCTTAGCGTATGACTCAGTACCTATAAATTTACATGTAAAGTGGAAAACTGTTCAATAACAGTTTTCCACTTTACATGTAAATTTATAGGTAGGCTTTGTTTTTCATAAATTGTTTTTTTATGTAATTTAGTTTAGTGTAATTTTAATTTAGTTTAAAAATATTGTTGTTTTCGTGATAAATAGATAAATATTTTTAATAAGTTCATTTAAACAGACTAAGATTCTCAATCGTCTAACTATTCAGTTTAGCAAAAAAATATTAAGTGTGTAACATACAATGATCCATCTAGATCTAACACGTGCGTATTTTAATTGTTGTACTTAATATATGAATGTTTACCATTTATTAATTAATGTTTTTTTAAAGTTAATTAATTATTTATAAGGGTTAGACGGCGCTCTGGTGTAAAGTCGTCACGGTGTGATATAAGGAAACGTTTACGCAAACTAAGTAATTGTTATACCTACCTACCGTACAGGGAAATTGCGAGTTTGACAAATGTCGAAATTTATTGTACTGTGAATTATCTTGAAATGCAGATTCGAAATCGACACATTCAATGAACTTTTATAAGCAAACAAATTTTGAGAACTTAAACCTTATAACGCAGAAACAAAAGAAGGAAGACTTACCTAAATATATCTTTTATTGAAATTATTTTAAATATTGCATGTATATATGTATATTATTAACTTTAGAAATGACTATTAGTGTCTATCTCAATATAAAAAGTAGATTTTGGCCATTATTCTCTAAACATTCATACGTAAGTACATGTTAAATTGACTTCAGATATGTAAATTCACAAAAATGCTATTATTAGAAATTTTATTATCAATATCACTTATGAATACAAAACGTCTATCGAATTCTGTTAGGTTCACTCAAGTTTATATACGGAGAAAAGGTGTCACATAGATGCACGCGTGACTTCCTCCTTCCCGCTTATACGGAATTTAAATTGTCCAGCTATATCCTGCGGTGCTTAAACACTTTGAACCTTATAAACCGGTATAGGGCCATATGGACAATTTTGTATTTTTTTGACTGGTAGGTATATCAAGAAATTTGCTAATATTTTTAATTTTTAATACGAAATGTAGCGTTTTATTATTAATTCTATGTTTTTTTTTCAATTTAACTAGCTTTTTGATATATTAATGCTGCACATCGTTGAAATTAAAAGATTTTTCTCGAGCACATTAAAACTTTCACATACGTTTTGTAGGTCCATGTTGGTTACTTTTGTCCAACGTATAGCGTAACGGTTGTCGCATATTATAATTTGATTGATATGGTCGGGACGTCGTCGATACCGCTTTCTGCCACACTCCAACGAGCTCAACGGTACTGAATTACACCGTGTATCTTAAGTCCCCATTTATAGTGTCGCCATACCCACATTGAAAATTTCAGCGTTTCGAACAAATTGTTACTTATGTCTTTTGACCTAAAATTACTTTTTCTAGAAGGACAAACAGCTGTTGCGTAGAAATTACGTTTTAGGTGTTTACTTGGGAATACAATTATCAAAAATAGTTCTCTTTTTATTTTATATGATAAAATGAATACTTATTTCTTTACGAGATATTTTGCTTGATTTTTAAATTCCTTGAACTTTTAATAAAGATAACAGTTTTAAATAACAAATGCAAGTCAGGCACTTCCGCGACAATTTAACGGTTGTTTTGCTTCTGGTTATAATATTATCATATGGAGGGCCTCTCATTGAAGTGTTTTACGCTTTCTCCTGCATAGCGGGGTGGGCAAAGAGAACGTACAGTACGTAGACACTCCGTTGATTTCCACCAGAAATCGATACATTGTATATTGAGTGGCGAACTCAACGCCTCGCTTTGTCTTACCAAAATGAAGGAATGAAAATGTATTAATATAATATAGTTTTTTCTGAAACTGTAAAATACATTAATGTTTTTCTAATCTTAGAAAGCAGTCAATGAAGCAATGAAGTGTCTCATAACTAAGTTTGTAAGTACAGAATTGTAAATAAAGAAAAGAATGTCTCAACGTCTTAACCCTAGGTTCTCTCTGCCTACCCTGCTATTTGAGATAATTATGTAAAACTAAAAACTAAAAAAAATATTTCATAATGTTTTTAAATTAATTTTCATAATACTTAATTGACATTTAAACCTGTGAACTGCGTACGATTATATAGTTAATAATAAATGTAATATTTGTAATATTGTATGCGAATACTTATGTATGCAGTGGAAAATATCGTATTGCGATTTATAAACAGCACACTGTTTTTACAAATGATCAATAAATGTAATTAATTAATGTATAATTAAAATTTAATAATACTTTATTGAAATTAGTATTGCGTAATTGGTTATTTTCATAATACGTTCCATACACTTTATGTATTTCTGGGAACATATACTTGGAAAGGTGAAAATATTAGAAATATTTCCCCATTCGCGTCGATTAATAAAACACGAGGTCGTATATGCTATTTTTATCGCGACCTTTATTATATGTATACGTATAAATATTTACAATATATTCAGTCCCTAGTTAGGGAATTGTAATGCTATTGCACGCTTTTTACCGCATAGCAAATTGGTTAGAGAGAACTTAGTGTCAAGGCACTTCGTTCTCCTCTTTCGTGTTGTGTGACGAAACTTAACGCCGCGCATTATTTTCTAGAGCGGTAATTAAACTAATCGCGTTAATATTCAGACAATGTCACTATTGAAAAGTCTATATATTTGCTCTGTTAGTAGGTAGAAAAGGCTTATTTAACGTGTATTGTAAAGAAGTATCAACGATTTTGTCGAAAACCGCATATGAGCCATGCAACGTAAAAGCAACACACATTCAATCTGTATTCACTAAATCTTCTCCAATCGATTACTTTCTCTTAACGGAAAATCGATTTAATTATCGTAGGCCTGAATTTTAATTTCCGATCAACTCGAGAGATGGCGCTAATAGGAATATTACGTGCTAACGTATAGCAACTGTAGGGTGACAATATTTAATTATATATGAGTAAAATTCCTAATTTTTAAAGTTTCAAAATATAAAAGATTTGTATATATACGTTTGTACGTACATATTTGTGACGTTTCTTACTATTAGTCTTTAAAATTATCTAATTATTTGTTTGAAATTAATAATATACTAGGACTGCTTTTAATGCAAATTTTAAATATATCAGTAAAAGGGCTAACTAATGGATCACAAGAAAAAACAGTTGAGATAAGTAGAAATTTGTGACACATTAACAAACTCTACACGTATCCCGTACATTAAGTAAAGGTACACGTGTGAGGGAGGTTGTTTACCTTTCATGGGTCAAATGGAGTAACTTTAATTTATTCCAACCCAAGATTCGAACTTCACAAATTCAAATATATAAATTTTATTAATGAAAACTTTATGAAATTCTTATTATCTTAGTTTAGCTTAAATTACATAACAATATTTGAATACATATGTATAACTTATTTGAATGGAAAAAGCTTGAAGAGTCAAACTTTTATTTCTATTCCAGAACTTTCCTCAACGGATGTTTCGTCATTTACACGAGTGAATAGCCTTTACTCATCTCCCTGCTTATCACCGATTGTCCAAATTTGCCGATCCAAACGTGGCCGGAACGCTTTATCTGATACCGTTACTTAATGATACGTTTCTTAGGATTACATTTGTCATTCAAAAAATGTTTTTTAAATGTTTTTAAAATTAAAAAATATATCAAGAAAAAATTTCCTCTAACCCTTTACATATATCATCTTGAACATGATTTATTGAAATAGATCGAAATATTTGCTTGTTTTTAAAAGAATGCCAACACCTGGTTTAAAACATTTATTAAAGTAATCTAATAAAACCAAAATGAAATACACCGTTAAGCCGAAATAGTTTCTTAACTCGTTCCAGATATTGTAGACACAAGTGTGCTGACCACAAAAGGATGTTGCTCGCTCCCAAGAGATAGACTCTCGGCTGAGTAAACTAAATTCCGACAATTGTCTTAATATGTCTGCAATATCTCTTTCACATTATCAAATAAATAAAATAAAGAAGTACTAAAATTATAATATTAAAATACAAATATATTAAACTTACTTTAAACTGCAGTTAAAAAAGTTTATCAGTTGCAGGTAAATTCTAATAATGTTTGCTTTCGTTAAATTTCTAATATTTAATCACCAATAAAGTTGTTTACGATTTTATCTGTACATTTTATCATTCACTTATTTTAAAGAGAATTTTCAAAGATAAAACACTAATAAACATGACACATCAATTATGTTTGTCGTAAGAAATAAATTTTTCTATTCTACACGTCCAACTGTCGATTGGTTATTGTATAATAAATTGCTTATCGGCAGGTGACTTCGATGTTTTAAGTATTTTGAAATAACGATAGGAACAGTTCACGGATTTATTCTTAATTTGAATTATATCGCAATGATGACAAAATATTGGTGAGCGATTATCTTTGTTGCTAATTAGGTAATAACGTTTGTATGAAAGTACATACTCGTCTACGTGTAAATGATTTTTATTATATTTTTGTAAATAACAATAATATGCATACGTCGACAGTATTAAAAATAACGTCTAAGCAATCAATATAAAATAAGGTTTTTATATAGCAGGTTTTTCGCCCGAGATCGAAAAATTGTGTGTTGAGTGGCGAACTAAACGCCGTGCTTAGTGTTAAAAGAGCGGAGAAATGAAAATATTTTTTAAATATATTTATCAGTCCTAGTGGAAATCGAACCCACAACCAATCGCGTTTACACTTAGACACTGTCTTACTGCGCTGAGACGGCCTCTAGTTATATTAGTTAATGCTCTATAAGATAAGAACAATACAGTTACATCTTAATGTTCAAGCGTATCCCAATGGAGGTAGTTGCAAATGACTAGTATCAAGTAGTGCGCACGCGCAAAGCATTTACGAATTATGATCTGTCATCGAATTTCCGAGGCATTAATGGCACGAGTCATCTTACGACGTTATTATAATGCTCAAGTTATCTGATGTTACTTCCTGCTGCTAATTGTATGATCTATCGACTGAACGGTGACAGAAGGAGTATTTGATACATGAGTATTATTTGTTTTAACTAAGTGCATGTTAGGAGATGGATCTTGGTATCTTAAGTAAATTGTTGTAGGCATTAGTTAAAAATGATTTACTAGCTTAATTGTATTTATTTTTGTGAACTTGTTTCGTATTCCTATTGGTTTTTTGATGTATTGTATTAATGATGATATATAGTTAGTCATCTTTTAGGTACTGTAAAAGGAAAGTTCTTAAAATGTGGTTTAATTATGACTACATAAACAATATTTAATCGAATTATATTACTGCAAATACTTACGTTGCGATGACGGTGGCTCAGCCGCGGGGGGCGCTGGAGCGCTGGCTGCCCCCTGCATGGCCCGTGACGCGCGACCTCTGCGTCGCCTGAACGAAGACATATTGTTATTCATTATGCTTCAAATTAAATTTTATTTTTATATAAGAAATTTTATGAATGTTTATTGAAATCATTTTGTATTTTTAACCTTTGTAGACGATATAAGGTATAACCAAGCACGATAGCTTATGGGCATAAGTCCTTAAAATGTCCCTTAGACTTAAGATGTCAGACGTTTTGGACTCGGTATAGCAATACGGTCTATTAATATTGATATGCTGATGATATTATTTATACCCATAGTCGATGTTACTTAATATCACATATTCAACATTGTCTACAAGGAAAATCGACGAAGACTGGAAAGGTCTTTGGGAACTTGGCTGACTTATTATGTCTGTGACTTCAAACTTTTTTTTAAGGGACCAGATCCACTGCTATGTATAACATGATCAAAGTATAGAAATTGTTCGTTATCATGTTTTGTAGGTATACAATAAGGATCGTTTATTAGTGTTATTCTTAGATAATTTGAAGAATATCAATGATCTCATTAGTACTTATTTCTACTTGACAATAATCGTGAATCCTTTGTGATAAACTTATAGAGTGGTCGTTTCAGTGATACTTATGTATTGTGATCCGTGGTGCAGTTTTATTAGACAAAGAGGCGCGTGAGTCACAAATCCTTCTGTTTATCGCCTCATTTCCTGCAAATGTGCTAGATCGATACTGTATATTACCATTTTTAAATGAATTAATATTATCATTTATTTATTTTTTAATCTGGTAAAGGTCTAAATAATAAATTTAGCATAGTATATCTAAGTAATATGATGTGAAACAGGTAACGTTTAGTTCATGTCTAAAAATAGCACAAAAACTATATTAAAATAATGAAATCCGTAGCCTTCTACCTATACTTATGGTACGAAGTAAAATCAATAGTGTTGTATGATAATGCAGCAGTATGCTCTGCACTTTGAGTGACCTATTATAGAGACAATGCGTGGTAATAACCTGACGTCGGTATGCGCTTACTAAGTGTAAGAGCTCGTGGACGCCATTTTGTCTAAAACTTTTAATTTATATAGATTATATAACTATATTTAAAAGTTTTAACTTTAAAATTAACACAAAGTTATACGAAAACAATTAAATTATTTTAACCAATGAGAGAAAAGCAAGGCAAGATTTTCTACTTCTTTTTATACAATACACCTATAACAATTGATAATGCGTAACAAATCAGGGCGCCATTTTGACTCCATGACCATGTAAAAATCTCTCTACAGAGATGCTAGCAATATAAATAAGTTGTAACAAACGTATAAGAAATTCGACCCAGTCAGTAGTAGAACGCATGGCTTAGCGTTCAGAGCGCTTGGACGGTTTCCAAGAGGCGCGGCTTCGAATCCCGTTGCGTTCAAATTTTTGTACGTTTTTTCAAAAATGGTTTCTAATCCTTGTGTGAAATAACACTTTAAAAATAGTAAGCAATACATATCGTATTGCAATAGTAAAATTAAAGGAAGAACAATAGTGGAGTGTCTCCTGAAATTTTGAATATGTACCAAAGTTCCTCTAAATGGTCTACCTATATTATATCATCTGTTTTCGTCAAGTAGCGCATTTTTTTGCAGTGCTGTTATAAATAATATATTTTTTAATCCTTCTTTCATTTTAAAGCTTTTTAACGTATATAAGAAAGTTTTTCCGTCTCAGTTTTCGCAAAATCGCAAACAAAAGACAAAGAAGCCGCCCGTCGGTGCTTTTGAAGCCTTACATTACTTAGAAACGTGTAGAATTGAAATTCAATATTTATTACTATCTTAGTGTGCCGATAACACCGAGAGTTATATATTTTTACGATTATTAATGATTTTATATACTTAAACAACATATAAATTTAAAAAAAAAAAACGGAAAAGTTAGGTACAATATCAAGACTTTAAGAAAAAATATTGCGTAAGTAACGTTTACTTGTTTCAACTCGTGTTAACTATATAAATATAATGATCTAATAAAGGAATCTATTCTTAAAGTTATTTTAATAATTTGTAATAGTGGATTAACCTTCTAAAGAAATCGTAGTGTTAATTTACTCTGCCCTTTACTTCCTATTTATATTTTAATATTGAGCCTTGAACATTGATTGTTAAAGCCTTTGTTGTTTAACAAACCAAAAGAAGAGTCCATGTTGAATATAAATAATTCCCGAACAGGATTTGAATCCACTATCAATGAAAATAGAATCTTTTTGTAAACATTGCCCCCAATGGGACATTGTCAGATGAAGTTTATTATTAATTAATATAATTAATAAGGAGTAATTGTAAAGTATCTATCTATTGAAGAAACCATATGCTAGTTCTCATTATTGGTAAATTATATCTACTTAGTTTGAAATAATTTCACAGAATATATAGGATTATGTACCTAAGAGAGTTTTCCGTAATCATATAGTAATTTACTAATTATTAGTGGACATTATTGTTATTCAACGTAAGTATTTTAAAATCGTATGAGACATTAAATTGTTCCTAGAAGTTTTTTAATGACAGGTACACAATTGACATCAAAAATATTTTTTGTTTAATAATACCTAATTGTCATAAATTATTAATAAATTTCATTATTGCAATTACCCACGTGGCCTAGTGGTAAACGTGCTCAATATATTAATTAAAGCACAAGTAAGCAATTCAAAGACTGCACTGTTAATATAAATAATAGTATATGGAGTTAATAATATTTGATCAAAAAACATATACTTTTCGCCATACTTTACCTATGTAATATTTTGTAGATATATTGAATAACAAGTATGGAAGAAAATATAAAGATGGAATATAAATTATATTCCATCAACTGTAGTATGCTGTTTCAACCTATGATAAAGTTCAAAATGAATAAGAATGCTTACAGAGAATCAATTATACTCATTATTATCAGTGATAAGAGACAAGGATTTCACCTGTTATCAACGAAGACGTGATCGGCCGACAATAGCTATTTGTAATACCTAATCGTTTATGAATTTGTCAATATTTTAGCATCTTTGATCTTAGGCATAAGATATATATAAGGTATACATATATATACACACACATATATATATATATATATATATATATATATATATATATATATATATATATATATATTTATATATTATATATATATAAGGTATCAATTATTCTTTTTTTGGATTTATGTATTTTTATATTGGCATCTTATATAATTTAGTTAAGAGCCATATTATCTTACTTGTCGAACTGTGCATATTGCCGAAATTAGTGAAAAATATTATTAACAATGCTTAAAATATTATGGTTTTCATATTCGCCCATCTAGTTAAACTAATTCCTATGTCTTTAAAATAGCCTAAAAATATTAATTCGTATGTCTTTAAATTATAAAAATTTTGCAATTTAATTTAATTTTAATATAATAAATATATAGTTCAATATTTATTTTGATATTATATATGAGCATAATAAATGGTCGCCGAATGAGGAGGAGCTCATGAAAAGGGCGTGTCATTAAATATCCTATTGGAATTATAATATAGAATCTGTTTGAAAGTAGACGGTACTAATGTGATTAGAAAAACACTACTAAGACTTACAGATTATATGCATTTTATTTTAGTGTTCAAAAAAAGGCAAAATTTTTTTTTGGTTATATTTTAATTTTTTTTGACTCACCTAAAATATTAACATCAAATCTTGAGTTTATATAAAAATTTATGAATTTTCATAAAAAGTGATAAACAATAATGCAGCGGCGTGTCTATAAAAATTAACATAAAGTATAGAGCAGTATTAAACTAATTAAAATATACGTGTAATAGCTATTTTATCTTAAATCCGTGACAGTTGTTTTAAAATCTTAACGCTTTATATTTCATAGAGTGCAAATGTATGTATGTATATTGTTAGGTAACAATATATATAGGTATATTTTATTACTTTAAAAAATATATTGTAGTATGAACAGGTTAAACTTACTGTAAATTTTGCCTTTTATTTAAAAAAAAATAACATATCTTTAATAAGTAAGAATGTTTATATATATATATATATATATATATATATGTATATATATATATATATATATATATATATTCGAATATATGTATTTCAATTTATAATTTTCATAACTACGCATCTCACATGTTCATAATAATTGCATTATTAAGAGGTTTTGACACAATAGAGATATACACGAGATAACTGAGATACAAACACTTGAGATATAAGTACAATTATTGTATCTCGAGATGAAATTGAGATTTTATCGTTTCTGATTTCATTGTTTTTGTTAATGTTTTGTTGGGAATTACCTTTTGTAATTGTTTCTTTTGTTGCCTGAGTAAATATTTATATGTAATATTATTTT
Organism: Dryadula phaetusa; assembly: GCA_032432895.1. Classification (NCBI taxonomy): domain Eukaryota; kingdom Metazoa; phylum Arthropoda; class Insecta; order Lepidoptera; family Nymphalidae; genus Dryadula; species Dryadula phaetusa. Next base: position 952,907 of record JAOYRS010000078.1, read on the forward strand.
AGATTAAAGCAAATCTTAAAAGAATCTAATAAGCAAAATTTTAGTTCATGATTAATTTAATAAATAAAGTTACAAAATTTTGACAAATTTATTTAATTATTAACTTTATAAAAGAAACACTATAAAATAAAAATAAATTTGAAAATAAGGAATTAAAAAATCTGTATGTTACGTGTGAATATTGTGTACAAAAATACATTCATTTTGCTAAAATGTTTTATACAAATATATATTTAGTATTATGACATTTTTAACAAAATAAATATAAATACTGAGTAAAATATAAAAATACGTACACATTTTATTTTTGTGCTTGTATTTGCCAATTTTTATATAAAAGAATTTATTAAGTGAAAGTAAAAAAAATGCCGTCGGTGAAAATTCATTATTGTAATTAAAATGTATATATTATTTGAAATTTCTAAACTTGTTTCAGCAAACACCTTTTAACACAGCGTTATTGTATTAACACATAAGTACAGTAAGTTTCAGTTATTTAATGAGAACTTTGAAATTTAGCACTGAATAATTAGTTCTTATCACTTTTAAGCATGTGCAGGCAATATTTAATTTACAATTGCGAAAACCGGAATTATATCGAAATATTTTAAGTATATAGGAATATCGCTAGTTACTCGGCGTTAGGGGTCAAGAGACGAAGACGACAAAGCATTCGACTGGCGCAGTGAGCACTGAGCCTACTCGATATTATAATATACCACTTAGGCTTTACATAGGACATTGGTAACGATAATTTGCATTGTAATCTAATCGGAATACTTACCCAATCGTGGATAATTTTTACGCTATCGGGCGTCTGTTCAAATTAATAACGTCCAAAAGATCCCAGTCTCTCACTTATCACAATTCACAGATTTCAGTCACATAAAAGTTAAAGCACTTAATTTTTATTTTTTATAAATATAATATACGGTCACTCGTGGATGTGTAGCATCTTCACGGGAACGACAACCTCGCGCGGCGAGATGTCGTCTCCTTGTGATCGTGATGAGAGTACGCACTGTCGCTCTGCTCTCGGGGGAGCAGAAGATGGTCGCCGATTGGTCGAGAGCGGTGCTCGGCCGCGCGGATAGAGCGAGAGGGAACATCTCGGATGCGAGGCGAGAGAGCGAGACGGTTAGTGTCAATCGTTTCCTCCCGTTACAGATTGTCGAGTTCAGGTGGATCATTGAGAGTGCGTAATAATATGGAGATGCCCAATGTTTTAATCAAATATTTAGCGCACTTTATCTTTATATAATATGGCGCTGTTTAAAAAATATACTGTCTGTTTTAGATAACAATAATATTGATAAGTATGTTAAAATTTTATGAAATAATTATTTAAATTTTGGGTTTAAGTTATACTGAAATAGTCAATTTAGGAATAAATAGGTGGTAATAAAATTGATTAAATAGTCGTAAATATGACTACTTCGCTTTATATTAACTTAATTCAGTTCATGCTTATTTTAAACATTTATATATATATATATATATATATATATATATATATATATATATATATATATATATATATATATATATATATATATTGCAAGCTGTACGGAATATAAAATAATGCAGTGGGTTGTGAAACTAATAAAATTTACATTTTTAAGCAATATCAGTTTATTATTACAAATAGTCCCAAAAAGTATTAAATAATATATTAAAACAAATTTCACAATAGGTATCTCACATCTTTTGATTGCTTCATAATTTTACACAATAATTTATATTAAGAAAGATTGTTATCCGAAAAAAAATATTAACCAAAGCTGATAATCGTTTTTTGATCGTGAACATCTCTGACGTTGACCTTAGGTAATCGGTCAAACGCTTTAAGTCAACATAACACCCTTCGATCTGTCAACACATGGTCACTGTATTCACAGCCATCTCGTATTTAATTGTAAATATGCATACTAAATTTCTATATTTTATATATATTTATTACACTCTACGCAAATTAGAAATATGGTATATTGAACTTAAAAATACATGAAGAAAACTCAAATAAGTATATTAATTTAGTTTGCTGAACCAGATTAATAAAATAATCTTTTTGATATCAGATTATAATATATTCACAATTACAGAGATTCATAATTGAGTAGATATCAAATTCATGATACGATTGCGTGATAGATGTTGGACTCCGCAACATAAGATATGTTTTTGTGAACAGACCGTAAAAATATTTATTGTTAAAAATATTTGCAAAGGGTACTTGTGTCTACGACCATTGTATTGTGTCAGAGTAGAAACATTCTAATTGTGCCATGATAGCTTTAAATGACTGTCAACAGACTAAAAATAAGTTTAAAATAATGAAAATATTACATAGATAATATACATAAATAAATTATTATGACTACAGATAAACAATTACAAAATCATACCGATCATAGTTATCTTTTACCATGACATTAATTAGTGCGTGATATAGGTATTTGCCTATAGCTATTTATGTATTTACATTAAGCATTTTTATTCAGCGTAAAATGTTCCAAAAACTTTTTCTATAATCTATATGTGGTATTGAGGGAAATAAACATCTAAAGAAACAGAAAGAATTTAATGATTCATGAACTCTCTTAAACTAAGGCAACACTCTCTAATGTATGTGTAGATTTTGGACATTTTACTGCACCGAAATGGAAATACATAAATATTATAAGTTTTTGCTATTATTATATTTTATCTCTTTGAAGTAAAGGGCATACATGTTTATCAAAGCAAGATGGTACTAGTTAACGGTTCTATAGATATCGTGTAAAGGTGTTCGCTTGTGTAGGAAACTATAATAATTATCTGATATGATCGATATAGTGTAAACAGCAAATGTGTACTCAATATTCCTAGGAAGGACTATTATCTTTACTCTTTGCTTATATCTATTGGGGTCATGAAAGTAATTTGGTAATAATTGTGACATAAATAAAATAAAAAAAATATAAGCGAAATTGTTCGACAAGGTAAATCCCTTCAGTGATGTGTATCCACTAAAATTTAGGCAAATCAAAATTTTGTGACACACACCTACTAATTATTCCAGTTTATGATAAAAATATGTAGTTAAATAAACAAAAAAGAATATTCTATTTATTATTTTCAATATAATGATAGACAAAAAGTATTAATAAAATCGTTAAAGAGTACACTTTGTGAACCTAAAAAAAATCATGGCGTGTACCAATGAGGTATTAATGAATTGTAAGTAATAATTAATTAGGTATAAACAAGTTCTCGTGCCAAATCGCGGAAACTGTGCGAAATTCATTCACTAACCGACAACGACATTTACAAACATGGCGTCATAACGGAAAAAATAGTAAGACGGGATGTCCAAGCAGTTAGTTTACAAAATATAGACTAGGGTGTTTTAACTTAAACATAACGGATTATATCTAGTAAACTTATAATCAAAAATTACGCTACAATCAGAATTCTGAACTCATGTTATTAAAGGTTAAAATAAATTTCTTATAAGAATTTTGAATTACAATAATTTTAAAAGGAACATTACAGTATAATACGTTCTCCACCCAAACATTAATTAACTATCGCATCACGTAATCCAATACTCGCATGTTCACCAGTGAAGTGTAATTGCACGACAATCTATTTTTTTTCAATGAACCAACCAGTAACTGACACTAGCCGGCAGCAATGTCTTACGTTCGCTCGCAAGTAAGAAAAAAGTTGAGATTCTTTTTCGCGCTTAGCTTCCGCTATGTTGTTCGCGTGATGAAAATGATGTATTGGTCAAGCGACTTTCTTTCACTTTCGTTAGAGAATAAATTGAATTTTCTTCAATGATTCCGTTCTTCCTTGTTCATTCATAATAGTATCAATTTGCAAAGTATTGAGAGTTAAGTCTATTATATAAATTACTCCACTTTAAAGATTTCACTTATAATCATTATATGTTATACCTATAATAAAGTAGCTCAGCTATTTATGGACTTCAGTTTTATTAAAATAATATTATTATATATACAATTATATATCAAAGTATAAAATTTAAGACTCATTTTCACAAATCACAGTCAAGAATTTTATTCAGATGTAATAATATAAAAAGTATATTGCTCCTTCTATTTAGTTAAATAGTACAAAAGTAAAAAAATATAGTTTTTAAATTTAAAAGGACATTAACATAAATATCCAATTCGTCACATCTATCGTATTTGGCTACAATATTTGTATGCAGCGATATCTCCTCTTGCCAGTGTCAATATTGTTAGACGGGCCATTGACCTTTCTGCACCGTACATGATGAGAATAACGTCTTTCGTGTTAATACTCTATTTAAGAATGTTATCTTAGGTATATAGAAATATCTTAGGAAATATTGTCGTATCAACGCTATTCTTACGTCGTAATCAGAAATATCGCTACAAAACTTGCTTTACTTAGCTTTTCTGGTTAATATATTTTAATAAAAGTATAAATAGTATTTTTTTGGGATTTCTGATAAATTTAGACTATAGCAAGCCAATTTACGTCCATATTGATTACCTCTAACTTTAAATTATCTAGTTATTATCCATACATATACATAAATTATCAAGGTTGCTAAGAATATTAATTTAGAATTTTTTACAATATAAATCACAAAAATAATTCAAGATTGTTTTAATAGCTTAAATGTATTTGTTATAATTCCCTGTAGCCAATGTTAACTAGATAACAGTATTTTCATATACGTTTTAGTTAGGTACTTACTTTTTCTGAAATATATTCGGGATAAATAATTTTACTGATTCTTCTTATACATAAAACTTATTTAAAAGAAAATAAACTAACTTAGTTAAATATCACAATATGGACTTTGTTATATTGTTAATATTATTCTTAGGCTCTTTTAGTTTGGGCAGTTGTTAATATCGTCGTTAATCGTGTTTAATTTGTTATAAGTACTTATGCGTAATGCGCAGGTATATGATGTGATGTACTTATAAAATTTAATAAGAATTTAGAAAATATATTAAAGATCGAGAATTGCAAGTGTTCCACTATAAACACTTGTGTACATAATATCTTATTTGATTGTTTGTTTTGAATGTGGCGTCGTTAACCTAATATTCTTGGGGTAAATGTCTTATTATAGTAATAAACGTCATTTATAAAAAGTTTTGATATCATTCTTACTTAAATATGATTACGATTGCGTTTTTATAATTATTACATTTCTTTTTTGTTTTTAACCTATTCATCATTATTATTGATATATAAAAAAACAAGTTTTAAATAAAGAATTTAATCTGTGACAGTTTAAATAGGTAGTTCTGATCAAAATTTATAATTTTCTTTAATTGTCATATTAAGCTTTTGTTGAAATGATGAGTGATAATTTTAATTTGACTATATCAAAATTTCATTAATATCTGTTATAATACAAGTTATATTACATTTCCCATACCATTGGTACCCGAGCGGAAACGTTTTAAAAGCGGCAAGCGTGCCATTTGCGGCAATTATTAAAATTTATTAAAATAAATTGCCGAAACTTAGATCTGAATATTTCGTGTGATTACAAAATAATTTTATTAGCGTAATCACGTCCCATCTAAACTATTTGCTTGAGAAACCACTTACCTAATTGTTTAAGTAATATTGAACGGTTCAGAAGGAGGTTACCTGCAATGTATGACATTCAGAAATTATAATAAGTTTGGTAAGCTGAGATGAGTTTGAAACTTAACATTTTTCTGTGCGGACCTTGGTAGTGTTATACGCAGCGGTGAGCAGAACAAGGATATAGATATCCTATATGTGTCTTAATATTAAGTACCTAGTATAAGATTAAAGGTTAGAACATTTATTGTGTAAGTACTTTAATATGCAGTTGGCACTGATTGACATTTATAGTACTTTATTAAATTTTATAAAATAAATATTATATTATTTACTATTTTTAAAGTGTTATTCCACACTTAGGATTAGAAAACATTTTTTAAAAAAATATTTATTTAATATATATATATTTTATACATCAAAAATATATTTCTAAGATCATCGTCTTGGCGCAGTGGAACAGCGTCTGACTATGAACGTGATGGTTGTAGATATGATGTCTAGTCAAGACTATAGTATGATTTTATTTATATCACTTTCATTTTCACACTTTGATAAGACAAATGGTGGCATTCAGTTTTACCATTCAACATACATTTCTCGAACTCGAGCGTAAAGCTGAGAACGTAAAATCTTAACACAAAGTTCTGGAGACTTGCAAATACTTCTCTATGAGTCTCATAAATTTAGGCATATTAAATTTATAAATTTAGGCACACAAGTTATGGATCTCTGTCAATCGTTGATAATAAAACAACACTGAGATCTCTCTGCCTAACCATCCTAAACACAAAATTTCAATAACACGCCTATTATTAAAAATAGACAAAAACACTGATATTTATTACAATAAATATCCAATATATAGTTGATTAAAGTCTATAATAGATAACTGATTAAAGTCAAAAGTATTATTATAAACAGCAAAACTAATGTCCATAGGCCACATCTAGGGTTTACGTTTACTAGCAGTAACGGAGGCAGCGCATTGCAATCAAGCCGTTATAATTATAATTTAAACGTTTCGCAAGTTATCTATTACGCTATCTAACTATAGTGTAACACTGTACAAGTACATTCTCGCACTAAACGAGAGGAAACGATTTTTTTATTTTAAAGTTTAAAATGTTAATATTAATTCGTATTTATTATTTAATAACTTTAATACCGATTTTTGTTTCATTTCACAATTATTTTTGCTATTTTTAAATGTAGGTATGATATTTCATTATAGTTCATAACTTAATAAATTAAATTAAACTTTTTGAATAGAAAGGAATGAATATCGTATAATTTAATTAAATACGATAAAGACGTTTACAAAATATTCATTGTTGAAGAAATTTTGAATAAATGTAACTATATATGTAACAGGTATAAGATTTATAATCTTTTGCTTGAAATTAGTGTCGATGCTAAAATAAGACAAGACAAAAAGATTTCTTATTATTTTTTAAATTCATAAATTTATTACATTTTTTACTTACTACTAAAACCGAGATACCCAGTTCTCTAGAATATACAAACGTCATAATTATTTATATCTGATAACGTAATTAAAGGAATATATAATAAATAAGTCACTGTCACTTTGTAACATATGCTAAACATGATCGTGTGTATATCATTTATTTTAGTAATTTAATATATTTTCCAATAAAATAACTAAAAAATTTGGTGACTTGAACTTATTATCCATATAATTTCATACTGCTTTGTTCTTATAATCGTGGAAAAGGAGTCTAAAAGTTTTCCTTTACGTACTAACTGCATTGTACTATGAAGAATATTATGTAGTCATTAAGACTGTCATCCCAAGAAATGTTCAAACTTTAGAATTCGACGAATCGATTTATATGTTAATACGATTGATAAATGTTCGTTTTTCAATTTACATTTAAATAGTCGACTGTTTCAGTGTCTCAAGATAATGATTACTTCCAAAAAGTTTATTATAATTTTGTTAGTTCAACTATATAGTTTAATTTTATGTTTGCCATTTTTTTTAGATTGGATTGTACCATCTCGTTTCTTTAGAATAGAGGCGATTTTGTTTACATGTATTTAAATACAATGTCGATGATGACTTAATAAATACCTAATCATTAAAATAAATATTATATTTTTAAATATATAAATCTATAGGTATAACAATTAAATAAAACTACAGAGAGGTGGTATATGAAAGGTTATCAATTTGCTATAAAATGGTAAATACCAAATCATTCAGATTTCAATTCAAAGTGTCAGTTTATCCATAAGTATATATTACAGTAATTTATTAATAATATGTTAAAATGTGTTTATTTTATTGAAATTATTACTTACCACATTATTGTAATTCATATTTTGTTCTCGAAACAAATTTTAAATTAAAACTTTCGAATCGATCGTTGATATATATATTGGTCAGTTTAATATTTTAACAGTGTCATTAGAACAATAATCAGTGCTCTTTTTGTACTTTTTAAAGATATTTTTACTTTAATTTAAGCTAAAAACGCCTTTTTAGACAGGAGTCTTTGCCTATAGATATATACACATTCTCGTTTTGATATGAATTAGTGTTATCACCAAGCTGCTTTAGTGGGGCCGGACCTCCTCTCATGGTCGCGAAAGTGCGGATGGCTGCGCGTACGCATCCCGCGCGCCGCATGCGTAATGCCCTGTCAAACTTTTCTCTAGAGGAATTTTCGATCAGTCATCTTTAGTATTGTTGTGGTTACTGATTCATATTTTGTTTTGAAATGTCATTTAAACATAATCATTATCTTTGTCTACCTACATTTACCTTAGACGCGTGATCGATTTTTTTTGCTACGTAATTGTTGCTACATTTTCAGCTGTTCCATTGGTTAATTGATTAGAAGTATACAATTTTTGTGTATTTAACAAGTATATGTATCGTACTGTACCGACTGTATAGTCATCGTTCACCAATTTCAAAGGCGAATTCCTGTCAATTTCAAAGGCGCTGTGTAGTTTAGTGGTAATTTACGTTTCATTTATTTATTCAGAGCCAGGAAACACCTTTGTTATAAATATTAACACACTCCTAAGTGAATAGTGTCATAGTGACGTCGTATAGATTTGTTATTTACGTAACTTCCTTATTAAAATTCATACCTCCAGTTTTGACAATAGTTATTCAGATTAATGTCATGAAATAAATGAAATCAACACTACTATTTTACTACTATTTTAACAATATTGGTATAACAACATGTTTATCTCTTACTATTGCTAATAATTAACGATCCGGTTATTTAAGTAATATTTTTAATTAGTTTTTTTTTCAAGTAAATCTTAAGTTCCTTACACAATTACGCAAGCACGATTAACATTCCTCTCTCCGATTCATTACTTAAGTGGCTTTCCATACTTATCTAGTGATTTCATAATCATTTCTTTGGACATCCTCCGATTGTTATTACTCATTACATTTGTAAATTATTTAAATGTTCGCGGAATTATGACTGGAGCTTCGTTACAGTAAATGGTTTATGTGATATCTCATAGTAAGCCAAGTAATACGCTTTTAAAGAATTTAATTACTAAATCTTAGCTTAAGCCTAACTGGTTAATTATGTTTATGATAACTTTTCAAATTACTATTCATTACTCTCATAAAAATATTATTATACTGTGCCCGAATTAATTAAAGATATAATAAAATTTTGTGTTAGTTCGTTTCCCACTCCCCCGATTATGTTTAGATTGTTTTCATTTCCGCGTTCTGATAAGACAAAGCACGGCGTTGAGTTCCGCCATTCAACACGCAATATCTCGAATTTAGCGGAGTACGGAGTGCCTTGACACTAGGTACTTTGTGTCCCTGCTGTGCGGGATAAAAGAAATAAATAATAATCATTTATAATTGAAAATAAAGAGATGTAATGAATAGGTACCTATTTGAACGCTAGTTTTGTATTTAATTGAAGTTGTGACTACAGAAATAGACAAAACATAGTTATTAAATAAATTAATCCACATGTGGATGTCTTTAGTCTTATGTACCGTTGCACTCTAGAAAAATTATTTCTTGATGTGGCAGTTTGACTTTTAGTATGCAACACGTCTTGTTAGCTGTAAACCAATCAATGACGAGACTAAGTAGTCAAAAAAATATCATGACCTTTCTACGAGCAGGTTTAGTACATTTATTTGACAAATCACCATGTCTCATTGATATGACATTAATTAGAACTTTCATTGTTCTAATTTTCAAATTAATACTTTGGAAACAACGAATAATATTTAAAAAGAAGAAATTAATCACAATAATAAATTTGCAATAAAAAATCCGCCGTTTATTGAGTATATATTAAAATTACTGTGTAAAAACAATAATATACAAAAGTATTGAAAAGGATAAGTATAGTCATGCGTCCTTTACGTGCAACTTAAGTACGTAATAAAGATTGCATATTCAAAGAGGCCCGATCGTTCGACACCTTTGACTCTACATCCGTTTGTTCCATTAACCAAAGAATATTAAAAAATAAGACCATTTGTGTTTCATTATTTACTTTCTATATCTTTTCCACTTTAGTACCCAAATTGCGGTGTTGAGTTCCACTCAACGTGAAATGCCTCGAATTCTGTTTACACTTGATACTCTCTGATTACTCTCTGATTACTGAAAAACGGATGTGGTTGTAATAATGATTATTTATTTAGCAAGTAGCTGGTAATAAATAAAACTAATATGTAATAGACAGTTATGTCACTTGACGCACCGATGAACAGTATCAGTTCAAAACAAATCAATTTTTGTTAATATACTATTTTCTAGCTCATAATAGACACACAGAGAAAAATATATTGCTTTTTTTATAATTAACAATATCAATATTATTTTTGTTTATAATATTTTTCCTTCACTTATATTTATGTCACATTATCAACCGATAAGAAACGTTAATGCCTAACTGTACCTAATTTTATCTAACCACTTAATCTCACCTAAATACACGTCTGCGTAAATAATATATATAATCTTTGACTGATCCCATCTAGTGTTTTTCTTGATTTTTTCCAATCGTCAGTGACCCCGTGATCTTATTCGGCATATTAATTAACAGTAAAAAGTATATATGAAATATTCATGATGTATAACCTTGTATTGTATAAAGGATTACTTAACTACATCAAGTGTAACGATATGCCTCAATTTTTTTTTCATTTTCAAATTTGTAATAATGATGACAGCCAATTAGCGGATTCTAATCATTTAAGTTTTAGTTATAATAAAATTTTATATAAATAATGCCAATATTGACGCTGCCGCTCTTTTACATGACAGCTGTCTTTAGCAAAAGAGTAGTTAAGTACTTATATCAATTTTTTGTAAAAAAATTTGAACGTTGCCTATTTTCCCTGTTAGATAATGTTTAATCTTATTAATCAAGTCATAAAACTTTCATCAAGATAAGCGAAAAAAATATTTGCAAAATATATTTATTATTACAAAAGAACAATTAACATATTTTAAATTAAACTATTTTAGTAAAGGATTCGAAACGTGAGTTATTCAAAAATATATCATTAAAATATCTAAAAATCGCGAAAATCAAAGATCTTATTAAATTAGCATCTTATTTAATATAATCTTTATAAATATTGTTAAAGAAACGATCTAGAAAAATTTCGGGCTTAGATATTTATTATTTAAAGACATAATGTCTTTTGATAAAGTTCCCAAAAAGACAATGTACATATATGTATAATTGTATAATAATAAACAGTGCAAAGTTTATAAACAAATAAACCATAATAGACCTCTAATAATGACGAACAATTGACCGCACAGTACTATTTACGCAGACCTGAGACGATTTCCCACGATGTCGTTTACGAGAATCGGTGAGATGATTCTTCCTAGGGCTGTAGAATAAAGGTTCATAGAATGAACTGATAATCAATTTAAAATATTATTTTACGTTGACTCAAATATTTTACACAATAACTGAAAACACAAAGAAAAATAAAAATATATAAATCTAAATATTTTTGAGATCTTAGTCGCATTTTATAAAATAATTTTTGCTGTCATCAAAATGTTGGCAACGGAAGTACATTAATAATTACTAGTGAAATATAATTTATGCAAGTATTAAGTATATCATATTTTATATTATTATTTCTATATTGGCTATGAACATTATAAGTAGCTTTCATAACATTTATAAATACAGTAAAGATTGTTATGCGACAGGTTTAATTATGAAACTGATAAGCGTATAAAAATTAATATTTATAGCACTTTTTTGCAGACTGATTCATATATTAACCGTTTTGCAAATAAATCAATTGGCTTAATGTTTTTTATATTTAGTATTAAAATACTATTTTCCTATTAATTGTTTAAATACTATTTTTAATTGTATAATAAGAGATTTATGAAATAAGATTATTATTAAATGTTCTAAAATTATTATTTTTTTATAGTAGGAACCTGGCAACCCTACTATAGTGCATTATCAAAACTCAGTATAGTTGAGATCACTTGAGCTTCTACCTGTAAACATCTCTGGGAACTTGATAATGGAAGTATGTGATCTTGTATATACTTTTACTAGAAGATGTTTTATTATATGAAAAAAAAACAAAAATATTTTTAATATGAACTATAGGACAATTTAATTTCCCTTTTTTAATTGGTTATATTATATATACTTATCGTTATTGTTTATATATATATATTAAAATATATATATATATATATATATATATATATATATATATATATATATATATTAAAATATTATATATTCAAATATTAAATATTAACAAAATATGAATAGATAGTAAGCCTAAGTAGTAGTAAGTAACTTTGTTAAACAAAAATACTGCATAAAATATAAAATTGTTTTTTTATATTTTATGCAGTATTTTTTTATATTGTTATTTAATATTTTTTTATTTTCCAAGAATCTGTAAGACTGACAAGTGATCTATCATAATGCTATCAGCGTACACCACGGACTAAATACGTAATAAAACGGTTCCAAATGTCATTTTCATTTTCAAATCTCTCGTCATACCGTTCGGCGTTCCAACTTTAAAATCAAAATCGATTGGAACAAAGATGGATGACAGTGAAAGCGCGGTCATTGGTCGGCGAGCACGCATAGATTTAATTACAAAATTATTATTTCACATAATATTATGTTATTCCATTGTAATACAGTTTATATTGTCATGGCGGCGTATTGGTGTAACGTTTTTGTACACTACCGTTGTAGCGCGTGCGAAGACGCATCACAAGATGTAATTGCCCTTTTGTTTATTAGTGACTTAATTGTACTCTTTGTTTTAGATTTTTTTCTTAATCTTATCTGAGAAGGAATTTAAAAGAAAAACTGTTCGTTATAGCAACATGTAATGCGTGTTGGTAAAAGTACAGATTTGACAGTATTGCGATATTTATCTGTGGCTTACACATAAACATATGATAATTGTTCGGTTTATTTTATTTTAAAGTATATGCTTATTAAATTATATTTATGATAAACAACAATATTTTTTCAATAAGAGGATCTTTTTCTTTGCAGGTAGAGCTTTCTCAAGTACTTAATTTCAAAGTGGGGATAATTAATAGGACGACATACGTACAGAAATTATTTACTTACTTATATTTTCTAATTTATTGACTAATATCCATCATATGAGAATAAAATTCGATTCACCTTGCCTCTTACGCTTGAAAGCAATCAAGTGGACTTAACAATGTAAATAACAATTACCCATTTCCTTTACATATATTTAGATGTTTATATTTGGGAAATAATTAATAGAACTATTATTTGTCTATTGGTTATTGAAAAACTAATAGTACGTCAAATTTCCGTCCATTTAGAAATTTCATTCCATTCCAGTCCATTTTGCGTGCTAGATGGCAATATTATAAAACAATGTCGAACTTTGTTCAATTAGACAAATATATTAGCTGTATTCACCATCGCTGATACCTATATAGTGAAATTTGCTTTACTTGCGCCTGAGTGTTAAGTCAAAATAGCCTATAATACTAACAGTCAATAAATAAAAAGCGTCGAACTATCGCTTTCATATCATAAAGTCAGCTGTCCGTGAATAAGTAAATACGTACATTACGCTGCGTTACGTTAATGTTCACGTTATACTCGTAGTTTCAATCTCAGTGCCGCTACCGTGACGCCAGTAGTTTTTTTTTGTGCTCATTATGTTCATTTAATACTATTTTTCACGGTTAACTTTTTGTTTGAGGCCATCCTAGCACAGTAGGACAGCGTCTGTTATGTAAACAATGTGCTTGTGGGTTCAGTTAGAATTAAATTATTTTCATTTCTCCAACAAAAACATGAGCCAAAAATATAAGACAAAGCGCGGGGGCGAGTTCCGTCATTCAACACGCAATGTCTTAATTCAGGAGATTTTAGGAATTTTTTTACAAATAGTTACGTGAACGTTAACATCCATATATACTTTTCGATATATGTGCAGCTAATATACAATATTTATATTTTTTTAATTGTTACACGTAGTTAAAAATTCATTTGACATTTATTTATAAATTTTGTATTGTATACTAAGAAATCATAAGAAATGACGATCTTTGAGCCCTAGTTATAGATAATTTTATTGATATTTTATAGTATGCCTATAATCCAAGCTTAAGTACTGTACCAAGTAGAGATTATCGTAAACCCAAACATGTACTGGCTTAGCTCGCCCAACATATTACTATGTAGTCTCGAATAAAATGATTTCTGACAATTTTTCGAAGCCTATATATTGATTGAACCAAGTTACGGCTTTTATTTTCTTAGACACTGTGATGTGAATATACTCTTCAATATTTTCTTTTTAAATATAAAAAGGCGCTGATAAAATGGAATTTATGATATATTGTTGGACTCATGATTTGATCTCAGTTGCTCAGATGATGATTTCATATCATAGCAATCTGGCTGATATCGTTATGAGTTAGGATCGCGTGATTTTAGTTTGAACTATTTAAATCAATTAAATAATAACGTAGAGTCCTGGTATTAAGAACTCTTTCTTCACCACATTCTATAACCTATCAAGAAATTTTTCAAAATGTAACTAAAGACATAGATTGGTTTTACAACGCGCAATCGACGTCTTAACGAGGCGAGCAAGTCATTACAAAACACCCGTACATAATATATGCGTCTAATAGGATTTTCTAAAAATGTATATAGTCTAGCAACGCAGATGTGCATGAATGCAGAAGTGGCACGAGTGCGTCGCACGATTGCACGCGTTACCTGCCCACGTTCGCGTTTACGTATCAATGATAATAAGCATTATGTAATTGTTAAAGGTGCTTATTATTTTATTCATTTATTCACCTTCACGCGTATGTCGTATTTTGTAGGGAAGATAGAGAGAATTTAAAAGATTTTCTTCATTTTTCATTCCATGACCACTGCTATTGCATTGTAAATATCCGTTTATCGGACCTAGTGCTCATAGAAACTTACACGTACGGAGAAAAGTATCTAAAGTCGTTATGTTTATGTATATAATATTTGTCCGCCGACGAGAGTTGCGAGTGCAAAAAAAGGATGGTGGTCGATAGACCACGTTTTTCCATGTGCTTAATTATTCTAAGCTGTTCTTAACATTGGGATCGTCGATGATTTGAACTGCCCGATAGTTGAATTATGATTGATAATGTGGAGACAACCCATAAATGAGAACAGCACTCCACATAGGGATGGATTTGAGCTTTATAAAGCAGTTTAAAAATGTATGTCCTGATATAAAGTCCTGTTTCACTTTCTTTGACTGCTTGCTTGCTTGCTCTTCCAATAAACTCTAAAATAAACCTCTTTTGATACATTGACCCTAAGAATATGTCCATATTCTTAGGGTCAAGTCATTGGTACGAAGTGTAATGTCCAGGAATTTTGGCTACAAAGTAAACGGGATCTTTTTTGGCGGTAAAAGTGTACACTTAAGTTATCGAGTATTTCAACTGTACAAAGTTATGTCCACTACATTAGTACTGAACGAGTTTTAGCTGTTTCATCGGCCAGTAGTAGCGACATATCATTTTATATTACTTTATAAAAAAGGAATAAAAGTTTTTCTTTCTCGTATCATACTAATCATATCTATGTTTTAAACTTTGCAATAAGTAAATCATATTTTAGCATCTAATTGCAATACGTACTGAAGCTCTGCTTTATTAAACCAACTTGGAAGCTAAAATAAGTAAGAATTGTGATTGCAGTTTCAAATAAAAATTATATGACATAGTATTTTTATCTAGAAAATGTATTATATTTCCCAAAATTTGTACGGTACCATCCAGGTCGAAACAACCCAATTCGTTGAATTTGTAATCGTCTTAGATAAGATCAAATATTTAAATGAATTTACTAGCAATTACTCATTTACTATGGATTTTGACCTTTTGTTAATCTAATTTAAGGAGATAAGAAACACATTGATTTGTCGATATCTTTCCTTTGTTTTAATTGTTCATGGTCAAAACATATTTAAAACACATTTTAACTAAAGATTAAATTTAAAGGTGTAGCAAATGATAAATAGATATAAAAATCTTTTTGTATTATGTCAATATTTTAAATGGAACGTTATCAAACTATTGTTAAAATTAATGTAACTGTTCATCTAAAATACCTACATTAATACGATGTAACATTTTTTTTTTATTTTTGATTAATTCTTTAATAAAATATAAGTAATTTAAATAAATGAAAAATCGTTTAAAAGTGAATATTTTTAAACTATTGCAGGTTTTAGGAACCAAGGAAAACATAGATTACAGAACAGTTCTTAATTTATCATACTATATATATAAAACTATACTTTATGTTAAATATTTAGTTTACTTGAAAATCTTAGGACTTAAAGGAGTTGAAGCTTATATAAGAAACGTGTACTTAATATTGAAGTAAAAGTACCTGAAATCACGTAAAATAACTACTTAGTTATAAACAGTCCCGCATATAAATAAGTATAAATTTTTATTACAATACAGTTAAACTCTTAGCAGAAAGTTGTCACTGACCATTCGTCTCGCCGTCTCACCGTGGGGTCACTCATTTAAATACAATGAACACCTACATACGTAAATAATCGCGAAAGAATTTTGGTTTCATGTGTTGAGTGCATATTGCTTACATGTTCGTCAATTTTGGTAGAATATCTCAACATTAAATAATTATGAGAAATCTATGTATAGTATCAAAAACCAATCAAGGTTTTTGATACTATACATTGATTTGTTTTTTGTATTTAAAATTGAAATTATTTTAACATAATAATATAGAATTTTACTATTTTTAAAAAAATGTCCACACTTTGGATTAGAAAATATTTTTTATAAACGCGTAATAGTTTGAAGACATTCGAACACGCGACTCTTAGAAACTAACTCACTTACTTTTGTCACTCACTGAAGTAGCTTACATTTGAGTCATCCTACTATAAAATAACATAGCCTCACGCTCAATTCCGCATAGGTGTGTAGTAGGGTAGTTAAAGAAAACCAAGAAATTCTTTTCTGCCGACCCGCTCGATTCGAGGCGTTAAATTCCTTGTAATAATGTTTAATAATAATAAAACTTTCTATCTGAGACAACGGAATATTGTGAAATATTCGAAACTGGTTATTTAAAATATTTTAGCGAATTCCAATATATACACAATTAATCAGGTTAAAATATTTTAATTTAAAATTTGTAAAAATGGTGAGACTTAATAATCTTATTAATTTTTTTTTAAATAAAGGCAATACTTAATACAATAATTGTAAACTTACTTGAGCCACAAGTTTAGTTCAAATTATACTCGAAATTTTGATAAGTGGTTTAGATGTAATATTCAACAAGGTCCATTAACACGTATGTATTAATTACCATACATATATTTGCAATTCGTTGAAAATTTCAAAATAAAATTAAGCGCGAAACAAGGAAACAGGTATTTGAAAATACCAAAATTGACCTATACGAATTCTAGTGAAAATATACTTACAATATAGTTTTAAGATTCTAATTTATAAAATGTAAATATCCTAAGCTTGTATTAGTCTGGCTAAACAATATGCGCCATTGGATTCCCTCGCCATCAATACCCTATGTATGTCTTTCTGGCTCGCCAAAAATAAAAATATTATGTTATCTCATATAAATAATGCCACATACCAAAGATTAAAAAATATATCAACGTCCTTACCCAAAATGGTAAACTAGTAGAGGTTAAAATATATAAAAATATAATATATACTCTATATCTAGTTTACAAATATTTTCAGGCGTGAACGATCTCGATATAGCAATAGCGATCACTTCACGCAAGATACAAGTATGTTACGACACGCTGAAACTGTAAATCGGGTTCAGTATAAAAACGGGCATTGCGTACATCCTGCACTGCCACAATTATTACGTTCTGATAAACAATCGAAACCCTTGGTTGGTAAATGTATTGGAATTGCTTGCAAAATTTATATTGAGCAAAGATAAAAAATTGGAACGCTTATTTAAAATTATGTAAAAAAATAAAGAAATAAAGAAATACTTGGGATATCATTGGATAAATATTATTCATTTACGATCATATCATTTACGATTTTGTATGGTTCTTTGTGGAATTAAGAATCCATCGTCGCGCAGTGGGACAGTATCTGACTGTAAACGCAATTGGTTCTGGGTTCGATGTCCACTCGGGGGAAGAGTTATATTTTAAATTTACTTTTAACTCTCACACACAATGTTCTCAACACGCAATGTTTATATTTCGAGCAGAAGGCAGTTATTGGAGTGTCTTGACACTAGGTTGACCCTAGCTAATTATTATCTTTGCACATTTCTTCGACATAGTTGCGCAAATTCCCACTTATAAATTGCACCTTGCAATTTTCATTCCACTCAAATAAATATAAAAGATAGATTTTGGAGCTAAAATTCGTATAGAAACATATTTTTCGTTTTCCTGGTACTAATTTATAGAAAATTCCTTTAGCACTGCTAACCACCGTTGGTAGGCACCGAACATTCTCGTATATATTTTTCAATGTTGGGTAGAAATCCTAAAAAGCCATTATCGTCTAAATCTATATTATTATTTATATGTATGCATATTTTTTACACATTACTACATTTAAAAAATATATATAAGCTTTACACAATTGTATAATATCAGAGATGCTCTGCCACACCCAAAGCTATCTAAAGGAAATCCACCCGCAGACGGCAAGATTAACGAAATGGCTTCCACACGATCAATAGTCTAATCTCTCACCCGTCCTTGTCTCTCCAGATGGGTGCCTCATCTGAACTCGAATACCCTGCCACCTAGGAGTTAAGGACGATATTCCCACATCTAAGCATCTCGCTCTTCACGCCTACGTGCAAGGTAAGGATTTAGTAAATGAATGTACCTTGCTATGTGTGAATTTTGGTATTTACTTGGAAATATTGTTTAAAGTACCTATATGTACTTATATATGTTTAATATATAACATTTAAATTTTACTTGAATACCCTACATATTATAAATATTTACAACAATTTTATATTAGTGGCTTTTCTTATGACTCTTTCTTACCTCTATTACATAGCATTTATAAGTACTAAGTACCTATTGTCAAGACACTCCGTGCTTCGCTTTCCATGGAATTCGAGAAATTGCGAGCTGAGTGGTGGATCTTAACGCCACGCTTTGTATTATCAAAGTGAGCATAAGAAAATAACTTAAATATAATCATCCCCCCGAGTGGGAATCGAACCCACTACCAATAGCCTTTTCAGTAAAATGCTGTCCTACTGCATCACGACCACCCTTAAAAAATATTTTGCTTTCTTTATTAGTACTTTGACATTATTCTGTGATAGATAAGACGATATCGTTACAGTTGCGCGTGGGCTAAAAAATTTGAACGACTCGTCCCAATGAAATAAGGCACCTCTGTTAAGAAGATATATTCCTCAGTATATATTTTTCATAAGTTCTAATTAATATATCGTGTAAATAATTTTGAAATAAAACATAGAAATCTACTTATATTTGAGTAACCAAATTTAACGGCTAAATTTTAAAGAAATAGGTATATTACACTTTTGATGTTACTAGGAGAATAGGAGTTGTCAATGGCCATTCATTGTTGTTTCGTCCTTTTTGTAAAGCATTCAGTTTACTCAAAATTACTTAAAATATCTATTTTTATGACATTTTTACAATTAATATTGAGTACGTACGGGGGAAAAATTAAAGGTCAGATATTTAAAACAACATATATATATGCAAGATTTTTTTTGATATTTTCGACAAATGAGTGATTTTATTTAGGATTTTGTAAAAACCCACAAAGAAGGCACGGAAGTGAGCTGAAAGGTTCGAATATTAATTATATTCTCCCACCACCCCTCCTCCGTCTCGCTAGTAGCGCCTGGTACCGAAATTTCTTAGTCCAAGAGCAGGTGGAATAGATTATACATAATTAATTATTATTAATAAATTTAAAAAATTGTCGTAACTGAGAGCACTCGGTGCATAATTGAACTTCCTGTACGTGCACATTAGATATTTCGACTATGTATGTTTTTTCTATTTCACGCTTTTATCCTGTTTTATCTGATAGCAGAAATTAACGCTACGTTTTTCTTACAAGACCAAGGGGATTAAAAATAATTCAAATATCATTCAAACATTCTTTTGAGTGGGAATTAACTATTCGTGCGATCGCGTTTACAGCCAGACGCTGTCCTACTGCCCCAGGAGCTGCCATAACTATGAATGTTGTTGTAGTAGTTTCTTCTTACGACTATTTTATTTTACTACTATGATAAGTTAGTGCGCGGCGTTGATTTTTGCCACTAAACGCGCAGTGTCTCAAAGTTGGATAAGAGACATATAATTTTATAACCACCTCCTATGCTATTTTTCGAGATTTCCGACAAAAGCTTTTCGAACAATGCTATCTGAAGGTGTTTGATGGCTTGTATTGTGTACGTACGCCTTTATGTTCGGAGGGAGGGTTGTTATTCAGTTAGAAATACTTTGTGAGATTGATGTGTACTGACAATGGAGTTTCGGTGACCTTTTTACAAAATTACATGAATGGTTTTAGGCTACTTTTCTATATATCCGACTTATACAACGTATATACGAGTAGATAATGAGGAGATATATTTGTGAATTAATTAAATGTATATAATTTCCACTATCAGGGAAGATTGCAGGTCTAATAAAAATCTAAAAATAAAATTTTAAAAATAATATATATCTTTGAAATTTATTTCGATACTAAAGTAGAATGAATAAAAATATTTATTTCTATTATTAAATTTAAATTAATTTGCTGCAGTCAATTAAATAGCTTGCTTAAATTCAAAAGTTCAAAGTTTAATTTTAGGAGAAACGTGATGTTTAGGTCGCTTATTTTGACTTGGTTTATAGCTGATGTATATTTATTAGGATTAGTATTTATATAAACGTGTTAATTTTTTTGTGAAATATTGAAAAAAATATGATTTATTTATTATATTTGTGCGCGCGAAACAAATTATGGTTTACATAGCACCTTATATAGTGATACAATATAGAACTTTGTCCTAGACTTACTTCCTGTACTTTAATGGCATGACATAGTGATACTATATTAACGCAATCCGGCGCGGGCCTAATTTATTAAATGCCTTATTTTATGATATAAATATATAACAGTATAAATCATAAGTCATATTTAGTCCCAAATATGTCCATTTTCACTTAGTTTCATTTAATCTATAAAATAATAATGATAATAAAATATTCTTAGGTAAATACTTATGGATAGTCATATATACAATGGTCGCCATATATATTGTGTTCCTTTTACACATAACAATGAGGACAATCCCTCTTAAGTTGGAAAATCTCAACCAATGGGACCTCTGCATCAAATAGAATACGATCTCGAAATATTCCAGACATACGACATTACTCCCTGTACATAACACTTTATACGAATTTCTCATAATTTACTAATAATTCAAACAATTTAAGATATAGATTCCTTTAACATTGTCGAATGTTACTTATGTCCTTTTTAAGTTATTTTAAAAACGAGATCGATTCTCTTAAAGATGACTCTTTTAAACAAATTTAAATTCTAATGCAACTACGTAGAGTTTCGATTCCTTTGAAAATTACATGATGATAGACCAATTTAAATACGGAACATTCAAAGATGGTTCTCTAGGGAAAAACTGGATTTATATACAAGGGATTATCGACTTTACGGTGCTTAGTTTGAGAGGAATTGAAGTTGATTTTCGTTTAACATGCGGGAGTTAAGCCTTTGCGTTTCTAGAAAGTTCTAAAATCGATTTGCTCTGGGGAGACCGCTACGTCAGATAGTGGTGTTTCCACCATGCTATATTACCGAGTTTGTGACGTAAAACTGAAATTTATATTTTCGTTGGGAATTAGGGCTTTAATTAAAATTTAATTTGAGTTTTACTGCATATTTATGGGATTTCCAACATAAGGCACGGTTTTATTGTGTCTAAATTTAAAATGAGGTCATAAATGAGACAATGTCTGGCTGTAAACGCGATAGTTGTTCGAATTTTACTCTTGTGAATGATTATTTTCAAAACCTTTTAATTTTTCCATACTTGTAAGATAGAACGCGGCGTTAAACTCCACCAGTCATTCGAGCGTAAAGCGTAGATAAGCTTACACTAATTTCTCGCTACTATCCTCTTATTACAGTAAAATTCAAAAATTAGTAGGTATGATATGATAGTTGTATCAAGTTACATTAAGGAAAAGGTTCATAATAGGTTCTCCAAGAAAAGAGAGTAGACAACGACTCGAAGAGTCATAACTAGGCTATAAACATTTAAACTATGAGTGTACATACATGAGATTCTACTAAAATGATATATAAGAAACTTATTTTAGACTAAATCCACCTTGTAAAATACAAAAAGGCACGAACGCCTAAGGAAATCTAAACCTTTCATCTCGTTAGAAAGGGCGTGTTATATTATATACTTTTAATATTATTTGTCGAGGGCGCCGCCCGCCCTCCGCTAGGAGGGCTGCTCCCAAGGTACATTATGTAGCTAGATGATAAAGGGGTGAGTAATTCTGCATAATATTTTATTTCAGAAGCCTTCAGAGGGGTGTTATAAGGTTAAATAGCATAGAATTCTGGTGCTGGAATGTTTGTATTATATTATATGCATTATTACAAAAATGTTGATTATTTACATTTTTTGTGGTAAACGTTTACTATGCTTTTCATACTCCTCCGTCTGTAAGAAGTTTTCGTAAAAGGATGTTTTCGAAGATTTTTCGTATATAATTATTTTAGATTGGTCGGTAACATAACAAACGCCTTAGCAACATATACGTCACTTTATTTACAAATATTTTATTAATTGAATGTATTTCAACTACATTTAATACTTTTTGAAGAAAGCCTTTTACAATATTAATAAGTAAATTAATTTAAATTTTTTTCATCTGTTATATGCTGTAACACGAAGACAACTGTTATATGCGGCAACACTAAGCTAAGTGGTGGGAGTAACTGAATTGTTACAATTCTATCAAAAACAATTTTCTGCACAAAGTGCGAAAATTAAATATTTTAAACACTAGCGTCTCTTTATAACAATTTGACTACCGTAAAGAGTGGAAGTGAATTTATTATTTTATCATTTAAATCGAACCCTAGGCAGTCGTGCGCCATGGTCACCATTGATTAGAAAAACAAGCAGTTGTTTG
Source organism: Dryadula phaetusa (assembly GCA_032432895.1). NCBI lineage: Eukaryota > Metazoa > Arthropoda > Insecta > Lepidoptera > Nymphalidae > Dryadula > Dryadula phaetusa. Next base: position 976,262 of record JAOYRS010000078.1, read on the forward strand.
CGCATAGCCGCCCGCCCTCGTGGGGAGCCTGCATGACACGACGCCATACATTATAACTGACTACGTGCGGATAAGGGTGAATTACTCATATACGATCTAAGGGAAAACGTAACGGGCATATGCAAGATCAAGAGTTAAAAAAAATGTATATCTAATTCATTAATTAGATATACATTTTTTCTTAAAATACAAACATCTCATTCCCGTGAACCAAACTTAGGAGGTCGAAATTTTCGGTACTTAAAATTTCTTTAACTCTGATCAACTATGCGATAGCTATGGAACACAATGTAACTATACTAGTTGATTGAAGATGTTTAAGCTTAAAATGGTATTTTGTTTTCAGTATTGGGTTTATGATAGCAGGAATTAGGACCGAAGATTATACCCATTTATGTTGAACTTGTTACTTTTGTGTAATCAGTCGCTTTATTACAACAATGCCATCATGTTCAGATACGATGAACACATTATAAGTAAAAGAAAATACTTGTTATATAAGTATCTAATTATGTGAACATCAATGAGTTGTAGGCGACAGATGTTTTAATTCTCATTTTTGTACGTTGTACACCTTTGTGGCAGCGAAAACTCCTGAAATGAGGATAAAGGTTTTATTCCCAGTCAAGATAATATTATTTAAATGGTTTTCTCGTTTATAAATTACACACTTATGAAAATCTTCCAACGATATATTGCCACATATCTTGTCATCCTATTTGCTTGTAAAAATATACTGCTTTTGGGATCTGATGTCAATATAACATTTTCATGGTTTGAATCTGATGGCTTAGTCGAGATGACCACGATGACAAGAAAATTTCTTGTTTGTTTAGTTTTGAACTTTTTAGTTATGAAGACCGTAGTAATGTATTATTAACTTACCTTACGCTCAAAAGTGATATTGTTGGAAAGAGGAGTTTTACCATAAATCTATTTTTTCCATATTCTTATCGAATCTTGTTATAGATGTATAATTATGACTTCCGCTTACGAATGCCGCTTAGATGAATATTTATTTTGGCAAAATCCATAAACACGTTTATATTTATTATTTCTTACAAAATACAATATTTAAAAAAAATTCATACTCTTTTCTTTTTTTTTTAGCTTCACGCTTTTATCCCGCATAGCAGGGTATACAGAAAGTACCTAGTGTCAACACACTCCGTACTTCGCTTTCCACCGAATTCGAGATATTGCGTGTAGAGTGATGGAACTCAACGCCGCTCTTTGCTCTGTCAACCAGAGCGAGGAAGTGGAAATAATTTCAAATATAATCACTCCCCCGAGTGGGGATCGAACCCACAACCGATCGCGTTTACAGTCAGACGCTGTCACACCCGCCACGACCGGCCTCATTCATACTTAATATCATAATAAAAATAAAAATATTTTCTTTACTGATATTTAAACCCACAACACCTCCTAACTGTGCTGTGATAACTACTCAACCATATTTCAGCCGATTTTCCTTAAACTATGCATATCTAATCTTTATTAAAAGTAAAATATAGGTAAGGTTAGATCGGGATTTAACTGTAGAGGTTGAACTGAACCTATGTTTAGATAACGGACGTGAATACGCTATTGTAGCGTAAGCATTCTGATAACGAATGGTGAGTTATTCTAAAACGTTTATTATAAGTAAAAAAATAGTTTTTAAAAAAACATAAAAAATCCTTACTATGTTAAATTTGAAAATTTAATCTTCTTCATTTCTTAATATGAGTACTAGACGTCTTTTTATGTGATTTACCTTAAATGAATTTACAATATTTACTTTGTAGTTTAAAAAAAATAATTTTATTTATTAATCGTTAAAATCGTTATGTCCCTAATTAACGGAAAAAATAACTTTTGGTTAACATAAATTTATTAAGTCTTTTATTATATTAAGTTTTAAAGTAATCAATAAATATATATTATATTTAAAAATTGCAGAATAACGCAACTGATAAGTTGAGTCAGGGCCGCGCCCGAGTAATGCGGGTTCCGGTTTCAGGGAATCTGTGTTTTCGTCAAAACTATTTTCAAACCTATTGCAAACGTTATATGGTTCAAATTCTAATATTTCTTAGAAGATTATTGTTAAGAAGTTATATAATTTAAGTCGAAGTATTTTATACTTTGTTACTAATAAAATAGAGTACATTTTAGATTGTATCATATTGATGTATTATAAATAATAGCTTCATTGTCTACCTGAAATGTCAAACAAGTGCATGAAGGTGTTTTCAGAAGGATTTTTTTATATCATGTCTTTAACAGCATATTTATATAGTGCGGTTTGAACTAAATTTTCAAATATATATATATATATATATATATATATATATATATATATATATATATATATATATAAATATAAATATGCTGTTAAAGACATGATATAAGAAAGTTCAGTTTTATACAATTCATTGATTACGTTTTAAAGCTTTTTATACTTCATTTTTTTAATGATTCATTGGAATAAATTTGAAAATGAAAAGACTGTTTATGAACTTTACATAAAGCATTTGCATTAAAAAATAAATTACATATAATGCATGAAAGTTGATTTAAAATGTAAAGTTGTTTTAAAATATAAAGCCTTTGAAATGAACAAAACTTGAATTTTTCATATCCCAGGATGTGCATCTTGTACTGTACCTTCCACAGCATATCTTTTTATAACAGAGTATTGTACAGATTTTAACTCAATTTATTTAATAGATAATTTTTATCTCTGCCATATTTAAATGCGGTACTATATTTTGTCTCAAATTAAGTTATTATTTATTTGGTATATCAAAAAATATGATATTCTTATTAATTTTTGAATTAATTATTGTCTATTGATAATACATACAAGAGATAAGATTTCTTTACATGTTAAGTAAATAATATTGATTGTGACGCTCCAAAATTTGCACAATTTATCTTTTAAACGATAAAAATTTAGCTTGATCATGCATCACTGTAATTTACTAGAAACATGAATTTACGTCATTAAGATAATTATTATGTTACGCTGTTACAAGGAAGATAGCAGGTTCTAATTCAATTTTTAATTCTTAACATTCCTATTTCAGCTTTCTATGTAATCAAGGTATGAAATTTTAGTACAGTTATAGTTACGTATATAGTTTTAAATAACCTTACTTTCAGTTCAATTCTTTCTCGTCATAAAACAGTATGTTTTCTATGTCAATTTTTAAATGTCTATGATAAGCTTACTTGAACTCATGGCAATCTATGGTTATAAAAATTTAGAGAATAGGTTCTTATAAATAATTAAATACCAATCTAAACTTTTCTCCTAAAAATAATAATTTATATAAATGTACCTCGTACAATTAAGATAATTTAATCGTTTCAAAAACTCGTTTAGATATAGATATATTATATATTTAGATATATTATATACAAATATAGACTATAATTACATTTACAGAAGAGAAAAATAACAATAAAGAAAAAAGTAACAGACACGGTCTGTAGTGTAAAAAAAATGATAAAAAAATCTTCAAATTTTAAAGCTAGAATTTAACCTAGATGTTATTAAACAGGTAGCAATGATAGCTTATCAAGAAGATTCGGCAAATCCAATAAAATAAGTGGACAACTCAACCGTCTCAAGTCTCAATTTCATATCACTGATAATATCATATAAATTGTAATTTGTCGAATTTGGAAGATACTGTATATATGAACTATTTTATCTTGTGCCAGAAACAAAAATCGATTTGACATGTGAAAAGAAAACAACGAGATTGTTTTGTCTTTAGTTTATTTGAAAATTTAGCTCAATATACTTTTAATTAAGATTTCGGTTTTTTTACAACTTTTATCTAATTTCTTTGTGTTAATTAGTTAGTGAGTGTAAAATCTTGCAAGCTTAACTAGGACTTCCTAGTCTCCATTGAGCTGAAATTTGGATTACGACTTTAATTCTGATGATAATGAAATTAAATATGATCAATATTGTGGCGTTCATTTTTGTAGCACCTAAAAATTACCGCCCCAACAAAATAGCGGATTATAAATTTTTGCGCAACCCACCAAATATGGGTATCAAATGATAAGGCTTAAATAGTAAAAAAATACCTTTTGAAAAAAGCTTGGTTTAAAAAAGATTATTTTTAAAATTAAGATATATTCACTCTACAAACTTGATCTACGTTTTATTTCCTTATTAAAATATAGTTTATATTATTGAAATACATACAAAATTAAGTTAAGATTTTAAAACACTTAAGTTTAATTATATTACTATTTCGTTGAATTCAGATATTATACTATTTATGCGATAATTTCAAAGAGGACTCCATATTACAAGCCAATACTGTAAGGAGAGTATGTTAAAATCAAACATACAAATAAGCTTTAGTTGACTGTACTTAAGGAAAATCTTCAATCTACGTGCAAAACTTTCAACGTCGTCCATTGTTCGGTGTTCCTTAATTTCATTGACGTGTCAAGTGAATAGATATCCGATTTCCGAGTATCGATTCTTTCTGTGAAGTCATATGACGAAAGTGTGTCACTTGTAGATTTTTATCTTTACTGTTACCGATTATCGGTTTTTAAGTAACATCGAGTAATCTTATGCCGGATACGTTTTTTTCATATTTGGATTATGATATGCTTATTATGTTGTTTTTATTATAAGTATATAAATTATTTTATATATATATATATATATATATATATATAAATATATATATATATATATATATATATATATAAATATATATATATATATATATATATATATATATATATATATATATATATATATATATATATATATATATATATGTATAATTTTTAAGTTGTAAGCCATTTGCTTAAAGACCGCATATACAATTACATTGAATGTATGAGCTCCCGACTTTTATTATTTTTAGCTTTACGCTTTTATTCATTATCATATATTCATATCAGGATAGAAAAAAAGTGAAACCACTCTACACTCTGGTTTAACACAACGCTTTGTCTTACAAGAGCAGAAAAGGAAGATTATTTAAATATAATCATTCTCCCGACTGAAAATCGAATACACAACCGGTCGTGTTTACATTTCGACGCTTTACCTCTGCGCCACGACCGGCCTTTTGTTTTAATCTATTATATTTCTTTTTTGAAATCTAAATTTTAACTGCACTTTATATGTTTGACGATACATGTTTACATAAATACAGACTTATTAATATGTATGCTTCTTCTTAAAAAAAACTTAAGCAGCTTTTATATCAATACCAAATATCAAAACGTTAAAGGCCTCATTGGTAATGAATAAGTAACAGTTAAGGGACATGACACATCTGTTAGAAGGGATTAGGATTCAGAGAGAGCTTCGTCTTAGAATTTCTTCTGAGACATACGAAGCTATACTTGAATGAAAATTCAACGCGTACGTGACGAATAGATAAGTCGAATCTGGCAGTGTAATTGCTCTGAGACCACATACATGTTAGGTTATGTTTATTCAAACAACGAATTACTTTTTAATTACTACTAATGGGAATTGAGGTGAAGATGTAACGAATTTGCCTAAGCATTTACATTGTTGTAAAGGTCAAGAAAAATTATAAATACATGTAAATAAAGGTATATAATCTCATATAACATATAACAATATGTGAAAATTTGTAGCATTCTCAATTGCGTGAACTTCTTGTGCCTTGCCAAAAATCAAATACCGTTTACTATTTGTGATCATTACACTCTATTAAATATTTCACAATTTTTGCTTCTTAAGATACAAGAGATTTAGAGAAATATTAACATGATCATCTTAAAACTTATTCTAAGATTTTATTAATAGTTTGGCTGCTCCATTACATCACAAAATCATTTTAACCCTGTATTATGCACATGCCCAAAGGCTACATAGCAAAAAAAATACCTTATCATACTAATCAAATAATTGATCGAAACCGATAAAAATAGTTAAAACACATGAATCATTATAAAAATATTTTATTTAAGATATATTTTGAAGAAATATATGAAATGAGACAGTAGCTTTACTATCATCGATAAAACTTTTTATTTGCAAACAGTTTTAAATTCGAACACTGAAATTTCATTTACTGATTACAGAGAGATATTGGGACACGTTCCGCATCTTAAGTGCTCGACAAACCATACGAATTATCGGCACATTATCCAGATAACGTAACCCAGTTTAGATATAGGTGTGTGGTGACCACCTTGTTTGTTATTACGACATCGTTCCTAGGATTACTAGTTCGTTGGAAACCAGAAGTGTTTAAAGAATATATCATTTTGTGTTTATTTGAAGTAAATTTAGCTATAATGTTGATATATTATTTGAATTTATCTTTGTTAACTGTATAGTTTCTGATTTTATTATTCACATATTACTCGCATTTTTTAGGTTTGCTTTATCTCGCATAACAGGGTAAGGCAAAGAAAACCTAGTGTCAGTATACTCTGTTTTTTCAAGTCATGTTCGAGTTCCCCTATTTACTCAATTTAATGGATTATTTTCTTAGTGTTTTTAATTTTTTTGTAGTTTATTTCATTTAATGTTTCGTCCTAGGTAATGGAATACAATTAGGATGAAAAAACTTAACACTTACTTACTTTAATCATTTATTAAAACAAATTTTGAGTTTAAACCCACTGTCATTATAGGCAGACGTTATTTTCGCAACTATAATATAATTATATTATTAACATATCGTTAAAATAATGAATTTTATAAATAATATTAAAACTATTCAAATTAAATTCAAAATATTTCAAATCAGCACAAAATCTACATAACGAAACAGTTTTCAAATGATCATCATTATACGCTTCCAGCTTATTTTGTATTACGTACCCTTCGCGGAAGCCGCGGACGGTGTCTGAATCAAAATATCCTCTTATATTCACCAACTTAGGTTGACCTTCCCGTCCCTTCTCACCATTAAGAAACCCAGTGATCATAGAAGTATGTAACACAGTTTTATAGGTCTTTATACTCTGGATGAGGCTTATAGACAAGAGGTACCGTTATAGTGGATCGGCATTTGAGTGAATGAACACTGGCCATTCAATTGCTTCGTAGAAACAAAGAGAATATATTGTTTTGATTGTAAAAGCGTTTTAATGTTTGTCGTTAATGGTATTTGATGTTAATTAATCAGTGTGAGAGTTTAATTTTTTATTGAGCTTTAGATTTTGTAACTGAAAATATTATAACACATTTGTTTTCGAAAATACATTTTTGGACATCTAAAATCTTCGAATACCAAAATATACACGATTAATCCGTTTAGAATAGTTTCATTTAAAATGTGTAAAAATCGCGAAAATCAAGGATCTTATTAAGAAATTTGTTTTTTGGTCTTGAACTTTTTATAAGACTTCACGCCTTATGGTTATTATGCAAATTTATTAATGTTAGTGTACATGTGAAAACTAAGGGTAATAATGAATACAATATGTATATATGTATGTATGTATGTATTAATGTATATTTTAAATGTTTCTAATAAATTGACATTTTTATATAACTAGTTGGTACCTGGTGACTTGGTGACTGAATGTTTGTAGACACAATAAGTTAAAGTTCAATATTTTTTTAGGTTGATAAAGACGGGCCCACTGTTTAAAACGGTAAAAAAATCTATTATTATACGTTTTAATTTGATTTTTTTTCTTTTAATATAGTTTTATATATTTTTATATGTTTACTGCATAAATGCTTTTTATATAATATGGTAGTCAGAATCTAGTGTCAAGACACTCCTGTCACACTGTGACACTGTCAGAAATTGAGACATTGCGTGATAAGGTGGAACTCAGCGCCGTGCTATTTTTAGGCAAAGTGTGGAAATGGAAATTATTTAATTATTTTCAATATAACGCTTTTACCCAGTGAGGATTGAAGTCATAAACATCGCATTTACAATAGTATTATATATAGACATAGATGTATATAGCTGTCCCACTGCTGCTGCGATTTCATAAAAAATCGACATTACCAAACCTTATTAGATATCCGTTTATTTATACCGACCTTCCTTAAAACAATTAATACAACTAATTATAATATTATATTAGCTTCAGCTGTAACATACTCTACCTACATGGGTTTTCCTTCTTCTCGATATGTTACTCATTGCACAATTAGGGCATTGACTTTTAGACGCAAGTTTGTGGTTATTGATTCATATTGATCATTTCGTAATTAATTAACGAATATGAATATGATTTTTTTCCTTAATAATTTGCGGTCTTATTCTTCATATATTGAACCTATAAAATTCGTTGCTCTCTGGATGAAAATAAAGCATATAGATAATAAATATGTGTAGATTATATGAAATGTATAGATTGTATCTCCGTTCTAAGTATCGGTTATATATAGATAAAAATGTGAGATGGGTGTTGTTTTTTTTTTAAATTTTCTTATCAGACTAAAATGTTAATTGATAAAGTATACCTAAATTGCTTTAGTAGCTAGGGAAAAAACTTAAACTAAGTTAATACAAAGATTTTATACAAAGCGTGTGTCATTCTATACAAAAGTGTGTGCAAAATACTTGGTAGTGTGTATATCACATTTATATTTTTTTTATAATAATTGTAATCGTATATTAACAAAATAATTTCTCTTTCGCATAATTTTCGAAAAAAAAGGGAAGCCTTAGTTATATTTATGCATTTATGTGTGTTTTAGATGAATAATACTAAATTATCAAATTCACATCTCAACACGAGAGGAAATTAAAGTATGGTGCGGAAGCGGCGGCCGTTGCCTCTGGATGCGGTACACATATTGATGGGATGGGATGTTGGAGAGCGCAGCAACGTCTTATATCTAGTTGTAGTGACAATTTGAATAGCGATTTATAAAAGAATATGACAAATTGAAAGATTAAACTAAATACAGACTGTTTTGTCTTTTATTACTTTGTATTTGGGCCATATACGGTCTGTTTTTTTGGCTAACTATACTATTATCTTAAGTTACTTTGATTTATATAACAAGCAACAATATACAGATCTCAGTCTGTCTTTTTACAAATAAAGAAGTGTTAATTAATTTAAAAGTTTCTAAGCTAAGATTAAATTAATAAAGTATCTCTTTAGTTAAATGATTATATGTAAAATGTGCGTGAAAGCTGGTTCTGTTGACCAATTGGTTGCTGTACCAATATCGATGTAGTTACGGACATGCTTAAATATTTTTTATTATAATTAAATAAATTTGCAAGCAAGCGTCTTTATTAGTTTATTATTATTTTACTAAAAACATGTAAGACCAAGTGTGACGTTGGGTTCCGCCACTCAACACGCAACAACGCAACAACAACAACAAAGTCAATGTCAAATTCGGCAGAAAGCGGGATACGGACTGTCTTGATTCCAGGTACTTCCTGTTTACACTGCGGGAAGCGTGAAGCTAAAAAAGCACAAAAATATGTATAGAAATGTGTAGAAATGAAACAGACATTATGTACACTATTTTGATTAATGCTATGTGTATGCTAATGAATATTAAATTTAACCTAATATAAGACTATAAACATTGGATATCGCCCCTCAACGGAGTATCTTGACACTAGGTTCTTATTAAACCTTAGACCTGTAAAAAAAATTTTTATATTTGAGTTGTGAGTCCCATTTCTTAATAACTTGAGTTTTGTATTGATTTATATACACATAGCATTCAAAATTAGAAGCTTCTGCAAATATATTTTTTAAACGCGCCGCAGACATTAAGAAGATAGATTTTGATATTTCTTTTTGGATTACCAACGCTTAGAATTCGCTGCGTGTAGAATAATTAGGAAATTTGTTCTCGTGTCAATAATAAAATGTTAAAAGTAAAAGATCTGGCAGTGCGGAAGCGCCGGCCGTTGGCTCGGGATGTGCTCTTCATACTTATGAGTACAACTATGCTTACTACTAGGATTTGATATTCCACTTTGATAAAATTAAATTCAGAGTTAAAAACATCTTTCTATAACATGTAAGCTAATATTACGGCAGCTTCATGCTTAATCTGGCAGATCATGGTAGTCAAAGAGAACTTAGTGTTAATCTATCCGTACGATTAACGTAATTCAATAGATTATGGGTTAAGTGGCGGCACTCAACACCGCACTTTGGCTTACTAGATCGACGAAATTAATATCATTAAAATACTTCCCCCGAGTGGGAATCGAACTCACAACCAATCGCGTTTATAGTCAGGCCACGATGGCATTAAATCCTTACAAATAAACTAATATTATCCATAGTAATCTACAAATGCAGACAGGCCAATAAAACAATGCCCTTTCTTGCATTAAGTATTCATGGCACAATCTTAGGTACATACTTAGTTTTATGAAGTATACAAGATTCAATTGAGATCGTATCTCGAGCTGAGATGTCGTGTAACTGACACTGAATTTCTATCTCAGTGAACGGCTATTATATATATATATATCTATATATATATATATATATATATATATATATATATATATATATATATATTGAAGTGAGATGGGAGAAAATGTATAGCTATGTTTACTTTAAATTTATAGCAATATTTAAGGGTCTTTTACTTCTTATATCTGTATACTAATATGCTCGTTTTTTTTTCTCCCATTATAAAATATTACTAATGAATAAAGATAGATTCTGTATGTTCGTTTTTTCATTTCATTAGTTCATTTTTCGCTTGATAGTTGTTTTTGAAATAATTGTATTTGTTTTAAGACTTCCAAACCAATAAAGGCTGGTTATGATGTGATTAGTTCTCTTTGGGCCCATGCATAATTATTTATTGATGTCTTTTAACTTTTTTGTGTCTGTGTTTGTGCACGCTAATCGCAAAAATTGCTAAACAGATTTTAATGCAGTTTTTAATGTTGTAACTTAGTACACTTCCTTAAAATGTAGTATTTCTTTTATGTTTATCGGGTTATAAATAATATAAACTATTCTATTCAAGAAAATTACTTTATATAACTGTTTTCTTGAAATTGCTGAAAGTTTAGTTTTCAAGGTAGTAACATTTTCTTCGATATAAGCTGGTGTTAAAGAGAAGTAAAAAGGCCGGTCGTGGCGCAGTGGGACGCAATGGCGCAGTGGACGTAAACGTGATCGGTTGTAGGGTCGATTCCCACTCAGTGTAATGATTCCGCCACTAAACATGCAATGTTTTGAATTCGGCGGAAAAAAGTACAAAATATCTTCACACTAGGTACTCTATGTCTACAGGATAAAGTGTGAAACTAAAAAAATATTATGAAACTGAAAAAAAGTATGAAATTAGTGATGTCGTTCTGTAGTCATGACGTGAGCAAAAGAAATAGAGATCACTATTTCTATTCTAATAAAAAATAGAAGTGGTATTTATATAACAAGGGTCAAGTCCTCGCAAACGAAGCTGCGTGCATTCACTAGTTATTACGAAATTTCTAAAAAAATGATACACACTTAAACCTGAACATAATTGTAGTATATTTATAGAATAGTCAACATTCGGTTCACTGGCACATTCAAATCGCCTCCGAGTGACCACTCAAACTTACATTGGAATTTAAGAGAATGTGAGTTACATCTTAAGTAGCAATGTGATAGAGATCGTTCAGAGTTATTTGTACCTGAAGCTGATTTATTACTGAGGAAATATTGCGGCTGTTACATTAGTATTATATTTGTAAAAGGTAGATCAACTTCGTTGACACGTAAAATATATGTAGCCTTAGCAACGTGTATGTAAAACGTATGGTGGTGTTTCACACACAATTTATTTATTTAATTTATTTCTAATCGTCTATTATGTAAAAAAATTGTATCTGAAAAAATAATTCTATCTGAGCCTTCCATAAGCCACCGCTAACCTATTTTATAAAAAAAGTTTTTTAAAAAAAAGTGGTTTGAAAATTTATTCTTAACATATAAAAAAAGTTAATACAGATAAGTATTGCCAAATATATACAAACAATTTTTGCCAATGTTGTCTTTTATAGTGAAAACTAAGTAAAAGATGGAAACTGGAACCTGCCATACAACTGCCAAGCTATAACGTCACCGTAAACGAGGTTGAAATGTGATTAAATAGTCACCGAATTTGAGACAGATTTGAGTTTCCGAATTCGACGTCGCGCTTTGTCTTACCAAAGTGAAATAAAAATTATCTAAATATAATCATTCTCCCGAGTGGCAATCGAACCAACAACCAATCACGTTTTCTGTCAGAAGCTCCCTGCGCCACGACCGGTCTCAAATTAATCGGATGACCGGACTAACGAATTCGGCGGAAAATTTTGTACGGAGTGTTTCATACTATAGGTACAATTAACTACTTCCTATCTATCTACATGTAGGTTAGGGATAAACTAAAAAAATACCAGACAGAAAAAAATACCATTTATACAAATCTATTTAGTCCAAATTACATATAACTAATTAATGTTCCAGTGAGTTTTTGTTACTAATAAAATAAAACGTATTTCAATTATCACATTACTCTTATATATTAAGCAAGGAGTAAATGAGTATATAGACGCTAGAACGAGTTTATATTATAATAATCGTTTTTCTTCAAACCATAAGTGTCGCATGGCTCTTGACCATCCATGAGAGATAAGCGGCAGATAACGTATGAACTGTAAAAATCAATATTTGTTGTATTGTAAAGTATTATGATCACCTTCAACGAGGTTTACTCCACTTGACACTAAATGCAATTATAAAAATTATAGTGAACTTTTTGTGGTACTAAAAGATTACCCAATTTAAAAAAAGAAATAGGTATAATATATATTTTTCTGTTTCTTATATGTAACCTTTACAGAACCTAAATAATAAAAAAATCTGTGACCTTTCTGTTTTAGTTTGATTATTTTAATTTCAGATAAACTTTGTTAGATTACAAGCATTGAAATTAATTTTCTAAACAAAAATATCGATCTCCTTTTATATATATATTTTTTGAAGGAGTGCACTCTGATCTTGAGAGACAAGAGGATTATGGAAACCACCTGATATGTCAATGAAATTTTTATTTGGCTGTTAATGTGAATATAAAAGAATCTAAGTGAAACTAATGTTAGTTAATGGAAAATATAGCATAATATTTCCTATAACGATAAAGGTAAACATAAAATTAAAGCTTAAGTGGTAAATATCCAATATGAAAATGCAAACATGATATTCTAAGTACAGTATAGTGTCTCATTGTTAGATCTCCCTTATCTCAAGTGATAAACGGAATCATGTTCATCTCATGTGAAGGTAAACTGAGTTGCAAATCCACTCTAATATTAGCTTAGTTATTGCGTTTGTGTGTGTGTGTGGTTCTGTGTGTTATACTTATCAATGTATTTCACAGTTTTTATTGCAGTGTTTTAATTTCTACTGGTTGAAGTTAAATACACCTTAGCAGTTTTACGCTTTATCCTGTATAGTAGAGAAGTCAAAGAAAGCTTTAGTATTTCAAAGATAGTTTCACGCTCGAAATCGGGACATTGCGTGTTGAGTGGTGAGCTCCATCAAAACTGAAATGTTTTTTTAAATATAATCAAACCTCCGAGTAGAAATCGAAACCACAACCACTTACATTCACAGTCAGATGTTTTTCCACTGCGCTTGGATGGTTACCTTAGCACTTTGTACAAAAATGTAGGCAAGGAGTCGAAACGAAACTTCACGTATTAATATATACTTTTACATTTTCTATGTTACACATACTTTATTAAGTATCCTGATTTTCCGAAAAATACACATATAATGCGCCACATGATCCCATTGCGTATAAATAGTATTTAAAAAAAAACTGCATCATCAATATTTCTATTGTATTAACCTATAACCACAAGTAGAAAAGATAATCACAAAATGTGAATGAAAACCGCAGAAATGGAATTGATTTTTTTTGTATACTTTGTACGCCTCGTTATAAAAAGGAATAAATAATTACAATGAAAAACTTTGACACATTGTCACAAAAACGTCATACATTGTTTACAGAATTTGCAATTCATATTGTAAGTTACCTGTGTTGACCTCAAATCTTTCTAGGAACGAGGAAAACGAGTGGGAATTACGCAGCCGCTTCCAACACATGCAGATTACTTCCAAATAATAAAAGTCATCGGGTTTTCTTTGACATATGACGAAAAAAATTCGGAAAATATGGTAATAATAGGAATTTTCCATCAAAATTTTAACATACATTTTGTTTTTAGAACGTAATTTGAAGAATTATCAGTAGAATATAGATAAATTCGCGACTTCTCCTGCAACAATTACACTATTTTATTTCAATATATAAATATTTAGTTTAGCTTAAATAGCTCAAACTACTGAGGGCACTGTGTCAATACTGACACTAACAGGGATATATATGCAGGAACTTTACTAATGGCGTGAAACGACCTTAACGAACTCAAGATGGTGCCAGTGACGTTTTGCTAAAGAAACCATCGATACTATGATTTTTCTGTCATCATCATTGGAATTTTAAAAAATACTGGACAAACTGAATTTTGCTTGATATTGTCTATTCGATCTCTTTATTTTTTAAGGTTTTTTGATTCAGATAAGGTTTCAATTGAGTCTACCGTTTTCCTTGACAAAAATATTAATACAAATTATGTATTTCGTTAAAAAAATATATTTCTTATTTATTTTTATCTTTACTTATATTATTAAATTTTTATCGTTATTTATATTTCTTCATGCCAATCAAAAGTCAATCATTTAAAAACTGAGGATATTTCTACATGAAATAGTGCTGCAGGGATTAAGGTATTACACCTATACGAGTACATTTACATTCACTTTTTTCTCACAATTCTTACGAGTAAATAAATTAAATTAAAAATAAATTTATTTAGTTTAGTAAATGTAGCTTAACTAAAAAACTACATAAACAAAACAACAAATTACATTTAAATGAAATTTTATTCCAAAAGCCTTTGCTCTTAAAATATTTCTTAAAAAAATACCTCACATACATATCTAATGTATGTATGCCATCGATATAACATACCGCCTGTATAAGGACCCAGTGGATTGATTTCACCAACGGCCATTGTATGCGGATTCTGCGTATCGGAGATCATAGCGTGCGCGTGCGCATACAAATTAGCACCGAAGATACCTATGTGTTAATTTGTTATTTGGCTGTACTTTCGAAAGTCTTTAAGTATTACCTGGTTTTATTACTTGTAATGATGCCGTCGTGGTGCAGTGGAACGTTTAACTCTAAATGCATTTGATTGTGGGTTCGATTCCCACTCTCGGAAATTATGTATATAAATTATCTCCATTTGTCCACTTTAATAAGATAAAACGCGGCACTGAGCTCCGTCATTTAACGCTCAACGTCATTTATCTCGAATTCGGTTGAAAAGCAATTAAGTTTAGTGTAAAGTACAAAATACTTTACACTACATTACTTCGTACTTTACACTATACTCTGATTATCCTGCTATGCGATATACAGCGTAAAGCTGCTATTCTTTTTCAATTTTATTAATTTGGCTGGTTTTTGTGCTAAAGGTAGCGTGTAAAATGTGTTTGTATCTATTTAAAATGCAACAATAATAATAATAAGAAAGCTTAAAATATATTTAAAGTTTACATATTTATTATGCCCATTTCATTGTACATTATGTATTATATTATTATTTCTTTAAAAAATCTGGTATTTTTTCTTAAATTTCGTCGATAATTCTACCTGTAGTACAATTAGGTACTTTACTATCATATTGTTTATTTATATTAAAATTCATATTTATCATACATAAAATATCTTCGTACAATAAATTAAAAAAAAGAAAATTATTTTAATATCTCTCTTATAAATATGACTTTTAAGCTCACTTAACAAAATAATTTCCAGTTTTCATATATTTTTTATCATGATCTATATTATAATATATAAATGACTCAGACGCATTCGACCCAAACAACTATAGCTTTTGTAACTTATACTATATTATCTTAAAGAGCGTTTCTCACGCGCGTATGTGCCTTCGTATTTAGCATGTATCTCAGATAAAAGTTAAAATGCAATGCAGTTTTAACTTTAACATTAGCTCATAAGATCTATTTTAGTATGAGTAAGTTTTAGTATTTAGTCGGCAATTTATTTCATGCCGATCGTCCACTAAAGATACGCTGCGATAAATGAGTCACTGCGATAAACTATCGCAGTGTTAGACTTAATACTAATTTGTAAAGATTATAGATTAATTTAAAAATTATTAGGGTGAATTTTTTAATATCATTTAAAGTTAATCACAGATTTAGGCTAGTAAAAATATTAAGAAACTTATAAAATTTTGAGCGTAGTAGTACTTAAATCTGCGATTTTTGTAATCCGTCCAAACACGAAGATTACACGTTTCTGGAATAGTAAATAGAAATACTTTTTATAATTTATCTATTTTATTTCTTTGAAAATGTGGAAAGTGGTAGAAAGATAATCATACGATATATTAAACGATTTCGACAACTCATTTATTTTTTTGTCAGAAAATACCTACATTGCTTTAAGCAGGCAAAATCTAGTGATAAGATAAACTATTTTACACTTTCCTCTCATTTAAAAGAGTTTGAGAAAACATTGTTAACATTTATAGTGATTAATAGTAAGTGTAACGATATTGAGATCCGTCACTCATCATCCAATATCTTGATTTTGGGCGAAAAGCAAAGAATGAAGTGTCTTGACACTAGACAGATCTCCCTGAATACTCTGTAATGCAGGATAAAGCGTCAAGGTGCATGAAGATACAGCAAGAAGATAAAACGTGAAGCTATATAAAAATATATTTAGTGGAAACATATTCTTTGTAAGGATGTCCCTCCATGTCTTCACGGTCGAGCGGCTGAGGTCTGGGCATGTCGAGACAGGAGAAAAAACTAAATGCCCCATCTTGTTCGTTATTTTATGCGAAAACGTTGAAGTCATTAAACGCTGAGTTATCTTTGAGCTTGTTTCCGTTTGCATATATTATGTGGTGACAATGATGTGTATAAAATATACTATGTACAATATATTTATATACATGTCTACCTATTTGACCGTAAATCTAATTATTAACTTTATTGGAAATTGATTGCGCACGATGGTTCAACGTTCGAATGGCTTGGGTCAAAGTATAATGAACTTATTATGTAGGTAATTTCTCTTAATATAGCATTTAATAGTGAAATTAAGGAACAAAAATCATAATTAATTTGAGACTCAAAATCTATATAATTTTGTACATTAAATTTTCTACAAAAGCACTAAAATATGTGCTGTACAAAATAAGGCAGCGTCAAATTTTAATTCGTATTAGTTTTTTTTGTTATACTGTCTTTTTTATTAATTTACAGTGAAAATTTACCTTATTAAATAGTAACTATTATTATACTATTGAATAAGATAAAATTACATTGTAAGTTATCAAAAAAGCTTCTTTGACAAGCCAGAGAAAACTTAGTATCAAGATATTTTAATCTTTACTCTCGATCCTAATTTGGCATATTACGTCTTGAGTGGCGGAGCTCAACTTCGCGCTTTTCTTACTAAATTAATTTAAATAATCTAAAACCATCATTCTTACAGTCATAAGCTGACCCTCCATCACAATGCCACGAGCCTCATCTACTACTTATATACAAATACAAATAAAATATGTACAAATACATATATAAAATTACATTTTCAGAAAGATATCTTTTTAAAACAGCTTAATTACACCATGACATTTCCTCTAACCGTACCTCAACGTATATAAGATACAGACACGGTCTGTTAGCCACAGGAGCCCTTTGGAACTGGCAACTGGCAAACCCATTTAATTTTTTTTCCTGCATTCAGTGTAAAGAACAAAGGCTTATTAAATGATATACATATATATTTTACACGTATAGTGAGAAGATCATGTTGGTTGTACTTTTCTGGTTATTTTCCAATAGTATATATATATATATATATATATATATATATCTTGATACTCAGTAGTTTTGTGTTCTATTCCAGTCATCATTGCTATCAATTACACGTTTTTATTTCTAAGCTATGTCTATTATCATTTATAATTATATATAGCAAATAATACTGTCAATTTATAAATTTGTAATAATGGACGATTATTAGATGTACAAACTTTAATATCTGTCCTGGTTTAAATTGCGTAAAAGAAGCTATTTACGTACAAAAAACAGTTAGTTGTATATAAATCTTATTATTAATCAAATACATCTATTTAAATATTTCTCATAATGAAGTCTTATAAAAAATGAGGAACGAATATATTACACCTTCTTCTAAGTATAGATTAAATAGTACTCAGCCAGCCACGTAGAAGTGGTCTACGATATCTTTTATAAACTATATAAAAAATACTTAAATAGCATCTTATCTTTAAGATGTTGGTTACTTGCAAGTTTGTTAAAGATATTTTAGTGATAAAATTCTCTGTTTTCCACTTGTTGTTTAAAAGTTACCTGTTTAATGACATGTAACACAAAATAAAATCATCAATTGAAACTCAAGAAAGTCTTACTAAGTAGTTTTGCGAAATAATTTTGTTTAAAATACAAAAACTCGATTAGACCTTCTTAGTTATAAATTCTTACTAACTATTTGCATTAACATAAAAAAATGATAATAAAATATAAGGAAAAACAGTACGGACAAGTATTTACAATTATTGTATATTTCTTTAAAAAATCTTATGTTTTTTTTTATATTTTAAAACAATATTATTAAGCTAAATGTATTATTTTTAAAATTTAACTTAGTACTCTTTACCATTGTTTGTGATATAGAGGGAATATTTAAGATGTCTTCACAGTCCGCTGGCTGCAGGGTCCGGGTGACCTCATAAGGAGATGCATTCTGCTTTATTTGAATTCATTGG
This sequence comes from Dryadula phaetusa, assembly GCA_032432895.1. Lineage (NCBI taxonomy): Eukaryota > Metazoa > Arthropoda > Insecta > Lepidoptera > Nymphalidae > Dryadula > Dryadula phaetusa. The sequence continues at coordinate 995,134 of JAOYRS010000078.1, forward strand.
TTGAATGTAAAATACATTTCATGTAAAAAATGCCGTTTTTAATCTGTAATATATTTATTTTTTTATGAAACATAATATATGTATATCTTTAATTTATGTCCCTCTTAGAAGTCTCCGTAGCTCATTGTGACTTTCGTCGTAGTAGCGTGCGCAAGCGATCCTGCGACGTTTCGTACTGGTGGCGAGGGTTACAGCTGTGTTTTAGAGGGTAGTATCGGCCTCACCGATGAGTCCCACAGTAAAATATATCATCTGTAAAATATATCAGCCTTGCATACGGGTGGTCATTGGCGTAAATGTCATTTCCCAGCGTAAAAAAAAGCTCATTGTGACTGCGTGTGACTGAGCACAACTGATTATAGCTTCGATTCCCTCTCAGGATAATATTTTAAAATATATAATTACTCTGTTCTTGCAAAACGGCGTTAAGTTCCGCCACTAAACATGTAATGACTCCAAGAAAAGTGGCGAATAAAATGAGTATTGAAACTAAGTTCTCTTTGACTATCTTGCTACATAAGCCTTAAAGCTGTTTTTTTAATTAATCTTTTAATTACTTTGACAATAAAAGGTTTCCAGGTGTAGATAATTTTATTTAATTCAAATCTAAAAATAATAACATTGGATTACTTTAAAATAGTTCATTACTTTATTAAAATTTAACTTTGATTGTTTTTGATCCTTTTGCTTAGATATAATACAACATATTTTTTAAAATGAGAAAAAGAGACAGAACCGAGTGAAGTATCTTGACACTGTTAAAAAACGATTCAAATTATGAAAATAAAAGAAACAGGCTAAGCATTCACGAAGATAGGTGTCATGTAAATGCTAATCACCTGCGGAAGCTGTTATCAGTATACCTGCTCTCCGACACACTTCACTGCAGGCGTTATCGTCCCCACATATTGTGCACTAAATACTATGTAGGTATATTATAGTCTTGTTTTGTTTTTTATTATTTTCCAGTAAGTAAAGCTTGCGACGTTGAGTTACGCCAGTCAATACCATAGAGATATTGTACATGGAGTTGTTGACTCTAAACGCAATACGCAATATTGAATTCAAGTGGATATCTTAAAAAACCCTGCTTACGTTACTATAAAGAAAAGCATGAAGCTGCAAAAAAAGTGATAAAGATATTTTTATAACTTAAAAAAGCTTTGAATCCCCCTAATAATAATTTATTAAGGACTTAATTAGTAACTTTGATCTTAAAAATATCTGATGGATATAAATGAAATAGAAAAAAAAATGTCGATTTGCTTACCATTACTATACCATTTTAAATTATTATTATTTTTTTAATTTGACTTATTCACTAAATATGTAGTTAATGTTTAAAGTAATGTATTTTTTATATTTAAAAGTAAGACTTTTCAGTTTTTAAAAAAAGTTAATCAACATTATCATTTTTTTATTATGCACCGCGTATCTTGAATTAATAAACGAAACTCCAATTTAGTTTTTTTTTGATATAAAATTCAAAGACCATTTTATATTTGTACTAAAATATTATAGCCTTATTAAATTTTACGTTAACGCATTATAATGAAAGTTAACCTACATTTTAATAGTATCATTACGTCGAATTATTTGTCTATAAGCGTCACCGTCACGTCATTCTGTTTTTGGAAATTTGACATGCTATTTTTTTAAAAGATTATGAAGTTGTACCAAACTAAATATAATTTTTAAAATAAAAAAATAGCATGTGAATTTTGCAAGTACCGCAATTATTTAATAAGCATTTATTTTCTTTTAACCTAACTAAACTTTAATCACAATCCATACTATTCTTTGAATACGTAAGTCTAAAAAACAAAACCCAAATGGAAAAAACAAAACAAGATCGAACGTCCGGCGATTGGTGGACGCGACGTTGCCGCTCCGGTCTCCCGTGGAGATGCGCATCATCCTACCTTTTTACACACCATGGAAACCATCTGTCCGTCCCTTTCAGTCATCCGCAGGATCGTCTCGCTTCAAGACGCAACTGAGATAATTTTATCTTTGAACTTCGAACGTGACTTTTTTTAATCGAAGAACCAATGAAACGAAAGCCAGTTACTTTTTATTATTAAATTATTTTTATATTTGTGACGTGAAATTTCTTATACTCGTACAAATGATCTCAAATAACAATCTATTTTATATGATATATGTTTATTCTATTATAAAAATTATTAATTATAAAGGTTTGTTTCTTAGGAGATTTGATAAAAACTGACAATACGAAAAATTTCTGTGGTTAACAGGTCAAGGCTATGCTAGACGAACCTTCCAACAAATAGCTGTAAAGCCTTATTTAGCGCTGAACACATAGCATTTGTATCAAGTTGTGCATTTTATTATTTGTATATCTTTATCTATTTAGTACAAAGTACCAGTATAGGAGGCTAAGTGTGGCGCAGTAGAACAGAGTGTGACTGTAAAAACAATCGGTTGTGGGTTCGATTCATATTCGGGGGAATGATTGTATTAAATTTTTTTACATTTCTTCGCTACGCTCTATATTTCAAAATGCTGTGAATTCAGCGGAAAATGGAGTATGGAATGTCTTGACACTAGGTACTAGCACGGTAGTACCTAGTGTCAAGACATTCCACACGAGATGAAAGCGTGAAGGTAAAAAAAGTTACCCAGCAGTGGAGGCAATTTATGTTCTACCTCGTCCCCCATAGGACTTCAAGTTCTGTTCCTTTTAAATTTTTAAACATGTTTTTAAAGGTTTTTTTAGACTAAATGCGTGGATAGTACTGCTTAAATATTTTAAAATAGTTTGTAAATGCTTTGTTTGCATTTTGAACGTAGTTTAGTTTAAAGATTACAGAAAGTTTAAAAAAAATTAAATACAGAAAAAAAATATTAAAACAAACGTGCCCAAAGAAACCGAACTCTAAACATAACTTAGGTCAATAAAAATGACAGGTCAAGACAAAATTAATGTACAATTAAATTATTTTACACACGCACAGTATTCTACAGAGATAAAACAGGAAAATAGTAATAGTCTTGAAGGGAATAATATATTAAATAATAATTTAAGCAGATAACTTATATCAACGGTCGCTGTCTGGAGAAAGGGTCGCGTGCGCGCAATGCACGACTTATGTATGTATAGATATGTCATCAAAACAATTTACCAGTACTTTCTGTAAGTATACATGTTAGAATAAATGTAAAATATAAAAAAAATATTTTAATTTTAAATATTTTAAACTTACTCAATTTTTTATTATCTAAGATATTTCAAAATATGTCAATAAGGTGCATATATATTCATTTTTAGAAATTCCGCACGCACTCTAGGATAAAAAATACACATAACTATATGCTTAAATATGCCCTGTAAAACGGCGCTGACTTTGAAACAGCCTACTACGTTTTTTTTACGCTTCACGCTTTTATCCCGCATAGCAGGGTAGACAGAAAGTACCTAGTGTCAACACACTCCGCATTCCACCGAATTCGGGATATTGCATGTTGAGTGGTGGAACTCAACGCCGCTCTTTGTCTTTACCAGAGCGAGGAAGTGAAAATAATTTCAAATATAATCACTCCCCCGAGTAGGGATCGAACCCACAACCGATCGCATTTACAGTCAGACGCTGTGACACTGACACTCCTACGTTTAAATAGCATAAACCCATTTTAAAGATCATAAAAATTAAGAATTAAAAAATAAATAGTAAAATATAACAACTTAAACTATAGATGTTATATTTTAACTTCAATTATAAATAAGCCGTGTCTAAATTTTGAACACTCTACACAGCAGGTGCGCGGGCGTCACCTTTAAGAAAAAATAGCTTTCGTGGGGGAGCGACCCTATAAATCGATGCGTGTTAAGCCATCGCACTTTAACTTGTAATTCGCTGACCTCATGTTGTGTGTAAAAAATGTTAATACTAAAACAAATATATAGCGTATGGTCTTCACAATTCTTTATTTGCTTGTTTGGTGTATTGTAAATTAATTAAATTAGATGTATAATTAAATTCTTTGACAACTATATATTTTTGCCAACAGTCTGCCTGAATAAAAAATGTATTAAGAATTTTCTTTGGAACAAAATATTTGAATGTTAATGTAATTGTTTTAAGTTTTGAAGTTGTTACTAGTCTTGTCGCCTACCTACTACTACATCTACAATGTTGTGCATTTAACTACCAATATCAATTGTTTATTGTATTTAAGTGTTCGAAATAAAGTATTAACTACTGAGTGTCATATTCAGTAAATTAATAAAAATATTTCAAAGTTTCCCAAACAACAAATAAGAGGAGAAAGTCTTGTGATGTTAATTTTTTCCACGACCTTTTGATATTAATTTGTTGTATATTTTAAATTCACAGTTTACACTTAATCACATATTGATAACGAATTACTTTGAAAAGTAAAAGCAATATGTTTTAGATTATTTTTTTCGTCATCCTGGTGATCCTGGCGAGGTTCATATATATAAATATATTATTGTCATCGAAAGAACTTGGTCAAAAGTTATAGGAAAATTTTCTTACATAATTATCATTATTATCATATCCACTATTTGCTTATTAAATAATTTACTGTTTCTTAGCTCCTTAATCCAAGTGGACAGAATACGAATGTCGGTTCGTTTATAAGTTAATTTTACTGGGTTATCGTGACTGACTCCGGTGGGTGACATCCGCCTATTGTGCAGTAACGTAACGTTCCCCGATTCTTTGGTGATTTTGAATAATGGATCAAATTAATTTAAGCTGCTTTTTAAGAATTTTTACTGTTTCCGTTTTTGAATAATAGGAGGAGAAATAGTGATGCAGTTGCTATAAATTAATGATCTAAAGTTTACGTTACTACTTGCAAAACCATCATTAAGAACTACAGATTTAAGACATTTTTTATTTTTTTATTACTTAATATTGCTCATGCTTTCTTTGAGTGATAATTGTCTTTAGGTTAAATTATTTATTTACTAGTAGCATTTTGTATCTGAGAATCGAACCCATTATCATCGTGTGCATGTTTTATTTATATCACTACAATGTTTCATATTATTTATAATGGGTATATGTTTAACGATTGTATAATATATATTACCGAGAAATACGCTTTTCTTTCGTACTTTCAAACGAATGAATTTGAAGTTCAGCTCAAAATTTATGCTAGTTTTAATTTTGAACGACTTTCTAACAGTGAGGAATACACTTTAAAAATGTTCTAAGGGTTATTAGATAACCAGAAGCCACATCTAAACTAAAATGTATGTTATAAACATACATTTTAGTTTAGATGTGGATTTACACGAACATATCGAAAATATCCGAAATATTACGACAAAGGTAAGAAAGATATTTTTTTAGTTTCGCGTTTTTATACCAATAAAGCAGGGAGTGCCTAATGTCAAGACGCTCCGTAGCCCGTTTTCCGCCGGAATCGAGATATTGCGTGTTTAACGACGGAACTCAACGCTGAGTTTGTCTTATAAGAGCGAAGATATTTAAATATAATCATTCCATCAAGTAGGAATCAAACTTACAACCGATCCAGTTTACAGTCGAACGCTGTCCCACTGCGCCACGAATATTAATGTCGCATAATGTTTTTTTTATTTCCAAAATATGTTTTTCTATACAAAAATTATATTACTATTACATATAATATATGATGTTTAAAAAGTTGTATAATATACTTGCAAGATATTTTATAAGAATGGAGTATTGTTCGTAAATATTTTCATATCTCAGTTTGTTTTGACTTTCGCTCGTGCTGATCATAATGAAGTTATTAAATTTAAATATTATATTATAAATTAAAGATCACTATTACATAATACAAAGATCATGACAGGTAGATATGCAAACCATTAGTTTAAAACGTGGTCATTTAAGCTTTTCATGTAGTACAGAAAACTATATTTATTTACATCTATGATTTTAAATTTTTATTACTGGTTATTACTTATATGCATCTTGCAAAGCATGGATCATTCGGATTTTTTTTCACTCGTCTAGATATCATACTCATATAGCTATATGATGGATAAGCCAGGAACGACCTAGCACAATAAATAATGCTTTCAGAAGAAATTCAAGTGATATGATTGTCACTTGAATTTCTTCTATGAAACTATGATTTGTTTTGTATTAAAGTAGTTCTCGACAAAGCTACCATTACGTTGAATATATATACCAACACACTACATATATTCATTATTTCTAAACATATAATCCTGACAATTTAAAATATCATAAAAGGATCTTTAATTTTAAATGAAAGTATTTTAAACGGATTAATTGCGCATGTTTTGGTATTCAAAAATACATTTTTGGAAACCTCACGTTTCGAACACTCCAGTAGTCCGTGGTCGCAGTTAGACTGGATTCAATTATAATATTAATATAGAAATTAGTATTCTTTGTACAAATTAAAAAAAATACTTTTCAAATTTCAATCATTTATGGGAAAGCCATAAAATTTTAGGTATTGTCAAGATATAACCTATAGACTTATAGTATTAGGGTGCTATTACCATAGTAACTGTACACCCCGGACCCTACGGAAGGGTACAGCGGAAATGAGGTTTATTCCCTACCGGAAGTGGGGTTACCTGATGGTTGTCTATCTTACCGTGTAGCGTACAATTTGTTTCTTCATACTAAGATATCTTATACTCAATACGATGTAAGGAAGGATCAATATTTGTTATTAACTAAAAAACTCAGAGGCCGGTCGTGGCGCAGTGGAATAGCGTCTGACTTTAAACGCGATCGGCTGTGAGTTCGATCCCCACTCGGGCGAGTGATTATATTTTCACTTCCTCGCTCTGGTAAAGACAAAGTGCGGACTTGCGTGCGGACAATCAACATACAATGTCTCCAATTCGGCGGTAAGCGAAGTACGGAGTGTCTTGACACTGGTTAATTTCTGTATATCCTACTAAAAAAAATCTAAGAAACATAAATTTTATTAGAGAACATTAAGGTGAAATGACACAGGTTCTGACCGCCCGACAAATGACGATAGTCGTGAATTCAATTTCAGTTTGTTGGCATTTTTATATTTAGAAGTATTTTCATATCTTCACTTTGGTAAGAGGAAGCAAGGCGTTATCGACTATCGTTCTACCGCTCAAAATACATTGTTATGTTGAATGTAGAGGAATATAGAAGAACGGAATGTTTTTATTGTGAAATCTCGACATTGTAAGTGTTAAGTAGTATAAAAATCACTAATTCAGATAATACAATGCCGATAATACTGCGCTTATAAGGCTGACATTTTAAATATAAATTTCTAGAGGAACACTAAGGTGAATTCTCTAAATTCCACATCAAGGATGTGGAAGATGGAAATTAAATTCGTATGATAAGGTGTGCCTTAGTTCTGCCCCAATTTAGTTTGCGTGGATTTTTTGTGGAATTCATCTCTCACCTCTGATCATCGAGTCTAAACATTTTACAAGTCATATCATTTCAACAAATTACAGTATTAACAGTTCATTTGTAAAATCTTTTGTGAATCACACCCCCACCCTAACATTTAAATCAAAATAATCACATCATTATACATTACGTGGGGTGAGTTTGACTTTTCCGATTCGCCACATCTGGGGCGAAGCACAATTGTAAAGTCAACCCTCGATTATAATTAATACAGGTGGTAAGCCAAAAATAGTTTAATTATAATTTTGATTTGGTTCATCGATTTTTATAATGCACATGCAGTTCTAGGTAAAATAGTTATATTAAAAGAGCATTTGAATTTTCAAAATGAGCCTAATAATATTGATAATAGGGCAAATCTTGTCTTGAAAATAATAACAACTTCTATTATAACTTTAACTCATTATCATGCATAATTATTTTTATCTCCCCGCTCAGGTTAGACAAAGCGCGGTTTTCAGTTCCGTAATGCATTATGCAAAGCCTTAATTCGGAACAAGAGTGGAGAACAGAGTGTCTTGACACTAGGAGGTTAGTGTCTTCTCTCTATTTAACTTGCTACGCAGAAAAAAGCGAGAAGCTGCTGAAAAATATTATTGATTTCAAAAACTTAATAATATTAAATGAGGCGTAAATATATAAAAAAGTCATTATTTGTATCCACGCCTCCATAATCTAGCATTCAGTTATCTATGTCCGCTCTTCTTGAAAGTACGGCGGTCGCCATAGCAACGTGCCGCATCAACACACAGACACGTGTGAATATCCAGGTGACCTGATCCGCGGTACAATGAGAGATTTATTAGTTATACTGTGACTTTGGTTTTCGCCAATTTAAAATTAATTGAGTGAAATTGTCTTTTAATTTTTGTTAAAGCAACACACTTTTGTCAATATTACTTATATTATTTTATTTAAAATTATTCATGTATACTTATCAAGCAAGTTATGCGACATTGTTCAAGTCATATTATAAGATGAGATTTTTTAAGCAAGCAAGCAACCAGAAAGCGTTAGCAAAGCATTAAAAATTTAATGATTTAATGATAAATTATATACTTATAATTTACGTACAGCTTCCTTAGATATATTTTTTATCATTAATTTATCATTTTAGGTCTTAGTATGCTTCAATCTTTCAGCATGACTCCATCCCCGCTGTTTATCCGCCACGTCACCGATGTCATATTCCGATAGGAGCCATTACCGCCGCATTATCTACGCCACGTAAATGCCAATAAAATTGAACTGCACTGGCCAAACACACCTATGATGAAAATTATGAAAAAAATAAAAAAAAGTTTTCGACGACTTCACCTAAGTGTATATCAAATATACATAAATTAATTTTCTTTATTATCAAAAAATTTAAGTTCTAATACGGTAGACTTCCCTTCTAGAGCAACAAACGTTATTTCCTTCCGAAAATAATCTATACATTCTAATATAAATATAAATAAAACTCATAATTTAATATTAATAAATACATTTATTAAATTTATTGGTCCACACTATTGCCAGCAATCGCGGGTAGAGGCGCTTGAACAATCAACACACCGTCCTTAGACAGAGAAGACATAATGGTCTCAGGGTCGACCTCCTTTGGAAAATGGAATTCGCGGTGATATTTTTTCAGCGTTGCACTTGTGTCCGACTGTTCCTCATGCATGGCCGACACTATGATTTTATTATCTAGCATGCTGACGGTGACCTGTACAAAATTTAATTAAAATTAGCTCAAATTATAAACAGAGTTTTAAGTCTTAGGATATTTGGAACATATCTTTTACATTTCTTAAATATTTTTTTATTATCTCTAATTTTCTGCAGTTAGCAGGAAAAGTAAGTAAAAAAAAGAATAAATCGGTTTGCCATGTTCTGTCAGATCCTACTTTCCCATATATATATCCCTAGGTAGGGCTAGTTAAAATATATTTCTCAAAAGTATCAAAATCGAAATTCGGTCTAAAGTAATAAAAGTATGAAATAATAAAATAAATTACTTACTTCAGTAGGATCAAATTGACTAACGTCAAATTGTAGTTTCAGAGTTCTGTTTTCTCCTTCTCCGTCAATAATCGGAGAGTTAGTGAAATCGTATTTCATGAGATCAGCTTTGGTACCATCACTTTTTAACATTGACTGACCATGTAGACCCAAGCTAGTGTTATATTAACAAGTTAGATTAGAAAAGAAAACTAAAAGGAACATGCTTAGCATGATAATGTCTTTATCCCAGTCTTCCTGGTAAAGACACCAGGTTACTAGCATAAACATATTAGATTGTGATCGGACAAATTTTAAAAAATGATAATAAGATATAAGTAAAGCCTATTACAAAGAAATATAGCTACATAGCACATAATAATACTTAGGATGAATTATAATCACAATATCGTTAAAATATAGCAATCAAAATTAATTGAAAACAGAAAGAGATAGTTTCAGTAGGTATCTACTCAACTTACATCGTACATCAATTAATTTTGATAACCGCAGCAAGCACAAAAGATTTCATATCAGTCAATTATAAGATTCTATAGGCTATTTATGTAATAAATATATTGTATGTAAATAATAAGTTATAATAACCTAAATTTTGTTATCTCGTCATCAATGCGTTTCATCTCTGTAAGAAAATTTTCTCTCATAGAAGAAAATGCGGTGTCGAAAATTGATGCATTAGTTATTTGAATTGGTAGTTCTTGAATCTGATGGCTCGACATTTTGTAACAGTTTTCAGTTCTCTATTTCGTGCAAAATTCTTCAGACCTATATTTTTTATTTTGACATTTTATTTCTAATTATTTTCTTCTTTTTTATCTTTTGTTTTGTTTTAAAACTTATAGAAGTAGGTCTACAAGAAGGTTATTATTGTTTATTCTTTTTCTACGTTTATTTTCTTTTTTAGTCGGAGTTCATTTTCGTTTTAGAATCTGTTCTCGTTAAATTTTTTTGAATCCGTTCTTTTCGTTTAATCTATGAAATGGAGAATTTTATGGTTGGTGATTCTTCATGGTGATCTACGAAACCTATAAGCATGGGAGAAAAAGGATACAACGAAAAGTATATGACGTACTGATTACCTTTTTGTGTAATACACGAAACAATAATAAAATATTAAATCTTTTTTTACAATTATATAAAACCTTTAAATCAACATCTTCAATAGAACCCAGATGCTAGTACAGGAATAAAAAAACAATTAGAAACTTGACACTTTCTTATAAATGTCAATGCTGCCAACATGAAATTCGAGCAATTTAATTAGCATTTGACATTTCATTTTTCTCGTCTAAATGCCAGACAGAGATAACTTAACGTTACCCCTGAGATGTGGTATTTAGGGGGCAGATTGTCAGTCACCCCGGCGCGGCGCCATGACGACCGAAGTCTAAACATCGCCCCCTATTAATCTCAATGCTAGGGCGTGTCCAATTGGAAGGGTACTAAAAGCTTTAAAACAAAGAAGTTGGTATGTTAGACAATTATGTAAGTATTATATATATGTTGTCAAATCAACATTACATAAAATATAAATGAACCATTTGTTTTTCAAAAAATTTTAATAAAATAACTATGAAAAAAAGCAGCTTAACGATTTATCCCACAAAGAAGGGTTGTCAGAGACTAGTGTCGAAAAACTCTGTTGACTACTTTCTGCCCGAAATCGAGACAGTGCATGCTGAGTAGCGAACTTAACGTCGCACTTAGTTTTACAGAGCGGAAAAAGGAAAATACATTTTTAAATATAATTATTTCACTGAGTGAGAATCGAAATTTACAATCAATTGCGTTTACAGTAAGATGCTTTCCTGTGGTGCTACAATGGCCTCTGATTATTTTCTAATGAATTAATTATTACCAAATTTTAAAAAATATTAAGTAGGTCAAGAGATATTAATTTAATTAAACAAATTTTGTGTTTTTTTTATAAATTGATGTTACTTCTATTAATTATAGCGACAACATAAAATGCGAGGGTGTAAGTTCGAAATTGGCGGGAAAGCTGCCAGTTTGACAGATCATTTTTTATTCCGTTCGGAAATTTGGCAGCCATTGTTCCACAAATTACCAGGTGGCCAGGAAGTGAAATAAATTCGCTTTAGCATCAAAGGTGTGCGTAATTTCAATTAATTTAATCAGATTTTGAGGCTTGTGATTATTTTTGCTTTCGTATTTTTGTATGGTAGAGTTAAATTGACGCGAATTGAAAGATTTATTTATTTCTTTATTTATCAAGTACATTATATAACATCATAAACCCTGTAAAATCCATGTAAGTATAAAACTGAGTTGTGGCTGTTAAAGCTCACCGACAACTTCAACAATAAAATTGGCATTTCTTTTTTAAGATTAGTTGTCACTGGCAACTTCCTATATACTTATATACTGGCTTTTTCGATTGTAAAAGAATTTACATAATTTGACATAAACCATTTTTATACTCTCTAACACTTCTCAAAGTACTTTAAAAATTAAATTTGAACTTAGCAAGAGATGTCATAGAAGCATATCGATCCTACACTTGAATCTAAGGTTTCAAATACGTTATTAATATTTTATCTGTGGTGGCATTATTAAATTAATCAATAACCTAAATTGGATCTATCGGTCTCGAATGCCTCCCGGGTAATTTAATTTCTCTAATAGCATAATAGGATTTGCTTCTAAAAGTCTATAGTGCTAATCTTACTTTGACTAACGTTAAGATGATTTGTTTGACTTCAAAAGTGTTCTATTTAAGTATTTTATATTCTTACTTATTTGTAATTAAAAGCTTAATATAGAATCATACGTTGTTGTTATAATTTAGGTACAATTTATTATAAAATAATCGTTATAATATAAGTAATTAAATATTATACATACAGCTAACTCTCTATCTAGATGTACTCGTATACGGAAAAGAAAAAATTGTAAGCCTAACTTCCGAAAATTACAATGAAGGAGTACAAAATTTACCATATTTTGTATAAGAAATAAATGACATTAAATTTAGATAATATACATTCCACACATCACTGCTAAGGTATCGCGTATATTTTATGTCAACGGTAATATTATTTATAATAAATACATAAAGAGACAAATATACGCTTTTCCCGCATAGCAAGATATAAAATGAGAATCATGAGGCGTTGAGTTCTTCGCTTTCCATTTTTTATTGCGTCTTGGTTTTGTTTCACTTAGTCGGAAAAAAATTATTTAGGCACTTGCGACAAGTAAAGAAAATCGGGGAAGAAAAATATTACTAATAAAAAAAAATACGACTATGTCAAAACTTAAGGCAACTTTAATAATGAATAAATTATTCATTATTTACAGCAAAATGGAAATTTTTACAATGATTGATGAGAGTTTGTTTGTATTGTTAAATAGAATAAGCATATTATAAAGAAAAATTTGTACCTTGTATATGTTAGAATATGTTGATTGATTATTGTTAGAATAATTATTTGAGTACTTATTTTGGTGAAGTGTAAAATAGATTTATGTCGCTTAATAAATCTTTCATTGACTGTATACTTTTAAAGTTACTTTAGTACTTCTAGTATACTACTAAGTTTACTTCTAATATACTACTAAAATAATTGATAAAGCAATAAAAATCACACTTCTTTCTTAAAATTAGCAACTTCATGCTTTATCCCGTTGAGCTGAGTACTCAGAGAGGACCTAGGGACAAAACAATCATGACCTACGATTTTAATGATTTTTAAAATTATATAATATAATTGTACCTAAATATGATTATTTTGAAAATAAAACAAAGTTTAATTACAATATGTATGTTATATTTACCATTTTAAGAAAGAAATTCCATTTAACGGCAGCTATTTCCGTTAAAATAAAGAAATGAACTTTCCGTTGAACTCAATTGAGGTCAGTAAAGCTATCGAGAAGTGTCAAATATCATATATTCAATACACCATGCGCGTGCGCATCACGACCGCATTGTGTCCTGTAGCGCGTGATACGTCGCCGTGATGCAGTCATCACGTTGTTTTTAATTGTCTTCTTATACACTTATAGTACTAAGTATATACATACGATATATATATTAACCCTTAGTAATGATAAAAACGTATTAATCTAAAATAATTTAGATGTACTAAAATAGATTTTTAAAGTCAATGAAAAATGAAAGTATAATAAAGAAATTGAAAAACAATTCATATTAAATCGGCATAAAAATATGTATTTATGATTTGTTTATGTATATTTATATCAAGCTTTATTCTAATATTTTAAAATTATCTGACATACACATTTTTTCAATTTTTGAGCGAAATTGTCATTCATTTATTTTTTATATCTATTCCTTAGCAATATTCGTAAATTAAGTAACTTTCTAATGATTAAAAGAAAAAGTTCGAGGAAATAGATTCCAAAAATATGACAAATAAATAATAACAACATATTAGTAGTAAAAAATAACATATTAGTAGTTATTAGTTCAAATACGACAAAAACATTGTTTTGATTATTTGTTTTGACCAATCCAAAACACAATTAAGACATGATTATATTTTTATTTCTTCATTTATCTAAATTTATTTGTTTAGATACATCAAAAACTCATCCCCATCAAATAGACAGATGCAAATACAAAGCAATCATCGTAATGAAATAATAAAAACACATTTAATCAGCCAATTTACCCGCAACGTAATCTATTTTTCTTCCAGCACGCGTTTATCCCACTTCGATCTCACGGCGATCGCGTGTCTGTTGGCTGTTCACAGATAACTTACTATTGGAACTCGATTGTTTAATGGCTAGTGATATAAAAATATATTATTAAAAATACTAAATAATATATAAGCTACCTAGATTTTTCTATTGTAATAGTAATATTAATAAATATGAAAATCATAACAACAACAAAAAATATCTTTGAATGAATAAAAATACAATAAACTAAATAATTGATACCAAGTAAAACCTACTTATAATAAAAAAAATTAAAACACTATAATAAACCACAAAATACTTAAAAATAAAAATAAGCCTAGTCGCATGTGAATTGAAATAGTAGTATCTACCCTACCACCCCTCTGTTCCACAGTGTTTGTGTTTATGTATACCAATTAACTGATTGTTGCGAGGTAACGGGGCTGTGATACTCTAATCACGTTACCGGTCCATATGCTAGAGGGTGCTATCGATTTTAATAATAATTATAGATATTGATAGTAGAATTGCTTTAAAATTTTTATTAAGTACGAAAGTATTGACATTTTTGTAATCATGTTCATGAATCTAGTGTATGGACACTCTGCTTATTGCACTAATTTGAAACACTTTGTTTTTATAGGAAAAGGAGGTAAACGAGCAGAAGGGTTACCTTCGCCCATCAACATCTACGGAAGGACGGGTGGCAATAGGGAATGCTCACATGACTACATACGTACATACTACGTTTTTATCATGATAGTGGCTGCGTGCTAGTCGGAAGACTAACCATGCGTGCTCAGTGACAACTTCTAAGTCTTAAGTCTCCTTGTCATATTGCTTTAAGCTTAATTTATATCAATCGAGGTACTTAAAGCCAGTAAATTTGTTAGCGTAGATTTTATCTCCCTTACTGTCTGCCCTCTTTTCTTCATAGTTTTAATTGTAAAACGTAATATCCTCTTTTTGCCTCTTTTTATAATAATTTCAGGAAATCATCTCTTAGAGTTCTACTAAGCTCCTCAATGTACTCAGTAAAACCCAAAAACTATTATAGACATTATAAATTTACTATTTAAAACTATATGACTATAATTTAATGATTGAATGTTTTAAATGTATAAGGTCGGTCATGACGCAGACGGACAGCGTCGGGCAACCGGTTGTGATTCGATTCTCATCGAAATTAAATTATTCTCATTCCCTCGCTCTGGTAAGACATAGCGCGGCATTGAGTTCTACCGCTTAACACGCAATGTCTTGAATTCGATGGAAAGTCTACCCAGCTGTGTGGGATATAAGCGTGAAGCTAAATAAAACAAGAAAGATTTTTTTTCGTTTAATATTATGGCTATCTAATAATCGTTTCAGCCGCTGTTACTCGTAGAAACAGCCATGGAACTTTTTCAGTTGTTACATCTCATTGTCACGTGTACAAAACACGAGGTCACTGTATAGGTATACTAACAAAAAAAACTTATAATTGATTTAATCCTTATTATAAATGTGATTATAAACAAAAAGTAAACAAACAGATGAAGCAATAGATATCTATTGATGATTATTGAATTGTATTAATAATTAATAATTATAATAATTGAGTTTCATCTAATTAAGAAATATAATATCATTATGTAATATAAAAAAGAAATATAAAAAATCTATTAATTAATTATTGTTGATAAAGATTTATCATTAAGTCAATTATATTGACTTTTTGGCTCAGTCAGTAGGTTCGTTTGTATATTACGAGTATAATATATAATTAATACGTGTAGTAAAAAGCAGATTCACGCTTTATCGTTTATATCAGGATAGTCAATGACCACCTAGTGTCAAGACTCCCTTATATACCCAAATTACGCGGCCAGAAGAGTATAAAATTTTGCACAGTTAGAGTTGATATAGAGGGATTATACATGATTCTTTATTTAAAAAAATACCTATAGAAATACATTAAAATATTCAAATGCATATGACATACGCTATTTACGCACGTTTAAATAAAGTAAAATATTAGTGCTAAGGCAACGGGTTGTTAACGCGTCAATGGGATATCTATTTACTAGAAAGCTTTATGTGTAGAACCTTATAGTTATTTTTCAGAAAATATTTATCCATTGTATATTATGTGTTTATCTAAATCGTTTTATCGGAATAACATACACTAAACGATTTTATTAATGTTCCGCATTTCTTATTTGGAATTCATTTATTTTTTTTTTTATATATTTAAGAAAATGTTGAGTTTTTAGCGGTAGGAATATTAATTTTTCTATAACATTTAAATTGATTGTAATTTAAAGTGATATTACTAAGTTTATGAATAAGTTAATGTTTTTGTATAAGCTTCGGTGTTTTTAATTTAATTAAAGTGAAATTTATAAAATGACATGAAATATTCGTGTATATAATACTAGTAGGTGTCTAAATTATGATTATGATGAAAAAATTTTGCTCTATTATTATACGTAAAAGCTTTTTGTTCACTTCTAAATAATTAGATACATTCAAAAGTGTTATAATTTATTTTTGCTATATTTTATTGTAATATGAGCCAGTCTTGGGACTTCACAGAGATTTGAAGCCTAAATGATAATAATAACAATACTATAAGGGTAGCATAGTTGTTATTTCCAGGCCATTCGAGTGCCTTGTAATGTTGGAGGCCCTTGGCGTAAGCCTTGTGGACTTGGTGCCATGTTTTTTTATTCTAAGTGTCTATAATAAATTATGTTTGCTATTTACCTTAGCTCCCACGAGATAAGTTATATTTTACGGAATTAGGCCCACCGACCTTCTCCTATGACTACCGTAGGCAAACTTCATTAAATATTTTTATAAGTGACCTTTACGCCTTAGTAGGTTAGGCTATGAGTATGTAGTATGTATATAACACAAAAAATATACCTGGCATAGGTATATTTTTATAGAGTAGAAGTGCAGAATACTAAAATTTTTCGTACTAACAATTTGGAAATATATTAAGGTTATAAGAATTTATAATGTACTACTAATGTACGGTGTTACTGTATTTGATACTGTATTTGATAGTATGACATATACTAAATTATTTTAATACTTATACGATAGAATTTAACCTTTTTTATTTTCAAGCTTCTATCCCGCATATATAATGAAATTGCCAAAATTGCCAAAGCAAAGCTCATTTTACGCGCCAACGAGCCTGTCCATACAAAAATAACCAACTATACATCAGTATTCAAAACAAATTTACAATAGGTACAATTATTGTAGGTGATAAATACTGAAGACAAAAAATATAACTCATTCTATTAGTAGCTACCGGCCCGTGTTATGGTGCGCATTAGAATACATATATTAGTACACTGACACGAATTTCTAGTCTAATTTGAGTTTTGTATGTTTATTTGTAAGCAACTAATTGTAACCCGCTACTTCGTTTGTGTGAATCATAAAATAAAAAAGTCCCGTTTCTTTTAAATTTCTCATAATAATTTCAAGAAATTAAATCGATTAAATACTCACATGTCAAATTTTACATAAGTTCGTCTATATGGCTTTGTATTTTCTGTTTGTCATGTAATGAGTAATGGAAGATTTTTATATACATATATAAAGAATGGTAAACGTTTAGTGATAAAAATATTTTATTTAATTTTTTTTTGTTTTTTTTTAGTTTCACGCTTTTATTCCGCATAGCAGGGTAGACAGAAAGTACCTAGTGTCAAAACACTCCGTGTGTTTTGACACTAGGTACCTTCTGTCGCAATGTCTCGACTTCGCTTCCACCGAAGTCGAGACATTGCGTGTTGAGTGGTGGAACTCTACGCCGCACTTTGTCTTTACCAGGGCGAGAAAGTGAAAATAATTTAAATATAATCACTCCCCCAAGTGGGGATCGAACCCACAACCGGTCGCGTTTACAGTCAGAATTCTTATCTACATGCAAAATCGCGAGCAAAAACTATAGACGAATATATTGGCTATCTATTTCAGTCTTTATAAATCAGCAATACGGTACACATCAAACCGTTGCCAACTTATCCATGTCTCATTATAATAATTGATATTTAAAATAATACGTAAATGGCAGACACCGTGTTAGGCAGTCGTATTTAGGACATGCGCATACTCGCACTCGTATATAAGAGTAGCGCCTATAAACATGGCTTGAATGACCACTTACTTCAAAATACCTATGAATGTTAGTGTCAATACATTACCATCTGGAAAATAACCAATAAGCAATAAGCAATATTTAAAGCTTATATAAAGAATAAGTGCATTAAACTAAAAGCAGCTTGACGTTTTATGTTACAGAGCGTGGTTAAAGAATTCGAAATATCGCGACATTATTCGCGCTTTGTTTTCCTGAGCGGAGATATAAGATAATTTAAATATAATTATTTGCATTCAGTTACTACCGATAGAGAGTACCACGATGATATCAAATATGTATATATTTAATAATTAATTATAAATAAATAATTATATAACAATACCCTAGCGCCCTCGCGCGAACTCACTGTACTATATCAATAACTTTCTTTTACATTCTTACATAAAACTTCATATACACTTGCCTCATCTTAAATCTTTATAATGTCACAGTGTCGTAAAAGCCGTTTATAACGATCATCTTCCTACAAATTTCATGTTATCTTGGACAGGTTGTATGGACATGTGATTTCATACATCCACTTATGACGTGATTCACATATGATTTTACTCGTCCACATATGACATCATGGTACACAGTGTGATTTCATCCTTTCACACATGCCATCATGCCATGTATGATATTTTAGGCCCACATGTCATTTTCTTCGTCCACATATGACACCATGGTCCACATGTGATTTTACTCGTCCACACATACCATCATGGTCCACATGTGATTTTACTCATCCATGTATGACATCTTGGCCCACATGTGATTTTTCTCGTCAACATATGACACCATGGTCCACATATGATTTTACTCATCCACATATGAGATCTTGGCCCACATGCGACTACTCGTTCACATATGACGCCATGGTTGACATGTGATTTCATCATTCAACACTGACCACTATGTTCCTCATGTGATTTTACTCATCCACATATGATATCTTGGACCACATCTGACTTTACTCATCCACATATGACACCATCGTCCATATGAGATTTCGCATCAATGAAATCATGGTCCACATGTGTTTAATCCGACCACATAAGACACCATGGCCCACATGTGATTTCACCTTTCCACACATGCTACCTTGGTTCACATGTCATTTTACTCATCCACATGCGACATCATGTCCAAATGTGACGCCATATGTTCACATGCGATTTCAAAAGTCCATATATGAGTTCACCTGTCCACACGCCATCGTGCTGCGGTAGAACATTAGACACTATGCAAATAAATATATATCTACTTCTTCTTAATCATTTTTTTTGAATTTTTAAATATGGTAATTAACTAATGAATGAAAATATACTTTTCAATATGTATCAATTGAGAAATTGGCACAAAAAATCACCCGCGAAACATTTTCGTTCCCGTTTTTTTAATATGTAATATTTCAAAAACTCTGAAAAATATAATATAATATAATAACATTCCCTTAATCGCAAATGATTGATTATATTTGTAAAATGATTATTTTTATTGATTCGAAATGAATATTACTTTATTATATCAGATGTCGTGTTTTTCCCACTTACACAAACAATATACTTTACAATAGTTCACTTATATTAATTATAAATCCTTTACTCTCTCAGACCACACATAGAGACAATAGGATGTCTAGGATTCTTAGAAGCTTAATCACTTCAAGAAGAATAATAAAAAAAAGGAACGCATGTAACCAAGGTTGAAACCAAATTGGGTTCTGGCTCCATAACATATAGTGTTTCAGTAACATAACTGGTTTTTTTCCATTCAAGATACCTGTGTCAATTTTTGTTAAAAAAATGAATATTGAAATATTAAAAACGTTTTTATAGTTTATCTATAATCATTAAAATTCTATACACATAAACTGTTTGATCATTTCTGTGAACATATCAGCAAATAATGCGCGTCATTATTATTTTACATGAGATTTAGGCTAGGAGCAACGTACCAGTTTAATTAAACAATACCTTTTTGACCTCTTTATACAAAGTTGTAAAAACAATAAAAGTTTAGATGAGTTTATTAACGATGTAGTTTTTTTAGCTAAATTGATTTACAACTATAAGATGGAGACATAATTGTAATTGGCAGGTAATGATTGTTTGAAATTTATTAGCTTCAAGCACTTAGGGGTAGCGAAGTACGGTGTCTTGCTTGACACTAGGTACTTTCTATCTACCCAGCTATGCGGGCTAAAAGCGTGAAACTCAGGGGTATATATCATAATATACAATTGTATACCAATAAAATATGCTGTATTTTAGTATATTATACTAATATAATAAACTCAAATGTTTGTATTGGTAGTATATAGACAGATTTAATATATAACTTCTTCTCTTAGTTTATGGGTCCGTGCCAGTGAAACATAGACTTCTCCGCCAATGCCAGATAAAATACAGGTATAATGTATTCGACCAAATTTAACAATGTGCAGCGTTGGGTTCCGGCTCCGTAATACATAGTGTTTTAGTAACAAAACTGTTTTTTTACGGTACTAATAATTAGTAATTGTCCTAAGAAATAAGTCTTTAGTTTTACCTTTTTGAAGATATACTTTGCTTACTTGAGTATTGGATATTAATGATAGCATATTTTTATTATTTAAAATATTAATATCTGACCAGGGGAATCAGTCTGAACAGCGTTTTATGAGCATTTGTATTGTTTTCTTTTATTTTACTTGATAGACAAAATAAGTTTACTTAATAAAATTACTGACAGAAGCTACTATTGTTGTAGATTTCTAAACGTTATTTTAAAATACCTCAATGCCTTATCTCTGTGTCGTCTCGTATTAAGAGCAAAAGGACAAAAGTATTACATCCTTTAACAAAACAAATGATAAAATGCAATAACTATATCCAATGGTCATATGAACAGTACATCGACTGTTTTTAATGGCTATATGTCTAATAAACAATGAGAAACCAACGATGGATGTTGAAGAAATAAGTATGTTCGGAATTTTTGTGGTATAATAGTACAGTATTGTTATCTCAAGGTGTGGACGAAACGTTTTAGTGTTTATCGAGCAGTCTCTGATGAGTTTGTCGTCGTAATCTACTGCGCACGCGCCGGTGCCGAACAAGGCGGTGTTAGACAAGGCAAATAATCCAACCTAATTGATTAACCTACACTGAAAACATACGTATTTACATTTATTCATCATAAAACATAACCTATAAAAGTTTAGACAGGTTGTAGCGCAGTGGGATAGCGTGTGACTGTAAACGTGAACGGTTGTGAGTTCGACTCCCAACCAGGGAAATGATATTTAAATTATTTTCGTTTCCTCGCTCGGGTAAGACAATAGCGGCGTTGAGTTCTGCCACTTAACACATGTGTCAAGAGGCGGAAAGCGAAGTACTGAGTCCCTTGACACTAGGTACTTCCTGTCTACCCTGTTATGGAGGATAAAAGTGTGAAGTAAAAAACCACTTATATTTCAGCTGAAACAATTACCCTCAATTTAAAAAGAACAGTATAAATAATTGAATCTGTTTTTTTATTTGCAAAAAATTTTAAATATTTATACGTTCAACAAATTCCGGTGTCACTTCTATATCTTGTCAAGTTGTAGTAGATGTTGGATTCATCTCATGAGCATGCGCTTCTTATCTCTCGCAGTAAAACTGGAGGCAAGAGACTTTAGTTAATTTCACCTAAGTTTTTAGAAAAAGCCACTGTCGAGACTTAAAAGGTTGCATTTTTGGAATATTTAGATACTTTAAATGTTGAGTTGAAGATAAAATTGGTTGAGAGATGCAATTGTATTTCACGATTGTACTCTTGAACACTGCTTCATGTGACGAATACGACGCGGAGGAATATGTATTATACTTAAATTACTATCGTACAATGTAATATTAGTGGGTCCTGTAAGAATAATAATTCTATCGTAATTTTTAATTTTAATACCAAAATTAAAATGAAAATTTATTGTTGTGTTTAAGATTTTTCGATGCGTTTCCAATATCTTTTTCTCAATATTCATAGCCAAGCAACGCAAGCAATATTAATATAGATCTTTGATCAATTTGGATATCGTTTGATTGTTTAATAAATTTTCGTGTGCTTGGGTGCAATTTAGCCGTAATTTATAATATAATGTTATTTATTTGTAATGGTTAAATTTTATTTACCAAAGAAATTCAGAAAATAATTAATTCAACTTAATTTATATTTCTTTTAGTATATAAAGTACTTGATTGTAAATTAAAGTAAATTGAAACAATTACCTACTCTCTAGACATTATCTATGCAGAACCGTTTCGAAAATCGAAAGCCCCACAATCCCGTATTCTACTTGTAAGTATAATTTGACATGTATTAGCGTAATAATACAATTGGAGGCGGTCGTGGGACACTCTCCAGTCTTATTCCATTATCTTACGGTTACTAGGATTTCTCGACAGATTCATAGTATTTTATACAGTTTACCATATGTGTCGACACAAAAATTGTTTTTTGTGTCGATTTTTTTTAACTAAAAGCTTTTATCCCGTATAGCAGGGTAGATCCGTATCCAGTAGTGTCAAGGCACTATGTACTCTGCTTTTCGTCGTCGAATTCGAAACATTGCGTGTTAAGTGGTGGAAATCAACACCGTTCTCCACTCGGTTTGTCTTACCAGAAATAGGAAACGAGAATCTTTTAAATATAATTATTCCCCTGAGTGGGAATCGAACCCACAACTGATTGCTTTTACAGTTAGACAATGTCCCACTGCACTACGGCCGACTTCAAATACGTGACATAATAATTGTTATTATAAATAATTTTTGTAAGTGAGGATTGAACGCACAACCATCGTGTTTATGGTTAGAATCTGTGCGAGTGCGCCGGGATCAATTATTTTTATTACCACGTAAATTTTACAAATTTACTATGCTATTTATTTTGCTTTTTATTATGATTGCATTTCAATTAATTATAATAATAAAATAAATGCAGATAATATTATTGTATATATATAAAAAATAAGCAAGTACATGCAATATATGTGTGACACACGAACGTTTTTATCGTTTGTCGGCGATTTCTTTCAGATAACTCTACAATACACAATTTGCCATTTTAGATAATCTAGAAGCAAAATGTACTTATATTTGGAAATATTGGTTCTTAGATTGTTGTCCTACCAAGTAATACTTCCTAGATGTACATTTAGTTAAACATCATAAATTTTTTTTATAAAGATACATATACAAATACTGTTCAGTGTATATGAATCATGAGTGATAAAAATATAATAATATTTAATTATTTTTATAATATTGTACTGAATAAAGAAAATATAATAGGAAAAGAATCTGTATACTAAAAGCTAAAGGAAATTACGACCCCAATTTTGGCAACTAAAGCTCATATAAGGAAGAAGTAAGGAACATTAATATTTTTATAATACTGCATTCGAAATATACTAAAATTAATATAATAATTAACTTCCATCACTCTACATCCAATGTTTCTATTTTGGTGGACTTGACCCTATCTAGGAACTTTCTGTCTATCCTTCTATGCGATTCTATAAACAAATATATAAAAAAAGCACTATATAATGCATCTAACATACATTTTGTATAGAAGGATATGATACGTAGCTAAAGTTCACGTTTTACGTTGTTTGAGTTGATTCTCGTATAATTTTCATAAAATGATGACTTTTCTTCATTTTTAAATTTATGACAATATCAACGTCGTTAAAAATTAGTGAATGGCATAAAGCGTCCCATAATCAAATAAAAAATAAGTTTTTTTGCAATACAACTAAAATCATAATAATAATAATAATAATCATTTATTTCAGATTTTCTTCTATATAGTGTTAGTACTCATATTACGAAAAGTTTAAAACTAATGTTAGTACGTACATTAAATGTTTGTAAAATAAAAAACTTAAAAAAATATGTTTAAAATATATACATATATATATATATATATATATATATATATATATATATATATATATATATATACATTTTTTATACGGACCGAAATGCATATCATCATATTATGGACTGACAAACGCAGATATTTATATCTGCGTCTGTCAGTCCATAATATGATTTTAAATAATATGTTGTTGATTTGAACGTAATAGTTTTCATAGCTGTTTATAACGTATCTCATAAAGTACAGAATAATTCTATCTAAACACGTTCAAAGCCAGGAAAAAAACCTTGTAAAAAATACATAACATATTAAGTTTTTTAAATTACAATGTACCTAAGTAGTTAAATGTAATTCACCGAAATTTGAACATTTACGGTAACTTCGATAAGAACTTCATTATTGTAAGCGATTCCCTTGAACCAACTTTATTACTAAATGCTTAAATCGAGTTAGGTCAAAAAGGAATGTACCGTAAATTTAATAACTAAAATAATGACGTAGTTTTATGGTATATATTTATATTTAGTTACCCATTACATATCTATTTTATCTGTGTCTTCTGTGAAAAATCGTATATATATATATATATATATATATATATATATATATATATATATATATATATATATATATATATATATATAAATTTACACTTACATATACATTCAATTCTTAGGCAAACGCGCTACGCCATATTTACCAAAAAAACATTAAATTATTTTGATTTCCTTCCTGGTAAAATAAAGCACACCATGTCTCGAATATCGGCGGAAAGTGAAATATCGTGACCGTTCGAAGTTCGACTTTTGACTTCATGTCCACTAGGTACTAATGAGATCATCGTGGCGCAATGCTATAGTATTCTTAACACGATTGGTTGTGGGTTCAATTCTTACATAGAGAAATGATTATATTTAAAATTATTTTCATTTCGCCACTCTGTTAAGATAAAGCAGGGCGTTGAGTTCACCACTCAACACGTAATGTCTCGATTTTAGGCGGAAAGAAGTCAGAAGAATGTCTTGATACTAGGTTGTCTCTGACTACTGTGTAAAGTTGTTATGCGCATAGTGCAAATAAATATTAAGTATATTAGCATACACTTTTATGTAAAATAACGCCAAGGAACACCGAATTTACTATTTACTTTTCAATAAAGATATATATAAAGAAATTCTCCCCGTTTCACACGGTCTGTTTGATCAACAATATAAAAATATATATTATAGCTTATTATTTAAAATCGACACCATTGGAAAACAGCAACAAACGATCAGCTATTTTACGTAAGCTCATTCGTGAGTGTGTCACCGCGACACACTATCATTCTTTTGTTGCAACGAAGTCTTGAGAGAAAAACTGGCTAATAAATAGTGAATTCATACATAACAAACTTAAATTATAGTCATGTTATGATGAATTAAGTATGTGAGGCAGGTCGTGGCGCAGTGGGACGGCGTCTGTCTGTAAACGCGACCGATTGTCGGTTTGATTCCCACTGGGGAAATGTTTATATTTAACTTATTTTCATTTCTTCGCTCTGGTAAGACAAAGCGCGGTGTGAAGTTCCGTAACTCAACACGCAAAGTCTTGAATTCGACGGATTGTGGAGTACAGTGTCTCTTGACACTAGATACTTCTTGTCTACCCTGCTATGCGGGATAAACGCGTGAAGCTAAAATTAAATATATAAAAAACATTTTTTATTAGTAGTCGAAATTACTGCGCGACACATCTAACTAAAATTTGACTTCTATACAAACAGACAATTTATCGAGGCAATTCGTATCAGAATATGGAAAATGTAATTTTAAGTTAGGAAGTTCTAAACCCTTCGCAAATATAGTTGAAGGGGATGTAACAAATACTAACTAAGGTGTATGTATGTGTATGTACAATCAAGTTAGAAATCAAACAAAATATATAATATTATGACCTTAGTATGTTTCATAATGGATAAAAAAATATATTGAAGGAAGATACTGTTTTTACCAAATATGTTAGTGCTGAGGTTTTGAATATCTAATGCCTAAATCATTTACAACAATTCTATACTTTAATTAATATTGCAAAAAAAAATGTTACCAAAACATATATGAATTAAATAACTAAATTTTCTATCCAAAATAAAACAAAATTTAACACGCCACTTGCTTAAGATCTATAATAAAACTATTTATTAATCAATTTCACATCAATGATGCGTATAATTCTACTTTCAAGCTAAAACAAACTGAAATCTAATTATGTATATAGTGTAACAGCGTATAGGGTTTTACCCTCAAAAACAGTACAAATCCAGAAATTATTTCTCCCTGTTCTCGGAAGCCAGGCCGCAGTTATCCGGCTTTTAGCTGCACATAAAAAGAGCAAACCCCGCTCTCCCCGTGACTCGGGAGGGCGAACTCAATCGATATGCAAGTATAATGTACCTGAGAGACCATGGATTACGTTGAATATGGGATTCGGATACAAAAGTCTAAATTATGAACTAGTTTTGAATAACAGTAATAATTTGTTTGTACGAGTTTGTTTGTTTTGAGGACAGTATCATAGGAATATAGACGCAGTATTTTCCTAAAGCATCTATTGTAGGTTATGGTATTTTTGTAAATAAAACGTAAATGTTACTTCGGAATGTTAATCCGGAATAACAGGGTAGATAAAGAATACTTATGTTGAGAGTCTCCCTCCATTCTCCACTTTTCGACCCGATTTCGAGCATAATTCTGAGTGACAGAGTTCTACGCAACTCTTAATTAACTCGCGTAGATTTGCAAAAAAATGCAAAATGCTTATAAATAGATAAATAAAAAATAATGTATATTGGAACTAAATAATAATATAGTGATCACAAAAACTAATTATAGATAGTGTTATTACAATAAAGTAATGTGTCGAGACAAATAAAAACTTTCACAACGAAGACATAAATAGCAAGAACATTCTGAATTCGAAAAATCCTTAAATTCAAGCAGAAATTGGTAAATTATTTACATAGTCAAATGGAGATGGCTAAGCTTTATAAATCAGTAAATTAAAGATAGAATTTGATTTGATTTCACAATAGTGCAACTTCCTAAATAAGACACCAGAGAAAAAAAATAACGCAAATTATCCTCGTTTCCATCCTCCCCCGCACACCATGGTCACCCCATACACCCTCAGGTGAGGTATCTGTACAGCTGTGTGCGCGGTGTGAGTGTGTGCGCGAGACTTGCTGGCGACGCTCTATAGCTGGGACTCGTTGAGAATTGGCTTGTGTTGTTAAAAAATATTTAGTGTTTTTTATAACAGAGTGTAGATATCCTAGTAACAAATTACTCCTTTTATTGAATTTGTGCCCATTTTGTACATTTTCAATCATTTCAATTTAGGGATAAATGAAATAATTTATTAATTCTAAGCATGTATGTTATTCAGTAATTTATTCAAACGACCAGATGACAAAATAATTTTCGTTTAAGCTATTGCTTTACAATTACTATAATCCTTACAAAAGAAACATTTATTGGTATCACTGTTGCGCTATGGGTTAGCGTCTGATTATAATTGTAAAGAACGTATATATTAAACGTTTTTTTTTCCGCTCTGATAAGATAAAACGGGGCGTTAAGTTCCGTTACTTAACACCCAATGTCTTGAACGGGTGAAGTGTGGAGAGCTGTATGTCATGACACTAGGTACTCTCTTACTACACATACTACATGTGGATAAAACGTGAAACTGCTGTTATTTAAAGTATAATGTACCTATTATACCATTTCTCCTACAATCGACTATACCGCAAAGCAGGCGGGTAGTTTTTAATATTTCATCGTTTCAGCACGCGCCTCTCGTGGGAGCTACTATAAGATAAACTCATGCTTGTCTCATTTTAAACTTTATTACTAAGAAATAAAGTCCAAAATTAAATAATATAAACTTTCAAACTATGAGTGTCCAGTGACACACCCTTTATTTGGTTTGTCGTTTTATGGATTATTAAAAAAATTTTGCTGTAACGATAGTATCTGGGGTTTTTGTTGGTTACAAACATACCCTTAATATTTGCTTTATGTCACTAAAATAGCGACTAAATATTTGATAGAATAACTTGTAATTATATGAATAAGGCACCTACTTGTTATGTAATTTTTAACTCATAACTTAAGAGATAATAAAAGGTATACAAGTTCCTGTAAAAATATAATTTAACAAGAAAATAGGTAATATCAGTGTGCAGCTCCGTCAACACACAATGTTCCTATTTAGGATGGACAGTAGGAATACAGTGTCACAACATTAGCTTCATTGTTTCTACATTCTTTCTTCTTTTCTTACTACACGGTAACGAAATTCACTGAAAATTAAAACTAATGAAAAAAAAATGTAATGCATAAATTAATACATGTGGATATAAAAATATTCCTATTTCATATACATTTGTATATGAAATATGAGTATTAATAAATGATATAATTTATGTTTAAAATTAGATATAAATCTATCTGGGGTAGTAAAACCCTACCCTCGAGCCTAAATCAAGTGGAAGCGACTAGTAAATAATATATTCCTTTACATAACATATGCCCTGAAAATGCATTAAGTTCATATGAAACACAAAAACATCATTTATATGTAAATGCGTTTACTCTCACTGGCTTTAAGTTCCCATATCACAATCATCACAATGCTAATCAATATGCATACGCAAGAATTACATTTCATCTAAGTTATGTTATGAGTACTTTTTACTCGTATGTAGGTGTTTATTATCAAACCGCCTGCCTTATTATAGAGAGTTCTTCTGAGAATTAAGGTAAAGCACATAAATAATTATAAAGTTTATTTACTTTATATTCTAGCTATTCGCAGTACGAGATGCGATCTCTTCGTCGGATATGCGGAGTTAGTGTAGCTGACCGTATATGCAACGAGGAGATACGCAGCATGGCAGGCTCAAGTGTGAATGTCATAGTAAGAATGAAGAAGAACGAGCTGAGGTGGTTTGTTCACGTTGAGAAGATGAGTGATTAAAGAATGGGAAGAAAGATTTGTGAAGCAAATGAGGGATACGAGATGTCGAGGGGGACCTCGGTTGACACAGTATCGAAGATACTGATGGAAAGTCACATAAAAAGCATAAATACCCGCCGAAGGGCGTGTATGAATTGGATACTGACAGTGGACGAAGCAAGTTTGGCGCTCCGTTGTCTCTTACTACGCGGTCAGGGATACAGCGTAAATAAATAATAATAAATTTGGTGAACATCGTCATCGGTGCAGTGTTTTACTGCATTGTAAATACTATTGGTTATTGGTTCGACTCCCACTTAGTGAAATGATTTTGTTTAAAATATTTTTAGTTTTCCACTCTGGTAAGACATAATGCGTTATTGAGTTCCGCTACTCCAAATATATAAAGACAAATAGTAGATGAGTTCGGTCGTGGCGCGTAACAGCGTCTGACTGTAAACGCGACCAGTTGTGGGTTCGATCCCCACTCGGGGGAGTGATTATATTTAAATTATTTTACTTCCCCGCTCTGGTAAAGATAAAGTGCAGCGTTGAGTTCCACCACTCAACACACAATGTCTCGACTTCGGTGGAAAGCTCCGCTTTATACGGAGTGTCATGACACTAGGTACTTTCCGTCTACCCTGTTATGCGGGATAAAAGCGTGAAGGTAAAAAAATAAAATAAAATAGTAGATAGATACGCTTGGGTACTAAGTTTTGTTTAACTACTCTACTTTGCGGAAGAATTGTCGAGCTTGTTAATCAAAGGTTTATTAATATCTATTGTCTTTTAATCTGATACTATCCCTTGACCTATATTATACCTATAATTATGTAATACTTTGGCAATGTGTATGTAATTTTATAAAAAAAAATGTATTTAAAACACACTGTAGTATATGTATTACAATGTGTTATTATATAATAAATATTAGGTATCTCCACTTGTTCACTTAAATTGTAAATGCCCAAAATTTTAATCATCTCTATATTTATCATTTTTTATGTAATAAGGAATATCATTTTTAATAAACAATGTTGCCATTATATAAAATTTGGAATTTTCTCTTATTGTGTCATTATATAAACATTAAATGTGAAAAATGTATAAAATGAAAAATAATATTCAAATAACATTACATTTCCTTTAATATTAATATTAAAAAAATAATACTTCAGTACAAACATTAGCAAGAAATGATGGCGGCAAAAAATCTCAACACAATATATTGTAAACAACCATAAAGAATATTAACAAACCCTATTCATAAGTTATACGTTACACCTCTAATCCCTTCAATAAGGTCCTAAAGCCCTAAGAT
Organism: Dryadula phaetusa; assembly: GCA_032432895.1. Taxonomy (NCBI): domain Eukaryota; kingdom Metazoa; phylum Arthropoda; class Insecta; order Lepidoptera; family Nymphalidae; genus Dryadula; species Dryadula phaetusa. The sequence goes on from JAOYRS010000078.1 coordinate 1,025,618, forward strand.
AAGGTCAAACTGGATTGTGTGTATACAAAGGGCATCTTTTGTTAGGACATGCCACTCCCTGTTTTTCTATCGTCCACTTTTGTCCAGTCACGTCGGGAGTGGTCCAGATGACCCTAAGGTCGTATTACTGGTCAAGGGTCAGTACGGTCAGCTTGGCTGTGATTAAATTAATTATATGCTATATAATTCTACTTATTTGAAATATATGAGGCGTCGCTTTTGCATTGGTGAAAGAATTTATTATTAGACCTTATTTATGTATATGTGATTGTAATATAAATTATTTTACTTTTAATGTCTATTTGTATTTGTGGGTTCGATTCCCGCTTTAGGGAATGACGATATTTAAATTAATTTCATTTCTTTGCTCTGATAAGACAAAGCGCGGTTTGAGTTCCGCCACTCAACACATGATGTCTAGTATTCGGCGGAAAGCAGAGTACGGAGTGTCTGTGTATAAAGACGCTATGTACTTCCTGTCTACCATATATATATATATATATATATATATATATATATATATATATATATATATATATATATATATATCTATCTAAATATTTCTGATTAATCTATATATTTTATGATACACATCTTTTATTCTTTTTTACCTTATCATACGGATGGAGGGTTTACCTACTATGAATTTGAAGTAATTTTTTGTATAAAGAGACATATAGCGTTGCTATGCCAACGTAGTTTGTACGTATTTAATTCTGGGTCCTCTAATTCTGTATACAAGTATAAACAAATTAAAATAATTTTATTTAAACTGTTTCTAACGCTGTTTCTAAACTGTTTCTAACTGTATTTGTTATATTTATAACAATAAGATTTTCACAGTTTTTTCTCTCGTTTGAAAAATAATAACAAGAGAATACTAAACAATTGAATGTTACACAACTGTCACATGACCTACCAATATCCCAGAATAATCTTTATTAAAGTAACAAATAAATCATAGTTTATTTTTATCTTTTCCTACGTTTCATTTGCTTTTTTATATAAAATAACCAAATTTATAAAAAAATTAAATCGACATTACAATAACTACACAATTACCTTATCTATAATTTTGTCTTCTAAAACTAGAGGATCGAATTTAATGAAATTACACTGTTTCTTAAGTTGAAGTATACCAAACTTCAATGGAAAAGAATCATGTCCACATCACTTTTAGTTTTAGAGAAATTCGTGGACAAACCATACCAAACAGAAATACAAACCAACGCTTACCAAAATAAGCCCAAATGGATCATACACAATATTATTCAATTCCAACATATTACATACATATCAGTTTGATATGTATGTGATAACCTTTTTTGAAGTTTATTTCTTCTAAAATAATAATTCCCATTACGTTTTTATTACTTTAACTTTGATATTATTGAACCTATGTTGTAAAAAAACTTACGTACTTACTTTCGCATAAAGGACATACAGCTGCAGTCGTTGTGTTACTAGTATGAACATAATAGCTGGGCCTACAACTTCGTCCGCAATCCAATTGAAAATCTCTGGATCTTTATCTCTGGATCTTTTTCATAGTGCTAATTGAAAATCTCTGGATCTTTTTCATAGTGCTAAAAGTGTTTTAATTCTAATTTACTCCTTATTTTAAGCTATCTGTAAGTTAAAGTCCGTCTTAATCGATCCATATCGGTTCTGACTACCGACAGGCTAAAATTGTAAAAAAGGTTATGTTAGTATACGTACAGTATATACAAACATACATATACCAGCATATACAACCAGACATACCTATATGCATTAAATAAAAAAATATTTCTATTTTACAAACAGACATTTCTATTTTATTTATTTCTATAAATCGATTGACTACTATGATCAGTTTTAAGAAAAAGTAATTTAATTTTATGCAATGTTAGACTTTAAAGCATGGTACTCACTAATAATATGTGTAAGTGGTTTTTTTTAAACTTAAAAATTTTGATAATTACTGGCGCTTACCTAGTATCAAGATACACCGTACTACGCTTTTTGCTGAATTTATTGTGTGTTGAGTGGCGGAACTCAACGCCGCGCTTTGTCTTACCAGAGCGCTTTGTCTTTGAATACAATTGAACCGAGTGGGATCGAACCCTCAACCGCTTTTACAGTCAGATGCTGTCCCACTACGCCACGATGTATAAAAGACTAATATATAAAATAGAATTTAAAAAACAACCTTCAAATGATTTTCACGTTATCAAAATTTTAATACATTTATAGATTCGTAGGTGAATCAAATAAACGCATGTTAAAAATACACGAATTATTTTATATTTTTTACCTACAGCCATTCGTTAACTAGTTACTATTTGCAAAATGTTTGTAAAGAAATCGTACAATTGGAATATTAAAAATAATCCCTATGTCTTATATTTTTCTAAGTCCAGCTGCGAACAAACAATGCATCGGCAAGGGCCGTTACGTGAAGAAACTTAATTGCTTATATTTGCATAAACACCTCGGGGGATGTTGCAAAAACGTAACAATAAGCTTATATAATGTACGCGTTAGTGATTGATTGCGCCTGGTTACAGTACTGAAGGGTTGAAAGCTTCGAGAATGTCTTGAGCTTTTGGTCTGTTCGAAATACTAAATATATTTTTAAAGTAACTCAACCTAAACATTTTGCGGGGTAAGCAGAAATAAGTCACTCCATTTTGGATATAATTAAGGAAAATTTTAGTGTAAGGTACGGCTTCATCAAAAAAAGTCAAGCCTTCTATTCGCTTGTTTTATTAAAAAATTATGATTAATAATAACATTATGTGAGACAATTAACAAGAATTAGATTTGTTATAAAAAAAATTAAATTTACTATATACTATTTTTAATATTTAATATCAATATCTGTACAGTTTTGTCAGGTATATCTTACCTGAGATAATAGATTCAGTAGTACCATACACACCACTAATCCCATCAAAAACAGCATCCCATATAAAAAACAGACATACCGAAGCAAAATAAAGCTAAATTACCATAAACAACACATTATGAGATGGCGGTTGTAACCGGTTGCGACCGGTTTTGTCCGGAAATTGTCAGTTCCGACACTCAGTTCTTTGTTTTTTTTTTGAGCCACAATAGACCCGGTAGTAGGGTCTTAAGCGATTAAGCTCAGGTCAAGAATAGGATGGACAAAAGGGATGCAAGACGCATTTTGTTTGGTGTAATTGGTTTTGATCATGACTGGGTGATATAGTTCCCATGGCGAGAGAAGGGTTAAATACGCTTATATTTATTTAAGAATAATTACGTATTGATCAATATATATTTATTACTAACAACACATGCTATTTTGCTGGAAAATTAAACGACATGAAATAAAAGAACGCGAATTCAAAAGTTTTACTTACTTTTGTTCAATTTAAATACTTATATATTTTTGAGCTCTGTAGTTTTTATCTTCAGCTTAGTGTATAAATATACTGTTATCTTTTAATAAATAGTTTATTGTAATATTATTACAATCGTGGACGATAACTCATATCAAAGCTTTTAAAAATCTTCATATAAAAAGCTCTAATAAAAATGTTTTAACAATAATAATAGGAGACTTAATGACTCAATTAGTAAAATACTTAAAATTAAATAATTCTTGACCTGAAATCTTAATAATTCAACCAATTAAATATAATTTAATGTGAGGCCGGTCGTGGTGCAGTGAGACAGCGTCTGACTGTTGTAAACGTGATCGGTTGTGGGTTCGATCCTCACTCGGGGGAGTGATTATATTTAATTTATTTCCACTTTCTCGCTCTGGTAAAAGAAAAAGTGTGGCGTTGAGTTCCAGCACTCAACATGCAATGTCTCGAATTCGGTGGAAAGCGAAGTACGGAGTGTCTTGATAATTTAAATAAAGCAAATAAGGCTATTGGCATCTGACTGTAAATACTATTGGTAATAGATTCGATTAGTATCCCTGTTTGGTTACAAGCCGCAGTGTTTAGTTTCGCCACCCAATACGCAACGTCTAAATTTCATACAGATAACCGAGAAAGGAGTGTTTTAACACTCATTATTTAACTAACTTACCATGCAAGAAAAAGCATGAAGCTACTAAAACAAAACAATTACATTGTAAACGTTTATTATAAAAAATAAGAAGTCATAAAACTCGAGATAAACTAGCAGAGCTGCCTGGGAACAGTCAAAGGTCACATCTCGGCTACTGAGTCATGTTACTCGGAAAGGCAGTGTGAGAATTATATAATCCTCATTACTTAGAAGTAATATAAAATCTTGTTGAGAAAATTTTTGTCCTCCAAATCGTTTCTTTGGTACTCATATTATGTTTTAAATGAGTCAGGTTACACTTTTATTTTAATATTTTAACACGAAACAAAGATAAGCAGATGTATAGTCATTCTGTATGTTTATATTTTTAACATCTTTCGATTGATTAGGTGAAGATTTAGTGATAAGTCACTATGTACCCCAGTTTCTCCTTATATTTGAAGTGTTTGTCGTAACTTCGCCAATAGTTAAATAATTTGCGGAAAAACGGGGCATGGCGTGTCTTACCACCAGGTAATTCTTGTCTACCCTGCTGTGCGGGGTAAAAGCACTGAAAAGAAACAAAAATTTTTCATAGAAGAAAGTATAAATACATACATACTCCCGATAAAATTCCACAATTAATTTAAGATATCAAATCGTATAAATTCAAATTCAAATTATATAAATTCAAATTGTATAAATTGCTATTTATACAATTTGAAGATAATATTAAACACATGTAGAAACGAGGTAAGTATTATGAAAAGTATATCTAAAAGATCACCGTGGCGCAGTAGGCAGTGTCTAACTAGAATCATGATTAGTCGTGGATTGCAGTCCGGCAAATTATAATATTTTATTATTTTCACCCGGCTTTGGTAACAATTTATTAAGTTTTGATACTTCAACTACCTTTAGCGGAGGAACGAAATCTCCGAAACGGAATGTTGTTGACGTAAAGTTCTTTGTGATTAATCTATCTGGCTAAAAGCGTGATTAACTGATGACATTTTATATGCTAACGGAGTTTATTTTCTTAAATAATTTCATCAGTTACGTTCTACTATATACTAGCTACGTTCGTATGCAACTCTTTTTTAGTACACTTTTTAAATTTTACTTACGTTGCTAGATAGTGACAGAATTTACCGTGAATATTATTTATTTAGTTATTTTATTTTTGCCTTTATTATTTGTTTAGTTATATTACTTAATTTGAAGAGCTTTTAGTAAAACTTAAAGCTTATTTTAGCTTTTCTCTAGGTATCTAATATAAAATGTAGCTGTCAAATTCTTATTATTAAATTCTAATAGCAAAATTTTATGTCTCTTTTTTAATCTCTTTCGCAATATTTTTTTTTTATTTTATTGTGTTTAATTGTGAACATATTACATATTCTGCAAGAGAAGAATAGTGTATTATTGTATAACTGAAAATTTGTTACTAAATTATATTAAATTTAATATTAATTTATAAAAAACCTACGTGAATAAGAATACAAATGGCCAAGAGAACACATAAAGGTGATAAAGATGCTTCACTTACGCAAGTAACTATTATTATCGAGTATATATCCGATGTAGTTACAGCATCACTGATAAGACACGCGCTTGTTAACAATAGTAGATCGTTCAAGTCGTTGTATAAATGTTTAAAATATACGTGAAAATATATCTTATAACATTCGTAATAAAGAACTTTATCGTATGAATTAATATTTATACTAAAAAATGTACCGTTACTTATGTTAAAAGTAACGAAATTGATATAGCTATTTTTGTTGTTTTTTATAGGTCTTATATAGTGGTAATAAAGTTCAAAATAAATTTATTTTATTTATTAGTATACTTTGTCTACATTAGGATCAACGTTTCGCACCTTGAATTGGAATTGGAATTGGAAGCTCATTTCGTTATCATTTACAAGAAAATCGCTTTTTACCAACTGTTTAGTTCTTTGTTAAATGTTAATGTTACTTACGACAAAAACGTAAATGGAAATTTATTAAGGGCTAGCCGAAACTACTCACAGGCAAAAATTGTAAAAGATATTGTTACAGTATATGTACCCTGTATACATGCATACATGCATATATTTTTAGCTTCACACTTTATCCTTAGTGGCTAGTCATCTTCACGCTTTTATCTCACATAGCAGGGTAGACAGAAAGTACCTAGTGTCAAAACACTCCATACTTTTTTTTAAACAGAATTCGAGACATTGCGTGTTGAGTGTGTAAAAATAATTTTAAATATAATCACTCCTCCGAGTGGGGATCGAACCCACAACCGTTTACAGTCAGACGCTATCACACTGCGTCACGACCGGCCTCAAACATCAATAATGGTAAAATGGGTTCACCTGTAAACGATCGATACGATATGATAAATTAAATTTAACCAACGTTATTTCGACTAACATTTTGCCTTCTGATTACTAACGATTTTTTAATTATTTTTATTAACATTCTATTAACACAGGTTTTGTTACATTGATTTTTTTTGTTGTATTACTATTTTACTTATATTATTTAAAATGCTTAAGCTTATAAGACCCATAGCCTCTATGTTTTCCATGAGAAAGTCCTGGATTTATAATCAGTTTTCTTAATAAGTTCCTATGTAGAAGATTTTGTAGATATATAGATGTGATGACAATGCAATATTATCATAATATGAACTAGATGTCTTTGCCAGAATGGACAGAATATAAAAAAATGTCTTTTGAAGTTTATTTATTATTCTAATTAGAATTTTGGACTTCCAATTATTTTCTTAAGCCATAGATAGTTAAAATTAAAATATTCTGCGTTTTTAAACGTAAGAGATTCCTATTTTTTTAAGTAACCTTTTGATATAGGTATCTAATAATGTAAAATTATGTATGTGAAAAATAAGCCCAATTTATATTTCTTTAAAAAATTTGGAATTATTATTATGAACTTCAGTAAATATTCAAGTAATATATAGAAAATTTAATAAAAAGTTTCGATAACCGCTTCTTTGTCTCACAAACTCTCATCTTAATCTTCTAACGCAACTCAGGTACGAGGCACTTTGTTCCCCAATTTACATGTACCATGCAAACAAAGAGCGTCCATTTATCTTTCGCATACTAACTGACCTATTTCTATTCTGCAAACCCTTTCAAGCAATATTTCCCACTGTCCATACAATGACCAAAACCCTTTCGCTGCTTTATGGGAAACTTTCTGCTCTATTTTTGCATTGTCCGAATTATATAATGGAACAACGGATTCGCCACCGGCGTTTATATGCTTTTAATATCGGTTGTAATAACCTCACCTGAACGTACATGACCGTTATATGTCATTATAACAAGTGAAATTGGTCATAACAAGTAATAAAAAAAAGTAACACATGTTTTTATTTCAACATATACATTTGCTAGTTTTACTCATTTCGCTCTAAACTTGAGTCAATGAAATAAGAAGATAAGTAATATTTTCTCTGGCTGCGCTGGCTACTATATTTTTTTATTTTAAGACAATTATCAGAAATGAACATAGTCTAGACGATTGTTTTTTTATGTAATAAAAGGTTACGTATTAGTAATTCGTATATCAAATAGAAATTTCAATAATAAAATCATTAAATTCTTTATTACTAATAGCTTATTAAATTTCTTATTAAAATTAATAATAATATAAATTATACATTTTTTAAATTATTTGCTGCTTAAAGTAACAGAATTATTCAGCTTTTACTTATCTACAAAGCATTTATCTAAACATTTAGACATGCAAAACATAAAAGGGATCAAACAAATTTTCACTTACAATTGATTTACAAATTGGCGTTATTTAAATACGTAAGTAATATCTTAAGGTTATCGCGATTTTCCGTCAAACCGTTGATGCCCCGGTCTTGCTTTAATTGTCCTTTAAGTTTCTAAGGGTCACTCGGACCCTGCCCAGGTAGCCAACCCGTGCTGACCTGCGAACACAATGCAAGGGTCACAACAACCCTTGCGCCAGTTTAAACAGCCGAAAATCGGTGCAGCGTGATTGATAGGGTCAACCCCGCGTCAAATGACCGAAGTGACCCGAGCCTTAGAAAACCACCCCTTTCTTACAAGGCATTATTTGTAATCCCTTTCGCGAATCTATTCTATTGTGCATCATCTATTCAGTTTCTATCGGACGTTCGTTTATCGAAAATTCGCGTTCGTGAGAACGATCTAGTTTCTTTGCAAAACTGTAACGTCCAAAGGACAAAGACGTAAAAAGGATGGGAAAGTAGTCTACTAGACAAAAGAGTGGACTCTTTTTAATGATTTGCTTTGTTAGCGCCGCTTTGATACAGTTTTTGTGTGGTCATTTGTGACCGTTGGGCAACGGATTTGGCGATATTATATAAGTCTGCACGTAATGGTTAGGTGTAGTAGTGCTGATGCAATCTGTGCGCCAAGTTCGTTTGTTTCTTTTAGGAAATAATTAAAACCTGTAAATAGCTTTTAATTATTTCCTAAATGAATTACTTTTTTATTTCTGGAAAGTATTTTAAATTGGAAATAATAGAAATTTCCAATAAACTCGTACCTAGTATAAAGAAAATATTTTGATAATCAGATTGTATAAACTTACTATTTGTTATCCTTTTAATATATTATTAACAAGCAACTCTACAATATGAACTAACGTAAACATATAATATGCTAACAAATTTTATTCTTTATTTACCTTACTTATAAAATATTAGCCTTTGGTTATAATTATATTGTCTTGACACTAGGCTATCTCTGATTTCCCTGTTATATGGGATAAAGCGTGAAGTTGTTTCTTTTCATATTCCTAACTACCTATATCAGACGAGCTTTCAGTCATGATTGATAGACTTATTACAAATTGAGTTTTTAATCAAACTACTTTAACTACATTGCTTTTTTCAATGCATTAAATATATTTGTCGATATTAATTTCCTTATTTTATTTTATTTATATTCAATTCGTGTACCAATTAATTTATTTGTGTATCTATAATATGAAGACGGCAACACTATGACTTTACTCTTGATAATATAATAATATATAGTTTCTTAGTTCTTATGCATGAGCTTCAAGTGTTTAATAATAAAACTTCAATAAAAGACACGGCAGAGGAAACGGCGTGGGAGATAGGGGTGCGACCGGACCGGCCACCTGTGTGTATGCCGCGTGACGCTTTTGATACTTTTACACATTATTATTATTAAAGTCTAATAGGATTTGTAAGAAACGGAATATATCCTTTTGCAGTATTTGGCTGGAATCAGTCTACATTAGTCTCGTTGTTAATTTGAATAGTTCTACATTATTAATTTGTATCCTGAATATTTACAAGATCCTGGTGATTTATTTAAAATTATAGTCAATATAATTTCAATTGTTACCATCATTGCAGTGTAAACCAAGGAACTCAAAGTCGTGGATAGTTTAAATAAATGTGTATTTGCATCGCTCTGGTTACACAAATTGTTGGGTTGAGCTTTCGTCAACTAAAGTTTCAAAAACCGCACTAAGTAATTGTAAAATTAATATTATACTTATACTAATATATTAATAGTATATTATTATAAGTAGATAAATTTAAATGTAATAAATGAGAAAAAGATATATTGTGTCTATTAGAGGTGGACAGGATGTGACTGATTGACTGAGATTCGGTGATTTATTTATCAGATTTAGTACAATCAAAATGATCGTATATCAAAACTTTTAAACACGTTTTATTATGAAAATTTTGTGAAACAGGACGCATTCTTTCAGTTTCAAGCTTTATTCCAGGGTAGTCAAAAATAACCTTGTGGACAAGATACTCCGTGGACTGCTTCCCGTCAAACATTAAGACATTGCATGTTGTTGGTGCGCTCGACGCCGCTCTTTGTCTTACATGATAGTAGATATGAAAACAAATTTCACTAAGTGGAAATAAAAACAATTATTGATTAAAGTCAATATTAATAAGAATCACATAAAAATTTTAACCAGTTTAAAACTAATCTTAAGATCAGTTTACTAAGATACTGTAAATGTTTTGTTTAAAAATAAAGTAAAATAGTGTGTAAAATCCATAGAAATTAGACACTTACTAAAATGAAATCGAATTGGAACAACAATCTATTATATGTTTTAAAAAAATAATAGTAAAAAAATAAAGTAATATAATGAAAACGCTTCAAGGATATTATTAAAATAAATAAGAATATCAAAACCCGCCATTTGGTGCGGGCGATCGACTTTGTCTTGAGAAGAAACTACAGGGAGTATAAACCTTTTGTTAATATTCATACCATTTGAGAATATATTATGACTTCCAGACAAATTTATATGTATAGACTTTTGAATACTTTAATATCTTAAGATTTCCTATATTTTTTAAAAAAGCTAAGTATATTTAGTTTTTGCTTGCATGTCAAACAGTTAAACAGTTACCTTACTTGGCTTATTACTATTTTAATATTCGATTAAATGTATGGATTCTTATCAAAAGTAATAAATATATTGTGCTTATTTACTATGAAAGCTTAATATCATTTTCATCTAATTTAGTTAAAAAATAGTATTTGGAAAAAATGTATATATGGCATATTTTTATTATACCTTTAAAACAAAGTACCGCAGGTTGTTTTTATCAGTACCATGCGCAGGCGCAGCCGCACCTGCCGAGCGCACGTGCCAACTGCTACTCACCCCTGCATCCGGGGACCGCTGGACAGTTACAACGTTTTTTACCTTTTAATGTTGTTACTTTTTAACTTTATTCTACATCCTTGCGTTATCGAGGGCATGAACTTTCTTGTGTATACTGTAAGATTCGATATTTTATGTCTTTTAGCTGCCTATCAAATAATCTATCGAAAGTGTATAGCTTAGTAGTATTTTCATACATTTGTAGAATTTTAAAGTAAAGATCTTGTGTTATTTCAATATATATTATTTTAAATTAATGTGTAAATAAATATATTGCCTACATAAATATCACAATACTCACGCCTTAGATATCCCAGACTATTAAAGTAAAAAAAACCTCTAAAATATTATAAATAAATATTGTCACTAAATGAAATATCTACGGTCTATACATTTTACAAATATACTTCTATGCCATATATCTATTTATAACTTGATTTTTTTACTTTTCTATGATGAAAGAAGTTCTTTTTAATAAATATATTCAGTAAAAAGATGTGCCTGTTATGCTAGTTATGCTAGTTATGCTAGTTATGCTAGTTGTTATAGACATATATATTAAGCATATAATGATATAAACTTCTTATAACACTTTTATTTATATATTCTTGCATAATAAATTCCCCATTCAGCTAATACCTCGTATTTGAGCAATAAATCAAATAAGGTTAATTGAAGTGGATATTACTTTATTTAATTACTTCTAAAGTTGTCATTTTTACAGCGTGTAGTATAAACAAGTAACCAACTTCCGATTTGGCACGTGTCAAATATGTATTTGATTGGATTAATTATTTTATCGTTGTTAATCAATATCATGTTGTCTGAACGTAATTTGATTATTTATTTTGTTTTTATATTGTGAAAAACTTCCTAATATTTATAATATTTTTCCCTGTTTGGGGACGGGGAAGACAATACAATTCAATCCCCCCCCACCAATCCTGGGTAGTATTCAATAAGAGGCGGGTATCCCAGTAATTTGGTGGTAAGAAGTTAATCCTCCGACTGGCTCTCAACCACTATCATAACAAAAACATCCAAGAAATATCTGATGATGTGTTCCAGTTCGATGCCATGTAAGCCAGTTTTCCATATTCTCATCCATTCCTTTCCTCAAAGTTTAGTGGTTCCCGACAGTTCTGACTGCCAAGTTTACTATACTATCTCCTTGCACGTCCATTTATAGGCCGTCAAGTATCCATAACTCTAATGTTGTGTATGTCCATGGCTGAAAGTGACTGTCTACCATGACGTGAACCTTCTGTTCGTTTGCCTCCTTTTTCTATATGCAGTCGTATAAGATAATCTAATCTAATACAGACTTATTAATTAACCTTTTTAAAAAAATAAATAACAACGTTCCTAGGCTTAGAACGTAAATACCTATCAAAGTAAATAACTTGATTGATTTGTAAGAGCAGCTAGTAAGAAAAAATATTCTAAATTCTCTCATATTTTGGTAGATTCCTTAATAAATCAATCAAATAAAATAATATGTTTATTAATAACAATAATTGATCATTATTATTCATCATAAATAATACATTTACAAGGCACAGATAAAATACAACTAATATTTCAAGTATCTTAAATTGTAACTGTCAAAATGAACCGACATACGAGTACAACGTCTTCCCAATATGGCGTAAGACGGCTAGTTATTATGAACTGCAAAAACTACCCCTTGTTACGTAGTACGCGTAACACATTTACGGAACAGTAGAATGCTACCATGTGTTCATCCAGGTGATAGAATTAAAGAATTTAAAATTGCTTTTTATACCAGAAACTGTAAAATTAAAGGTAGTGATAGTTTGATGTGTGCAAAGCACCTTCGCATCGCTTAATGTTTTAATTTGATTGGGATACTTATTTTCAGTGCCTTTATATTTGTATTTACTTTTTGTATGTTGAGGAATTTTCTAAACATTGGCTGAAATTTAAGATCGGACTAATTTGTCAAAGATATTTCTTTTACTAGAGGACTAAAATGATCTTAGGGTTTATATAATGATTTAATGAAAGTAACTTTTTAGCTCAAAACTGTTCGTATTAGTTAATATATATTATCAGCAACAGAAAGGTATAGAACAAGAATATCCAAACGGATATAAACTTACAACCTCCATTGCCAATTAAACCCGCCAACCAATTTGCATATTAAATAATTTATTTTTTATCAACGTTGAAAAACGTAAGGCATAAACTTGGAGATACAGCCAAGGCACGTGCGCGACAGGTGGCTGTACAGGTGCAAATTACGTAACTACACTAAAGTGATCTCGTCCTTACGTATTAGCCTTGGGTTAATGTCCACTAGAGGACCGTTTTCTCCAATTATACAGTATATAACATCGTCACCTGGCTTGTGCTTTTTAAAAATTTCATAGAATTGCTAAACAAGAAGGGAATAGGTTAAACGTTAGCTAGCTACGCTCTAATTAGTAGAGAGGCAATAGGCTCGATCTTGTTAGACTCAAGTTTGGTATTGAAGTAATCAGCAATTCCTCAATATCTATCAATATGAAAAAAAGGACTTATTAGTAGATTCTTACAGTCTATTTTGATATAATTAAGATAATTTAATTATAGCTTCCGTTGAAGAAGACTCCGTTGACTTCCTCCCGCGCGAAGTCGAGATATTGCTTACTGAGAGGTGAACTCAACGCCGCGCTTTGTTTTACTAAAGAGGAAAAATGAAAACATTTTTTAAAATATATCCAGTATAGATATATTTTAATCGATGTGCATCGAAATCGACTGTTTGTGAATCGAACCCACAACCAACCGCGCTGACAAAGCGACGCTGTCCCACAAGACATGACATCTTATTTGTAATTAAATTAGCAAATTAAAAAACATAACAACTCCTATAAGAAAAACGTTTTTAGAATATTTTATTTAAAAAAACAAGAAAGAAAATCTATTGGTTGATTTTAATAATTTTCATACAAATAAAATTCCAAAAGGTTTGTTCACATAACGAATCCCGTAATCTTGTTGCCTTTAAAGGCGAATTGCTTCGAAGGTGAGTGTCAGGGAGGGGTGGTTAGCACCAGATGCGAGGACATCTGCCGACGCGCTCCGCTGGGTTTAACGTCTTCTACTTAATGCGTACGTCGCTGTGTACATATGTGTATTTACAAACTAGATAATACCTCTAAGTTCCAATGATAAGCTTTTGCAACAGTTTTTAATCCTTTCGATGAATAAATACAGTCCTACATGAAAAAGTCCTCTCAACAAAATAGTCTGTAATTTTAGAAAATGGCTTCTAGGAATAATACTGTAATATATTAAAAAAACACGTTTAACGAATGCAATAACAATATTAGGGTAGTGAATTACACAAATAAACGAGTAAGAGTACCTAATGCATTATCAACGAGGAGTCGAAGCTTACTAATTTCCTATATTAATTTTTATGCATTGCCTTTGGCTAGGCAGAGAAAACCTCTCATCTATTTTCTGTCCGACTACAAGCGTTGTAAGTAGCGGAACTTAACGCTGTGCCTTCTCTTGGCGTATCAGTGAATATCCGCTTAATTGAGTCACTCTAGTTGGGAGTTTTTCTTGTTATCCGATATACGTCTATCATCGCAGAGACTCGAGCCGTTTGAAATCACAGTCAACAAATTAATTTTATTAATTTTTAATGCATTGCTATAAAAAAAATATCCGTTTTCTGCACTTCATCTTCTCCAAATTACATTTAACATGTAATTTTACCACTAATTCTTCATAAAAAGGTCCCAAAATTTACCCTTTAGGCCTTACGCAAGTTTCTTAATAAATCATATAAATATTTATATGCATCATGCTAATATTAATGTTAATAAAAGCTTCAACTAATTATAAAGTCATTTAAATGAGACACTTATAAATTACAAAACCAATAAAAATCCCATGTAAATTTTCTTCTTTCCGTATTGTGTCTGACTCATTTGCTGTCTGCGTCTATAGAGTCAGTCTTTGGAATAAATGATATGAATCTAGTATCCTGTGAATCGTTTAAAACCTACACAAGAATTTTCAACATGACATTAGCCTAAAGAAAATACTATTTAGAGTAAAGTTAGACACTCTCAATAAAAAATATATATATAAATAAATAAAGTACGTAAAGTTATCTCATATCACGTAATCCATCGTGTGAAGTGACTCAATCAATAGCGGGTCTGACAAAGCACCGCAGTCGGTCGTCCGGTCGGAAGGTAACTCGAGAGGAAGCCCTATCACTTCCACTGTCTCATTACTTATAGATTGTGTACATTTCAGTTTTGTTTTAAGGGCGGTCGTGGCGCAGTGTAGTAGCATCTGACTGCAAACGCGATCGGCTGTGGGTTCGATCCCACTCGGGGGAGAAATTATATTTAAAATTATCTAAATTCATTGCTCTGGTAAGACAAAGTACGGCGTTGAGTTCCACCACTCAACACGCCATGTCCCGAATTCGGTGGAAAGCGAAGTACGGTGTGTCTTGGCACTAGATAAAATTCTGTCAATAAAAAGCGTGAAGCTTTTTGCGTGGGATGTATTTATAATAAATCACTTCATTTTTTCATTGACTCACATATCTCCTATATTCGCATAAAATGTTGGAGGAACAGATAATAAAGTTGGAGGCAGAGAGAATTTAGCATTATGACATTTCATTCCCTGTATCACTTTATATAGTTATTGATACTTTTTGTTTCTATTACTTGGCTAGTTTACTTTCATCTGTAAACAACTATAACATACTATGAATTTAATCAAAACGCTACACTATCGAATTTCTTTCTTAACTTTCTTTTCAAATCTTAAACAATATATTGTTTAAGATTTTTTGTAATTATTTTGGTTAAAATCCGTAATTATTATGAGAAAAATTTGAGTACTTAGAATTTTATTTGCTATAAGGATTTGACCACTGTACGTAGACAAGGAACATAACGTATGAGGCATGATTAGATCAGGGCATATCATGTTTCCAAATCACTTATTCGTTATTTCTAATGCGTAATATCTAACTTAGTACTTAAATCTGTCTACATCGCAAATTTATACAAGATTTCTACTTTAATGTGTAATTGCAAACTTAAAAGTATAATGTATTTGTAAAAAACGGCTTTTATCGGCCATAGTTCTAAGTAATTATATATTTTAATAAAAGTCAAAGATTGCAATTTGATAGCTAATAAGAATAAGTTAAAAATACAACGGAGCAAGTATCTGTAGTTTGATCATATTTTATATATTATTATATATCATGTTCTTTATGAAAATTTAAAACGATGAATCTATTATATAAATAGTTTATATCAAGAAAGTAGTAAATATTTATTTTGTAGATATAGAAGTAGAATAAGTTAGATAGATAGTTAGTTCTAGAAACATCTATACGCAAAAATACATGTTTACAAAAAAAACAGTAAAAACTTATCTAAGCGTAAATTCAATGAGAATGCATTTTATCAGCTGTGGTACACCGCAGCTTCCCTTCCGCTGGGAATGCCAATCTCGTTGAGATAACTTATACATTGTGGTATATTGTTATTTAATTAGTCTAAAAGTCAAATAACATAGTAGGTTAATGATCCATATATTTCTCAATTATTATTCCTAACTAAATTCATGTATCTAATTATAATAGACTCCGATCGTGGCGTAGTGGGACAGTGTCTGATTGTGAATGTGATCGGTTCTGGGTTCAATTCCCACTCGGAGGAATGATTGTATTTTAAGCCGGAAAGCGTCTGTAATAATATGTTCGAATCCCAGTCGGGGGATTTATATTTAAAATGTTTTTACTTCTCGCTATGATCTGACAAAGTGATGCTGAATTCCGCCACTCAACACAAAACATCTTAATTTTGGATTGACATCAACAAAGTTTCTTGACATTAGGAAGCTAAACATTTAAAAATGCAACACTAAATAATGTATCGATTTGTTAAATACATGTTTATTTCTTAAATAACAGTTATTAAAATTAATTCCACCATTTGTAAACATTGTTTTTCAATTTTACGATCCGGATCCGGCGAATTTGAATAAGGGACTAAACTCATGTCCTTAAAGACCCGATTTCAGATAGTTGTCGTATTTGCATACTTTGATTTTAGGATATCCGTTATGACTGTTAATGTGCTGGAATATTTTTGTGAACTAATTTCAAGGGATGCATCCGGCATTATGTGTGTATATTAATTAATAATTAGCATTAGTTTCGTGCTTGGGTATAGATTGTTTTGGTTTTTTTATGATTAAAATAAAATAAAAGTGTTTTTTTATAAAGTATTTTATGGTTTGCACATTGTTTGTAGAGAGATAGGTGCCTCATGATGTAGTACTGTATTAAATTTTGCTTATAATGACATTTAATGAATATTTATGTAACATAATTATTAAATATGAAAATGAATGAATGATTATTAAATACTAAATTGAGGCCGGTTGTGGCGCAGTAGGAGAGTGGTTTACTGTAAAACGCGATCGTTTGGGGTTTCGATTCCCACTCGGGGGAGTAATTATATTTAAATTATTTTGACTTCGTCGCTCTGGTAGAGACTCGATTATCCAGATTCATTCTAAAAATAATTTTAGGCATAATATAAAAAGAAATCGTTCCCGTAAATAATGTTACATAATTCATAATATTAGCTAATAAATATTAAATGCAACAAAATTTATTGAAGCCGGTCGTGGCGCAGTAATAGCGTCTATAAAATTATTTTCACTTTCTCGCTCTGCTAAAACAAAGTACGGCGTTAAGAACCACCACTCAACACGCATTATCGTTTCGAATTCGGTGGAAAGCGAAGTACGGAGTCTTGACACTAGGTACTTTCTGCTTACTCTGCTATGCGGGATAAAAAACAGCGTGAAGCTAAACTAAAATACAATATCATAGGAGTGAAACATTTGGCGTCCATATATATAAAATCAACTATAGGAAGTACACTCTATAATAAATATTACATTTAATAAATGAAATAAATCCTTTTAAATGAAACTATTTAACCGGATTAATCGCGTATATTTTGGTATTCGAAAATACATTTTTGGACACCTGACGTTTCGAACACTTTACAGTAGTCCATGGTCACAGGTAGACTGAGGTGGTGAGGAGGGTGAGGTGAAATCCTATAACATAGTACAATGTTGGACATAGACCCATTATTATTAACATCCCTATATGTTAAGGTGACGCGTGTTTTACTCACCAAGGGAGCCTCTTATAATAATAAATAAAAATAACACAATTCATATCCCTTTATTAAATTTACTCGAAATGTAAATCTTGACATGCTTTCCTTTCATTTCTAGACACATTTTACTGTGCTAAAACTCGCAGCTATCGAATCGTGACATTGCTGGGTGCGTTGGCGATAAATTGCCACTCTAGTGTGTCTCTGTTCCCATTTGGGTAGAGCTTAAGATAATTATTATTATTTTTTATTTAATAGCTTTAAAAATATTTTATATAATTGAGACATGTGTTGATTGGCGAACTCAATGCGACGCTTTGTTTTGACAAAACGGAGAAATACAATATATTTTCACATAAAATCATTTTACTAAATGGAAATCGAACTCATAACACACACGTCCTCTAACTGTTCTACTGCATTTAACTTAATTAGGTAAAGTGTACATCACATATTACTTTCCGACGAAATGTTTCAATTAATAGGCATGTTGTGCTTACTGGGCCTTAAGAAATATCCAAGATTTCTATAATAGGAGAAAAATGAATGAAGAAACCGAGAAAGTAAGTATTCTAAAAAGTTTTCTCTATGTATCTCCCAAAGCTTTAATATATATAATTTTTATTATTATATAAACATATTATTATCAATTGTGTAAATGCTTATAAGATTCAAAACTTATAATACAATATTTCTTTGTAATTCTGATTTGTAATTTTGCTTATTCATAATATATTTAAAGTAGAAAACTATAAAAATTAAAGGTGATAAAGTAAGTACTCAAAACCAAAAAAAATCATTAAGAAAATATATGTCTTACGATTTTTTTATTTACTGTACTATGGAAACGCGCAAAGACAGTTTGAACCCGCGTCCAGCGTCACCTATGCGAGACATAACATGTTGTGAGCCAGTCATTTTCATTTAATCAATACCTTTTGTGAAAGTTTCATTGCAAAATCACTTCTGAACTTTTCTAAATTTTTCTTATTTACACTTTATTTCATTACAAATAAATTTATAAATTCACGTCGTCGTGGCACGGTGGCACAGTGTTTGAGCGTTTGCCTGGTGTAGCGAATAATATCCTCATATGGGCAATGATTACAGTAGAGATTCGATTATCTGGAGTAATTCTTACATTTAGGTCTAATATGAAAAAAAAGTTCTTGAATATAATATAACATAATGCATAATGTTAGCTAATAACTATTAAATACAACAAAATTAATCAAACTTATTAACAAAAATCGATGTTTATAATAACTAAATTAGTCGTGAAGTGCAATATAACGTGTATAGTGTACACACTAGGTTCCATCTATTTTTATAAAAGAAAAAATGCCTTTTCTTAGCTTTATATTTTTATTGTGCATAGCAGGGCAGGCAGGAAGTACCTAGTATCAAAATACTCCACACTCCGCTTTTCCCCGAATTCGAGATATTGGGTTTTGTATTTGTTTTTAAGTAAAAATTTTTAAAATTCTACTAAGTTAAAATTGGCGATTACACTTTTATTTTAAGAATTAGTTTATTATAAAAATACTTATCATTTAGTTTATCACTAATACATGTACATACGTATATATACGTACGTATTCATTACTATGTAATCCGATAGTTTTTATGCTTTAATACATGCAGCAGCTTCTTCATAAATTAACTTTTAGCGATTAAAAAATATAAATATGTAAATCGCTTAGAATATATTTTTATTGAAATTGTTTCTAAATGGATCGATTTCCGCTCTTTTCTCTTTTGCGACCAATATAATGTTCATTTTATGATAATGGAGCAATAAATGTCGAGGATCAGTTTGGCGCCAATTCCAACACAGATAAAATAGCTCTGATATAAATAATTAATTATAATATTTTATATTCATTTAATATAAAAATATTTTAATGGCCCTTTATAATGTAATTTATTGATAATTGTTTAATTATAACAACGATTTATTTGTGTATTAATAAAAAAATAAGAACTATTGAACACTAAATACATATTAACAATTTATCCTTATTTGAATCAAAATAAAAAATAAAACAAAAGTATAAACAATTAAACATACAGTCAATTATCGTAAATCAATATGTTCCACAATAGTGGTTTTAACGAAGAATTTTTAACTTTCATCCAGTTAAAAATAATGAGCAAAAACTATTTGAATCTGCAGTGCATTGACACAGCAGGTGTGTGGCGCGTGCGCACCTTGGGCCAAGATTACGAGATTACCCACTCTGGTATTTTTTATAGGGCTCATTGATATTTAAAAATGACTCACCTATCTCTACCTTTTATTTATGCTTCCATTTATTTATCATATATTTACATTGAATAAATGACAACTTTTATGTCACCTCCTTAACTTATTGGAATTTCGGTTTCCTTTTTTACTTTCATTTTTGGATTCTGTTGTAAGAATCTTGTTAGAAATAATAAATTGGAGATCAAACATGTTAAAATCTTGATTAAGGACAAAATATTTTAATATTTAGTACTGTATTAATCTAAAATGGTTAACAGGCAATTTAAATCTTCAACAAGAACGCAAAACCTCTTAGGTATTTTTATAACTGTACAAATGTTGATATTGATTATTGGATTTGATTTGATTAAATATGATTGTAAGAATGATTACTTAAATTCCACAAATAACAGGTACAAATATGTCCCATAAACAGTAAAGTAGGAACGTGTTTATTGGTTTTTTAAAAAATGTATAACAGACATAGTTTTTTTATTATACTTTTATTAATTTAATACATTATTGTATAAAGATAATAATCCTATTTTTTTGCGTCTTCGTCTGCACGATATTAAAAAAAGCTAAAAGTTTTAACTAAAGACTAAAGAGGTAATTCTCGATCTGACTAAACAAAGTGTGGCATTACAACATTACCGCAGATAATACATACAAAAACCTATAAATATATCATCTAGACCGTTTCAAACCGTATGCCTATATAAGTATGTAATTGTCAAACGTTTTGCCATAAGCATATACTCACATTAATATGATAAATTATTTATAGCTTGAAACTCAATTTCATGGTTATTACAACCATTCAATCGATTATACGCATTATATATTAAAATGTTTGTTCATCTCAACGTTTTATACGATTCGTTTTGTATCTTGAGATATTCTTATAGAAATGTTTATTCATGGTTTTTAGCCCTTTTTTAGCCCTTTGTTGCTGATTGATTTGATGATGATTTTTTTTCCAATATGTTTGTCCTAATATAAATGTTATGTTTATTACACTAGAATGTTTAACCGCATCTAATTAAGAGTATAGTTAAATGTATTGTAACTTAATATTTTTTGGTTTCTATATGTTTTATAACATTAAGGTTTCCTCGATGATTAGTCCTATATAATATATTATTATACTAAATTATTTTATTATTCATCTTACTAACTACTCGTATTATATGTTGAAAAGATCATGAGTTGTATGTATGTTTGTTACTCTGAGAGAGTACAGTAATTGAACCATATTATAACGCTAAATATCTTCTCTTATATAATAAAAAAATCGAAATCATCATTCACTAATTTATTAACAGCATCAGTCAGATTGTAACAGATATTTGATTAAATATACAAAACAAACCTGAGTGTGAGTCAACATACAAAAATATGAAATAACCTATAGCAGTCTGTGACGTCGGCAGACAGTGACTCACGTAACAATCAGCTTTGAATCATGTCTGGATTAAACAAAAGACTTAAGTATTTATATCAGTTTATGTTAAATCATATGTGGATGCCCACTTCCATAGATAGATCCCATAGATCTTGTTAAATAAATTATATTTATAGTAAGTCATTTTAAAATGAAAACTTTAAAAGCACAATTTCCAAATTTATTCGTACATATTTAATATTTATTTCTTAATCTTATAAAATTGTAGTCCATCACCATTAGTCATGGTGGCAAGGTTAAATAACAATAGTATTCATGTAAATAAATACCAAAAATATAGTGGTCAAGGAAATCTAATTGGTGTTCTATAAGAGTAAGACGTACGTACATATGTAGTGGATTCGAATCTCATGCGAGCTTAATGAAACTTAATAATAAACTAAATTTGTCCTCAACTAATTTTAATTTTTCTATATAAAAATTTAATTTAACAAAATTTCTACTAGTTTTGTATAACTTTTTGATTCAACATCTTTTTTTAAATATAGGAGAATGAATGTTATGACAATTTTTTTTACAGCTTCACGCTGACCTATTTACTAAACTAAAAATATCTATAAATAGTGTAAAAAAACCAATATTTTTTACAACAATGCACTAAAAATATATTTAATAAATCAACTGTATAAAAAAGAAGTTGGGTTTCGCCCGAAATCAAGACAATCGGCTTTGGGTAGCGAACTCGACGCTGCACTTTGTCTTACCAGAACAGACAGAAGAAGTTAAATTTTAAATATAATCATTTCTCCGAGTGGAAATCAAACCCACAACCGCTCGCGTTTTTTTACTACGCCACGACGGCCTCTAGAATAAAGATTATCAAAATGAAAGGACTATTTGAATTTGAAAATCGAATTCAGATTGAATTTGTTGTTATTTCTTAAATAAGTTCATTTACTTAATTTTTACCCAACTGCCAAAAGGAGGGTTATGTACGAGGTATCGTATGTAGTATGTATGTATGTCCGTTTCTTTGTTTCCTTGTTAATGTTAAACCCGTGAACCCATTTTAAGAAAAGATATGTGGTTTAATTCGAAAAAAAGGCGAATTTTAAAAGTTACTTTTTACTCGTTGACTTTTTTTTTTAATTGTTAATAATTGTTAATAATTTAATTGTTAACTAACTTACGTCATATATAGAAAACTTAGTGACAATACACTCTACTCTCCATTCTACCCATATACATACTTATGTATATGTAAATTGATATTATAATACTACTCCAATTGATTTTTTTATTATCATTCCTTTTGCATATATTTCAAAAGAAACGTCATGATACGAGCTAAATCGTTTAATTGGCGTTGTTTATACGGCAGCAATATCTAGTAGTGTGGCTACAGCTGCCTCACACCTGCCTATCTTATAGGGATTTTCTGACCGATGACCTCCAATGTTATAATAACAAATAAAGTAACATATTTTACACATATTATATTTAAGCAAAATTTGTACATGTTGTTTAAAATATATAATATAATTTTTTATCAAACAGATAGATATTTTATCAGGTACACATTATCATCTCTAGCAGGATAATCAAAAATTTATTAATTATAATTTATTTATTTTAATATTCTTTGAAGTGTTATTACAGTAAGGATATAATATTATTTTTAAAAAACGTATAAAAATTTAAACGTAATGAGATTCGAACCCACGCCTCTTGGAAACCAAGCACTTTGTCCATATGCGATGCGTTTGATTTGCGGTTGTGTTAAAACTTTACGCTTCTACGCTTGATACAATAGTTTTGTTGTTGATAACTCTTAGAGAAATTTTAGCAAATTTTTGCTATTCAGAAAAAAGAACATAATAAAGAATGGTGTCAATACTCTGAATGGGTTCTGAACGCCCTGACGAACATGTGTAAACCTGTTCTAATTTTTTACTGTTTACCTTGTTATACAGGAATGAGTCTGTAAAAAAAAGAATATATGAAAACTAAGAATAAAAAAAATATATACAAAAAACATTATAAGCTTTTTTAACGTAACAAATGCCGACCCAAGTATTACGTCAGTCATCTTTGCACTTCTTGTTGAAACAAGTAGGTACAAAGTAGAAGAAGTCACAGAATTCTTCCCGAAAAATGAGATATTCCTGCCTAATAAGAAATTAGTGTAATAGCTGTCATCGTGGCCTACCAATAATATACATAAAAACAAATCAAAGTACTTTTTAAAAACATCCAATCCTTTTTAATGAAAGAAATCAATGCTATATAAATCTTTCATTCATTTCATTAGTTGATTGGTAATACTAATTAAAAGCAGCTGATGGGCAGCTGACGCTCTGACCTACAGACCTGGCGATCGCATTATTTGATCATCGAAAGTAAAAAGATTTGTGTAACATGTTACTGTTACTTGATAAATGTCTATAATATTTACATATGTACATGTGTTACGAAATCATTTGTCATGGGTATAATTTTATTTTGATGTAATACTCTGTTTCGAGATATGGAGGTAGATATTTAGGATTAAAAAACATAAAAAATTCTTAAATTTTTTCCTAAATAGCTTAATGTAAAATTTCTGGTAATCCTTGGTAATATAAGCCTTGTAATTTATTTGTATTTTAGCAAACCAATTATTATATCTATTTAAATTATCGTTTATTTATTCATATTATTGAAATGTGCTCAAAAAATTGTATATTTTAATTACACATTTATAAACCTTCTCAGATAAGACGTATATGAAAATTTAAATCGTTATTAAATATTGCAAATTATACATAAGTATTCTTGATCAATGGTGTTGATCGCGAGTTTAATAGTATTTATGAATACATCCAGCAGTAACAGGTGGTCAAGTAAAAAATATAACAATTACTTAATTCTAGAAATAATGATCGCAGTGCAGTTGTGAACTTTTGTGTGTGTGCAATAATTATGGGTTCGATGCCCAGACAGTTGTATTTTTGAAAAAAAAACGTTTTCTAAATGCAGGAAATACCAAAAAAGTAAAAAAATTGTCAACGGTATTTTGAATTGAAGTAAACTAAACAAACTAGGCTTGAGATGAATATAAATATATAAAAGAAAGCTACAGGTAGGTAGCAGGTTAGCGCGTGTGCGAGGGACAGATGCTGCGGACATCTGCCGCGGCGCGTGCGCATTAATACGGTTTGGCAATCTTGATACTTGCAATATATTGAAAATAAATTTGTATAGTTAAGAGTTACGTTAAATATGACAAATATCATGACATTTATTTAACATTTTCATGTATATCGGTTATATTATTGTTAATATTAATCTAAAGTATTAAGTAAACGCAATGGTACTCAGTTCAATTATCTCGAGCGAGTCGATTATTTTTAAATTATTCTCAATCTCCCGTTTTGGTAAATTAAAACTTCACGTTGAGCTAAAAAACAATAGTGATAGTAGTGATTGTTTTAGTATTATCATCAAAATAAAAATCAAAGATCATTAAAGAAATCAATTGTAAATATAATGTATTCGAACCATATAGGCTATTTTATTTTACCACTTTCTTCAATTTTAACATTGTGGTAAAATTTAAAAAAATAGAAATAAGTATAACATATTAAACGTTGTTGCTGTGTAAATTATAAATTGTAAAATGGCCTTATTTTTCACTTAAGCTTAATATGTACTTGTAATTCATTTTAATTAAACATATCTTGAAATTTACTCTTCATACTCCTGAATGAATCTTAGTATTTGAATTGTACCTTAGTACTAAGTATCAAAACTGCTAGCGTTTAGTATAGTATCGGTCAGCTGCTCTGCGAGCATCTCGCGTCTGCCTGTCTATTCTGTGCGTCGAACTCTTATGTGACGTGTGGTACAAAATGTTAGAGATTACGAAATATATATTAAATTTAGAATTTTTTTTGATCATTGACACTTTCTAATTTTGTTCGTAGCCTAGACTAATATTTATTATGGACTATTTGTGTAAAAATAAAATTATTATTGTATTCTATTAATTTATAATATTTTATTTGAGCATACTATTTGAAAAATCACTATACATGTGAATAAAATCAGGAATAAATATAATATTTACTCGTTTTAAATATTTAATAAAAAGGTACCCCTATATACGTGTAATAAGTAAATAACTGACTATTTATATCTACTATTTTTAAAGTGTTATTCCACACTTAGGATTAGAAAACATTTTTAAAAAAACGTATAAAAATTTGAACGCAGCGGGATTCGAACCCGCGCCTCTTGTATTCCGTCCAAGCGCTCTGACCGCTAAGCCATGCGTTCTACTACCAGCTGCGTCGAAATTCTTATACGTTTTGATACAACTTATTTATGTTGTATAGAATCCCGCTGCGTTCAAATTTTTATACGTTTTTTCAAAAATGTTGACTATTTATATCATTTAATATTTTTAACGGTTTTTTATACAAAAATTAAAGGTGTTAAAATTTTAAAAAAATGAATGATTAGACGTTCACTAAGGAGCTATTTTAAATGTTGTTTAATTTGACCATTCTCCTAAAATCTTTCTACTTCGACGATTCTATATAGGCACGATCTATGAAAATTAATTAGTACACAGCTTAATTATAACATTAAACTTAAATAAACGCTGAAAGCTAAAAATCTTCCCAATAAATCCTTGATCCAATAACATTAATTCTCATCGCCTCAACTTGCACCAAGCCCCGCATGACTCATGAGTCGCACCGACATTGACCGTGTAATCTCGAGTGTAATTATAATATGCAATTATTACTAGCAGACAGGTATACATACATCATTGTGTAACTACAATCTGATTGTTAACTTGTCGTCGTTAACAAGTAGCTCTAGTTAGAAACGCTTTAATTAAAAAAGCTCTGTACTTAGTCTTTAGCATGTTAAAAAAAAGTAGACTCGATTTTAAAGCAATTAAACGTATTTTTTTATGTTTCTTATATAGACTTTTAGATTTTTATGATATCTATAGTAAATGTAAACGATAGAAATTTTAGAAATGTTACGATATTTCATAAAATAATAATAATTTATATTAATAAAAATTTTTATATTTTATTTAAAAAAAACAGCTTCAAGTTTTAACCCCTATGTTGTGCAAGTTAGTCAGAGATAATCTCGAGACACACCGTTAACTGCTTTCGGCTCGTAATCGATACATTATTTAGTGAGAATCGAACCTACAATCAACCGGGGATGCAGTCAGACGATATCTCACTGCGCAGTGGGATACTGTCATATCATATTTTCTTGATTATTGATATTATTACAAACACATTTACTTGTTCGAAGTAAATATAGTCGCTTACGCTTTCTTTTAGTTTAAGAAGTTACTAGAAAGTGTCTAATGCATTACGCTGTTGTCTACTTTTCGGACATAAGAAATATATGTCGAGTACCAAAACTCAATTTGTCACAAGTAAATCCGATAGACTTTACGCCTACAGCTGGCTGAGGTGACGTCATTATTGTTACTCGTAGCAAATATTTATAATCGAAAAGTACTTGTAAGAACCCGTTAATGATTTATTAAACTCAAGTCACCCATTGTTTCCATAAGCACAGAATTCATCTGGCGTAACCTGTTCTATAAAATGAAATACCTCCAGCAAAAAATCGAAAATTGACCGCATAAAAACGGACGACAGATGCTGACAATAGATGTACAATCGCTGTGAGATGGGGATGATTTCAAAATAAACATTATTTATTTATTTTAAAGATAGTTTTGGTGCAGTGGCAAGGCAGCTAAGTAGTTATGAGTTCAATTCCTCTTCAAGGTGACGGTTATATTTATAATATTATCATCATTCCACGCTCCGCTAAAATCTCTCTGGCTACTCCCTTATAAGAAAAAGACGTGAAACTCT
Organism: Dryadula phaetusa; assembly: GCA_032432895.1. NCBI lineage: Eukaryota > Metazoa > Arthropoda > Insecta > Lepidoptera > Nymphalidae > Dryadula > Dryadula phaetusa. Next base: position 1,053,076 of record JAOYRS010000078.1, read on the forward strand.
TTATTTAGCTACAAAAAAGGAAGCTTCACGTTTTATCCTGCATAACGTGGTATTCAGGACCAACTGCGACTAAACCATGCGAACGAACGCATGCCTTAAAGATCAGAGCGCTTGGAAAGTCGCGAGTTCGACTCGCGCAGCGTTCAAATATTTACGTTTTTCTAAATAATACTTGAGGCCGGTCGTGACACAGTGCGACAGCGTCTGACTGTAAACGCGTTTGTGGGTTCGATCCCCACTCAGGGGAGTGATTATATTTAAATTATTTTCACTTCCTTGCTTTGGTAAAGACAAAGTGCGGCGTTGAGTTCCACCACTCAACACGTTGTCTCGACTTCGGTGGAAAGTGAAGTACGGGGTGTCTTGACACTAGATACTTTCTATCTATCCTGCTAAGCGGGATAAAAAGCGTGAAGCCAAAAAAAAATAATACTTTAGGCCAATGTAATGGGCAGAATTAAAATATATTGTAATTGTCTATTTGTAATTTGTCTTTTACTGCCACAGATAAAAGAGCACTAATGTGGGTATAAAATATTAATAAATTAAAAATTTAAACATTTCGTTCACAAATGTACAGGAAGGTACCTCCGGCACGAGCTATCTCGTAAAAAGCATTTATTGTCTCCTATTCACGGCTCTGCCACTTGTAAGGAACAATTGCACCGTGACATTGCAACTGTTTTGTTTTCATTTTGACGGATTGGTTGATAGAAAGTGACTTATAGGTGAAGGTTTTATAGTTATGTATTTAAATATACTAAAATATAATTTTCTTTTTTATTTAAATAAATTACCTTATATGTGTATATCTTTTTTTATAGAATATCTAAATATTCTTATATTTTGATTTTATCCTTACATTCCTATATTTTTATTTTGTCCCACTGACCCTAAGCATTGTGAAACATGGAGAGTATTTTGACAATTGGTTTACTTTGTAGACAAAGTAAGCCAATAAAATATCCAAAGTAAACGTACGTGCGGATACAGCAGTATCCGAGATTTTTAGATAGGTATTACATTGTTATTAAATATGTATATATAGATCTATTGGTATATCAATGTTTTCCTAGTCTAGGGCAACACCTCAGATAATATTTTCTATTCTTAATTTAATATTAAAATTTCATTAAGTAAAGTAAAATATAAACTTTTTTTAACTCAGAAACTAACTAACTGACTGACTGACTGACTGACTGACTGACTGACTCACTGACTCACTCACTGACTCACTCACTGACTCACTCACTGACTCACTCACTGACTCACTCACTGACTCACTCACTGACTCACTCACTGACTCACTCACTGACTCACTCACTGACTCACTCACTGACTCACTCACTGACTCACTCACTGACTCACTCACTGACTCACTCACTGACTAACTAACTAACTAACTAACTAACTGACTGACTGACTGACTGACTGACTGACTGACTGACTAACTAACTAATTAACTAACTTACTAACTAAGTAACTAACTAACTAACTAACTCTAACTCTTAGGCAAACTAAATAACAGGGTTAAAGTTTAGGCAACTAAGTTTAGGAGCTAGAGCAACCATCTTAATCTTTAATTAGCCACCCTTTAAACTTAACCATATACAGTCACTTAAAAGAAGTACGCGTTTTTACTAGTTAAACATATTTCTGGACTGGACATTCATATTACGATTTCGCCAATATCTCTGTATGTGACAGTGCGATGGCCAATGTATAATTTTGTGAAAGTAATAAATATAGCTCGCATCTGCCGACTTTCACTGCGCAGGTATTAAGGACGCACCTTATCGTATCGTGTGTTTATTGAGTTTCGCAGTTATAATGTAATACATTAACAATTTTAACTACATGAGTTACGGTTATTTTCCTTAGAAAAAAATGTACGAATATATACGTATATGTGACTTTGGATTTACCTGCTTGAATGGTGATGGAATTAAATTTTACTTAGGGAAATATCTCAAAGCAGCTTCATGCTTTTTCTTGCATGGCAGACAGAGAAAGCCTAGCGTCAAAATACTATTTTTAAAATAAATTCAAGACATTCACATAAATTCAAGAACGTGAAGTAGCAGAAATAAACATTGTATGTTTGAATTAAAACAGTAGTAAAAAGTAAAAAGGGAATATGTAACCCTCTTTTCGAGTGGAAATCAAATCTACTGAACGTTCCTACGTATGCAACGAAGAAAAACAAATGGCAAACGTTCGCAAAGACATCATAGTAAGAATGAAGAAGAAAGTACTCAGGTGGTTTGAGCACGTTGATAGCATGAGTGATGATAGGAATGCAGGAAAGATAGGTTTTTGAAGCAGCAATACGAGAGGTCGGGGTCGATTTCGGTTGACTTTTGAAAACATAGTATCGATGATACGAGAAAGAGACAAGGAGTCATGTAAAAAGCATGAAAACCTGGGAAGCTTGCATGAAGAGTTTAATGACTGTGGACGAGACGAAAGAATTATGCCGGGATTGTTGTTTTTGGCGCTCCGTTCCTTCTGACGAGATACAGTAAAAAGAGAAGATACAGTAAAAAGCAAAACTAAAGTACCTACCTACAGTGGATCTAATTGCTATATTTTAATTACTGAAATCTTCACAAAAATATTTTAAACGTTGCCTTTTTTGGTTTGTTTTTTGAAAGCTTTAGGTAAATATTGAAAACGTGATATGGTATTTATAAACCATTCTGTAAGTATGTAGTTTAAATTTTTGACACTGGCAACACTTCCCGTAAATAATGTATAATTTGGTACTTGTTCAGTATGACGGTTAGGCCGCCCTTAAGTTAGATAGCCAAATAAATAAAATTCTAAAGCAAAGAGAAATACAAAACATTTTTTACGTGAAAAATCGTTTACTTAGTTTACTTTCCACTAAAAGATCTTTATACGTATTCATAAACAATGAATACTACATGAATAGTAATTTGTTTTGTAAAATCAAAAATATTAAAACAACGATCAATCAACAATATAACATGATACTGATACGTATCCCCAAATCTGTCCCCAATCTCAACAAGATGAACTCCATTGGATGCTGCAGCCCCGCCTCTCATCTCGAGACGACCAATCAACGCAGAGTATAACGTTATATAAACATACTGATATGCTTGCGATGGTTATCTAATGTTTTTATATATGATGTGAGATTTTTTTAAATTATTATATTTATGTTATAGGTATTATGTTACAACGTACTGAGTCTTTTAATAAAGGTAAGAACGAAAATTTTTATAAAACTTTTTTAAAAAATAATTTTGCATAACAAAATCAAAAGTTTAGAATATTTAAGTATTAAACGTTTTTATTATTCCTTTAATAAATTTAATAAATATCAATTTACTGTTTATCTTAGTATATATATGAAAGCTTTAGTAACAACGCTATTTAAAACATCTGATGCAGTGCTATTTTTTGTGACTGTAACTTCTCCTTTTTCAGTCTTCGTCTTTTTATATCCTAAATTTAAAAAATCATAAGCACAATAATATAAAAAAAAGTATATGTAACTAAGTGTTACCCTAATAAAAATAAATATGTATTAAAATCCATCATCTAACTCAGGTATTCACAATTTGTTATTTATTTATTGTAAAATATAACAATGAATAAACTTATGGAATATTAAATATATTTTTTGAGTTCGATATACCTAAATAGTTAGACACGTATAATATATATAAATTGAAATTGCAGAGGTGACAAGCAAATTTTTACTTTTTACCACATTTTTATTTATTCGACCCGGTGAGTTTTATATCTTTCCAATATTAACTAACAAAAATTCTAAAAACAGCTATACTTAACAATCGTTACAGGTTTTTAGAATTGATATATCCGTTTGTAAAAATCTGTGTATTATTTTTAAATAAACTAGTGGGGGTAATTGTATATTGAATCTTCACTTAATTCGAGATATTGACAGTAGTCCCATGTAGTACCAAAATGGCTTCCAGGAACTAGGAGAATCTTTTCTTTTCTAACCGACTAATAGAATTTTGTTATATCGAATAAGGCTTTAGGTGTTTGAAGGGATGGGAACAAAACATTTTTTTAAGATATGTGGTTTTTCGACTTTTCCAGATGCAACTTAACGAGGTCCTATTGTTATATCTATTTCAACTTCTACAAAAAGATATATTGACAAATTATTAAACGCTTTAGAATTTTAGATTCAAGTTCGATTTTTATTAGAAGCAATATTTCCTTAGATTTTAAGATTTAGAGGGATGGATGTGGATTGAAACATATTTATCTACATACTTACTTCCAATTCTATTAGAGTTAAAATATATAAAATTTAACAATTACTTATTGTTGTTTAAAAAATAGACAATTTGAAAATTTCTCAACATGTTTTCCTATACTTAATTTAGCTACTTAAATTTAATGACAGAATAATTTAATTTTTTTAAATATTTCACATACCTATCATAATAGATTAAATGTTTGTATACCTAAGTTACAATAACCGTCTAAGTTTAAAAGTACTCTTTTTAAGATTTTTTAAATTTTTTTACAAAATTTTATTACGTCAGATCATCTAAATATTACTTAATGGAATTAAAACCCATATTTTCGGTTTCTTTTAATGACTATACATTACGATATAGTAGTGATACGATACAGCCAGCGCTATCTATGTTGCAATAATATCAACAAAATCATAGTGCCTAAATAGTAATTTATTTAAATTTCTAATATTTATTTAGAATTGTTAACATAAGATTATTATTTCAATATATAAAAATATATTATCCTAAATAATTTTAATTTTTAATTTTATTATTTAATGAATATAAAAATTGGTAGTGGAGTGTAATTTATAGTGACATCTAGTGGCGAATAGCATGCATTAAAATGAAAAAATATTTTTCAATTGTTTTCTATAATATTGCTTTCTTTTTAAAATAAATAAAATCTATTTTTAATTTATATTATACATAAATAAGCTTAATAATTTCCTTTATAATTACCAAATTATAAACATGGTATATTTAAAGTATTACTTCCGGTTACATGGCATTTTTTTTTATAATTTTTTTGGTTTCTTAAAAAAGTCAAAAATTCTAATTATAAGATTTTAAATAAAATAATGTTATTAATTTATAAAATATAAACGATATATGTTTAAAATATTATACCTGCGTTTTATAATAAATATATTAATTATAGTAATGTTTAAATAATTATAAAATATTTTTATTGACTCAATTTATATTGCGCCACCAAGGCATAGTAGGAGTGGTTCTCGTGAATGTGTATTATTATTATTATAATTTATAAGTTTTACAACAAGCAAATTCATGTTATATTTATATTTTTAACTAAATAAGTTAATATTATTACATAATGACTTCTACAACCGGTATATATCACTGGAAATTAGGAGACATTGCTCTCGCTAGAATATCTAAGAAAGTATACGCAAAGGTGCAAGTAGTGAAAAACGAAAAAGGATTATTTTACGATGAAAAAGGTATGTATATAAGCATATTAATAAAAATTCTGACTCCGTGGAACATAATTATTTTTTCCATTTTATTACTTTTGCAGTACATATATTATTATTTAACATTCACCAGTCGCAATAATTATAATTGATGTACAAGTAAATGTTTTCTCATAGTTTTAGGCATATCAGCAGATGAATCTGGCTTAATAATAACAAAACAGCTCTGTTACTATGCAGAAATTATTAGAACAAAACATAGACTTTGGCTGCCATACACTTGCATGCACTTGGCGCAGCGATCAAGACCCTTCTATGGACCAGTCGTTAAGGAACCTGTAGCAAAACCAGCCGCTAAATCCGCTCCTAGAAAGGTAATGATATAATTATAATAAGAACTAGAAAGAACAAAAAATATATAAATATAACTTTGTATCGACTTCTTTTATACATATGTGATGTTTTATATATTTGTGGACTTTAAATGGAAATTGGATAGGTTTTATTAAATTAGAAATTTAATATATAATTACAGAGAAAACTCAAAGAAGACCATATTCTGCCACTCAACATAAAACCATCAAGGCATAAAGAGCCAGACCTGAATGTATCTTATGACCTGCGTCAAATACCCTTAAAACAGGGAAAATATGAAAATGCTTTTAAAGAATTTGTTAGACTTGGCAAGGAACAGCTATTTGACTCTTTCTATGAAAGTATTTGTCTTGAAAGTAATGCAGACATTTTAGATTATTTGCAAAATGTTGATGCAAGTACTGAAGATAAATTTGAAGTAGTAATAAAAAGCATTGTTACAGAGAAGGAAATTGATCATTACTTGCATCAGTGTTGGCGGTACAATTTTGTTCATAAACAAGTGGAAAATAAAGATTCTTCAGACTATTCTGTGAGTGGAATTTACTATCTTTTTATTTTCAGTATTTAATCTGGAAAGTAGGAATAGTGTTCTAAAGTATTATTTTAATGTTATTTAAATAAATGTTTAGAGAATGAACTTCTAACTCCTTAGATTTACTGTGCTGGAATTCTGTTAGAGAATAGCTTGGCACCCTAACTGGGACTTGTGACCCACATATACATATGGGTCACAAGTCCAGGTCATCAGGGGCTTCTCCAAGGGTTGGAACTCCTCTTTTTCTCCTTACTTCTCAATTTAAAAAAGGAACTAATGCTTTGAAATAAAATATAAACAAATAAAATAAAAAAAAATAAGTGCTTTTTATTTTATTTCTTTATTGTAAAAAACTTTTCAATATATTAAGATCAGATAGTTATGGATATCTTAATAATTATAAATAATACTTTCAGAAATCCTCTTCATCTAATAAGCTACCTGTAACAGTTCATATATCATGGTGTTTAGTTTGTGGTGAGGCAGAGAGGCTGCGGGAGTGTACCAACTGCCCTTCATCTTTTCATCTCGCTTGCAGACGAGAATGGCTAGTGTCTATAATACGTAAGTATATATGTTTTAAAGGATTTACAAACCTAAGACTAATGCTAACTAAGAGTAATCAAACTATTAGCAATTATATTTTTTTAAATAAGTTACTTTTTAACATATAATGACAATTTGGAAAATTTTTAAAAAAAATTAAACTTTAATGCATTATATATGTAGTATTGTACATTACCTAGGTGCTCTGTTCATATTTAAATATTTAAAGGTGGTAAAATAATTGCCTTATTTTTGTACACTATTTCTAATTACTTATTATTTTAAATTTTATATATATATATATATATATATATATATATATATATATATATATATATATATATATATATATAAAATATTTTAAAAGTTTCTAAGAATTGTAAATACGTTTTCTAATCAACATTTATATTATAAAGTGTGTAAACAAGATGTTGTTGCCAAAGATGTTGCCACAATAATGTAGAAGAATATTTTATTTTAACATAAAATTAATTGCAAAAGTGTTTCTTTGGCATTAATTGGCTATATTTATATAGAAAATAATTTAGTTTAACGGAAATATGCTTACATCTCCTTGACTTAATCAAAAAATATTATATGAATGTTTGCGCCATCTATGATTACCATGAGTAAAAATCGTGGCTAGTTTTTTCATACGTACATTAGATGCCACTGTGCATGCTCGGCCGATTTCTGAATCGCGCTGGCAAGATGTTCTAGAGTTTTATGACGAGCTAAACTCGCCGTGGTTGAGGTATCGCTTCTCGGCCTTTTGGCTAAGATCAAAGTGTAGTATCTGTTCTTTTCAGCTTAATATCTGAAAGTTCCCGCACTGCGGGACCAGTATATTAAACTGATTTTTGTGACTCGGCGGGATGTTCGGGGCTCGCTCCACTCCCGCCACGGGTCGGCCCGGCATTGCAGTGCCGCCGGGATCGGCCCACATTATTATGAAACTAATCTTCATGTAAATCATAAGTTGGTGAATAGCTTACTTAACACAATAGAGTAGCTAATAAGTTTTAAGTCATCAATTGTACTACAGATCGAAACCGTATGTTATTACTTAACTATCACCTACAACAGTCCTCATTGATATTTGACAACATCCTATCACTTAAAGATTGAAGATCCTTTTGCTAAAATCTTCAAATAAACTGACAAAGGGAATTTATATTTTTTAATTTTGTGAAGATAAAGATTCCTTGTTTATATCATATAGAGTTGCTAAGGGATAAATATCGTGCTGGAAAATTATTTCAAGGTTTTTTTTTTTAATTTAAACTATGTACAAATAATAATCAACACCTTAAGGTTTTTTACGTTATTTGAGTCAAAGATGTTACGGCAGGTAGGCAAGATGTGAGGTCTACATCATTTATATATAGCGCACAGGTTATACATATGTTACTTTTGCTTGCTTATCTGCCGAGAAATAAAGATAAGAACAAAAAATAATTCTGAATTTGCTTTTAAGTGTAAGAATGACAAAATCAAATCAAGTAAAAGTACACAAAAAATGAATAAAGGGTGATATTTTAAAAAATACCAAACACGAATTTTTGATTCATTCTTAAAATATAAGTTTTAAAATGGAGTCTTGTTTGAAAATTAACAATTGCAGTTTGTCTTATTAAACTATAAACATAATGCCCCACTATGCTTACATTATGCTGGCCTTGCTAACATCTCTCAAATTGCATTATATTTATTTACTAAATTGATACTGCTTACCAACAATTGTTACAATATGAGCATGCAAATTGATAACAAACACAAAAAAATATATTTCTTATTGCACAATTAATTATAGTTAGCACCATGTGCTATTATAATAATATATAGTAAATTTATAACATTCTTGAATATCTTATGAAAACACTCTTGTTCTTTTAGTTATTTATATGAGACTACAACATATACACTTTTCGTATCATTCTACATTCAAATGTGAAATATAAAATAAAAATGATACTATTATGTTGAGAGATACTTCTCATTCAGCCTTTATCTTCTAAAATTGTTATTATTATTTTTTATAAAAAATGTTATATTTTTTTATTTAAAATCATTAACATTTAAGTAAATATGCTTTTATTTCCGTGACTTAGTAAAATATATCTAAAAATGTTTCTGCCATCTATGATTACCATGAGTACAAATCGTGGCTAGTTTTTCCATACGTACATTAGATGCCACTGTGCATGCTCGGCCGATTTCTGAATCGCGCTGGCTAGATGTTCTAGAGTTTTATGACGAGCTAGATTCACCGTTGTGGAGGTATCGCTTCTCGGCCTTTTGGCTAAGATCAAAGTGTAGTATCTGTTCTTTTCAGCTTAATATCTGAAAGTTCCCGCACTGCGGGACCAGTATATTAAACTGATTTTTGTGACTCGGCGGGATGTTCGGGGCTCGCTCCACTCCCGCCACGGGTCGGCCCGGCATTGCAGTGCCGCCGGGATCGGCCCTCATTTATATTATCAAAAAATATCGTCAAAATCTTTTCCACCAGAATAGTTGTCGGTTTTAAATTCTTTGCAGACTGTAGGTCTCTCAGGACTATGTTATCTTGTTGAATAACTTTTATCCTGTTTTATGTGGCACAAATTGTGATTGGTAAATAAATGTAAATCATTGTTGTCGGTACATTACTATTATATCACAATACACTGCAGTTCCATACAATATCAATGTCTATAGGAACTCACAAAACAAAAGTAAATTAAGTGTACAGTGTATGTTCCAAAGTCACTTTCAAATCTTCAATTGTGCTACTGACGGTATTTGTATGAAAAATGTTTTCAAGTGTGTTTAAATAAGAATAAAAACGAAAATAGTTCTGAATTTGCTTTCATGTTCAAAAAATTAAAAATTGAACTTTAGCGAAATACATTAAAAATGGACATAAGATCATTTATTAAAAAATGCCAAATATCAATTAATGAAATCTGTCATATTAAACCACATATGTAATCCATGGGGGATTATGTTACATGCTTACATTATGCTGACCTTGATACCTTTTCTCAAATTGTATTTTATTTCGAAGGAAACGCCATTTTCTTTATCCTTCCTCATAAGCTCGCATATTTTCTAAAAACTAATTTAATTGGAAATGCAACAGTGCATCTTTAGAAACATTTTACGTCTGATGATAAAAAATTAATAATCACTTCAGTAATCAGCTCTACGGCTTCCAAGAAAACCATTGACTAGAGCCTTAAAACTGTTCCAAATCCTTTTCATCTCATTATCGAGTAACTGCAGAAAAATATCACAATCTGTATTTTTTAATTTTCTTTCTTATTTACTTATTATGTTCAAGAATAATATAACAATTTGTTTTCTTCGTAGTCTTAAACCCAGTGTGGCTTAGTTGCAGTTGACCATTGCACATTCCTATACCAACTATAACAAACAAAAAAAAAGAAACAAACTAGAAAACTAAAAATACTTTAAACTTATTTCTACCCTGCATTCCAGCCATTCCTGCAAAAACACCATCTTTAGATCTCTACTAAGTTATCACTTGTGTTCTGTAAGTTTAATTGTAGGTAATGGGAACTTCTTAGAAAATACATAATTTCGATTTGAAATAAAATGTCAAATAAAATCAGTGTATATTAATTGTAGTGTCTTTAAATTTAATTTATTCACTTATTATAAAATTTGTACTTGATAAACCATAAAATAGTGGTTGGTGTTAAATTGGTATTGTTAAATTATAGTTTGTAACTTCGCCTCTTAAAACACATAACGTGTATTACATTCTTAACATTTGGAATCCTTCATATCATCTACTCTATACTTATCATCACCGTCTCCAAATCGATATCTTCTCAATACAATTTTTTATTGTTCTCCCAAAACTATGTAAATAAAAAATAAAGTAGTTGATACAATAATATTGAGAAATATTCCTCTTTCAATCTTGCTAAAATTAATTTCAAAAGTAAAAAGATAATGCACTTTAAATATTTAACATTTACAATTTACATTTAATTACAAAATATGCTTCAAATGTGTTGACTTGAAAAAAGTGTTATTATTATCAAAGTTGCGATGTCGCCATCTATAATCACCATGAGTATAACTCGTGGCTTTCCCCTACACTTGTCAGTAGATGCCACTGTTCTTAATTGGCCGATTTCTGAATCGCGCTGGCAAGATGTTCTGGAGTTTTATGACGAGCTAAATTCACCGTGGTGGAGGTATCGCTTCTCGGCCTTTTGGCTAAGATCAAAGTGTAGTATCTGTTCTTTTCAGCTTAATATCTGAAAGTTCCCGCACTGCGGGACCAGTATATTAAACTGATTTTTGTGACTCGGCGGGATGTTCGGGGCTCGCTCCACTCCCGCCACGGGTCGGCCCGGCATTGCAGTGCCGCCGGGATCGGCCCACATTATATTATCATAAAATATCGTCAAAATCATTACTTGACGAATAGCTTTCTAAGAAACAATATCGAGGGCTATTTCACCAGAATAGTTTTTGGTAATAAATTCACTGCTGACTCTGGGTCTCTTAGAACTATGTTATCTTATTGAATATCTTTTATTCTGTTTTTTATGTGGCACAAATTGTGATAGCTAAATATATAACTATGAAACAATCGGTATCAAAATCATTTCTTGGCAAATAGCTTACTAGACAAATATCGAGGAGCTTTTTTACCAAAATAGTTATTGTCAGCTTTAGCAACTTTACTGCTGAATTTTGAATTTTGGCCTATTATTACACACATAAGTGTTATGAAGCAAGTTAAAATCGTTCTACGTCAAATAGCCAGTAATTGTAGTATATTTTATAAATGTACTGATAAAGAAATAGTATTTTTTAAAAACAATCACATATATAATAAAAAATCATAAATTCAGGTGATAATGCAGTTAATAACGAAGTGGTGATTATTTTCAATTTATTTCTGTTGTATGACGGAAACAAACAAGATTGATTTAATTTTGAGTTCTTACACTTATAATTTATAAACTTGAACTAAGAACGCAATGTTTTAATGAGGTGTCGGATGGAGAGGATAATTTTTTAATGGCAGTGCAATTGTATCAGTTTAATAAAACCGTCAAGAGATGGCGCTAATCATTTATCAACGATTTCTGAATCGCGCTGGCAAGATTTTCTCGAGCGAAGTGACTATTGCGGAATTTTAAAATTTTGTTAAGACCTTACTTTATAGGATCATTTCTATAGTATGCTCTTCACGAGATCCACACAACGTGTGAGATCGTGCCAGCCGCGATGAGGAGACGTGGCGCGGCGCCCTGAGCGTGAGGCGGGCGCGGCTTCGGCCGACAGCCCTCGATGATCGTTCACTCCGCTACTTGTTGGCGGAGCGTGGGGTGTTGTCGCTGTCTGAGCGGCTTGCTTTAAAGTTTTTGAAACCTTTTATTTCATGTGCATCATAAGTGTTCATATGTATTATAAACATTCTTTATAAAGAAAATATTATTATGAACATCAGTTCGAGCTAGAAATTATTGTTGCAAATAATAATTTAGCGGTGAAAATTAAACTAAAACCATACGCTTAAATGAATAAAAAGCTTACTTTACTAATTCAATTATTTATAAATTACAGAGAGATACCGAACTCTTTCTATGTATTTAAATCTGGAAACCGTCAGATTTTTATGCCTGAATTCGCCTAACTTTATGGTTTTATGTTTTTATTGCTTTTTATTTTTGTATATAATATTAAAAATTACTCGGTTGAGCTTAACTGCACGTTTATTGCAATATCACCGAAGTTTAACCACTATGTAACCAAAGCCACATCATCAGAAACTGGGGGACTTTATTGGTAAAAGACAACTTTGTTGGGGGACTCCAAAATAGATAGGATATTTTTACGACACGGTACCCTCTCGTCAGAGAGGCTCTCGGCGGGTTCTGTAAAACCTAATCACTCATACCATTCCGCGACGAATCCAGGTCTGCAAAACCTTATACAGCAAGCAGTCTGTAAGGCCAAATACTATCGAAGGCTTTCTGTATGTCGAGAGAGGTTGAAACCGCGATAGTAGCTCCTGTACCCTTTGGTGGAGCATTCGGGGCACTTAGATCTCTACTTCGTTCACAGTACCTAGTTCTTAATGTACAGTATGCTCTATAGTACTATTTGTATTATTTATTAATATAATGAAATCTTTAAACAAACTATTTTTAGGGTGTTTCAATTGTTAGTTAACATTTGTCTATTTTTTGTTTAACAATATTATTTTATTCTAGAAAACTAAAATCTACTGTTATATTACTTAATATCCCACGCCATCATGCAGTATTGAAAAATATTTTTAACGTAGAATAGATAATCAAAACTCAACATGATTTGAGTAATATAGTATTACTCGCTGAATAAAGCAAAATTAGGAAAAAAAGGAATTTATATATTCATAACTTATTTGTTGGATTTGAGATATTTAACTTGCCCACAATTTTAAATAATAGAATCTAGGATTTGTATCTTCTTGAATTAAAAAAATATCCAAGCTTGGCTTAATCATGAAATCATAACAAATTAAAACAAAACAATCAAATATAAACAATCTTTATTTACATTTACTTAAGAATTATTGGTATAAAATAGCTACTGCATTTTAGATCGCAAAAAACCGCCAAAGAAAACTCACAAAGTGACGTTAGTCGAGAAGATTTTATCAAGCACCCGAACAATTTGTAGTGTTCAGAAAGAAAAGGAAAATATTGACCTTTGTCCAAGTTGCATGTGGGGGCCAAAAGTTGGGTAAGTATTGGAGAAATCACAAACCTATTTTTTTAACCAAGCGTTTTTTATAAATAAAAGAAACGCTTAATTTTGAATTTAAAATGTTTCTTGTAAATTTGAAGAAAATGCTCCTTAAAAGTCCAATTATAAAAAATAAAAGCTTGAAAACATCCATTACTATTAAAATGTTGATTCTTTATACTTATGTCGCTCTTTTCTAAAACATTCTTTATTCACGCATTTTTAGCTATGACGACGTGGTGTGGCATAAATTAGGAAGTTGCCCATGGTGGCCTGCTCGAGTCTTAACACCTGGTGCTTTACCTTCGTGTCTTTTGAGTCGATCGCACTCTCCTCACCAGTGGCCTCTTAAATATTATGGTAAGAAAAGCTGATCAAAATCAATTATTTTGTGTTTTAGTACTTAAGTAGTTAAAAATAAATGTAACTTATTAATTCGACATTTTCAAATACTGATAAGAAAAATAAGATAGCTATATAAAAAACTATATTTTCTTATTCTCGGTTAATGTTTGGAACATTAGTTCTTATAAATATGAATATTCGCAACACGTTCAAATCATTAGTTTTCACATAACAAATTAAGATTCTTTTATATCATAAAAAACATGATATAATTCTGATTTAAGAACATTCATAACAGTCCTAATATTTAAAATTCGAATATATTCGATACGATTTTAAATGGAAGATAAATTTGCAGGTACTTTAAATTATTCTTGGGGAGATTCGAGTCGCATGTGTTTGTTTTTGCCGAAACACACTCGAGCATTGCAGTCAAAAGACGAAACTCTTAGACAAGCAGTGTTGGATGCCAGCGACGATTATATAGCCGTTTACCTTACGTAAATTTTAAAAAACATTTTGGACTAAAATAAAATCGGCTCATATTGACACGACAAAGGGATTTTGTCGCATCTCAATAACATGTTAATTTTATTAATCAAAATAGGTACATCAAATTCACTTTAGTTTGGACCTCTGAGATAAAATAGTCCAAATACGGCAAGTATTATAATTTTTGTCTATTGCAAGCCTGTTTTGAGATATGACAAAAACCGATCAAAATATATTGCCGTTTCTTTCCTTCTGTTATGGAAAACAGGCCAATAATACATTTGTCCCACAGTAACTAATATAATAATAATCTTATTTGTCTATCGTTATAAATTTTGATATAATTTCTTATTTTTCTTAATCTCACGAAGAGCTTTAATTAAACTCAGTTGTCTTGTTTTTTTAATTATATGACATTCGTAATGAATGCGAATTTTAATATTGTTAATGTTTTGACAATCGAGATGATAATAAAGTGATTGAATTGATCGACGAACATATAAATACTGGAATAACGTTTTAAAATTTGAAAATAAAGAAAATATACATACATGTAATTTCTTTCCTAACCTACGTCTAGTCTATGTTATTATTAAAGATTAGTCCTACTCTATCGCCGTCGCAATAATAGTCGGGGAGTGAAACATTCTTTATTAATCAATTTTACATACAAAATAATACTTTATACATTGAACATCTATCGCTAAGCATTATTTGACGTGACCTCACAACATACAAAGTTAATAGTACGGACAGACATACATAGGCACGATAATAATGTACATATAATATTATATCACATATTCTATACAAATTTACGTCTATACGTTGAAAAATATATATGTCATCTTGTCAGTACAGATTTCAATGTTATTTTTTATATAATTTAATGTTGCCATATAAACGTAAATTTCTTTTAAAGTTACACAACATCTTAAAACAGCTATGGTAAAAAAATCTAGTTTTTTTTACATAATGTTAGACTAGTAGTATTTGTTTACCAAATTGTATCATTTTATATGGAAAAAACATAAATAACAAAGACTTTCAGGTTCTCCTTTCTGTCACATTTCTACTGAAATAATCGTTTTATTTAGGTAATTTTCATATAATATACATACATCGTCTACTATAACTAAGATATAACAATTTTCGGTAAATTACACGTTATTTCATTCTAAACACGTAAATGCATTGTCGTTTTCGTAATGAATACACACATATAAAATATATAAAATAAAGTGTAAATATCTGAATAATAGATTAATCTCTTGGAGCACAAGTTAACTAAATGAGTGATATGGTCTTCGCAAGAGACTTATAAAGACAATGAATCTTAACAACGATTTTACTAAATGTCAAAACTAATTAAAGAGTTAATTATATTGTTCCAGTTTTTTAAATACATACATAATGCAAAGGTCTAAGGAAGTCGACTGTATTACAATTTATAACATTGACAATGTCACAGTTACTTAAATAAAAAAAACAACAAATACAGGCAAAAATCCTTACAACTACCCTCCCTGATTTCAATCATTATAAATAAAAGGAACCTTAAATTAAATAATTAGAACAAATGCACATACTTTAAAACATTTATAATTTGCTTTTTTTTTTCTTAACAAAAATAAAACAACTTATTTTTTGCTTTTAAAAACATCAACTACTATTATTTAATGTGGGAACATTCGAAATGTAATAGTCGGATTAGACATGAAACTTATCTTTTTTCTATTACCCGTAAGAGCCTCATACTAATATCAATAAGTTATATGGAAGTCTAAGTCTGCGAAATATTATAGGCTCTACATTTCGGACAAATCAAAGGAAAGCTAAGAATAATTTTATTTATTAACAAGCCACTTACAAAATTCTTAATGATTTTTATACGTTTTATTCATTGTTTTTATGTTAATTTACTAAATTAGGTCTAAAAAACAAATCAAGTTATTTTTAATCTGTTACCATTATTGTCATAGATAAAAAATCCCAGTCATTTAACATAATTTTCAAGGTAATTAATAGATATTTAACAGGATATAAAGAAGATAATAGCTAATAGAGTAGTAAATATAACGAATTAAAATATCAACTAAAACATTTTAGCAAATCTGTATCAGTTTTTTTAAATGTTTTTATTTCTGAGTAAAAAAATATGTGCGTAATATCAATATACATATATCAAGCTTAAAACATTATAATAAAAACAGTTAAACATAATACATAAAAATGGGACAAAAACAAATTTGCTTTAGTTTAAAATTTCCTGTCAACATCTTAATGCTTTAAGCGGGTATAAGGCATTGTGGCGTAATTGACAGTGTTTTGAAAGTAATTAGCTATTTCAAAACAAATTTACTTGAAACGTGTTGACTTCTCAATTTGGCCTATAAAATATTTAACTACCCTCTTACTGACAACATAAAATACACTTACATACACTTATATTCTAAAACGAAATTATTCATTCTCCTGGTCCGATCACAAGTGCACTCACTGCGAAGAACAGAAACACTAAACCTCCGATTATGGTAACTGGAATTAAGAAAAGTATTTACATGTTAATCGTTGCATCAATAATTGATTAGGTAGAGAGTGGAGGCTAACCTCCACTAATCGAGCTCCTCTCTTTTAATTCGTACTTTAAAGGTTGTTTCAAGAACGTCTCCAATGCAGAGTGCTAATATTTTTATAATAATATGGCCAATGTTGTATCAATTAAATGTCTTTCTAATTAATAATTCTTATAAAATTAATAAAATAAATAAAAGACATAGTACAGTCACATTTTCCACCCAAAGGCATCGTTTGGATTTTTATAAAGAAATTTTGTTTAAGAATAAACATAGATTCTATATAGTAAGTATGAAATCTTTAGGGCATTTTTATATTTACCTCCCCCGCTTATAATAGACTGCCAGAGTAAATTTTGTGTACAAGACAGCGGCATATAGAAAATAGAGTGCTAACTTATGTACAAAAATATTTTTTATTTCGTATATCAACCAACAATCATCTACACAGTCTCAATCATACCACGTATATAAAATAATATACGCTATATATAACACGTTGAAAGTGATTTATATCCCAGATTTAATTCAAGGCAACGTTCTGCTCTCTTAATACTTGTATTAATAATAATATTTGCGTTATAATTCCACATACAAAGAGACAGCTGATATTTACAATGGAATCTAAATTTTATAGTTATGATAAAATGTATTGTTTGACGTCGTAGTATTTTTTCAGGATATTGCATGGTCTTGTTTATACATTTATACTAAAAATATAAGCAGCAGTAAATTGTTTGAACGCATTGATCTCAGGATCTACTGATTGGAATTGAAAAATTCTTTCTGCGTAGAATAGCCTATTTATTGAGGAAGGCTATATACTATATAACATCACTCTTCGACTATTGAGAGTGAAGTAGTAATAATAAATGTTGTGAAAACGGGAAAATTTGTATATTTTTTAAGCTTACCTTATGTGCGCCGCGTAAACGGTTGCGCAACAAATTTGTAAAACAAAATTGTACCCCTCTAAAAGATTAAAAAAAAAGTCCGCGACAGCATATAGTCTATCTTTTACGGTTGACTCACTAACAAATTTTATGTATATTTACTATTTTTAAAGTGTTATTCCACACTTAGGATTAGAAAACATTTTTGAAAAAACGTATAAAAGTTTTGAACGCAGCAGCTTGGACGGTATCCAAGAGGCGCGGGTTTAAAATTTTTATACGTTTTTTCAAAAATTTTTATGTATATTTTTTAGTTCTAAAGTAATATATATATTATTTGCGAAAATATTTTTATTTAACTAAATATTAATCCTTAACTAAATTATTTATTAAGGGCACTTATTTTTGAACAAAACTTCCTTCGACAGTATATGATTTCAATCAATATGCAAGGATTTATTATCGTTTTAAAATAATAACGTCAAATACCACGCGCGCATTAATGTGCGGGGTGTGTACAGCGGTGAGGCGGGAGGACGCTGGCTGACAGTGTAGATAGTTTTCGTACTAATATTATAAAATCAAAATCTTCTGAGGATGTATGTTCGATTTGGAGGAAACTTTACGGTATTATAGGTTTTAAATCATAATAATATATAAATCAGAATTTTCATTTTGTTTTTGTTATTTAGCCTTAATATTATAATACATGTCAATTAAATCGGCTAAAAATCAATTGGAGTTACACAAACATGATGCAGTGTAGGAATGTTTAATCTCAATAAACACCCGGGTAGCATATATCTATCCTTTATGTGGAAACAATTATGAACACAATGCTTATTTTAAAATATTTATCAAACCTTTAAGCATGTAATATAGATTATCTATATCTTTTACACCAAGTAATTTGTGCCAAATAGTTTTGAAATTATAAGGATGTGATTGATTTGAACGCCATAAAGTGCCTAATGATATAAGGAGTCACGGCGCGGGAGTGAAAAAATTCTGTAATAATATAACAATAAGTGTCAAGTACTAATATAGTTGTATCAATATCATGAACATGCGGGCGAAGTCGCGAGCCAGATTTAGTATAATATAAAAATATTACTGATTGCTGTGTGTATAACTACTATTGTTAATTTATAGTTCTGGCAACTTTTTTTGACATTTAGTTTTAGTAGTGTAGTAGTTTCCCAGTTCAAAATGTTCATAAATAAGAAAATTCTATTAATTTAAAGTATTTTGTTCCTCTAAATGTCTATGATATATCTGTTTCTTAAATTTGCTCAAAGTTAAGTGTCCAATATAGAAAATCATAATTTTATCAAATTTTTAAAGTAACTCTCATCTCTCTCTCACTCTCATTTATATCAAATGTATAAATCGCGTGTACAACTAGTGCACAGTCTATATATAGTAAAATCCATCTTTATCTATAGTGAAACGTATCGATACGTGACTTTGAATGTCGATGATATCTATCACATATTGTATATCTTTTGCAATAAATCTTATTTATCATTTACTCTTACTTAATCTTATTAAGTATAAAGATAATCAATTATCAGGTTTATTGTGTGAGTGTCCTGCTAAAGTCTACACAAACAAGGTCAAGCCAAAGCTTATTCTTGTTACTACCCATTGATAATTATAGTTGTTACAATAAGATGTTCTTTAAAATTTATAAGAGCAACTTGTTTAAAAATACTAATCAAGTTGCTATGATAGAAAATAAAATGAATATTCTCGTTCTTACATGCGACATTCTTGACATAGTTGTTCTCACAAATATGACCAGCTGTGACACGAACGGGGGTGGGAAAAAATCATGAAATTTCTGTGATGTACTCTATGAGTGGCATCTTACTGGCTCATCTAGTTGTTAAAATATTTACTTCTTGTTATGATCTTACCATCTTAATTAAACTTGATATGTCAGATATACTTTCGGATAAATTTTCAAATTTAGTTTAGCCAGTTATATTTTAGCAGTTTTTCAAGCCGAGTTATACCTGACTTGAGTTAACATATCATATTTTTAGATCCGTCCATTGGATTAAAATAGAGACATACGAATTTTATATTGTTTCATGCGCAGGACATTCGTTCTTATCGTCTCGCCAATAGAGAGGTATCATATCAAAAAAGATCCACACACAGATAAAGATAATATTATATATATGTGTGTACCACACCAAACCCCCAACTAGGCTCATTTTGATTATATCACAGATATTATAAAATTTATTTGATTAACGTTTCCATTTATTGAAATGACAAAACCTCACAATCAAGAAATTTGTCAATAAAGTTTTTGTTTTTATTTTCAATGGATAAATATAAAAGTAATATTTAGTCAAACGTACATAATGATCATAACAACGGTTTACATGATAAAATATTAAACTACGGAAACAATATCTTAAATGAAATTTAATCGATGATATATCAACTACAGCTTATAAGTATAGCACAAGTTGAGGGTTTACACATTAAAAATATATCTTACCTGTTCTAACGGAAATCTTTTGCGCGACCATTCTACCGCCAATCACAGCCAAGCCAGTACACAGGGCGTGCCCTAACGATCCACCCACCACTACTCCCACTGCGTCTTCACGAGTCGCGAGCACTACTGTTGCTAATTGGGACCTATCACCCCACTCCGCTAAGAAAGTTAAAGATGCAGCTTGCAAGAGTACTTTGAGCATCGCATTTCGTTTCTTCCTACGATTCTCTGCCTGACCCTGTTCTAACATATCCAGAGTCTCCTCTTTATCCTCCTGAAATATTTAGAAATATTCAATAGGCATTTCTCCCAGTAATAATAGCATAGACAACTAAAATAAAATATGCTTTCTATGTAAACGTAACATGCAAAACATCGCCAACGATAAGGAAGCCATTCAAGGTCAAAATTTACGTAGATTCCAAAATAACTTGCTGAAAGAAAAATGGTGGTGGGATGTTGCAGTTTGCGTTGCCAATTTTTCTATTTACGTAGGCAATACTAAAAGATATATTAATAACAAAATTTGCTGTAATTTTTGAAGTGTGCGCTTCATAAATTACTATCTAATCTTATAATTTTATACGCATCTCTAAACTAAAGTAGTGGCGACAGCTAAATTCATCAATCTAGTAATTATAGTAAATAATTTATTATTTGGTAACAACAAAATAATAATGAGGCAACAGATACAATGTAACGAATGATATAAAACAAGCTAAAAAGCGTGACCAGAAAGAGAACACATTGCGTTGATATTTTTCTTTAAGAAATTCAATATAATCGTTCCAATTTTGGCCAAACTTAAAAACAAAAAATAATTAAATATGATTCAAATGCTGAATTCCTTTGCAATAATTAAAATAAGCTCAAATGCGGGATATGTGATCTGTGCAAAACCTAAAAAAGCTAAGCTAAAAGAAAACAACTATTGTGTCATTCGTACTGCCAGGCATAATGACGTAAGATCACCCTCAACGAATCGGGTTGCGTCGAGGGGCCCGCTTGGGGCTCCTCGTTTGTCGAGGGGGTTGCGGGACTACTCCGGACTTCAACTTCGGGTGTTCGAGTAGCCCCTGGGCTTTGAGAGCGTTCAGACGTGGACCCTTCCTCGGGCGACCTTGAGCGCTCTTTTGGGGAGCCCTGTTATAACGTCAACGGCTTCATTCTCATTTAACCATTTAGCTTACCGCTATAGCAAAAAATGTCCCTTTTGTCACGCTTATAAGTATGAGAAAAAAAATTAATGGATGGATCTAAATTTTAATTTCAGACATAAAATATAATATGTGTCGTTGGAAGCTCAAACCCATATTACCAAATAAGAGCGGTAGCTAAAAGGTTAGTAAACTCGTTTCAATTTCTCCTTGTTTGTTTATCTATTGTGAAAATTATATAGTTACATATACCTCTTTAAAAAGACTACAATAAAGGAATTCAACATTTGCTAGAGATTTAAGTTGATAATTTATTTCTATGTTATAAAATAAAGTAAAATAATAAAAGAATATATTATCTGTTTGGTCTCATTTGTCATTTTTTAATCGTTGACATAAGATAAGATAAAATAATAAACGTTTTATTTTAATCTTTGCGATTGCCATCGTCTTCAGCACAAGATGTGCTGACTGTCGTATGTATATTATAGATATGTGTTTCAATTAGGTATCACTCATTTACAAATTATAATCTATAAAATTAAATTACATTATCGACGAACGTTAAAATCAAAAACATTGAAACAAAAATTATATTAAAAAAATGCCGAAAGAAAGTACTAAAAAATTAATAAAAATAAAATACCTGATCTTCACGTCTCTTCAGTTCACTTTGTACTTCTTCCAACTCTTCTTGACCTTCATTCGGGTCCATCTTCCACCCATCCCTTAGCATCTTCAAACCGAATATTGCGAATAGTGCAGCACTTATGTAATGTGTGTACACTCTAGGTATAACTGTGGCTATCCACCCGAATGCTGCCGAAAGTATTGTCATAAAAACTAAGGCAGATATGGCTCCAGCAAACACTATAACCCTGGGGTGTTTCATTGCCATTATGGCAGCAATGAAAAAAGTCTTATCTCCCAATTCGGAGACAATTACTACGGATATGGATGCAACGAAACCTTGCCAAAAACTGCCTTGTACTGCCGCCCTCTGGAATAGAAAAACAGGTATTTTTAATATAAATCATTATAATTATGTAGTATTTAACGACTCTTAACCCTTTTTATATATATAGAAACTAATTATAAATATAATCAACCAAAAGTCAACTTTAACTAACCCTGCCAATAGTCTATTCTAATAGTAACAAATTCCACGTTATATTCATTTATTAAATTGAAAATTATTTTTAATATCCTTAATAAATCCTTATTACAAATGGAATAATACTTTAAAAATAGTAAAATAAGAAAAAAATATTCCGAACTTGTAAACATTTCCTGCATAATAACGTTCCATGTTCAAGCTTTGGTTGTGAGCTACGCATAAATGGGGTGGTGTTAGATAATAAATTAGTTAATATTTTAGCGAAGCATTCAGATTTGCAGAACAAAAACGCCGCATCGTTCTCATTAAAATCCCATTATGATGAAGTTACGTAACAGAGTAAATTGTTCAATTATCTTGAGATAAAATTGTGTGACATAATAAATATATAGATATAAATAGTTATAACACTTGTTAACACTATACATATATTTACTGAAACGAACATTGGAATTATTATACATATTATCATAACAACAAAACATTAATAACAATTTTCAAATGAAATAATCAAATAGAAATATTTGGCGTCATTTCGATGTCGATGCAAAATGACATCGGACATATTTTCAAAATTCTTCTTCAAAATTATCTATAAACAATCGCTATTACAGTTAAGACATCCCACTGCGACACAATATAAAATACTGAAATTTCATTATAAATATTATAGACAAAAACGATATAAAGCATTATCACGTTTAAATTCGTAAAGATTCGTATATATGAATAAACCTAACTATATGTATATATACCTAAGAACTGAAATGAACAAAGAATGCGGAATTTTAAACATTTGTCTACATACATTTTCAATTCACATTAATAAGCTTTAACTGTAATATTTAAACAAATTTACATAAAATATAAAAAAATGAATAATTTAAAAGAGATGTGCGATATGATAAGGTTTTATCTTTATGAAACGTACTTATTTATATAGTTGACACAAAGAGGTGTGATAGATAGAAGTGTGTCGAACCCAAGCTGACTATGGCTCACCTTAAATCAAAAGCCAATAAACATGGATGTTCTTTTATTTACCTTTATTATTTTAATAAATTTTGTAAGGAGATTTTAAATAGTACAGCTGAAGGTTAGCTGTGCAATAAATACTAAGATATATGTACATAGCATATTTTGATGTAGTTTAGTTTATCTGTGATTCGCCCGAACGTAAGACTGCTTCCTTTTAAATATATCTAAATTTTGTTCAAATACTTGTATGAAAAGTATTTTAAAAAATGCATTGTATGTTGAAACTAGGTGTGTATAAGCAATTTGCTCGTCGCCAGATAAGTACTACTGGTTTTGCACGTTGAAATGAGCACATCTATGAATACATTTAGATCTTGCTAGTTTTGAACCAAATAAATTGACCAGTTAAAGTTATGTTAAGGATATTACATTTATTTGATCTTATATTTATTACCTATTAGTACAAAGAACGGCAAGGAGGTCAGCTAGTTTTAGCTATAAAAAATAAATATATATATATATATATTTATAACATTGAAAATATATTGACAGTTAAATAGTATTTTCAACAGTGTTACTAATAAAACTTATTAAGAATTATTTTTTAATGAATAAATCCATTCGAAGAAAACTTGTTTATAATCCATCCCTAGTTTCTCTCAATGACCAGTAGGAAAACAATAATAATCATTCTCTTATGATAATGATTATATATATATTGCTCACCTACTCTTCAAGATCTTTGATTTTTGCGATTTTTACATATTTTAAATGAAACTATTTTAAACGGATTAATCGCGTATATTTTAGTATTCGATAAAACATTTTTGGAAACCGGACGTTTTGAACACTTTACAGTAGTCCGTGGTCACAGGCAGACTGAGGTGAGACTATAAATATATATATAAAAAATGAGGTTACATTAACTTATCTACTTTTCCTGTTTATTTTATTACTTTTAGAAATATTCAAGTGAAGCCTTCAATCAACGTTAAATAGACTGACAATAGATAATAAAACGACTTTGACATCGTGCTTGCTGTCATAGAATTTGCCTTATCATAGTACATAATTCGCAGATTACTATCAATAATGTCTTGCCGTTGTATTTTGTGAAAATAGATGTCCGTATTGTGCCTATATAGAGTTTAATTAATTTAGACTTCATCGCAGCACTGGGGAGTACCATGCGACCACGAGGTCGGTGATTGTGGATTCGATTTCCATTCAGCATAATAATTAAATTATTTTAATTCATTACGTCTATGAGATAAATCACGGCGTTAATTTCCGACATTTAAAAAGCTATGCCCTAAATTCTTCCGGAAAACGGGGAAATAAAGAACAGAGTATCTTCAAGTACTTATTTTTGCCTGATAAATGCGTGAAGCTGCGTTTTTATCTAGATTTACTTTAACAATAATGATATAATTTTAAAATATATAATTTTAACTGTTTAAACAGCAGAGAAAGTATACATACATTATAAACCCTATAAGTTAAATTATTAAAAATAGTAAAATCTTAATTTATACTTCAACTACCCAGAAGACTTCTATAGTACTCATAGTCGGTGCGTCACCTCAAAATATATTTTATTAGCCACATATATATTTTAATGCATACATCACCATCCGTTAATTTCTCACAATTATGTACACTACAAAACGCAGACAGTCCTGAAAAAAATTACGGTTCGCAATGTTTATCTACTTAATGCGGAATTGTTTAATTTAAATTAACTGAACATATGTTAGTCACAAACAGATAATTAAGTGTGGCACAATGATTATGAGAAACGGAGTGATGTGTCACTTAGTTTACTATATGCAGACTTATTAGCATAAGATTAGGTTCATGATTACACTTAGTTTAAATATGTCAATGATGAGCATAAAAAAACATTTAAAAGTCTATTTTTGACTGAACTCCTTAAAGAGCCGAAACCAAATTTCACAAGTCATAGGCCGGTTCTGTACTATAATAATCGTCTAATGACGTCACTCGTAACTACAAACGTTCGTGTATTAAGTTTCTGTTAAGCATTCTTAATGTAGGCGAGGGTTACGCAGTTAGCCTATCAGGAATCATTAGTCTTTACGCATTAGTTGGTAGTCTGTTTATATTTTTATGTATGTACGTCCACATTTTGTTCGTAAATTTATGCGTTAGTGTTGTTTCAAAAGAAGTTTTTTAGAATTTTAAGTTAAGAGATGAAGCAAATTTATACTATATTATAAGGCCTAATGAAAAACTTACGACTTTTGTGAACATTACATAGAGGAGGTGTTAAAAATAACACACACTACCATGTTTTAAATAATTTTGTGTGAAGTGATATAAGTACACGTTGCTAAGGAAACGCGTTTTTTACACATCAATTTCGTCAATGCTTTCGATGATTGACAGGTACGTTATGCAAAAAATTTTACAATATATTTTTTGTGTCTTACTATAAGAGATAAGTAGTGATGATATAGCTATGTATAAGTCAAGTATCACTTCCTACGTCATTTTATATTATACAAATATTGTACGTTTACGCTACAAGCGGCGACAATCGAATACATTTAACTATACCAAAATTATATATATTATACAAAATATGACTAAGTCAAATTTTAGAGGAACGACAAATTAAAAAAAAACTATTTTAAGCTCTAGTCCCTATAGACAACCATATTAAAGAATTATATATTAAATTTTCTCCACATTACAAATAGAGAATAGAATTCATTTAATGACAGACTGGTTTGTCATGATGAACTATGATTTCTTAGGAAATAAAATATTAATGAGTGTATACTAGTAGCGTAGAACGTTAAAAAATTAATAACTTTGCTGGGTTCTTTTAACATAAAACGTATCCTATGGTTAAAGGTTAACTGAATATAGAAAAGTTAAGTGCAGTTTAATGAATACAGTAAAAAACTTTGTCAGAATTCATAAAAAATATTACACCTTTATTATGCTTGTTCAAAAGTGAATCTAAAGACTAAAGAAAAATATAGTTATATATTATTAAAAACCATATAAAATATGTATTTTTAAATAAATAAAATATATCTCGCCATTTATATACATATATTATATTAAATATGTAGTTATGTATCTAAGATTACGGAAAAATGTTAACGATGGCAATAAACTACGACACTAATAATAAAGTTTATAATTTAAATTAAATATCATATAGGTACTAATTGAGTGGATTTCCACTCATATACAACAATACTTAACTAACCTGCAGAACCAAATTCGTCAACCATGACCTTATATCCGTGGACTCGGTCGGAGGAGCCATCGTCGACGTAGTTGGGGGCAGGATATCACTGAATAAATAACTTGGTGACATCGTTGTCGTGGGCAGAATATCCGTGAACCCATTTTCCGTAAAATCCGTGATATTCATTTTTAAAAATTAAATAAAAAAAACAACAATAAATATCAGTTTAAAAACCGGCACCACCATTCGCGCCCATCAACCAACTGTCACTTGCACCCGCAGACATCGCTATAGATAAAGGTATCTTAAAATATCTGATAGTATGATTTCATTATGTTGAGACCGATAGCGTACGACCAATCGTCAGCAGATACGCCAGCCAACTACACGCAAAATACACTTTGTTTGAAGGAAAACTCGAAGAATAAATTAAATCAATGAGTTAACTTGAAGGCTGTTGGGAATTTAAATCTAAGTACTGGATCGTTTCGAAAGATCTATCTATCCTAGCTTACTTGTAGAATGTAAACTAGTATCACTGTGCATTTGATGTCCACATGCAGGTACTTATTTATTAAACACATTCGTAATATAATTTCTCGCACGCTTAAGTGGCGGTAACCGCAGTGGCTTTGGGTTCAATTTTTTTGTTGTATTATTTGCTTCAATTTATTTAAGAGTAATTGTGTGGTGAATATTTTATCCAATAAAAGTGGAAAAATGAGATACCTTAGAATAACCTAATGAGGTTATTCTTATCACCTTATATGGATGACTTTGATATTGTTATATATTGATAAACTTATTTCATATTTATAATGTAAACTGCCATTTTTATTAGAAAAGAATAAAAATATGTACAATAATTTCCTTTTTACGCACTTTAATCAAACTGGTAACGAAAAAATCAATACTTGTTATTTGCTAGAGTCAACGTACAAGATGTGTATAGTATTCAAGGTATGATTAAAGCTAAACATTTTGAGAGTAACACTTAATATTATTGCCTAATGAAAATGAAAATAATTTACACATTTTTGTTCCTTATTATTTAATACTAAATATGTATTTGGCGCTATTTTTCATGGTTACATCATATATTATTGGGAAGCGCGGTATTGTATTAACGATGCCGAGTCACCCAGTGTACAATAACGTCTTTGTTATCACTTGTTTTATTTATCCTTGTATTATTTTAAAGTCTCTAAGGTATGTTAAAAGAATAAAAATATATTAATATGTGTACAAACGAGAATTGATATTAGTAATATATTATTACGGCCTTGTAATTGTTACGATAAACCTTTTGTTACATTTTGTTATCTTTATTAACCGGAAATAATAATAAAAAATTAAATTCAAGAAAAGCTCTATCTCTAAAATCTATCTCTTTACATTATTTATATCGAACAGCGACATTGTGAAGTATTTTGAGTTCAACCCTACAAATATCGTAGAAATTCTTGTATAAGAAAAGCATAACATTTATAATACTCTATTGTTTGTAATAACCAAGCAGTTAAAAAAATATCAGTTTAAGTGAACTTCCTTTTATTAGTTATGTTAATATCAACTAGTTTTATGTTAACGTGTGCCCTTAATAACTAAAATATTTAAAAAATATATAAATCTAATACAGATAGTTTTAATTAAATTGTATTAAAATTATGAATTATAAAAAACTGTAAATAAAATTGAGGCCGGTCGTGGCGCAGCGGGATAGCGTCTGATTGTAAATGCGATCGGTTGTCGGTTCGATTCTCACTTGGAGGAGTGATTATATTTAAATTATTTTCACTTTTTCGCTCTGGTAAAACAAAGTGCGGCATTAAGTTTCACCACTCAACACGAAATGTCTCGAATTCGACGAAAAGTGAAGTACAGAGTTGCCTGACAGTAGATACTTTCTGTCTACACTGCTATGCGGGATAAAAGCGTCAAGTTGAAAAAATTAAAATAAAAAAAAAAACACCGCTTTAAATAACGCGTAAAGCAAACAAATGTCACGTTCTTAGAGCGATTATTTTCACTTTCTACGACGTCGCATACATACAAGATAAGAATGCGTAAATTTGCGAAAACGACCAACAAAACCTTCATATTATATACTTTTAAAGTTTTTTTCAAGTACTTATATTATTTCCGTATTTACTTTGAAAAATACGGAAATCACTTAATTAATTTTGTAAACGTCCTCCTTTTTTTGTCAACCAAAATTTGAAGGACATGTATAAATAAATTAACTGTGGACTAACCGAAAAAGGTATGGCGTGTCTCTTTGCCTATTCACCAGAAATAATTAATATAGACAAACGAAACGTGTGACTTTATTTTTACGCATCATTCCAATAAAAAATATTCATATTAAAAAAGGATTTTATTGAAAATATATTTAAAACTAAATACCGTTTAACATAAAATATATAAAGTTAGAATCCCAAGAAAAATCTAGGGAGATTTTTTTAAAAATTTTTTAGCTTCACGCTTTTATCCCGCATAGCAGGATAGACAGAAAGTACCTAGCGTCAAGACATTCTGTACTTCGCTTTCCATCGAGTTCGAAGCATTGTGTGTTGAATAGTGGAGCTCAGCTCCGCACTTTGTCTTACCAGAGCGAGGAAGTGAAAATAATCTTAAATATAATCATTCCCCCGGGTGGGGATCGAACCCACAACCGATCGCGTTTAGTCAGACGCTGTCCCGGCCTTGAATTTTTTTCTACCACAACTAAATATAATGTCTACGTCTGGTACTCGCGTTAAAGATTCTTATTTACAAATCAACAATGATAAGATATGATAATTCACTGCGTTTAATGCAGCGACCTAGAAATTACAGGAAAAATGCTATTGGCATGATGGATCGTCCTTGATTCTATATTTTTATAACTGGCTAGTTAATATGTAAGTTATCTATGAGAAGGTCAATAATATTATTCAGGTCCATTAAGGACTTGGTACGTCTATTTTAGGCTTGAACGTAACTAGTTGTCACGTGGTCGCAGGTTCAACTTCTGTTTCGAAATAACGTCTTCCATTTTTATTTATTTTACGAATATAAAGATGATTTAAAAAAAGATAAACGTTTTATATATATATTTTTAACCCATCCAGAAATATAGTGTTTACAATATTCTTTCATAGATGATATAACACAAAATAAGTATAAAATAATAAATAATAAAATATTTAAGTTATTTTTCCAATTATTTTTCTAAGAGCAATTATATAAAACTTTCCGAAATACGCATACCCTTATTTCGATTAGAATCTGACCGTGAACTTTGTTAAGCCACGGCACGCCTAAAACAGAAATAGTACGCGTCATAATTGGTTCATTTGTGTATCATTTATTTATGAAGACTGACGAGGAAAAATGATTATGTCATTACACACTTATATACATCACACAATGCACTAAAGATATTAAAAATATTTTTATCCGCAAAAATAACTAAAATGACCGCTTTTTGCTAAATGCATATGTATGTATAAACAATACTTATACCACAATAATATTTTTTACTTTTTATGTCCGTCTGTCTGTTTGTTTCGGTTAATCTCTGGAACAGATTGATCAATAACTGGAACCGGTAGACTAACTTTAGCAGACTTTCATTGGCAGATAGCTGATGTATATGCAAGGAATAACTTGACAATTTTTACTTCGGAATTATAAAGTAATAAAGATCCAGAGATGTTAAATTCCAATTTCAAATGTTCTATTCCAAAGTATAAAAATTTTAAAGGAGTGGGGTCCCAATCCGAGCCACTCAAAAATTATGTAAGCGATCTAACCACTAAATCAAGTGTATTTGCGGAATTGAGTCTCGCTATCTTTAAAGTTTTATACTTTAAAAAATATTTTAATATTTATCAATTTTTATTTTATCGAAAATTAAACTACTCCGTAGTAAAATGACACGGAATTATAATAATACTTCGGAATTATAAAGTAATAAAGATCCAGAGATGTTAAATTCCAATTTCAAATGTTCTATTCCAAAGTATAAAAATTTTAAAGGAGTGGGGTCCCAATCCGAGCCACTCAAAAATTATGTAAGCAATCTAACCACTAAATCAAGTGTATTTGCGGAATTGAGTCTCGCTATCTTTAAAGTTTTATACTTTAAAAAATATTTTAATATTTATCAATTTTTATTTTATCGAAAATTAAACTACTCCGTAGTAAAATGACACGCAATTGTTACGGATTGAAACTTCACTCAAGGGGAAAATTATATTTATTATATTGTTTGAGTAATTTTTAATTTATTACAGGAAAACTAGGTCAGGGCCGGATAGATTGATTTCTCACACGATATCACTTTCTAGTTCCAGTAAAGTTATGGAAAAGTAGTTTTCTTTGATAACAAAAGAACATTTATACATTAATAGTATGTATAAACACGGGTGTTAATTTAAAGATTTACACTTATAATCTGAACTAAATCCAAATTGTCTAAAACAGTATATCTGTAATAAAATGTATTAATATATACAATTATTTAATGTTCTGTAATACATTAGTATTAAAGAATTTAAAAATAAACTTTTAAAAATTCACATAATTGTCATAATAACTGAAAACAAAATAAACCCGTGGTAATGTACACCTAAATACAAAACACAGCGTTGAGTTCCATTGCTAGACGCGTGATGATCGTTTTTGAGCGAAATAAACAGGAGTGTCTTGAAACTAGGTATGTGGCAAACTCTTCGCAAACTTTAATATGGGCCCGGATGCCTGACTTATACAAAAATATTTCATGACTAAAATAATTCTATACACATCAAAGTTTGTTTTCGTGGAAACTTCCAGCGAAACCATTAAAGAACGTGCATGAAAAATATTAAACGAAAGATAAAAGAATTAGTAATAGATATTATAATCATTACATAATAAATTTGACGCCATCAATAACTTGCGGTTAGCTCAGCGGGAATTACCTTTCGTTTCATTGTATTCGATATACTGTTTGTAGGGCTGTCAAAATCTTTTAGTTAATAATTATGCATTTTAAAAAATTTAAAAGAAAACATGAATAAATGCATTTACTTCTTAACCTGAACAAGATAAACGGAACTCCGGAACTCTGGTCCGGTAATGCTATAAATTATAGCTTTACTTTAATATAACCAACCATATTATAACGATTTCCTCGATAGAAGCTAATGCGAAATATATTTTTATGTCACTAACATATTTGTCAAAAACCTTTTTATAGTGATTTATTAAACCTTTAATATCATAGAAAGTATTATTTGCGTCTATTTAATGATTTCTTCAACTTTTAACCTCACTATAACAAACAGTCAGTTAACTACATTTAATTTCATAATTTCACAATTTTTACCGTATTTTATGGAATCATAGATCAACCTAACCGCTATATATCGAACCTCACTAACAAATTATTTTCTATCTCCCTTCAGTTACGTTATATCAATGTTGTGCTGTTTTGAAACATATGTGAAATTTTAAAGCATATCGGGCGACAAAGTATGGATTAAAATATCATTGTAAGATTACTGATAAATAGATATATAAATACAGGTGAAGATAACATAAGCGTTGTAATTAAAGATTTACGTTAGAATTAATGTTGACTGTCATTTAACATTATTTTTCTGAATTAGAAGGGACAAAAAGTAGATTATTATTTCCAATTATTTAGTCCTATCAAAACTTAAATACGTATAAATGTACCAGTGGCGCCAATCAATCAATCAATCGAAGTAAAATAAATGTTATAGAACAAAATTTTTAGCTTCGCTTTCACCTTGAATACTCTAATTCTATAAATAACAAGGTTAATGGTTGAGAAACGTGTTCATAGTAAAAATTCCAAACATTCATTCAGTCTACAGATTAATAAAAATACCTAAAATATTGGTAAAGTTCTGTCTCATCTTAAAGAAAATATTTATATTCATATACGGTTAACCAACCACCAATTGTATATGCTCAGTAATTTGTTACAACCTGTTGCCATCTTTCAGGTAACCTGTGAATTTTTTCCGTATCTTGTTTATCAATTTAAATATCACAAGTAAATGATAGATGGTATAAAGTATTTTTTTATATATTATATAGGAGGCATTTTTGATTTACATATATTTTTAGTTTAGTTTAGATTGATGTAATTAATTTTTGTAGCAACCGACAGTCAAATACTACCTCAGTGTACATGTGACCGCGGACTACTGTATTTCCAAAACGTCAGGTTTACAAAACTGTATTTTCTGATACCAAAATATACGTGATAAATATGCGCGATAAATCCGTTTAAAATAGTTTATATTTAAAATGTGTAAAAATCGCGATAATCAAAGATCGTATTATGTTTTTTTTATTAAATAATGATAATAATACAAATTTCTTTTCTTCGTTCAAAAGCAAGGAAATAAACAAGTGCGGTTACAAC
Source organism: Dryadula phaetusa (assembly GCA_032432895.1). Taxonomy (NCBI): domain Eukaryota; kingdom Metazoa; phylum Arthropoda; class Insecta; order Lepidoptera; family Nymphalidae; genus Dryadula; species Dryadula phaetusa. Next base: position 1,086,490 of record JAOYRS010000078.1, read on the forward strand.
ATCATAAATAGTAAAAATTATGGCAAAAGGTGTAACTCGACTAATGATATTTGTGGCTGAATCTCAATTTTCCCACCTCCAGTTACACCATAAATCTGCTTCCTGCGTTGTCAAGCAGGAATAACCCTTGTAGTTCTATATAAAACTAACATTATTTTTACAGTTTTTATTAAAATTAATAGAAAAATACCTGCCTATTTAAAATATGACAGAACTTTCCCTTCAACCTATTACTAATTATACTTACATATGGTGAAATATCCACGTAGCCAACCCTGTAATTTATTTGTTTTAGATCAATCCAATTGACTATATAGCCATCTATAGCTATATAAAACCATCTGCAATTTGCGTCAACTATGTACATATCCAACAATTTTGTGTTAATAGCAATGATATTTAATATTGTTTTATTTAGATGCTATTATCTTTATAGGTTGGGTCACATAAACTACATACAATAAACATTGAATTAAATTGATTCAAGTTGGTTGAAAAGTTTAGCATAACATATTTCTAGTAATTTACAATATTATATATGTCAAAATTATTAAATCAATTCAATAAAAAATATGCCTGAGGCATTAACTTTTTTATACTTCAAATATATGGAATGTAACTTCTTATAATTTTTTATATTTTTGACTGACTAAAATTATCAAAATTGATGTCATGAAATAGACATAATAGTAAACTAAAATGTATAGTTAAGTAAATAAATATATTCAATTTTATCAACATATTTTATTTATTAATAAAAATGCAGTAGAATATTAAATATATATTTATATTTCAATAATTTAACATCTATGGCCTCACTGCATAGCAAAAAATATTTGCATTCCTAATTGAGGCATTGGGTGTTAAGTAGCAGAACTTAACTCTGCACTTTATGTTACCAGGATAGGGAATAAAAATAATTAATATATAATAATGACTATATCATATCTTTTTATGTCACATATGTACATTATAAAAGAAATGTAAATAATATCAAAGTTACCATATTTGTGAATAATAAAAATAATAAATAAAAATAATAAAAAATTAAAATAATAAAATATTACTAATTAAAAAATGAGGACATTGTGTCACAGTGGGGCCACTATGACTGAAAACACAATTGGTTGTAGGTTTGATTTGACTTGTGGATAATTATATTTAATATTTATTTTCATTCTTCTGTAAGACAAAGTGTGATAGTGGGTTTTTTACTTAACATAGTTTAAAAAGTAGTTGAGAGAATGTTTCAATACTAAGTTGTCTCCAACTACCTTGTTATGCAGGGTAAATCATAAAGCTATTTTTTAAATAAAAATACATAGGACTAAACCAGTACACAAAAGGCATTAATCAACTATATTCATAATGCATGTTAAATGAGAAAAAAAATGAATTATCTTTTTTATAATTATCTCAATTATCTTTTTTATAAATATCTTAAAATTATCTTTTTTATAATTATCTCAAGAATTCTCAATTGTAGATCAAAGTTAATTATAAAGAGAAAATTCAAAGCCATGTAAAAGAAACATAATGGCATCATCCACTTTAAGCTTTTAATATAGTCAACTGCATTACTGTTATCTTTATTGTTTTATCAACTAACTTAAGCATTTGATCTCAAAACTTATAAATGAATAGTTTTTATTTTATAAATATTTTTATATATAAAAATTAATCTCTATTTTATATTTTATTAATATATGTTATACAGTTATTTTACTGTTTAGTGTATATTTAGATTAAAATCATATTTAATATTTGATAATGTACTTTGATGTTATCAATTTCAGAACAGAACTTTTACTTTACAGAACTTTCCCTTCAACCTATTACTAATTATACTTACATATGGTGAAATATCCACGTGGCCAACCCTGTAATTTATTTGTTTTAGATCAATCCAATTGACTATATAGCCATCTATAGCTATATAAAACCATCTGCAATTTGCGTCAACTATGTACATATCCAACAATTTTGTGTTAATAGCAAAGATATTTAATATTGTTTTATTTAGATGCTATTATCTTTATAGGTTGGGTCACATAAACTACATACAATAAACATTGAATTAAATCGATTCAAGTTGGTTGAAAAGTTTAGCATAACATATTTCTAGTAATTTACAATATTATATATGTCAAAATTATTAAATCAATTCAATAAAAAATATGCCTGAGGCATTAACTTTTTTATACTTCAAATATGTGGAATGTAACTTCTTATAATTTTATATTTTTGACTTTGACTAAAATTATCAAAATTGATGTCATGAAATAGACATAATAATAAACTAAAATGTATAGTTAAGTAAATAAATATATTCAATTTTATCAACATATTTTATTTATTAATAAAAATGCAGTAGAATATTAAATATATATTTATATTTCAATAATTTAACATCTATGGCCTCACTGCATAGCAAAAAATATTTGCATTCCTAATTGAGACATTGGGTGTTAAGTAGCAGAACTTAACTCTGCACTTTATGTTACCAGGATAGGGAATAAAAATAATTAATATATAATAATGACTATATCATATCTTTTTATGTCACATATGTACATTATAAAAGAAATGTAAATAATATCAAAGTTACCATATTTGTGAATAATAAAAATAATAAATAAAAATAATAAAAAATTAAAATAATAAAATATTACTAATTAAAAAATGAGGACATTGTGTCACAGTGGGGCCACTATGACTGAAAACACAATTGGTTGTAGGTTTGATTTGACTTGTGGATAATTATATTTAATATTTATTTTCATTCTTCTGTAAGACAAAGTGTGATAGTGGGTTTTTTACTTAACTTAGTTTAAAAAGTAGTTGAGAGAATGTTTCAATACTAAGTTGTCTCCAACTACCTTGTTATGCAGGGTAAATCATAAAGCTATTTTTTAAATAAAAATACATAGGACTAAACCAGTACACAAAAAGGCATTAAACAACTATATTCATAATGCATGTTAAATGTGAAAAAAATGAATTATATTTTTTTATAATTATCTCAATTATCTTTTTTATAATTATCTCAAAATTATCTTTTTTATAATTATCTCAAGAATTCTCATTTGTAGATCAAAGTTAATTATAAAGAAAAAATTCAAAGCCATGTAAAAGAAACATAATGGCATCATCCACTTTAAGCATTTAATATAGTCAACTGCATTACTGTTATCTTTATTGTTTTATCAACTAACGTAAGCATTTGATCTCAAAACTTATAAATGAATAGTTTTTATTTTATAAATATATTTTATATAAAAATTAATCTCTATTTTATATTTTATTAATATATATATTATACAGTTATTTTACTGTTTAGTGTATATTTAGATTAAAATCATATTTAAAATTTGATAATGTACTTTGATGTTATCAATTTCATTTATGATTTTGGCTTTGCCAGGAAACCTGGATTTATATTTTTATAATTTTTCAAATACATCATTTAAAAGTTGATAATTACTTTTAAATAGAATTTTTAAATAAACTAACAAAACTATAATTAACTGAACTATAAAGAATTTATAAATATAACATGTGAATTTCTTCATACATAAATAAAAAAATGAAATAATTTTAGATATTTCAGTATGAATTAGTACAACATTACACATAAGTTGGTATTTAAAAATCCTTACATGATTTGAATAAATATTAAATAAACCTTGAAATAACATTTTAAAACTGAAACTAGTTAAGTATAATATATTATATAAATTATAAATATTAAACTTACCTCTGTTGTGGGAGATGATGAAGGAGGATGATTTTGAGCCCAAGATATACTCCATGTTGTCAAGAATACAATCACAGCCAAAATAACAGTTCTTAATCGTAACATCTTTAATCTAAAAGTATATTTTACTTCAAAACTGTATTTTACAATAACAATAGGACGAGAGTTTCTGTAAGTACTTAGTGCAATGTCTGTGACTAATTAAGATAATGATAACATTATAGCGAACGCTGCATTATTAGTGATTTATATAGAAAGATTATGTAGGTTTTCATCTAATAAATTATAATGTTACATGTTCTGAAACGTCACCGGTCAAGTGAATGGTCAAATTGCCAACCCAACGAAGGCCAAAATTTTAACTTACAAGTATAACTGGAAGCTAAATTAGATGTGTTCAATTTATTCGTATTTCAATATTGAGACATTCTGTTTTAACAGAATTACTTGAAAATTGTGTACTTTACGAGTATAAATTTCATTTTAACAATATAATCTAGTTGAGTTACGAATGACATTAAACTTGAACCGTCATATGTCAGTAAAATCTGGCATTTTAAGATAACTGTAGTATGTGGCTTTCGTTAAAGTTACCAGGCTTAGATTACTTACAGAGAGAAAATGGTTAAAATATTATGCGTGATACAAAACTATACACTATTTTTGTATGTGAATTATTAGTAAACATTAATTTTTTGGAATATTTTCAAAATAAAAATTTATTTAAGTTAGAACTTGAAGAAGAATATATTAATTTATAAAAGTAGATAATAAAGCTTACTTCTGGATTTTTTATATTTTAATAAAACCAGTACATTTTGACGATACTAACATGGATTATAATTATTTTTAATTATAATTAAATGCCAATTAGTCGCAGATTCGTAGAAACTAGTAAATCATATCGATATTTATAAACTGAAACGCACGTCACTAGTTAGTTGATATGTTTTTTTATATTGTAAACTAACCTTAAAAGTGATATTTAAGATGCCTTTAGATTATAGAAGATTTAATGGACCAGAGGATAGTATTCCTTATCATCGATTTACAAAAGAGTTTCTGAAAAGCTACAATGATTTAAATAAAGATTTAATTGATGAAAATGGATCACGTAAAGACGGGCGCGCTTTGGACGAGGCTCGAACGATGTGTATGTTTTGTATGTGTTCATAAAACTAACATTGCATGTTTTTTTGTATTTTTCATTGATGTGTGAACTTTATTTTAAACTTCTCCCTCTATTTTAGTTGCTCGAACTGACCTCATATCACAAGCTAAGGGATCAGCGTATTTAGAACTGAAGAAAACAAAAGTTGTTTGTTCAGTTTTTGATCCCAGAGAGATTATGCATCAGAATGAATTTAGGTAAATCTCAATTATTAAGTTACGGGTGCGATAGTAATTATATTTCATGTTTCATCATATTTTCAATGTTACAGTACACTTGGTCAATTATTTTGTGAAGTGAAATTCGCGCCATTTTCTTGTCCGCAAATTCGTCGACCTCACGCTCCGGACTCTGAAGAAAAAGCCTTATCCGTTGCACTCAGAAAAGCTTTAGAGCCAGCAGTGTGTAGACATTTGTTTCCCAATTATCAGGTATGTCAAAATATATATTATTTTACTTAATATATTTGTAAATATTTGCAAACTTTTTACACATACTTTTTTTTCAGGTTGATATATTTGTGTATATCTTAGAACATGATGGAGCATGTTTAGCAGCTGCAATAAATGCAGCTGGCTTAGCCTTGGCAGATGCTGCAGTCCCAATGTATGATATTATTACAGCATGCTCGCTTGCAGTCATTGAAGATAAAATATTTGTCGACCCGACTGGAGCCGAGGAATGCCTAGCCACTATGGATCCAGTGCAAGAAGGAAAGAACAATGGTGTTATAACTATATCTATGTTGCCAGAATTAAAACAAATTTCTGATTTTCGTCAGTTAGGGTCTATGGATTTAGAATGTGTTATGAAAGCCATGGAGTTACTTCAAAAAGAATGTGTTAAACTTTTACCAAATATACAACAAATATTAGTTTTAAATGTTGTAAAGAGTTTTGAACAACAAAAAAGTTTAGCCAAAGAAGCCAAGGAAAGGGAAGCAGCACTAAATGCCAAAATGGAAGAGTGGAAAGCTTTATTAAATGCTGGATGAAATCAGAATAGACTTTTTTTATACCTAATGATTATTTTTATTTTAAATTAATTAAATTTTTACAAAATTATATTTTTATATTTAAAATGTAAAACAGAAAATAATTACGTTTTTCTTATTTCACTGATTTGGTAAGAAAAAGAACTGTCATGTTCTTTTACTCAACATCTTAAACTTTGAAGTAGAATTTAGTGAATGTGGTTTGTGGAGATTCTCCCTATGTACATTTTTACAAGGAAAATATTTTTTAATAAAATTTTAAATTACATCATGACTATAAATGTAGTGGGTTGTGAGATTGATTCTCTATATTGCACAAAAAGCTATCAAAGGAATGTCCTGAGACTAAGTTGTCCCTGACTTCTCTGTTATGTAGTATATAGTGAAGATGCTTTATTCTATTATTCTTTATTAAAAAATTAACTGTGAAAAAAGTATTTTTATTATAAGCTAACTATCAAATGTCAGTTTGTATTTGACTTGTATATCACATGAATATTGAAAGGGATAAAAGATTGAAAAGGACTGATTATTATATAGATTTTAATTTTTTTTATTTTCTAAAACTTATGTCAGAATAATAATGATGATTATGTCTAATGCACAAAAATAAGCTTTTGGTTTCAATTTTTTAAATAATGTCTTACAATACAATTTTAGTCTTCAGGCTTCTCAGGTGGGGGTCCACAAGGCTGCAACATTCTTTCCATCAAGTTGAATTTAACTCTAGCCTTAGATTCGTTTTCAACTATAGCAAAGTAACTTAGTAGATCCGGATGGCCCATGTAACTGCAACAAGAATCTCTATGTTGATTCGTCAACCACTCGTATTTTGTAGTATCTGCATGACCGGTTCCAATATATTTGCTTTGTAAATGTTCCAACTGGCTGTGAATGTTGTATCGTTCACCCATTTTCTAAAAAACGAAAAAGACGATTTATAAGCGTATATCGTTACAAAGCCAAGGAAAATGTTGAAATATTGTTTCTTTTTTATAATAATATTGTTTTAAGATAGATTCCAACAATTACAAAAATTGTGATGAATCTATTACTAAACTATTATTTAACAGATACCTTTAATATTCAATAACTAATTGGTTGGTTGGTTGGTTGGTTCTTAGCTTATGGCGTTCAATAACTAATTTATAGCTTAAAGTTATCTACAGCCTCACTATTGGTTATAATATTATGAGTGCTAGTGACAGCCAGCCACCCAGCTAGTGATGTGATCAAGACACTGATTTAACGATAATGATACTTTTCAATTTTTTTAATAAATTTTGAGAGAATTAAAGCAATCATACTTAGACTGGATTGTAATTTCCTCTTTTCTATTTTCGAATATTTAATTAACGGGAAGTCGCATGCTTACTGAAATTAAAATATCAAAATACCAATATTTTGAATCTATACAAATTGATATTGTCTGAAAATATCGATGTGAAATATATTTTTCGATATAATTTTCCATTTGCTTATTTCTTAAAGCTGCTATCAACGTTCAAATGTTAAATGTTACTTACGGTTAAGGTACATCGTAACACCGAAATAAAATTCGTCGTTGGTCAATTGAGGAAATATTCATAATTTTTCAATAATTTATAGTTAAGTACAAAGTATCTTTTATTACTTTAGATTATCTGTCAATTTATTTAAATCTTTTGGAGTAAATAAAAATTTTTTGACAGTTAAATTTAAAAATAAAACAAATGTTATAGTTGTAACTATGACAACCAGTTTTTTGTTTAGGCATTTAAAATTATTTGATCAATTACTAACTTTAAAGTTAACTACTGTTTTAATTTGAATTGGTTAATAATGGCAAATAAAAGTGATATAATATCAGATAGTTTAGACCAAAGCGACGAAAGCTTACGAAAACAAGCAAAGAAACTAGTAAAACAAAAAGTCACAAATAAAAGACCTACTCATTTGTTTATGCATGAAAAGAACCTCACGGAAATCGTAAGCATGGTTTTACTAAATTTATAATAGTTTCAATGTTATTCTTTACAAGAATAAGCTTATAGCTTCGTTTTATTACAGCCTCAACCAAAGCAAACAAATCATATTAGTTACGCATATTATCATAATAATTTTATTACAAAAATTGAAAATTTAAGCATGTTACACAATCTGACTCACTTACACTTACAATGGAATAAAATTACAAAAATTGAAGGATTAGAGAATTTAACAAAATTAAAAAAGTTATATTTGAGCAATAATCGCATAAGTGTTGTTGAAAATTTGGAAGCGCTGAAATATTTGGAAGAGTTGCACATTGAAAAACAAAATCTAGAAAATTCAGATAGTTTGTGCTTTGATCCAAAAACTATGATAGCGATTGGGGTAAAAACGATATAATAATTTTTATTTCTTTTTTCGGTTTGTAATAAAATTAATTAATATATTATAAAAATAATTAAATTAATTTTTAAGGCCACCTTAAGAATTCTTAACGTTTCGGAAAATAAAATATCAGAAATAAGTTGGACAAAGCCTCTTCGACGTCTAGAAGTTTTGATTGCGAAAAAGAACAAACTAAATAACATAGAGGTATTGATATTATACATGTTTATGAATGAGATACAAACAATGTTTTGGATAATAAAAGATTCATGATTACTATAACAACTGTACCTTTTTAGGAAATTTCAAACGATCTTTGTCTTTTGGGATCTCTTGTGGACGTCAACTTTACAGGCAATCCCATGACGAAAAAACATCGTTATAAAGAAGTAATTGTTGCTAGATGCGCTCAATTACGTAAGATTTTATACTCTATTTTAATTTCGTTAAATTTGTTTTAAAGTGCTTGCTCTCATAAATTATAATTTTACAGGAATTCTCGATACAGTAGCTATCCATAATACTTCAAAAACATTTATGCAAAATTTTGATAAAATTATTAGACTTCGTCAACTTAACGATAGGAATAAAATCAAAATGTCACGGCAGGGCGTCGAAGATTTCTTTGACTTAAATATGTTATCTGGACCGAGAGCATTAAGTGCCATGACAATATCAGAATTTTCGAATCAAAAACCGAAACGTATGTATTAAATTAAATATTCTTCATATAATTTAGGTGTTACAATTTTATTTTTGATAATGTCTTTTTTATTTTATTTTCTTAGATTCAGCAATAGATGCATCATATACATTTATGCCTCGAGCATTTTGGCGGAATAAAACGGCTTCCTCACCTCGTGATACTGTGAGACCTCCAACTGAACCAATGCCATTTACAAGAAAGGCGGATGTCGAAAGCTACGATTATCCTGTGAAAGGAATACTTAAAAAACCAATGCCTATGAAATATATTTAACTCTTCTTAATCGTTGTTTATTAATATTTTTGATTTTATTTAATTAAAATAATTTAAATTTGAAACGCTTGCTTTTTGAATCTACCCTTTTTATCCTTAGTAATGTTTTACTAAATAATATAATTGTACATTTTTGAGTATCACGCTATTTTACATGTTTATGAATCCAGCAGAAAATCTTTTAAGATACATTTGAAGAACGGCCTTCTTCAGTTTGCTTCTCTTGATGCATATAAATAGCTATTTATCTTTTATATTTTTTTTAAATGCGAATATTTCGCAATAAAAAAAATGTACTAGCAATACTTTTACGACTGTCTTCTTACTTACAAAATATGACAACTAATACGAACTAATTGTATTTGTAGGTTATGTTTACAATAAAATAAAAATTAAGTTTCATATATAGTTTATTATAACTGAAAAAATGTCATCATCTATTAAAAAAGCTTTTGATGTCCTTCATGAGGAATCTTCAGGTTTAAATTATAGATTTTTTCTAATCAAAATATTTCTAATCTATTTTATCAAAGCAATTTTGTTGAATTTTGTCCCCAGATTTGTATTTAGGTAATGATATAGCGGAAACAAGCTCATTAGAGTCATTGGAGTTCCACAGAGATTATGTTTCTAAAAATTTGCCGGTTATCATAAGAGGTGGTTGCCAAAATTGGCGAGCAACATGCAAGTGGAACACCCAGTTCTTTAGGTAATTAGAACAAAAGGTAATTAAAAAATATTAATATTCTGTTATCGGTTACAATTCATATAACAATCTATATCAAATGTTTTTATCAAAGAATTTAAATATTTTTTCTGATTTTTTTACAATTGTAAAATTGTGAAAAATATTATTTTATACATTTATCTATATATATTTTACAGGAAACATTTTTCTAGTAAAAAGGTCACTGTAGCTTTGACTCCAAATGGGCTGGCAGATGGTATTACTCCAGATGAGAATGGCACAGAATACTTTGTTATGCCTGAAGAAATGGAAACTACTATGGAAATTTTTTTGGATATGTTGATTTCAAAAAGGTATTTAATACTTTACACAAATGTTTATTTCCTAAACTAAACTTTCACAATAAACATAATAGAAAATTTAAAACATAAAAAAAGAATAAAATATTTATAAATTGTATAAATAAGTTTGTCTTGTTTCCTTACATAGTTAATTTTCATATCAAATAACACATGTATGTTGTTAATTTGGAAAGCTGCTAGTGTCCATAGCACTTTCACCTATTCCCACTCTACATGTGCCCTAGGTGCTGTTAAATAACCGACTTTGGTCCCTTGTAAACTCTCTAAAAGTCTTACCACCCCCTTTTATAATGGAAATATGAACATAATGATGTTGTTTTGTCATACAATATTTTTAATTCCTGGCCCCTGCACCTACAAGAGTGCCTACCTGGAACTCTAATTGCCAAATGTTACCAAAGAATGCCAAGTCCCTGTGACAGGAAACTTATTGGAAGCAATCATAAAATAATACATATAACAAGCCTTCCAATAAACATAAATGATGAAGGTCTTAACGTAAACCACCATCTATCATCCTTTATTACAAAGAAGAATTCTTGAATTTACCCAACCTGCTTAATAAAGTTGTTTATTAATAGAGATTTCCTATGAATTATTTCATAGTAAACTGATTTACAAAAATTTAACAGAGCTTATTCAAATTAAAGGCCATACTTTCACTCAAAATGAAAAGAAAATTGTGGCTAAAAATTTGCATCACACTATACCTAAAACAGCCATAGTTAAAAAAATTGGCACAAAGTTAGAGGTGAAATAGTATGTACAATATCTAAAAAAACAAAATGCCTCTAAATAAATTCTTTGTAAATTTTTAACTCTGAAAATTTCTAAGTGAAACATTACGGGCTAGCCCCTAAGAAACTAGAAACATTTCCATGTTTCTAGTTTCTTAGGGGTTCCAACGTTTTCACTCCAATGTTTCCAAAATAAGGCTTTTAAAATAATTGTATGTATACTATGGTTTGTATGAAATGCAGAAGTTAATGAATACTCAGAAATGTCCACCATCAAGAACGGTCGAACTATATATCTGCCTGCGCAGATACATAAGTCCTGTAGTCCATAAATAGCAAGATTGTAAAAAAACTCCCAAATTATATATTGCTTAAAATGGTCACGGCTATCTTTAATTTAAAAGCCTGTACGAATAATATACAACAAGGTGACGTATTGCAAGATGTGTATCATCAAAGTTAAGAAATTAACACCAAATTTAATTATGTACTATAAATGAATAAATAGATTAAAAAAGTTATCAATGCTAAATTTTCTAGAAATCTATATCTTTTTCAGACAGAAAGATATTAATAATTATTAAATAAACTGAGACCTTTTTAAAATCTTCAACCAAACAATAACAATATTATTTTACCTTTGTATATATAATGTACGCTAATAGAAAAAATAAGTATTTGCATATTTCATAGCTTACTATAACAATATTTAAATTGTCAATTGTAATATTTTTAGTCAAAACTTAATACCATATATCCAACGGCAGAATTCCAATCTCACAGAAGATTTTAGTGAACTATTGAATGATGTTGAACATCATATAGGTTTTGCCACTGAAGCATTTAATAAAATGCCTGACGCCATTAACTTTTGGATGGGGGATGAGAGGGCTGTCACGTCAAGTATGTATGTAACATGTAAATTCTCGATATTTATTTTTATTCCGCAATAATAGGATGTACCTAACGTCAAGACGCTCTGTACTGCCGCTTTCCGTCAAAATCGAGAAATTGCGGAAATCAATGAAGCGCTTTGTCTTGCCAGAGCGAGGAAATGGCAATAATTTAAATTGGGAGTGGGAATCGAACCCACAACCTATCACGTTCATAGTCAAACATTGTCCTACTGCGCCACGACTTGTCTCATTTATTTTGGAACCAATTTTGAATATTAAAATATTTTAAAATGAGTCTTTATTTTGACTTCGGCCTTACATATTCCATTCTCCATGATCTACAGTGTACACTCCTTTCAAATAATTTATATTATTTGTAGTATAATTCCTTTCTGTTGAATCAAATAGTTATATTATATTATGTTGTTTTAATAACATATAAGCTGAAAAGAGGAGTCAAAAAGAGCATTAAAACTTGTGATTACTATTATTTTATTTCACCATCAACCCTTGCAAGGAAGGTCTGAACATTTAAAGACAAATAGTATGTCATTCTTTTCCTATATAGATTGATAGATTAAAATTGGGAGTTTATATAAATTGGGAGTTTATTTAGTTAATATTAATTATTTAGTTAAACTGTGCATTTTACTAAACGGATGTGTCATATATCAAATTAACATGTTTTAATAATAATGAAATTGTTTACAGTGCACAAGGATCCATACGAAAACATCTACTGTGTTATAGATGGGTACAAAGACTTTATACTCATCCCACCCACTGACCTACCTTATGTGCCTTACAAAAGATATCCTCAAGCTGAGTTCAAGAGGACTGATGACACTTGGAACATAGTGCCTATAGAAACTGAGCTCAGTAGTAATGGATTACCTTGGATATGTATAGGTTGGATATATCATATAATTCTATGCATGAAGAAAAACACTATACATACACTAGAGGTTTTTATGTTTGGGCTTACATTACCAAAATAATGAATTAATCATTATTAGAATATTCTATTTTTGCATTTATTTATTATGCCTGAAATAAGAGTTTTAAATTATTTCCTTTATTTTCATAAGTGAATGAATATGTATTTAGTTTATGATATTGTTGTGAGATAAAATATTATAATAACATATGTTTAATGTAGTAATAAAACTATCGTTTTCACAGAGAAACACAATTTCCTCTTTGTTTTTAAAAAATAACACGCACTCATTTCCACACATGTGCACTTACAGCCATACTAATGCACTCTTGGTTACAATTGTACATTTATGGTAGTGTGGGTGCACTCAGGTCCATACTGGTGACTGCTAACATGTACTAACTGTTGCTATGTTTATATACTTACTACATATACCTATTAGCACACTCATGTATGCAGTCACAGTCTTACATATTCATATTTATATAAAATATATATAATATACATCTTACATGTTCATATTTATATAAAACTTATCTTATGTTTTAATATATTAATAAATACTTATTTCAGATCCTCTAAGTCCAGATATTACAAAATATCCAGAGTATAAAAAGGCACATAAATTTAAAGTGAGGCTTTGCAAAGGGGATTGTTTGTACCTGCCGAGCTTCTGGTTCCATCATGTGAGACAAAGTCATGGCTGTATCGCTATCAATTATTGGTACGATATGGAATTTGATATAAAATATTGTTATTTTAAAATGTTAGAAGCTTTATGTGAAAAGTATTAATATTGAATATTAATTATTTTTAATTTTGTAAATAAGAAATACTTGTTTATTTTATTATATATGTGATCTATACAAATAAATTAAATTGGAGTGTGTGACTGTATTTTTTTAATAAATGCATATGTATGAATGCACGGTACATATGCTAAAATTATATTTTTACTTTTCTTGTCTGTCTGTTCTAGTTAATCTTTTGAACGGCTTGACTGAATTTTATAGGATTTTCATTGGCTTAGCTGATGTAATAAGGTGTAAATAGGCAACTTTTATTTTAAAATTCCATCCCACGCGGACGAAATAGCGGAAATAACTACATGAATTACGATACATGTAAGCTAAGAGTAAACAATGTTTTGATTACACAATATTTATTGAATTTAATATAAACACAATAAAAATGAATGCCTTAATGCTTTTGGCTGAATTTCTTGAGTGGCGCATTACTTTTATTTTCTGTAATAAAAATGAAAGAATTATAAAGGATAGCTTTACGCTTTTTCCACAAAGCAAATATATACAAAAAGTCTTGCCCTATACATTTAGATTTTAGACGTTAAATATGCCATGTGTCGTAGAAATATTTTTGAATGTTCCCCCCTCTCAGAAAAAACACTTTTTCATATAAACATTAAAAGTATTAAAATATTGAATAAATAGCAATCTCTCAAATATTTGGGTAGCTGAAAATTGTAAAATTGTTTCTACAGAAAAAATCTATATAGATAATAACTTGTACTAGGCGTATAAGAATTTGTACGTAGCAGGATAAAAACGCATGGCATAGTTTTTAACGTTTGGATGGTTTCCCACCGCTATATAACGCGTGTTGGAGTCCCGCAGAGTACAGATTTTCATATGTTTTGTAACGCTTATCCTTCCAATCCAAAACTAATTATATAACAATTGAGGTGGGTCGTGGTATAGTGGGACTGCGTCTGACTGAAAACGTCATCGGTTGCAGGTTCGATCCCCATTCGGGGAAATGATTGTATTAAAATTATTCCTTTTTCCTATGAGATAGGGATAAAAGGCGTGAAGCTAAAATAAATATAACAAATTGATAGAATACTACAACTAACCACAAAATCAGGATAAATATTAGAAGACGGTACACTATTGATCATTTTACAAAGACCTTGCGGAGAGCACACGCCTACTGAGTTCATCGTGATGCAGACATCGCCAGGGGACCACGCGCGTATTATCGTTAACTTACATGTTTTATTGTTACATAAAGTTATTGTTATGTTTGCTGAAAAAGAAGATGTTTAAAAATAATACTAGGTGGTGTTTTGAGCATTTTTCTGCAGGTAGCCGTAGTGAATCTGGTGTTAAGACACTCCGTTCGTCGTATTCCCCCTGAATACCATACATTAACGCCGCGCCTTGTGTTACCTGGGCAGGGAAATCAAAACAATTCAAATATAAACACTACCCCAAGTGAGTATCAAACTCATAATCATCGGGCTTACATTTAGGTGTCAACGGGGCGTATTGGCACTAGGCTGTCTCTGACTACCCTGCTATACTAGGTAAAGCGTGAACTGGAAAAAAAGAAGAAAGCACTAACGTCCTTTATAATATTCATCTGGCCAATCTCTAGATAGCTTGGAGTAGGTCATGATTTCACGCAAAGCGTGTTCCACACCCACGCAGCGGTCTTCACCCTCGTGGGTCGTCTTCAACTGGCAACACGCTCCACATTTTTTAACCTTACCTAACTTTCCTCCCTATAAGTTTAGATGAAAAAAAAATCACTAATAAGTATATGAATTATGAGGCCGTGAAGCAGTGGGACAGTGGTCTGACTGGAAACGCGATCGGTTGTGGGTTAAATTCCCAGTCGGGGGAATGTTTATATTTAAATTATTTTCAATTCCTCGCTCTCTCTCTCTCAATGTCTCGAATTCGCCGAAAAGTAAAATAGTGAGTGTTGACACTAGGTAATTTCTGTCTACCCTGCTACGCGGGATAAAAGTCTGAAACTGATATTGAGCTTTTTTACTAATGAAAGAATGCAAAAAAATTAGGAGCCTGGTCCCTTATCAGGTTTCAATATTTCAATAACTTTAATTTCCTTATCGTAGTAAAATAAAGAACAGCTTAAGATTCAACAAACGATTGAGGGACGTCCACACTATTTTTAATGGAACCGTTTTTAATGGAATTTCCAGATATTGTACGTTAAGTAGCTCAACAGTCACTTACCATATGAAATATAATCATTCCCCGCCGTGAAAATCGAACTCACAACCCCTTTGTCTTTAGTCAGACATTGTCCCACTACTCCGCAATAGCCTCATTCATATGCACTAATACGTAAATAACCACAATATGATATGTGAATCTAAGCGTAGTTCGTAAAGTAGGTGATAGCAAGAGCACTGCTCACGGGTCCGTTGCGCGGGCAGGCGCACTCGCGCAGCCCGAGCAGCGCGCACTCCGCGGCGTGGCAGCTGCCGTCGCGCAGACAGCGCCCGCCCGCGCCGCACGCGCAGCGCGCGCAGCGGCACGGCGCCGCCTGCCGCGCGCACTCCTTGCAGGCAGTACAAATTGAAACGTATTGATTGCGCATATTTAGGTTTTTGAAAATACATATCACACGCTTATGTACAAGCGCACAATACTCTAAGGGGCGGACAATTATAAAATGTACAAAACGTCGGCTTTAAAAAATATTTTTTCGAATACCAAAATATATGCGATTAATAATGCTAAGAAGTTTAAATACACACATTGCGTATCATATGTAATTGAACTCCGGAATTATTATAGTAAAACAACACACACTCATAATAAAGAAGTAGTTAAGAAATGAAGCTAAAAAATTTAATATGTTAATTAAACATATAATATGAATAACATACGATCCTGTCCCGTTATACTCAAATTAAATTACTTTTCTAAATCAATATTTTAAAATCGTCGACAACATAACATAAAGCGTATTTGAATGGTAAGGTGAGGTAAAATACTAACAATTCCGCTCTTAGTGAGGTTTGCAAATTGGCAGTTCGCCTTACAACAAAGTCCTTGAGAGGGATGACACATGGCTGAAGGTGAAACTGAACAACCTTCCTTGTGTAACGCCCTAAAAGATATGAATTATGTATTTTTTTTTCAGCTTCACTCTTAATACCGCTTAGCAGATTAATCAAAGCCAACATAGTGTCAATACATTCCGTTCGTCTCCATTCTCCTTATTTAGTTGAATCTAACGCTCCGTTTTGTTTCGAGTCGAGTCGAGTCGAGACAATCGTACTCACAATATTATATTGTATACAATAAATATATATATATATATATATATATATATATATATATATATATATATATATATATATAAATATATATATATATATATATATATATAGACACACACAGGAAGTTATTATATTTCAAGCTATTTCCTTGTTTCCATTCTTTTGGATTTGGATGTATTAAATCTGGGTTCTCTGTCTTCTCTGCTATATGTGGGCGAGTGTCACGTTCGGACATAATTATTAATATGTAAAACCCACACTTCTCCGAAGAGGAGCGCGCCGCCCGCGCGCGGAGTGCAGCACGGGTCGCGCTGGCTACATTGCGACGGCAGCCCGCAGTCGCACGCCTCGCCCTCCTCCACTATACCTACGTAGTATATATATGTATATATATAAAATGTTTCACGGTTTAAAATAACGCTGTATACTTTAATAAGGTTTTTAAGTTTTTACACATTCTAAATGAAACTACTTTAAATGGATTGACTGCTGCCGCTACTGTGTGCAGATACAGTCAGCTCATTCTGCAAAGATCGAGGGCAGTACGCGAGGCAATTAAAAATCAGATGGCGGTAGATTCATATAATTAATGAATGTATAAATCGACAGACGAAGGCCACCTCAGTCAACCAGCAAGTGTGACCACGCCACTGAAGTGGTCAAAACATTGTTTTCAAAAAGCAATTAATCCGTTTAAAATAATTTCATTTAAAAGCTTCACGACATTCGCTTAAAAGCTTAAAGAAATTATTAAAAGGCGATAAAACTAATTACTACTGAAAACGGAGCATAAATAAATAAAATTGAAAATATATAAGTACCTTTTGTGATGCAGACAAAGTTGTGCGCTATTATAAATAGCTTCACGGTTAATCCCATCTATCAGGGTAGTGAGAGACAACCTAGTGTTAAGATACTTCGTTGGTCACTTTCTGCCCGAAATCGAGACATGGCATATTGAGTGGTCAACTCAACGTCGGGCTTATATATAATTAAAAAAAAATAATTTCATACCATTACCACAATAGGACTGGTCCACATCCGTCAAACAGTAGCTCATGCTACTCAAGGTGGCGGCTACAAGTCGTTTGCTGCACATCGAAAACTCAAAGCCATGGGGCGAAGACATTGAAGACTGGGACCCCATGAGGTACCCGCTGCAATCGGGGTTGGGGAAGTTGTCGTCGTGGTGGGCACCGAAACTGTGGCCTACGGCAGATTTAATGTATACTTTCTTCTACAACAAATTAAAGTAAGCCTGTAGTAGTAACTACATATAATTGTAAACACGATATTTAGTTGTTTTTTCATTTCATCGCATTGATTATTATATTTTGTGCGGTTTCAGGGTTCATTTTTAAAATATTTAAACACACTGTGCTTATTCATACTTATACTTAAGATTAAAAAAATATATTTTTAGAAAACATAAGAAATCTAACCTCGAACGCTGATGATAAATGATTGTCCATAGAAATATAATCTTTGAGTGTAATAAAATGGAACCACACTTTCTAAAGAGATGCTAACAACAAAAAAAGTTGTCACAAGCGTATAAGACATCGCCATCGTAAGGACAGAATGTATGGCTTAGTAGTGAGATTTTCAAGAGACGTGGATACGAGTCTCGCTAACTTCTTTTCTTATTAAAAATGTATAAAAATAGTTTAAAAGCTTTAGTAATAACCACACTTTGAATTTCATCATTGTCATCATCATCATAGTCAAAGATGGTTTTCTAAATATCACTTTATGTAAACGTGTGCTACATTAATTTTATTGATTTAATGATTTTTTATGCAATATTTTGAAATAATATTAGCATTCTGTACTCATTCTTTATGTAACTAATATTTTTGTCAAAATCAAAGTTATCCGTAATCGTAATTTACGTAAAATTTGTACCCCTATATATATATATCCATTAAACACTGTTAAATTATTTATTACAAACTAAGCTGTTTAAAATAGTAATAGATGGCTCCATAGTAAAAATAATATAAATGAAACTAATACGACTTTAATAAATAACAAATAGAAATCGTACTCCGGAGCAGACCGAATTAGTTAATAAATAACAGCCAGTACTCATGACATACGATAAGCCTCTACATATTGCTTTCTCCGTAAATATACTTTTAAGAAACGTTAGATCGTTATTTTATTATGGAAATAGGCCACCCACGAACATTTAGGTAAGAAAAAGAAATTCTCAGCATTTTGAGTTGTGCGTAATCATTAAAATTAACATTAAATGTTTATGTTAGTATGGCATGGACTTGATAAGAACATAGTGGATAGTATGTTATTAATTTACATTAAAAAACATTAAAATAAATTTATTTTGGTAATAAATTCACGAAATCTTCCGCATTGCCGAGTAGGCGGAGAGAATATAGTATCAAAAAGTGTTTTGACACTTTATTCTCTTCGTTTTTCTTCCCTTTCCACCTGAATTTTGAGATATTGTGTGGTGAGTAACAGTACTTCAGTTCAGGACAAAATACAGAATCATGTAAAATATTTTTTATACTCTAATTTTCATCATCATATCATATGTATACTCAAATTTGATAATCAATGTAGCCCACATTAGATAAGCTTTAATATATCCCAACGGTGAAAGCTCTGTGGTATGAAAATAATTTGTTATCATGTTTGGTGAGTGACGAGTGGAGATAGAACCTTCAACTATAGCAAGCTGACCGTGCCATCCCAAATCACATGCCATAGTGATTACATTGTTTAGATATGAAAAAACAACATCACTTTAATGAGCAAGTGTCGTAACTCTTTCCGTTACATGAATGCTTAATACCTTAGTATTGTTCATACCTTAAGGGATCTAATCCGTAGTGATTTCTAATCTATCATTATAGTTATCAATTTCCGCTTCTCACTATTCATGGTTTTTTTTGCTTCACGCTTTTATTCTGCATAGCAGGGTAGACAGAAAGTACGTAGTGTCACCACACTCCTTACTTCGTTTTCCACCGAATTAGAGACATTGCATGTTGAGTGGTGGAACTCAACGCCACTCTTTGTCTTTATTAGAGCGAGGAAGTGCAAATAATTTATAATCACTCCCCAGAGTGGTGATCGAACCCACAACCGGCCGCGTTTACAATCAGATGCTGTCACACTGCGCCACGACCGGCCTCTTGTCATGGTTATCTATACTATAATTTGTTTTATTATATATTTTATTTATTTATTTCTCTCCATTTATTGATATACTGCAGATTTACACTACAAACATTTACAAAAATTAGAAAAAAAATACGTACATCTATATTTATAATAAAACTACAGAAGGGTCAAATCTATACATTGAAAATATTAACAAAATAAGTAGCAGGGCGTGTTATTACATTGATATTGAACACAAAAATGTGATTATATCTTTTGTCTGTCTGTTTGTTTAAGCATCACAAATAATCTCCCAGTTTCATTACAATGAAATTTGGTATAATGATTCTTCAATGATGGATGAAAAATGGCCGGTCGCGGCGCAGTGTGACAGCGTCTGACTGTAAACGCGACCGATTGTGGGTTCGATCCCGCTCGGGGGAATGAATATATTTAAATTAATTTATATATTTATATTAATTTCGCTTCGTCGCTCTGGTAAAAACAAAAAGCGGGGTTGAGTTCCACCACTCAACACGCAATGTCTCGAATTCGGTGGAAAGTGAAGTACGGAGTGTGTTGACACTAGGTACTACTCAGAGTAGACCCTGCTATGCGGGACAAAAGCGTAAAGCTAAAAAAAAAAGATTCTTCAATATCCTGGGCATCGCTGGGTACTTTTTATCCCGGAAAAACCTATACAAATTAGAATTAAAGCAAACTTGATTTTGCCGCTCGATCCATAGACATGACTACTGTACTAACCGCAAATAATAAGTTTGTTGTATCGTTATCCGTTTTGGAATTTAGTAACATTTGAATATAGGGCTGAGTGTCGAATTTATTATATAAATTCATTATTTAAAATGATTGTTTTAAATGGAATAAAAATATTTTTAAATTTGACTTATTTCGTTATTTTCTCATTTTATTTTATAAATAATTTAAATTGAATAAATTTATATTTTAATGAAGATATACTATTTTTTTTTTTCAATTTAATATTGTTCTTTAATAATGAACACAATTTTATTTTATCAAAATTATATACTGTGGCAGTCTGTGATTTAAGTGACAACGCGGGCAGGTGAAAGAACGAAATAGCTATATTTGAGAGTACGCGCGGGCGAAGACGCGAGCGGGCCGCATGTTAAATACAAAACTTAGAAGCATCACTTAAGTAAATAAATATGCATACCAATCTCGTGTGCCAGAGTGAGCGCGGCCACCCTCTCGGGCACGCGCACTTGCGCGCTGGAGTGTGCGGTGGCGTGCGCTATAGCCAGCGTGTTGAAGGAGCGGCCGTAGGCACGCCGGTCGCACAGACCGCCCGCCGCGCCGCCCATGCCGCCGCCCAGCGACGTGAAACTGACGTAAAAAAAATACTCAATGCATTTTTTTTTCTTTTTTTCGACTGTGTTGTGTGCTGTTGACCCATCAAGGCCAGTGCCTTGACAGCGTCACCGGGCTTAGTGGGGGGCCGAGCTAGACTACCACAAGGGTGCCTTCTGTGAGGCTCGAACTGTCCCCCCAGACTTAGCTTGTCCGGACTAGGCCTATTGGCGTCGGGCGGTTCGTACTCAAACTAGTCAGACATCTTACTTGAGGCATAATCAATCCATATTTAACCACTTTTTTAGTAGAATTGTAGGAGAGATTTTTAAATTATAAAGTATTTAAGGAAAACTAAAAATATGATTTAAGAATTCATATGAACTCATTAAGGAGGGGACGCCAAATAAATGTGAATCAAAAAAGGTAACAAACTATAAATCAGCATTACAAGACAGATAAAACGTTAAATACCTCAGTCCCAAAGTTTTATTTTTAAAGGCATGCCCAGAAAACGCAACTCCAAGACACACTTCAGATAGCCTCCTTAGTCTTGCAAATCTCATAAGATAACTCCTACCGTCAACAGCGTGGTCTTTTGTTAGGTCTCCAAAAACTCGATAGTTAGTTTCATTTGATGTGAGAACAAGTATATATTTAACTGCGAAACCTGTTATATTAAATCATATTATAGTACAAACGTTTGTATAAATAATCGTGACTATCGTGGTGCAGTGGGATAACGTCCGAGCTGTGAATTGGATTGCCACTCGGAATATTGATTATATTTAAAATTTATTTTCATTTCCCCACTCTGGTTACGCAAAGCATCACGGCATTACGCCCCTCAACACCAAATGTCTGTATTTCGAGCAGAAAAATTCAACGGAGTGTCTTTAATTAGGCGTTGGCTAAATCGTGAAGCTAAACAGAAATTGGCTTAATTATGTAACAATATAAAAGGTTTGTTTTATATTTATATGGTGTGAAAAGCCAATCATTGTCATAATTGAAGAGACTACTAAAATTATTGAGAATTTAGCGAAAAAAAAGGTATTTAAATAATACGCATTAAAACCTATGGCCTTATGGCCTATTATAATATAAGAAATACAAAAATTCAAAATTTGATTACAAATTATTCTCTAACATTATAAATCAATTTAACTCACCAACATTGTCAGGTATACCGTCTTCATTAAAATCCGCATTTCTAAATATAATATCAGCTTGAGCGACAGCGTGCATCATTCTTCTTACTACTTGGTTGAGACTTGAATTTGCGTCCTATAAATAAACAAAATTTCAATAAAAATAGAAAACCGACTTTATAAAAAAAATACTTATTATTGTGTCTACGATTTTTAATCAACTTATTTGAACAAAATATAAGACTAATGCGTTTCACCCACACAAATAAGTACTCATTTACACGTCATATAGATGTAACGATTATCAAAATATTTATTCCCAGTTGAGAGTTTCGGGGTTGGTATGTGTTAATAAACATACAAAAAATCCAGTCGAAATGAGGATCTCCTACTTTATTCGAAGGCCGGATAACAAAGTGATCTTGTTTTATTTTATATAAAACTACATAGTATTGTAAATTTATTCATTATACATTATATGATTATCTATCATATATTATATCATATATATTAAATTGTATATAAAAAGAAATAGCAAACTTTTTGGAAAAACGCCTTGTCAGCCAGTAGGAGCAAGTCACAGACCCGGGCTCGCGCTATTCCTGGTTTTCTGGCGTGTTCTTCAATGTCATATGGGAAGTATGACAACTGGTCGAATCCGGCACCGAGCTATGATCGAATTGATTAGTTACGGTTTAACGCTGTCTCCCGCATAGAAGGTTTGGCAGAAACAATTTAGTGTGTAAGGGCCTTTACAATTATGGTCAAGTTAATTATATTCATTCCTTCGGCACTCTACAATGCCGGAAAAAACCTGTAGCTCCAAAAAATTAATTGATTATTATTATGAATATCAAAACAGTTGTTTAGACACGTTTAACATTTTAGAATATGACTATTTTCTTTTTTCTACATCTTTTTACAATTGCTTTTGAGTATAATCTTCACTTTATATATTATCTTTATGAGTTTGTTGTATGACAGTACATTTGTATGTATATTTTATTGTATCACAGTCATCACCTGATCACCTGGGAATATTCGCGTCGCGGTCGTTCCGGTGCTGCCATGTTATCGTTTGCGAAACTTCCGAAAAACGTTTTCAGATCATCCTTGCCATATGGATCAGCGTGTAAAGTGCGATTACCTGTAAAATAGGTAAACAAGTTTTTTTTAAAGTGTTGTTTTTTTTTCAGTTCATACGTTCGTTAAACACATGGCTTAGTGGTCACAGCGCTTGGACGGTTTACAAGAGGCGCGGGTCCGAATCAAATTTTTGCGCTGCGTTCAAATTTTTAAACAATTTTTTTTAAAAAGTTTACTTATTCTAAGTATGCAATAACACTTTAAAAATAATAAAGTGCTTTTTTATAGTTTTATGTTTAAATGTCTTAAGCGGGGTAGTAGGAGCGCTAAACGCTACGGTTTCTATATGTTTCTTTAGTCTCGTCCACGTTCATTAACATCTTCATCTCTTTTTCATACAAATAGTCATGTGGTTTATATTTTTGTCATTACTAAGCAATTAATATCTTAGTTAATATGCTGTCTGTAATATATTGGTTTTAATTTACTTTCTATATTCATGAGGAATAAGGAAAGAAATGTTAAAAACCATCAAAATTTATCGCTTGACATATTCATTGTTATGGCTAAATAAGTTCAAGGCGATATCTAAATTGGGAAGGCAAGATGCCTGTTCATTGTTGCTTTAAAAATATTTAGTTCCTATGTCGCAGACTCAACTGAAATTAATAAAAGCATCTTTCCCAAATAGTTCGTTTGTAATAATCTACACTTAAAGGAAAACTACCCAAATGAAGAACTCCATAAAAATGATGGTCATCTCCAATGTAACCCTCAGCTGAACCAGCAGTAGGGTCTTCTACAGGAAAACCGTACGCCAATGTTACATCTTTTAAAGAAAAGTCATGTTCCTTTTGTTCGTCATTAAGCCCCGGGTCTAATAGAAGAGTGGGGGAGAAGGGTGTTAGAGGTGATGATCCTGTAAATATAAAATTGATATATGTAAAAAAAATGATAATTTTTTATGCAGGCGTTTTGTGCAATAGGCAGAAATGAATAGAAAATAATATTATCTATAATAATATCTTCGATTCTTTTATTTCTCCACATTTGTATAGATATTATTTTCATATATATTTTGACATTTGAAAATACATGGAAAATTTGAACATAATACCTAAAAATATCAGCATATTTAAGTACTATGTAAGTACCATAGGTAGATTTTAAAGACACTGCAATCATTTAAAATGCTCACCGATTGCTTGCATTTTAAGACATAACCAATGATTTTCATGATTAAATTTCGCTTCTAAAAGTTTGTATCCATACGAAGTGCACAAGCTATGTGCTTTCTCCATGTTCTCATGTGATTCAACAACATATGGAATTATTAGAGCAATAATCAGGATCATCTTGGAATTTTGAATTTTAATAGTAAAATTAAATCTCTTGATGAAAGCCTGTCAGCATGACATGTAGCATTTACCTTTTTTCAGCAAATTAATTGGTTTAAAATTATATATAAAGAATTTTGCGAAAAAGTTTCATAGCCGAAATTTTTATGTTAATAATTATATTATATTTTTGATAATTTTCACTTATATTGGGTTTTTTGAAATTTTTCCATCTAAATTGAAGCTCAGAATTATATCTTTGCTCTCTTTTTACCTATATTCGTTAAAAAACTTTTGAAAGTTAATGACAAAATAAATATTAACAATCTTCTAAGTAATGCGTAAATATAATGAATCAATTTGAACCCATATCATCCTCAATGTAGCTTAAAAATGTTCCTCACGGCGACGCGAGAGTCATCATTCTACGAATATTGTCGCCAATGTCTACCGACAAACAATTTCTAGTTAGCTAAATGCATATTAGCAGTACGAACAAAAATGTCCTTCCTACAATCTTAAAGCTTTTTTGTAAAAAGTAAATACATTTGTTGTTATCCAGAGATTCATGCTTTTTGTCCCGCATAGCAAGGTAGAAAATACCTAGTGTCAAGATTCTATACTTCTCTTTCCACCGAATTCAAGACAACGCGTGTTGAGTGGTGGAACTCAACGCCGCACTTTATCTTACCAGGCGAGGAAATGAAAATAATTTTGAAATACAATCACTCCCCCGAGTGGGAATCGACACCACAACCGATGACGTTTACAGTCAAACACTGTCACACTGCGCCACGGGCAGCAAAATATATACGATAAAGTAAGTAAAATATATACGATAAATCCGTTTAGAATATTTCATTTAAATGGCTATTATAATTTTCTTTAATGTTATGGATAACCGTGGACAAAGTTGACCATTTACCATCGGATGGCCATTTTGGTCGTTTGCCTCCTTTTTCTATAAAAGAAAAGCTGATATGAAGAAAGGAGGAAAACTTACATGGCTGGATAACCAGGCATCTATGTTTAGGAGGTTGCAAAATCATTATCCAGGTAAGGAAGTAAAATTTAATTTGAAATAAAACTCACTACAGAAAGATATTTCTATGTGAATTGTACCTTAAATGACATATACAATTATTTTTCTAATATTTCTTAATATATTTTTAAAATGTAATTCTATAACGTACGCCACTTTGCTACTGACGTCCAGATATTTAATAGTTTATTATAATCTCACACTAGCGCCGCGTAGTCCTGTTTAGATAAACATTACGTGAGTAATTAGAGGATGGTTTCTTCAATCAATTCGCTATTTGAATAGAATTCTGTCATTCATGCCAATTAGTCACGACTACAGGTGAACGTACAATAACGACATTATTTTTAATACTATAATGAAATTAACATATGTTTAATTCATTTTATACGAAACATGAATTACTAGTGAGTGTCTGTATTGGAAGGGACTAAATGGACGATGTTATGCAAAATAACCTTAAATAAACAGTAATATATAAATAATAATTATAATAAGAAGCTGGTCATGGCACAGTGGGACCGCGTCTGACTGTGAACGCAATCGGTTGTGGGTTCGGGAAATACAATATATATATATAAATTATTCTTAGATCCCCGCTCTGGCAAGATAAAGTGCGGCGTTGAGTTCCATTATTACCTACATACATAAAAGACACATATCTCGAATTTGTCGGAAACCTGTCTACTCTGCTATGTGGGATAAAAGTGTAAAGAAAAAAACAAAAATGATAATCATGTATATCAACGGTCCATAACATCTATAGTTTAATTATTTTGTAATTTTATTAATATTCCAATATGTAATTTAGATGTATTTTGAATAACAATGTCGAAGTTAAGATGAAAAAATCTAGTTTTGAGGCATTTCTGGGCTGTTTCTGACAAATGCTGGACTGGAAATGACATTTTATTACGAATTCATTATTCATGTCATTATACAATCGGCCAACATTATACATATTTTATCTATGCGTATCATTTATAAATATATAAAATTAGACGTTCCCTTTCATTTCGACAATGAATTGAAAAAAAATAATACTTTGAAATAAATTTTATTATTAATAATATCTTTGAATTTCGAGACTTTTACACATTTTAATGAGCTAGTGTAGGTACCTGTGACCAGTATTGCTACTAGTAAGTGTTCGATACGTCGGGTTTTCAAAGATATATTTTCGAATAATACTTTCTACTATACATATCCTGCCTTGCCTCTACTTGCATATAGTATGTATGTATGAGTCAAGTGCGTATTTAGATGAATACAAGATAAAATAACTATTACATATTTATTATCTTAAATGTTAAATTACTTTTAAGTAAATTAATTTAAAACACATGTCGCTCGTGACGCAGTGGGATAGCGTACGACTGTAAACACGATCAATTGTGGGTTTGATTCCTACAGGAGGGAGTTATTACATTATTTTCATTTCCTTGCTCTGGCAATACAAAGCGCGGCGATGATTTCGATACTCAACACGCAATGTCTCGAATTTGTCGAAAAGTGGAGCACGGGATGTCTTGATACTAAGTACATCCTGTCTACTCTGCTACGCGGGATAAATAGAATTATATAGAATTTCAATGTGTATATTATATTATTTATAATAAGTACATGTTTAATATAATATAAAATAATAATTTTATGGCAGAGGCCATCGTGACACAGTAACAACGAAATGAAATTGTGATTGGTTATGGGTTCGAGGGAGTTCACTCGAAGGAATAATTGTATTTAATTTTATTATTTGATAAAACAAAGCGCGAAGTTTATGTTTATGATTTGTTATATTAAATATATTAGATAGATAAAAAAGATTTATACTTGACTAGTACCGTCGGAATTATAACAGGTGCTTATATCATATGTAGATATAAAAATTATATTCCACACGTTTAAGACGCCAGGGAGTTGGAATCTCTAACTTGAAGTCTAGCAGTGTCTACATACCTTTTTATAATTTCATAATCGTCATCTTTTTGTGCACATAATTTTTAAACAAAGCTTCAATTAGATTTATTCGCTGTTCAATCTTTTAAAATTAAATTTATATATAATAAGTGTTATTCGCTCTGGATATTCTACGTGTTACATGTACAATTATACCGTTATTTTCAAGTTATTGAAATAGTGTATAGAATTTACAAAAAATATTTATTTAATTTTAAACAACATTATGTAAAGTAATATAATTAAGAATAAACATAAGTAAACAATATGTTTCGGCTAAATTTAAGTGTTTTTTTTATCATTTATCTGTGAATTATGGCGAATTAGTATTAATTTATAAGCACTAAATGTTATATTCATCCCAATACAATAGGTCGCCACGAAACATCTTGACAACTCTACTGATATCTACATAGGTGAAGACATGCTCATTTGAAATAAGAATACGGGCCTAGACGCGCGCTCCCGCGCAATTTCAGAACGGACTATATAAGTCGTTCTTTTTTAACATTTTATAAAATGCCAGTTTTAATATAACGGAAATATTATTATAAAAAAATATAAAATATTTTTATATTAATAATAAATCTAATATTTTCAAAAAGCATATTAAATTAATTTGAGTTTCTCAAAAAATCAGCAAAATGTTAAAATATACAGTGAAAAAGTATTGCTCTGAAGGCAGCAAAGTCAATCAAATAATGGTGGCGATTTTAAGTAAGTACAATATTTTCTGTTTTTATATTTGTATTTTTACCCATTTCTAATCATTGTTTAAAACTCAGAATGGCATTGAGATTATTTTTTGCATAAACAAAACTAAACTAAAAAAAATATTTTTTATTATTTTTTATTATTATTATATTATATTTTTTATTATTAAATATATGAATATATAATTAAACATGATAAAATGTTTAGAAAGTAAAATTTGTCATAAAATTTTAAAATATTAATATTATAAAATTAATTTAAATACATTGCAAAATATGGTAAAATCAAAAAAATGCATTCCAAAAGCAACGCAACTTAACTATTCTTGAATATGATACATGCACATAAGTTTCTTGATTGTTAGGCGGCTATTAAAGCTTCATTACGAGCTTTGAGCTTTGCGAACGAAGCGTTGATTGAAAAATAAGTGGTTCTGGAAATAAACTTTCTTGGTTTTTGCAATAGCTTAAATGGTTAGTTTTCATTTTATTGCGTATAATGGTTAACTTTTAGAGTTATGTACATACATAAAAGACACTTTTCTTAGAAGTGTTGAATGTTTAGTCAATATAATATATATTTTTTATAATGGATGATAGAGATTCTTTTTTGCTTTTGTACTGTATTGTTAGACGTTTAATTTATATTTACAAGAAGATTATATTTTGGAAAGAGTTTCTATAGTTTTATATTATTATTCACATATTAGGATAGACAGAAAGTACCTAGTGTCAAGACACTCCGTACTTCGCTTTCCACCGAATTCGAGACATTACGTGTTCAGTGGTGGAACTCAACGCCGCACTTTGTCTTGCACCAGAGCGAGGAAGTAAAAAAAAATGGAAGCCTGAAAGAGATCTTAGTCTTCCATAAAGGCTCTTTTATTTGAAAACCAATTTTTTACATTTTTTTATTATTATACAAAGTACATAAGTACGGAGTTATTTGACCGTAAGTACTTTCTGTCTACTCTATCGTGTGGGATAAAACGCGTGAAGCTAAAAAAAGTATAAAACTTTTAGAAATGTAGAAAATATAGTGTCATATTTTTTACAGTTCGTAGTGTGAAAACGAAAAAAAAATTACCTGTATTATGAAAACTGAAAATTGTTTTGAACTCTTTATTATTGCTCAATATCAATTATAACAAGAAATATATTATATATTGATCCAATCGTAAATTCGTTTTTTACGTAAACATGTCGCATATAAAAACATATATTTTTAATTACTGTAAATGTCATCGGAGTATTAAATCAAAGTAAAACGAGATAAATCACTTAACTTGAACAAACAATCAATAATACGCCATTCAAAATCGGGAATTGTGATTTATTGTTGCTAAGTACTTAAGTGGTTAGGTATGCGGTAGAAAAAGTATTTTTGTGCTTTTTTCCGTACAAGAATACGCAGTGATAATCAAGTGTCAAGATTGTGAGATTGTGAGATTTGTGAGTTGCGTTGAGAACATCACCGCAGCGCTTTGTCTTTTAAGAATGGCGAATATTATGTTACCTATAAAAAATATTGTTTATTATTTATAAAAAAAAAATAAAAACAGAAGCTATTTATTTTTGAGATGCAATGAAACATTTATCCTAATCTGTGAATTATGGCGAATTAGTATTAATTTATAAGCACTAAATGTTATATTCATCCCAATACAATAGGTCGCCACGAAACATCTTGACAACTCTACTGATATCTACATAGGTGAAGACATGCTCATTTGAAATAAGAATACGGGACTAGTCGCGCGCTCCCGCGCAATTTCAGAACGGACTATATAAGTCGTTCTTTTTAACATTTTATAAAATGCCAGTTTTAATATAACGGAAATATTATTATAAAAAAATATAAAATATTTTTATATTAATAATAAATCTAATATTTTCAAAAAGCATATTAAATTAATTTGAGTTTCTCAAAAAATCAGCAAAATGTTAAAATATACAGTGAAAAAGTATTGCTCTGAAGGCAGCAAAGTCAATCAAATAATGGTGGCGATTTTAAGTAAGTACAATATTTTCTGTTTTTATATTTGTATTTTTACCCATTTCTAATCATTGTTTAAAACTCAGAATGGCATTGAGATTATTTTTTGCATAAACAAAACTAAACTAAAAAAATATTTTTTATTATTTTTTATTATTATTATATTATATTTTTTATTATTAAATATATGAATATATAATTAAACATGATAAAATGTTTAGAAAGTAAAATTTGTCATAAAATTTTAAAATATTAATATTATAAAATTAATTTAAATACATTGCAAAATATGGTAAAATCAAAAAAATGCATTCCAAAAGCAACGCAACTTAACTATTCTTGAATATGATACATGCACATAAGTTTCTTGATTGTTAGGCGGCTATTAAAGCTTCATTACGAGCTTTGAGCTTTGCGAACGAAGCGTTGATTGAAAAATAAGTGGTTCTGGAAATAAACTTTCTTGGTTTTTGCAATAGCTTAACTGGTTAGTTTTCATTTTATTGCGTATAATGGTTAACTTTTAGAGTTATGTACATACATAAAAGACACTTTTCTTAGAAGTGTTGAATGTTTAGTCAATATAATATATATTTTTTATAATGGATGATAGAGATTCTTTTTTGCTTTTGTACTGTATTGTTAGACGTTTAATTTATATTTACAAGAAGATTATATTTTGGAAAGAGTTTCTATAGTTTTATATTATTATTCACATATTAGGATAGACAGAAAGTACCTAGTGTCAAGACACTCCGTACTTCGCTTTCCACCGAATTCGAGACATTACGTGTTCAGTGGTGGAACTCAACGCCGCACTTTGTCTTGCACCAGAGCGAGGAAGTAAAAAAAAATGGAAGCCTGAAAGAGATCTTAGTCTTCCATAAAGGCTCTTTTATTTGAAAACCAATTTTTTACATTTTTTTATTATTATACAAAGTACATAAGTACGGAGTTATTTGACCGTAAGTACTTTCTGTCTACTCTATCGTGTGGGATAAAACGCGTGAAGCTAAAAAAAGTATAAAACTTTTAGAAATGTAGAAAATATAGTGTCATATTTTTTACAGTTCGTAGTGTGAAAACGAAAAAAAAATTACCTGTATTATGAAAACTGAAAATTGTTTTGAACTCTTTATTATTGCTCAATATCAATTATAACAAGAAATATATTATATATTGATCCAATCGTAAATTCGTTTTTTACGTAAACATGTCGCATATAAAAACATATATTTTTAATTACTGTAAATGTCATCGGAGTATTAAATCAAAGTAAAACGAGATAAATCACTTAACTTGAACAAACAATCAATAATACGCCATTCAAAATCGGGAATTGTGATTTATTGTTGCTAAGTACTTAAGTGGTTAGGTATGCGGTAGAAAAAGTATTTTTGTGCTTTTTTCCGTACAAGAATACGCAGTGATAATCAAGTGTCAAGATTGTGAGATTGTGAGATTTGTGAGTTGCGTTGAGAACATCACCGCAGCGCTTTGTCTTTTAAGAATGGCGAATATTATGTTACCTATAAAAAATATTGTTTATTATTTATAAAAAAAAAATAAAAACAGAAGCTATTTATTTTTTGAGATGCAATGAAACATTTATCCTAATCAATTTTTTTATCTGTTATCTATGTATAATGAGGGAGTCATTTAGATGCACACTCCAGTATTTCAACATAAACTATGCAACTTGAATTAGGTATATTTATATTTTCTTATAAGCGTACAATTTATAAAACGGGTTCCGCACACATAACTTCGTTGTGCAGTTGTATTTCACTTCCTCCAGTACCATAATAATATAAAGCTTAAGTAACGTTTACCTTATGTAAAAAAAACTCAGTGATAAATCACTTCGTACTAAAATTGAGTTTACTCCTGTTCTCTCAATACGTTCATTTTCGAACCCAATACCTTTTTCCAATAATATTTAAACTTTTCCAAAATTGTTTCCATTGTTATGCACATTTATTGTAATGCATATTTATTCACCTGAACAAATAAACGTATTGACAGTTAGGTAAATAAAGCCTTCACGCGAATCTATTTGCCGGAACCATATTATAGTAAAATATGGAACATCTATAAATCTTTTGTTAAGGAAATACGCAAGATATTGTAATTGTAAGATTTTCACTATATAGCAAAACAAAAAATTAAATATTAATTTTTATATAGACATGTCTTTTGTTATTTAATATTAGTAAATAATTCAATAAATTTAAATTAATATAATAATAGCAACAATACGATACAATGAATTTTAAAGGATATTTGAAGTCATTACGCAGTGGAGTAGCATCTGATTGTGTCTGATTATAAATGCGATTGATAATGAATTCAGATCTCAGAGCATGATAAATATTTAAATAATTATTTCAAATATATAAATTATTATTTCTCCGGTCTGGTAGGACAAAAAGGCGAAATTCAGATACTCGATACTTGAAAAGAGCGAGGGAAAGTAACGTATTTAAAACAAATTCCCTTAACATTCCGCAGAAATGTTATTATCTATGACTGATTCTATTATGTAATTAAAGTTTTTTTTCAAGTTAAGATGATTTTTCTAATGATAATTATGAATTTCCCAGAACTTATATATATATATATATATATATATATATATATATATATATATATATATATATATATAATATTCTAAATAGCGATAATCAAAACCCTTGTTAATATTTCATTACATTAAAAATTTTATGTATTATACTTAAGTATAAGAAAATTCAAAAAATCTATTTCTTATGGTACAATTTTGTACTTATTTTTGCAAATGAGGTCCTTGAGGAAAGATCCACCACTAATGAATATTAAGCGGAATTTCCAGACCACATATCTTTGCCGAATTATAATGAAATATATATTTATTGAAACTGAAAACTCGTCAAATGATGAATACATAACATTTTAAGACGTTGAATCAGATAATATATATATATATATATATATATATATATATATATATATATATATATATATATATATATATATATATATATATTTACGTCAAGCGTTTATTAAGTAAAGATAAAACCTTATATACGAAACTATTACTTATAATTTGATTAATCGCTTTGATATTTGAGAATAGAATAAAAGTATCATAATATTTTTCAGTAGTTGTTAGGCAATTAGACACTACCAGTGGTAATATGTAAAAATCGTGAAGACCAAATCTTATTAAATGTAAAACCCATTTTTATATTACTACACTTATTAACGGGGGTCTGTTTGTTATTCAAATTTACAACATTATATATATATATATATATATATATATATATATATATATATATATATATATATATATATATATAGAGTTTTTATATTCAGATTTTATGAGATGAACTTTACTCTAAATTTCAAAAGTTACGGCACGGGACACGTGCCACATTTCGAACCATTGCGTTTCTATAAACTTTTTTTCTAATATTTGGTGCCAAGAGATGGTCACTCCTATTCCCAAAGTCTCTAATCCTTCATCTTTTACACATTATCGTGCGATGTCCGTTCTCCCGTTTCTCTTTAAGGTATTGAGCACCATCAACTCACATATTTTCCAACTATTCATAAAACCCTATCTCCTTTCCAGTCTGAAAACCTCCGTGGGTACAGCAGTAAGAAGGCTTTAATTAAAGTTATTATAATAATTATAACGCTTTTAATTTTATTGTTGCCATAACAGTATTAAAAGCAAATTGAATGGTTTTACTTCATACAATTAGCACCTGGATCAAATCATTGAGTCTGTCGGTAAATTAAGATTATAAGTTTATTCTTGACAGTGTTAGAAACTTATTTGAATTAAATTTTCCCTTCTCTTGCTCTACAATAATCTTTGACAATTGTAAACTAGAATTTAGCTACATTGTCAAAAACCTAGGTATCAAGGTAGAAGTTACTGAACTGAGCCGCAACCTTAAGGAACGCTTTCCTTCCCACTTAGTCTGTTACAAAATCCTCGGTACTAATTGTTATAGTAAATCTTTTACTTATTACCAGTCAAGCTATGGAATGCGTTACTACGTCATGTAAGGCTGCTTTGTACATTATTATTATAATTATTACTAAAATCTCATCTGTAGGTATATACACTTTATATAAAAACAACAGTGACATTTAGGAGATTAAATGATTTATGCAAATAAAGCTATAGGCAATACAATGTATCTAAGTACACATATTACGCACAATGCGTAAGATAATAAGAATAATTCATATGTTACCATTTTATTGGGCCGCATGAGCTGTGCAATTGTTTTGTTTACAACACGCACTTAACTTTTGCTCTGGTGAATGAACGTGTTTGAGTTTTTGACCAACATACAGTATTATAACTAACTTACGCTTTAAGGTCAAGAATACAATGAAGTTATTTGATTTATTTTATTATTTTTTTGTTATCGTGTATTCGTTTTCTTCAGAGGCAGGCATGGTGCAGTGGGATTGTGACTGATTGTAAATGCGGTTGTAGTAGGTTCAATCCTAGCTTGTTGATTGATTATAATAATAAATTTCTTTATTCTACTATGATAAAACAAAACATAGCGTTATGACAGGCGACATGTAACGTCTAAAATTCAGCTGAAACTCGATTGGTTTCTTCTTGTCTTTGTTTTCTCGTACTACCCACTTATAGATAAAAACCAGAAAATGATATTTTATTTCCTACTTGTTAGGTTTAATACAAATCACTGCAGCTTATACTCTTTGATTTTCTAAGTTTAACCTAAAAGTAGATGTGTAAAAGACAATCAATACTTTAATAACGTGTACGTCACTTACTATAAAAAATTATATTAAACAAACAGTTAATTTTATTAACGTAATGTAAATATTTTTAATAAGTCAATATAAAAATACTCACTTTCTGTGCTGTTCCGTATAAACTTTAGATAAGCCTAATGACAAATAAGCCTAAAAAAATTAAATATCTTAAAGGAATTTAGCCTAATTTCCTCATAAAAATGTCACGATCGTTGATCGTTGACAACCCGTTATTGGACCGCGTAGCTTTATTATTTAATGCATTACGACAAAGATAAAGCTCTCATTAGTACGGTAATATATAATTAAGTTGCGTCTAGGTAATTAGTGGTACAACGAACTTAATGCTTAGATTATTAGGATTTATTAATTTAGGAATTCGTTAGCGTTAGGTTTTATTAGCGTTTGAAAAGGAAAGCGTATAACGATGATTTTAATCTAAATGCATATTTTATTTATTGAGAAGCCATCGTGGCGCCGTGAGAGAGTGTCGGACTGTAAAAACGACGGTTGTAGGTTAAATTCCCACTCGAGGGAATAAATATATTTAAATTATTTTCATTTCTCCGTTCTGGTATGACAAACCGCAGTATTGAGTTTCGCTACTCAACACTCGATGTCTTGAATTCGGTCCGAATAAAAAGAAAGGAGTGTCTTGACTTTTCTTCTGCTTATCTTACTATGCGGAATGACGCGTTAAGTAAAAAAAAATATGTCAGGCTATTTTTGCGCAGTGTCAAAATACTTTATTCTCTGCATTTCCCCCTAAATCGAGATACAGCCTGTATTAATATAAATATATTTTTTCCCCATTGATAGAATCCTATTGAACTACCCAAAACTAACATCGTGTTTATGCTATGACGATAGTCTTGGGCTATGTTATGTAAATAATTAAATGTGACAGTTGTTAGTTAAAATTTTCCTTACGAAAATATTTACAAAAAGAAGCAGAATAGTACCTATAGACGTTTTTCCATATACCTCGTAATATATGGTAAAAAGAGGGTAGTGCAAGTATCCAAAGTAATCTAATTCTATCTAATACACAACTACATTTTATATTAATAAATAGTCTATCTAAGAACTATTATCACAAATTTTATGTTTATTTGATATCCATCGTAGCACATTTGCTTGAATGTCAAGAGTCGTTGGATCGTTTTTCTAATCTAGAATTCTTACATTTTAAATTATTTATTTTTGTCGGTATTTAAACAAAGTAGGTTAAAGAAAGGTTATACATACATACGTAAATTCTCGTTGTTTAACATGTGATGTTTCAAAGGCAAATTAAGGGTCATTATTACATATTAAGCGATTATTCGACTAAACACGGAAAATATTTTATTTAAATAATCATAAAGAAATTTAGCAATTAAAAATGCGTTTCTATAAATCT
The DNA here is from genome assembly GCA_032432895.1 of Dryadula phaetusa. Lineage (NCBI taxonomy): Eukaryota > Metazoa > Arthropoda > Insecta > Lepidoptera > Nymphalidae > Dryadula > Dryadula phaetusa. Next base: position 1,123,361 of record JAOYRS010000078.1, read on the forward strand.
CCCTCGCAAATATAATAAGTATTCATTCGTTAGTAATTAATCATTCGTTTGTGCTACGAAATATTGTATTGAGTCTGATTTAAGCAAATATATTTTTAGCAACTCGAATTACATTAAGTAGATCAACTATATAAATAGATTAATAGATAGGTAGATAAAGTATATGCTGCTAATAAAAGGAACTCTACCCTTTATCCCGCATAGCAGAGTAGTTAGAGACAACCTTTTTTTTAACGTGAGGAAATCGCGTTACGGATACCCGGTACGGTACTAGGGCACATATAGGCCGCCCCGTTTATCCTCTAAAAACTCACGGTGCTCCTCCTCGACTGCCACTAGCCAGGACCTCGGGTACACCCCGATCCTCCCGTAAGCCCCGGCAGAGTCAGAGACAACCTAGTGTCAAGACACTCCTTTGACTGTTAATAAAAGTGACTTTAAATACCTCAAATTATCGTCACAAAAACATATTTTTGCGTAAGTTTCTAAAATTTTACTACACATAGTTATCGAGCCGGAGGTATAATGAAAACAATTGATTGAATTGTTTGTCGTCGCTAAACACTTGATTAATGAACGTACACTTCATTAATGGAACTATGTATAATTATAGCTTATATAAAAAAACATACATTTTCTTTTAATATTAATTGAACTACGACACTCTGTTGTCAAGGACGATATTATAATATTTCAAAGTGCTCACAAACCGAGAAAAGAAAACGTATGGCTACATAATTATGACGCTAGGAGAATCTTAATTATGTAGCGTACTTTCAGGATTTACTTAACACTTAATTTTTGCACAATTTCTAAACAAATAAAGCTATAAATATGTGATAGATGCCAAATAAATGTGAAATTTGATGTCTTAAAGATTGATATTCATTATATCACTTAATATGAAAACATTTATACTAAAATAACCTTACATTTTTATTGTACTATGTTTATGCAATTGGTAAAGTAGATAAGTTTTTTTTGAATGTAAGGAAATTTTGTATCGGATACTATTATTATATGTACTATATTGGGGGCTCAGCAGGGGTTGCATTTGCTTCCGGGCTGGTAGTGATTTTTGGCCATCCCTTTACTCACTTAATCTCAAGGTAGTCATCCCCGAACGCCACTAGCTGAGGTCACGCAAACCCTAATCTTTTGTGAACCTTAGTGTAAAAAGTCTCTCGAATTTAGACATTCTAGGCCAACGTTAATTTTAAAAAATAGCTTTACCTGCCTATTTATTAAGGGAATGTATCAGAGAAAGCCACACTTCGTCGAATCAAATCAAGAGAACGAGTAGAATGAGTAGAAGAGTTTATAAAAAGTACTCGCCGATCTCTCTCTACCCACAATTGAATGTTTCCACGTGTAAATATTAATGTTATATTAATTCACAATAAATATATTATGCACTAATTTAAACATAGATATTTCATTAAAGTGTTCTTCTAATGATTTAATAAATTATAATTTAGAAATTCATTTATGGCAAATATTTAAATTTTACATCCAATATAAATATATCAAAAGTAATTTAGATTTTAATATTATTAACTATAGTATTCAGACAATATAATAGTAATTATAGTAGGAGCAACCTCTCACGAGGCGGAGTGGTGATACGTTGCTAAGCGGTTCATCATCTTTTTTTGTGAAGTTCATGTCAAGGTCTTTGATTTGTTTGACATTGACATTTATATTGGCGCGAGATATAGATCTTATGAAAAAAATATCTTAATTAAACTGCATTTTTATTATTTTATTTTAATTTAATTTAAATTATATATTTAATCTAACATTATATTTAGAATTATAAGATGAAATAATTAGCTTTCCATGTGTTTGTAGTGCGCGTACCGAGCCTATCACATTTGACACAAATTTAGGCTTAGTGGGTCCCTTTATAATATTTTTTTAGCTCGCTTTAGTAAAACAAACCGTGGCGTTGAGTTCAATTTATAATAATAAAATAAAAATGCTAGATTTTTCTATATTTATTCTCAATATAGAAATAGGTAATTCTAACAGAAATTAATATCGTATGCACTTGATGCGGCGGTGAGAATTCTAGAAGCAATCTGATATACTTGCAACAAGAGCAAACAAAGTGCACTGCTGCCGACGACCCTTGAGACCAATTGATCTGCAATCATGCAATTCTCTGAACTTGCTTAATAAAGTTGTATCTGTAGTGACCTTTCTTTTAAGCAATAGATGAAGAGGAAAACAATGTGAGATCATATCTGAATTTGGCATTCCCACATTCTATATGTAGAAAGTAGAGAAAAAATAGGTCAATGGTAAAGCAGTAAATAGAGTGTCTTGTCGCTAGGTTGTTTTTGACAATCCCGCTATGTGGATTAAAGCGTCCTTTTTATATATATAAAAAATGGACCATGGAATTTTAACAAGACATTCAAAGATGATCGGAAATGCTCACAAGACTAGGATTAAAAATAATTTTAACTGCAATTATTTCTATCTTATTGATCTGAAGAGAGCTAAATTAGGCTTAAAATATTCAAAAATATTGTTTACTTATAAATATAAACATTATATATAGAGTGTTTAACTCGCAGCATTGGGCAATGTATAATTGTCTTCAGATACCTACTAAATGTAGCGACGCATACATTTACTTAGAGATTGTCAGAATAGCCATAGAGCTATGCAGCTTCACGCTGTCTATATAGGAATATAGCCGGATATTTAGAGTAAATTTAATAATAAATTGATTGTTAATTGGCGGAACTCAACGCTACGCTTTTGTCTTACCACGGAAATATGAATGATTACCTCCGACTGGGATAGAACTTACAAGCAATCATATTTACAGCCAGGCTCTTTATTTTAATAATGGAGGTAACAAATGGTTCAAAAATAAATAAATTCATTTCAAGCCGTGACTAATCGACGAGACACGTGGTAGGTAATAATCTGTGACAGACGCAGACACCAAATATTATACAAGAAGCTTTTGTTAATAATAAATTATTAATCATAAATAATTTGATTGAATTTTTAATAAAGCACGCCTCATCACGTGTTCGAATAATATATTTTTTAATATATATAGTTTATTTTACTAATTCAATGCTTGAGAATTTATTATTTGTTTCGTTGTTTTATGTTGCTGACTTAATAAGTTTTTTGTTCGTTCGTATCATCTACTTTCCATACTGAAGTTTTTTTAGAGGTTACCCCTTCCATAACGTCACATGAATTTAAGATTCTGGTATTTGAAAGAGATGAAGAAAGAACATAATGCAACATTACGGTAGATAGAACGATCTTAGAACAAGTGAATGAGGTGGTATATCTGGGAAGTATGTTTAGTAGAGATGGAAGATACGAAATGGATGTGGAAAGGCGTATTGCTGCCGGAAACAGGGTTAACGGTGCTTTTGCTGCATTGATGCGACGGCAAAACGACAACGTACCTGCACGTCTGGCCGTTCGCAATGTAGTATTGATACCGACGTTGTTATACGACAGTGAAACGTGGGTGTGTCAAAAGAAGAATGAAAAAAGATGAATACTTTAGAAATGCCTTCTCGAAGATAAACTTAGCTAATCGTGTATGCAGTGAAGAAATCCGCAGAATGGCAGGCGTAAGCGTGAGTGTTATGGTGAGAATGAAGAAGAACGTGCTCAGGTGGTTTGGGCACGTCGAAAGGATGAGTGAAGAAAAAATGGTAAGGAAGATTTATAAGGCAAGGGTGAGCGGTACGAGAGGTCGGGTAGACCTTGGTTGACCTTTGAAAACAGTATCAATGATACTGGAGGAAGGTTAAAAAGCTTGAGCATGTATGAAGAGGTACATGATTGTGGACAAGGCGAAAGAGGTATGCAGAGACTTTGGCGCTTTGACTTCCCTGACTATCTCGCAATGGATAGAGCATGAAGCAAAAAAAATATACCTATTAGAGTATCTATACTTAGTGGATCTAAAAAAATAAGTACTCCTGGGATCACTATCCATGGCCTGTTGCTTAGCAAATTTTACTACTTTAATATAACCACTATAAGAATAAGCAATTTTAAAATTTAAAATTCATTTCATACTGAATTTGCAGTACCTAAATTATGACTTAATATTCATCAACTTGCATATTTAAACACGTGGAACGCATTTAAGATGCTGATTCATTGTAATACCCATTACATACATATCAAATGTTCAGAATGATTGTTTCTGATCAAATTAATTGTTGTGCCACAAATAGACCGAACAAACAAACATATTACGTAAGAACTTTTAATATTAATTAAAATTATATAGTTATAATTAATGCCAATTAAACATTCAAATGCAAAACAAATATATCTACATACACTAATATTAAATAAGCATAGAGAATAGGACAAACTTTTTAGGATTCCATACGTTCATAGTGATTGAGACATCGGAGCAATGCCGACTTACGATTTCAGTGTAGGCCGCTTTCGAAACCTATATCGCTCGTCTCGATTATCTAAGTCTACCTGTATCATAAATTAGTTAAATATTGTATGATAACTAAACAAATGTTGCCTTTGACAGCCACTAAGTTGGCTTACTATGTAGATATACTTATAATTTAGAGTAACTTAGTATATTTACATTTATAAAAGAATATTATTTTTGTAAATACGTTTAAAATGTTGTCTTTTTGTTTTTGCAGATACATTATATTATTATTGTATCAATTGATTTTTTGTATTTCATTAACATAAATTATTAAATTTATTTTAAAATATAAATCTGAAAAAATAATTATATCTTTAATATATTGTTTAAGATACCAAGACTATAATGTGTGAACGTAGCTAAGCCATATAGCACTTTTAAGTCGTCCGTTTATTTTTTTACAGTTCTAATTAAATTATCCAGATTTTTTAAACTTTTATTTTCATTTTGAATTAATACTAAATATAATAAAATATTTACTATAGCATTTATTTACAGTGGTCCTCCCTGTTTTCTCCTATGGAATGGGTATAGGATGGCTGTCACCCATGGGACCCCGTCTGATGTCCGAAGACACGCCAGCAGCTGAGCCTGTTCACCCAGAAGTTATATCTTGGATGGCATCAGTTGCTTACCTTGTTGGAACACCGGCGGTGTTTATATTTGGATATATTGTGGATAATTATGGAAGAAAGAAGGCTTTAATGCTGACGTCTTTTTCAATGGCAGTAAGTATATGTTGTTTTATTTAGCTTCACGCTTTTATCCCGCTTAGCTGGGTAGGCAGAAAGTACCTACTGTCAAGACACTCTGTACTTCGCTTTCCACCGAATTCGAGACATTGTGTGTTGCGTGGTGGAACTCAACGCCGCTCTTTGTCTTTACCAGAGCGAGGAAATGAAAATAATTTTAAATATAATTTCTCCCCCGAGTGGGGATCGAACCCATAACCGATCGCGTTTACAGACAGACGCTGACACACTGCGCCACGACCGGCCTCATTATTTTATTTATACATATATAAATATATTTTTTGTTTTATTTATACATATATGAATAATTTTATTAATGTAAAATATATAATAGAAGTCAGCAGTGTGGTAGTGTTCGATTCCCACACGAGTGAAATATTTCTTCGCTCTGATAAAACAAAGAATGGTGTTAAGTTTCGCCACTTAACAATGTCAACGATGTGTCTCAAATTTCGGTAGAAAGTGGTTAATGGGGTGTCTTTACACTAGGTTCTTTCCGCCTACTTCGCTATGCAAGTAAAAGCGAAAAGCGACATAAAAATATATATTTTTTTTAATAATTTATTTATCACGTTACCCTTATTCTGACTTTTTTTAAGTTCAGGCATAGTATCCTGGTATGCGTGAAGTTTCTAGTGTCAAGACACTCCATTTTCCACCGAATTTAAGACATTGCGTATTTAGTCACGGAAATTACATACGCCACGCTTTGTCTTATGAAACCGATGAAATAAAATTAATTTAATTATATTCATTCCCCCAAGTAGGAATCGAATCTACAACTGATCGCGTTTACAGTCAGACGCTATGCCACTACGTCACGACTGGCCTCTATTTTTAACATATGAGTGCTGATTAATTTAGTTATGTATATGAACTAATTTTAGTAAACGAATATTTAAATCAATTATTATTTACAGGTCTGTTGGGGTTTGAAACTATATTCCACTGAAACTTGGGCGTTAATAACCGCTAGAGCCATAATAGGTCTGGGTGTGAGCGGCTCATACGTTGTAACACCATTATATATTAAAGAAATAAGCGAAGACTCTATAAGAGGCACTTTGGGCAGTCTTGTAGTTTTATCACAAAATTTGGGCAATCTCTTAGTATATATTTTGGGAGAATACTTATGTTATCACGCAACTCTTTGGATTTGTTTGGCGGTGCCTTTAATACACTTGTTGGTGTTTCCCGCTATGCCAGAAACCCCTTCGTACTTGTTGAAGAGTGGCAAAGTAGAGGTAAGTTAATGGTTTATATGCGATGATGAGTAATTTTAATTTTATACTTATCACATATAAAAAGATAGCAATATAGCTAATTAGATTACCATAATAAAATTAAGCTCTAATAACTATTGATTGCAAATCATGTTTTGTGGTTTAGTTGTACAGATTAAAAAACAATAAAACATATTTATGTGGACCTTTGATAAATTAGAAACCTCTAATACTAAAACGGGGATACTTTTAAGCTGAAATGGTAACTTTCTTAATTGAGATTTTCTTCATAAATTTTTGACGCTTACCTATTTAATCCCGCATAGCAGGGTAGACAGAAAGTACCTAGTGTCAACACACTCCGTATTTTGCTTTCCACCAAAATCGAGACATTGCGTATTTCGGGAACTCAACGCCGCACGTGGTCTTTGCCAGAGCGAAGAAGTGAAAATAATTTTAATAAAATCACTCCCCCAAGTGGGCATCGAACCCACAACCGGTCGCATTTACAGTCAGACTCTGTCCCACTGCGCCACTATCGACCTCAAATCTGTAATCAAAATGTAGATCTTTTAGTTGAATTGCTTGTACTTACTTGTATATAATATAATTTATCGTATTTAATCTTTCTTTGTTTGCTAAATAAGTCTTATCGTCGTTGCTAATAAGTGTAATTCAATTCATTGACAACAGCTGTTACATAAAGATATTATTTGATTATAATAGTGGAAAGTAGTAAGATCCTGTGCAGAAAAATATCATGGCAAATGACTCTACAAATTATATCTATTGAGATCCCAGTAATACTGATTTTAAAGAGTAACATATTATACATTTTAATGAGAAGAAAAATATGTTTTACCTAATTATTGTAAACAATGACTTAGTATTTTGAAGAATTGAAATATCATAACTGTTTTTTGTATAGGTTGTAAATGAATCCGACCTTGGAAATCACAAATGCCTTCCTTGCCAATCGATAACAAGTAGATAATTAGTTTTGACAATAAATTGTTATTTTTTTCCATTTCACGTAATAACTCTAAGAGATTAAGCAAAAGCGTAGCGACAATAACGTAGCACTTGAAGTTATGAACTTAGTGTTACTAAAAATCTTAATATATTCCGATACATTTTTGTCATTTTGTGTCAATTCAATAAAAACGCATTTAAAATTGAATTTGAAGCGTAATTAAATATTGTTAATAGTAATGTATTATTATTTATTATATTAGCTTCACGCGTTAATGACAGATAGTAGGGCAGACAGGAAGTATTTAGTGTCAAGACACTCCGTTCTCCGGTTTACGCCGTATTTAATACATTGTGTAAGTAGCGGAACTCAACACTACACTTTGTCTTACCAGAGCGAGTGAATAAAAATAATTTTAAATATATTCATTTCATCCAGTGGGTATCCAATCCACAACCGATCGTGTTTACGCTGTTCCACTTCGACACGATCGGCTTTTATTTATAATAATTGTTTTTATATTTACTATTTTTAAAGTGTTATTCCACACTTAGGATCCCGCTGCGTTCAAATTTTTATACGTTTTTTCAAAAATGTTTAATAATTGTTTTTTTTTATCTATGGTTATATATTTTAGTTAAATCTTAAATAAATGCTTAACAGGAAGCAAGAACAGCCCTAGCTTGGCTACGTTGCCGACAAACTGGCGACATGGCAGTGGACTCCGAACTACAAACACTACTTGTAGAGTTAGAGCAAAACAATACCGGAAATTTCTTCAGCACTTTGAAAACTCTAGGTAAGATTATTATTTCAACTTTGCAAAGTCTGGATGTGACAGAGCCTGAATGTAAACTGTAAAAATGATATTGCAAATTCGATACCCACTTAGAAAGATTATTATAATAAAATTCCTTACATTACTTTTTTCTGTTAAGACAAAATGGGGTGTTGAGCTTCGCCGCGTAACTTGCAATGTCTTACAGCAATGTGCGAGTAAATTGGTTGCACTAATATTTTAATACTAGGTATATTTATGCTGCGTATCTTGCTGTTATAATGTAGCGTGTAGTTACAAAAATGTAAATTGTCAGGGAGATGGAAAAAAATAATGATAAATCTCTCCTCATTACTCCTATACATAGGACAGTGGTCATTCAAGTTCTTTATATTATAAAGGGGAATCCACCAGCGTCTATGTGCGGAGTTATATTTTTAGACGTGATATCTAATCGCGTAAAATATTAACTAAAACTTGTGGCCTCGTTCACTCGTACTCGTCTTAGTAATAGGCGTTTGTCATATAAATATGTATGTTTAAAATAAATTCATTGTATTTTCAATTTCATTGTATTTTCAATTTCTAATGCATTAATCAAATGATTATGTATCATTAACTAAATTTCGTACTCCGTCGTATCTGTTCTCGAAAAACTTTTCTTCATTTACTTATTATGTACATAGATAAATCGCATAGATGTTTCTGTAGGTCGTTTCAATACCTCAACACTTTACTTTATTTGACTAGACTAGACTACAGGCAATATTTGAAAAGCTTCATATGTTTAATATTAATTCACCCACAAAAAAGAAGTGAAATACAGAGAATCCGTTAAAAATATGCAGTTAACGAGATTATTTGTAGGCAACAAAATATTTGTGCTTGTCAAACAAGTCGTAACTTTTCCATTATAGCCCTTTGTTTCCGATCGCAACGAGCGCCGGTAACAAAGTAAACACTACTAGTAACGGGACTTGAAGTGGTCAAACAATACTTCCCGGGATAACAAGTTGATGTTCTCAGCTAAAGCTCTCAAGTGATGTTACACACTATCTTACAAAAAGTATCGTGTATACTAATTTAATTTCTTTTGTAGCTTGTAATTTTATTTCGTGTTCATTGTAGCGCTGTATTTGGATAGATACTATACTTGCCGCATTTGGGATCGATTTCAATTCAGAGTTCCGTTCAAATTGAAAAAGCATGATATTAAGTTCTGCCAATTGCATACGCAATGTGCCGCATTTGGGTGGAAATTCGGTTTATTTTTAGCATAGTATTTTTTTATACAACAACTTAGATAGGGCTGTGCAATTTTTTCACGCTTTATTGCACATAGCTGACCGTTGACTTCTTTCCGCCCGAAATTGAGATATTGTGTGTTGAGTGGCGAACTCAACCCCGTGTTTTGTCTTATCAGATCCTTACCAAAGAAATAAAAATATATAATAAAGAAAAAAAATATAATAAATATATGATAAAGTTTTGAATTTCGCTATTCTCCCTGGGTGTGAATCAAATCCATGGCGTTTACAGTCGTGTACACATGCAATGTGTAATGATAAAAATAATATATAATGATTAATTTGTGTGTACATTAATTTCGTTCCTTTCGAAATTCGTATATAAAGTTTCAAAGTTAAGTCGCCAGTGCGTAGCGTCTCTACATGTTCGGAAGTAAGGTTTACCAATTTGTAGTCAAACATAACTGTTGGACTGGTCGAGCCGGTTGTCCTATTTTGGTAACGGGCCGATAATTTGATCTATTTGGTAATACTTATCTCGATAACTTTGCTAATGATTTATTTAGAAATAAATATCAATTAACTTTGGAAATATAATCATGACATAATAAAAACTCATTTCCTGGAGTTGGAATTTTACAACGATGTATCGTGTTTACAGTCGGATGGAGTTTCACTGCACCTCACTCTTAATCGTTCTCACTCGGATTTCTTCGCTTTGCTAAGATAAAACGCGGCGTTGAGTTCCGGCACTAAACACGCAATGTGTCAGATTAGGTCTGATAGCACAGAACAAATGTCTTGACATTAAGTTCTACCAGACTTGAACCCCGCTACGCGGTTTAAGCGGTGAAGCTGAAATAATAAATGAATAATTGAAGAATAATAATTTGTGCATATATTCGGATAATAATCTGAAATATCGATATAAATATTAAGATTAGAGTTAAATTTTAATTTTAATAATTGAGCTCGTAAGTTGAATATTTTATTTTTATATTTTTAATTAACATTGCAACTGGGTACGGGTTCATGTTTCATAAGGAACGAGTTTTTAAACCACAATGTCTTCGGCTATTTAAAACACGATTTATATTTTTAGAAAAGGAAATCAATCTGTTTATAAAATATAGTTAGTTATATTAGTTGAAAAAGTATTATGTTCTTATAGAAAGAGCTATGTTTTTGTGTGTTAAGTTTAGGAGATATCTGTTATGATGTTTACTTTACAACTTATAGAAATAAATATAAAAGTCTCTATTGTTATTTTCTATTTTTTTTAGGCGTTGAAACTTTCATGGCACATTAAAATAATGTAACTGCACACACCATAATTATTAACACATGAAGGCGAAGTTAAATTATTTTTATTTTTCTCTTTCGCTCAATTTCTCTCTTTCAATCGAAGTGCAGCGTAGAGTTCCGCTTCTTCTATTTACTACTCGCGTTTTCTATTTTCCACCTAATTTTTGAAACATACACGCATATTTTGTGTTGTAAGAAGATTGTAATTAGTGAAGTTAATTAAGAGATTATAGTATTTTTAAAATAAAATACAAGTATTTATTCAGTCAGGCGTAAGTACAATAAAGGTTGTAACAATTATTGACGTAATTCTTCATATTAACAAAGTGCTAAAATTTAAATATAAAATGCTGCTTTTGTTCATGTCTCTAAAGACATATCAACAAATCTGTTAACGTCGTATTATTTTAAGCCTCTAAACATTATTTGCAAGTTATGCCAATTAAATGTATGTTTTGGCAAAGTTAAGCTAACTTAGAGTCTAAACGTGGAGCCGACCGGTTGAAAACAAATATTGTATTAGCAAACCAACTTTAAATGTGTACTTATTTAAATTAATAATAATAATAGAATGAGTTGTATTAATATACTCATATTTTAATGTATGTTTGTATTACGTACATTAGTGTATTTTTTGGATTTTTGTTGGTTACATTACATAATCGTTATATTATTATGTTTCCGAAAATTATGCGAACGTTAAAGTTTATATGGAGGAGCAGTGTAGTTATTTTTTTTAATATTGCAGTTTTTATATGGCAATTTTTTAGATTTCATTTCATTAGAAACACAAAATAAATTTATAAAATACCTTCTGCATACACTTTTGCATAAGTGACATACACATCGCTAAGTATACGTGCATTTTACTTATCAACGAATGTAGTGTATATATATAGTAGGTTTCATCAGCAAATGTACAAACATTTTTTAAATTACTATTTACATACTAATAATTTAAGGTATAATAATAGTTTTTATTTGAATAAGTAGTCACACTTGAAGTTATCGAACGTTTGTAAAGATTTAAATTTAATTTTGAAAATATATTAATAATATTTTTGTTCTTTTAAACTTAATTTGTTTTGTTCTTTTAGACAATATTCATGCTGCTTTAATTGTTGCAATGCATTTAATATGGATATAAATTAGTATTTTAGTTTAGTTATATAATACATTTTTGTACTAGCCCCCCAATATAGATCTCATGTGAAATGGTGTAACTTGTGAAACATAATTACTATTTTTTTTTACATGGGTTAATTAAATATTATTTTAATAAATAAAAACAATATAAAATATTTTATACATATTTCATTTTACAGTATCAGATCGCAGCACCTTCCGAGCGTTCAGAATAACTCTAACAATAACATTGGCTCGCGAGTTGTGTGGGTGTCTCGCGGTATTGCACTTCGCGTCGTTGATATTCGAGCAGGCGAGTGGTGGGTGGGTGCTGACTCCCAACCAGCAAGCCGCTGTTTTAGGTGTTGTTCAGTTGATAGGATCTTGTACTGCATCGAGTTTGGTTGAGAGGACTGGGAGAAAGGTAAGACATGCATTAACTTAAGTAAATAAACTGTTTTTTTTCATTTAATTGTCTTAAATAAATTTGCCTCAAAGTTAAGTTAGCACATATCTACATAGAATATCTCATGGATGACACAGTTAACGAATTATGTAGACGGCTTTAAGCACAAAAATGTTTAAAAAAAGAATTTTAATTACTTCAAGATGTAACGAAACTTACATTATCTTATAATTAATTAAGGTTTATTATAAATTATATTATAAAAAAGATATTCACAGATCACACTAAACATGCATGCATGCATATATATGAATGTGTATTCTTAAATATTAATCAAGAATACAAAGAGAGTGAAGAGAGAAATTTACCTTAATTTGTGATATTAAAAAAATAATTATATACCATTTGATAATTCCAGCCGTTATTGGGTACCACTTGTTTCCTGTCGGGTTTAGCGCTGTCCGCTCTAGGAGCGTGGTTCGCTATAAGCTCCGGGGAACACGCGTGGTTGCCAGTACTTGCGTTATGTCTCTGTATATACTGTGATGCCGCCGGATTACAACCTGTACCTTTCGTTATTATGACAGAGATGTTCTCGTTTAAGGTATGTTTATTGACAAAATATATACTTCTTATTTAAGATTAAAATACTAAAGAGCAATATTTAAATATTGCTAATTTATGGTATAAATACAATTAAGTTCCTCCATTCAGTATGCAATACGCTGAATTTATATGGGAAACTTGTCTTGAAAAAATGTCTTGACGATGAAACTCCTGTTAGATTACAATACAATCATTTTATTTTTCTATTTGTCAGATTTTTTTTATTATAATATCAAATCAAATATGCGATTATAATAAATATTAAAGAATTGATAAAAAAATACTGACATCTCAGATTTATAAAATATAGTATAGTAATTTCACCTTTATATTAGCGTAAAGCGTATATAAGGTGACGTTACACCATATTCTGTTTATCTTCCCTTATCTTCTGTTCATCTCTTATAAATATAATATAATACAATATGTTTTCATCAACAGTACCGAGGCACAGTGACGTCTATAGTCATAGCGTTTGCGTGCGCGCTGGTCTCCGTCGAGCTAAGAATGTTCCACCCGTTGGCCATCAAAGTGGGACTGTACTCAGTTTTCTGGATATTCGCCGCTGTATGTCTCATCAGTACCGCGTACATTGTGCTATGTGTCCCCGAAACTAAACAACGGTCTATAGAGGAAATATACTCGGAGCTGGGAGGTAAGAAGGAGAAGGACCCGGAAGCCGTTGTAACTCGTCTGTAAATGCTTAGAGTAGCGTTTGTTCAATACTCATGTAATAATGTTGTAATTTATTGAATTTATTAGAAGATTTTTAGTGAATATATACTTAGATTATTCAAAATTAAAGTATTAAAGTGAAAAAAATACCAACCAAAAATTGTACAACACACTGTAGTATTGTAATCATATTTAGAAGTTTGAAATTTATTATTTCTTCATTATTTATTCATATCTAAAAACTCATATTGATATTACTAAGTTATTGTTAACTTAATTTGATTAAAATGCGCTATACGTCTACGCCCGTATTCTTAACGTCAAAAATTAAGTTACAAATAACTCGTGGCAGTATTTATCTTTAATTTCACACAAATACACAAACAAACAAATTAAAAGGTACTTATCTTTTTATAATAGATAATAATATTAGTTATTTTTTAATACACTAGTTAGTTCCGTTACTTACTGAGCGACAAACAAAGCATAGCCCAATACTACACTGGGCGTGAAAAAGTAGGTCTATAGAGCACTTAACGAGGATTTCCCGAGATTCCTACGGCAATGAAAAAACAACGCCACTCTTCGTGTCCAATCCGAACTACTGAAATTCAAAATGAACATAAGAGTGGTGTGCAGTAATTCCCCGTAACGCCATGCAATGCCTTATATAAACTACCAACGCCATGTATCTGTAAATGACGAGATTGTTATTTAAAGTAACGTGATAATATTTCATTTTAAACTGTACATTAATATTTTCTCTTAAGTTATTTATTTATAATTATATTACATGTTATTTATTTATCTACTTGAAAAAAAACGTTAAATTTCGTCACTTACCTAGCAAATTCATCATGAATAATGAGGTATAATAATTTTGTTTTAATTTTTATTAGTATACTTTCTATAAGTAAATGGTGTTTAATGCTAAAATATGTTACATTAAGTATATCACAGTAGTATTAGGATTTTTTTAATTAAATACTAATATAACTGATATTTTTGTTAATGTAGTAATTTTAGAACTATTGTATTTTAGTCAACAAAACTAACTAAATATATGTGTATTGTAATGTGCAAGTTTAAGATGAAGTTATGAATGTGTCAGTATCCGATACTGTGAAGACTGGTGTTCATTAAAAAAGTATTTACTTATTTTTGTAGTCTTATTTTTATTTTACTTACTCCTTCCTTACTACTTTATTTCCAATTATATGTATTTAAAATTTATTTTTCATTTCCTCGTTCTGGTAAGACAGAATGCGGCGTTGAGTTCCGCCACGCAAGACGCAATGTTTCAAATTTGGCAAAAAGCAAAGTGTCTTGATTTTATATGCTTGCTGTTCAACTTGTAATCCAGGATAAAAGTGTGAAGCTAAATATAAATTCCGCTAAATATAAATACATACTAAATATAAATACATACCGCCATATTTATGTTTTCATACATTATCTAAGTATTCTTGTCAGTGTCAGTAATGGCACAGTGCAAAACAAAACATCTACATACTGAAATATAATTATGTAGTTCATATAGGTGAAGAGAGCGGCCACTATTTCTTAAATAGTGTCAGTCATTACTAATTTGGAATTAATATTATTTTGAATCTTAAGTTAAACGAAAAAAGTTATTGCAAATTGTTATGAAATATTCGTAGGTATTTATAATAATATTGAACTTGGCTCATTTCATATGTTTTTGACGAGATAGGTACAAATCCGTTCAATAGATGCCACTGTTCTTATTCGGTCGATATCTGAATCGCGCTGGCAAGATGTTCTGGAGTTTTATGACGAGCTAAATTCACCGTTGTGGAGGTATCGCTTCTCGGCCTTTTGGCTAAGATCAAAGTGTAGTATCTGTTCTTTTCAGCTTAATATCTGAAAGTTCCCGCACTGCGGGACCAGTATATTAAACTGATTTTTGTGACTCGGCGGGATGTTCGGGGCTCGCTCCACTCCCGCCACGGGGCGGCCCGGCATTGCAGTGCCGCCGGGATCGGCCCACATTATATTATCATAAAATATCGTCAAAATCATTACTTGACGAATTGCTTTCTAAGAAACAATATCGAGGGGCTATTTCATCAGAATAGTTGTCAGTGTCAAATTCACTGCTGACTCTGGGACTCTCAGGACTATGTTATCTTATTGAATAACTTTTGGCACAAATTGTGATTAGTAAATAAATGTAAATCATTGTAGTCGGCACATTACTATTATATCACAATACACTGCACTTCCATACAAGATCAATTTCTATAGGAACTCACAAAATTAAATTAAGTTACAGTGTATATTCCAAAGTCACTTTCAATTCTTCATTTGTGCTACTGACGGTAATTGTATGAAAAATATTTTCAAGTGTGTTTGAATAAGAATAAGAACGAAAATAGTTTGAGTTTGCTTTCATGTTCGAAAAATTAAAAATTGAACTTGAGCGAAATACATTGAAAATGGACATAAGATCATTTATTAAAAAATGCCAAATATCAATTAATGAAATCTGTCATATTAAACCACAAATGTAATCCATGGGGGATTATGTTACATGCTTACATTATGCTGACCTTGATACCTTTTCTCAAATTGTATTTTATTTCGAAGGAAACGCCATTTCCCTTATCCTTCCGCATAAGCTCGCATATTTCCTTAAAATTAATTTAAATGGAAATGCAACAGTGCATCTTTAAAAACATTTTAAATCCGATGATGAAAAATTAATAATCACTTCAGTAATCAGCTCTACGGCTTCTAAGAAAACCATTGACTAGAGCCTTAAAACTGTTCCAGGTCCTTTTCATCTCATTATCGAGTAACTGCAGGAAAATATCACAATCTATTTTTTTTAATTTTCTTTCTTTTTTACTTATTATTTTAAGAAAAATATAACAATTTGTTTTCTTCGTAGTCTTAAACCCAGTGTGGCTTAGTTGCAGTTGACCATTGCACATTGCTATACCAACTATAACAAACAAAAAAAAAAGAAACAAACTAGAAAACAAAAAAATACTTTAAACTTATCTCTACCCTGCATTCCAGCCATTCCTGCAAAAACACACCATCTTTAGATCTCTACTAAGTTATCACTTTTGTTCTGTAAGTTTATTTGTAGGTAATGGGAACTTCTTAGAAAATACATAATTTCGATTTGAAATAAAATGTCAAATAAAATCAGTGTATATTAATTTCTGTCTTAAAATTTAATTTATTATAAAATTTATACTCGATAAACAATAAAATAGTATGGTTATTGCTACATTATACTTTGTAACTTCGTCTCTTAAAACACACAATGTGTATTACATTCTTAACATTTCGAATCCTTCATATCATCTAATTTATAATTGTCTCCAAATCAATATCTTCTCAATACTATTTTCTATTGTTCTCCCAAAACTATGTAAATAAAAAATAAAGCAGTTGATAAAATAATATTGAAGAATATTCCTCTTTCAATCTTGCTAAAATTAATTTCAAAAGGAAAAATATAATAAACTTTAAATATTTAACATTTAACAAAATATGCTTTAAATGTGTTGACTTGATAAAAAGTGTTATTATTATCAAAGTTGTGATGTCGCCATCTATAATCACCATGAGTATAACTCGTGGCTTTCCCCTACACTTGTCAGTAGATGCCACTGTTCTTATTCGGTCGATATCTGAATCGCGCTGGCAAGATGTTCTGGAGTTTTATGACGAGCTAAATTCACCGTTGTAGAGGTATCGCTTCTCGGCCTTTTGGCTAAGATCAAAGTGTAGTATCTGTTCTTTTCAGCTTAATATCTGAAAGTTCCCGCACTGCGGGACCAGTATATTAAACTGATTTTTGTGACTCGGCGGGATGTTCGGGGCTCGCTCCACTCCCGCCACGGGTCGGCCCGGCATTGCAGTGCCGCCGGGATCGGCCCACTTAAAACCCATAAATTTAAATCACAGTAATTGTATTTTAATAATTAGTAAACTGAGACATCATAGTTAATCGTGGTATATTTTCAGAAATTTTCTTTTTTTTACATTTATTACGTAAAAGAGAACTAACAAATGTTGTATAGTATATATATGACTGACGCAATCGAGAGACAATATAGCTAGTGCAAGACAAAGCATCATATAATAACCTACGTATATATATTGACTAAGCTTTACACGCTTATAATTGTATTATTTCAAACAATAAACATGTTTAGATTTTATTATAACAAAAAATTTAAATCTAATTTTGCTAAAAAACCAAGCTTGGTAGGTAGCTGACGCTGCAAGTATTTACGCTGGGGCGTTATTCGTGTCGGGTGTAGGATTTTTGACGCTGTGTCAGCTGTCAGGAGCAAAATATGGACGTGTCGGGGTCAGCTAGGCCCCAATACCGTTAACAATTTATGTCCAATTTATGATACGAGTCAAATAGTTAAACAACGTATTTCAGTTTAATATTTCCTACTATGTAAGGTTATTAGTTTCGTCTTTGTTTACATAATTACTCAATTCTTAAATACTTATTTAGATCTTTTTTGTTACAATGGAATGTACACTGCTTATAACTTCATTTATTCTTAATTAGTCTGGTGTATTGTCAGTCAGTCAGTCAGTCAAATATAAAATTTGAATACTATTAGTTAGTATTTGTTTCACAACCATCACAGCCTCAAGTTTATCTCAAGCACAGACAGTACCAGATACAAAAAAATGTCAACGGCTATTATCCAAATAATCTGTTATCTTAAAATACCAATATAATTACGAATGGAACTAGGTAATATGAAATAAAAGACAAGATTCACAAGCAATGGAATGTTTACGATTGCAATGACAGTCCTTACATTTTATACATGTCGGTTACAAGCGTCGTCCTGAAAGACAGTCTCACTTTGTCAGGTTACATATACAATAAATAAAAATATATTTGGAAATCTATCAACCCATTCGTTGAAATCACAACCTCACAATGCTTTCACACTAGGAATGACATTTGGACCGAAAACCAAATAAAACGGGTCTGACAGTTGTCAAAATCATTGACATTTGTCATTTTTAAAAGCACAAAGCAAGACCACCTTTCTCCAGCCGCGGTCCGAAGCATTTTTTACACAAATACAAAAAACACTGCGTAAAATAGTTTATAATTAATTATAATATATATAACGACGTGACCTAACGTATACAACACATAAAAATCGTAATACAACGATATCGAAACAGAATTTACTTTGTGCTTCTACGATAGTACACTACTCTAGATTATATGAAATCTATGGTATAAAACACTATAGAGTTACTTATTTAGTAGGGATGTAAAATATGTTAGTTAAATGTCTTTGTTGGAGATATCGATATAAAATCTAACGCTTAAAATGTAATATGAAAAATTTAAGTATATAGTAAAAATAAGTACAGTACTTATATACTAATTAATATGACTATATGACGTAGGATTGTGAGGGGGAGGGGGTTTGTTTTACATAATATTAGTATAGTATAAAATACGTCATATGTAGAATTTTTTTTAACAATAATACACTTTGGGTTGAATCTATGTATATCAAAACATTGCCTATCTATTATAGAAATAAATTTAATTTTATGGTAAACCATCACATATCCGGCAAGACGTTCCCATCGTATATTGCACTTACTTTATCTAAAACAAATGATATGCCAATAACTAGCCTAACATTAAAATGAGATTTTAAATCTAATTTTGCTAAAATTAAACATATTTTTGTGTACTATATATTTTTTTAAAATTTAATTTTACACTACAACCAAGGTATTTTGGAAACCGTCGTTGCACTAAATGTTTTACAGTTCAACTCAACGGGGAGAAAATTGTATACATTTTAATGGGAGTTATATTTTATTTTTATATTATACAAGTAGCCGGTTTAATAGGCGTTGCCTATTTCATTACTGAAATTGACACATATTTTTTGCATATATTTCGAAAGCTCCTTTGCTGCCTTTAGAAATATATGAACTTTAATATAATTTTATATATAATAAGATTTGAATATATAATAAGATAGAACATTATCATTTTTAATAGTGCACTGCACTGAACTACTGAACCACTGACAAGAAGGACCTGTAATTAAATAGGCTACCCGTATATACTGTTTAATAACAAGAATAAATAACTTTTCTAATAAATATAGATAGAAAAAAGATTTCCTTCCTGGATAAACGTATATGAGTAAGTACATAATAATAAAATTAAAATAAGTCTGTAATTCGACTTAATACAATAACTGAAATAAAAATCACGTTAAACAAATAACTAAAGTTTCAATTTTTTACAATTATACCAGCATATAAAAAAATAATAAATTGTAGAACTGGTTTTTTAAATATATGATAACATATAAAAAAAATGTAGAACTGATTTTTTAAGTGTATGATACACATATATCATAAACTTAACTTACGTTTAGTTTTCAAAATAAATTGTAACTTGATTATAATAAAATAAAATAGTGTTTGCTTATAACAAACAAATAAGTAAATGTAATAAGAAATGTACACTACATAAATTATCAAACAATATTCGATGTACATGGCGGCAACGATTTGTTATGACGTAATAACCTTTAACTAAATTTATTGAAAAAGAATAAAAATAAATATAAGAATAACATAAAACTTAACAAAAATTAAAAATAATGTTTTAAAAACATAATGTTAAGATTCATTTTTGGACGAAATGCAGTTTACATAAAGTAAAATTTTTAGTAATAAATATATTCCATGTGAAATGAAATAATTTGGTTGGAAAATTTTGGCTTACGCGGTGGTCAACTAATAGTCAGTCTTTTTTTAAGTAAAAACCTGCATCCATATCGCAACGAAATTGAAAAGGAAAAAAACCCTTGTGTACCAATAAAAGCTTATTATTATTAAGTATCATGATTATTTAAAATGTTTTCTTATGACAATTTTTTTTATATTGTGAAAATTGATCAATATCAATAAAAAGTGAAAACGTCTGTTTTTTATTGTACTTTTCCAAGCGCACTGCTTTTGCTCTGAATTAAAAATATAATAATGAAGATGTAAAATTTAAAACTTAACTAATTAATTTACGTCCTAGACACATTACATTTATTTTTGGATAATAATATAATTTACGTTGAATGAGATTTAAAAAGAAACTTCGTACCAAGAAGGGTGATTTAAAGAATTGTTTTCAGGAGCAAGATATGGTTAAGGAAGTACGAATTGACATTTTTGTACATTTGGAAGGAATTGACAAATGGAAGACAGAAAAGGATAGAATGAAAAGGACAGAGACAACAAATCAAATTAGGTGTAAATTGTCTTTTTTGAGCTTTTTTTTAATATAAAGCTAGAGACTAGATCCATACAACCAAATGTATACTTAATAATAAGAAAAAAATATTTCAAACTACAAATTGTAGATATTATGACTTTGATTTTTTTATTATTGAATTACCGGGAGAAAAAAGTAAATATATATATAATCTGTTGTTGCTTTCGACTCTATTATCTTTTGTATAAACCAAAAAACAAAAACATTTTTAACACTACAGAACTGGCGCCATCTTGTTTTTCTTGCCAATACACACCGTTAGGAAAACTACAGATCTAACACCTAAATTAAATGGTATATATTTAATTGTATTTATAAAAATAATCAGATTTTGTGATAAATGTGGTGATGTATGGGTCTAATTATCCGTTATCAATTAGTTATAATCAGTCTGTCCATTATATTCGACTATAATACTTTAACACGGGAACGTTTATTTCTTATAGATATTCTACATGGCCGAAAAAAATATCTTTCGATAAGTCATCGCACTGGTCTTAAAATTGTTTCAGATTACGATAAATGTATAATTATATAATGTAGATAGTATAATTTAATTTAATGCCATAAATGGAATATTAATGCTAATTATACCATAGATACGGAAGTATAAGATATATTATAATTATTTAATAATATAAAGGACGTCATAGAATATCTATAGAAGACATTCAAAACTTTTTATAGTATAAAACGATCGAACAGTATTAATTAAGACTTTTTTATTTGTTACGAAAAAATTTTGCAAATAATTTGTATTTCCATTGTTATTTTGCTGTTTTAATTTATATATTTGATAGTTTTTTTTAATAATTAACTTGGTGAAGAATCGCTGTGTGTCAAAATTGAACGCTAAAAAGCTTATTATCTGTATGTAAAAAAAAACAAAAAAATATAAAATATTAATTCCAGTCAAATTCCAACATTACATTATTGTGATAACGATTATAAATAACTACTAGAGTATAATATGACTTACGTATGAATATAAGAAGTTTCTAGATTTTAACTTTGAAAATTTCAATCAGATTAAAAAAATATCAATGAAAATCATTATATTTTGATAAACAGTAAAAACATTTTATTTATTATCTTTTGTTTTGTTTCGTAATTGCTAAAATATAGAAACTCGTTATATGTATGTAGAATATATTATAAACATAGAGTAATAAATAGTTTAAACTATGTTCGTGGGAAGTAGTGCCCCGTACGTGCTGGAAGTGGCGGCGGAATATCCTGAAAATATTACTTTATTTATATATTTATACATTTTTTTTCACTATAATAAGTGATTTTTTTTCTTAATAAAACAATAAATTTGAAATTGAATTGAACGAAAGACCGTATACAACATTCAAGCGCACAATTATATGAACAATGTCACTTAATATGAAAAAATAATTAACTTGAGTTTTTGCTTACTCTATTAACATGCAGTACATATTAAAAATTAAATAAGCTTTTTGCTTTAAAAATAAATGAAGCAAACCAAAAAAGTGACCTACTATCTTTAATATGTATTATTATTACATTTTGCTATCGATTTTATATATAATATCTGATTCATATATAAAAAAAAAACACGAAAAAACTAAAATATTCAAAGTAACTTTTGACATAGTATATTTGTACACAAATATAGTGTATACAATTCGTGCATAGTTAAGTTATATATAATTTATTACATACTTATACATACATGAAATACAAATAACAAAAAGAATAATAATAAAAAAAACAATAAAAAACAAACCTCAAACTACTCATGACGTTATAGCACTAGGTGGTAAACTCTGGAATAAAATATCAAAATAAACAAACATCTACAAAATATTAGCAAATAGCTAAATAAATAATAAATTAAACGTATTAAATAAACCAAAACAATATTGCTAATAATTAATATAGTAAAAATACGATTTTTTTTTATAAATTGAATTCTATTGCAATCTTATATGGCAATTTCATAAAATATATTACAACAAAGAAACATACATACTTGAATTATAGTTTTTTTAAACAGAAATAAATAACGTTGGAGAGAGAAAGACAGAGAAAAAAGATAAACACAAAAAATTGTTATTAACGTCCATCTAAATAGAATGAAATATTCTAGACTTTAACAAAATGTGATACTATCATAAGTGATACACATTTACTAATTGTGTGCACAAAATTATACATTTATTTATTATTTGTTTAATTTCTTTTCATGATAAAAGCCCTTTTTATAAAAAAAAGATGATTTTGATGGTCAAAGCCAATGTGGTATTACCAAAAAAAACCCCAAACGTACGTTCAAACAATCAAATTCTAAAATTTTGTAATTTTACTGTCTATTTCTACATAAAATCATAATATAATAACAAACAAAACAAACATAAAGAAATCTAATCTAAAAGCTACATTTATAATAGTTATAATAATAATAATATATACCATACCTGTACATTGTTGTCGTGCAGGTAGTGTCGCGGGAGCTGTGGCCGCGGCATCGGCTCGTCGCTGTCCTCATCCTCTTCGAAATCTGAAATATATAGAAATAATATGTTAAGTATTTTTTTTATAATTAATAAGTTAGGGAGACCCAAGTGTCAAGACACTACGTTCTCCATTTTCCACTCAAACACTCACATAATATCTAGAAATTATTGAACAGAGGGCTATATCTTACCATAGCAAGGAAAATGAAAAAAATATATATAACCAATTTCGCGAGTAGGAATCGAATCCACTTCCAATCGTGTTTGCATTAACACTGTGCTTCGGGCCTAATAATAAAATAATTTGATAAAATAATTTGCTACCTTAGATTATTAATAAACAAAGTTTATCCTCAATATTTAACTTTCATATTATTTCTAGATTGATATAAATTTTCATTATAAATAATTTAACTGGAATATTGAAAAATATTGACTATGATACTGATTTTTTCTAATATTGTAAATATGTACCTACATGTGAACATAATTACATATAAATATGACACAGTTGCATATAATAGATTTTAATTTTATTTAAAATAAAAACTGGATTAAATGAGAATTATTTAGTATTTATTAATAATATTATGATATTATTAATAAATACTAAATACTAAACTTATGCCCTCAAAACTAAGTACAATTAAATGTATATCGTATTTAAATATAAGAATATAATAATAATAATAATATAGAGTAGCATATATAAAAAAAACATGCAACATATTTTACGAGCATGCATATAAAGGAATCAAGAATAGTTGAAAAAGGAACATATTCTGGAAATAGAAAGTTGGAAAATTTGAATAATTTTAAAATATGTTTTTATATCAATTTAATCTAAAAATAATTAATTTAATATATTATTAATTACATACCTATACATTTTTGAAACGTTTTTATTAGCTTTGCATGTATCTATCTATATAAAAGTAATGTTAAACTTGATTTTAAATCACATTAAAATGTGTAGATTAATTTGACACTTTGCATTCTTATCAAGGACCGATGACAATACAGTATTATGAAAAAAATATAACATTAATAAGAAATATAGACACACTTATAAAAAATCATACTAAAAATTGAAAAATTAAAAAATAACAGAGAATGTTTAAACTATTGTTTATATTTTCATTATTTTCTTTTATAGGAGTGTGTTTTATAATTTTTATTTATTCAAATTTATCTGTTTATAAATATTCTCATCTGTCAACTTTTTGGAGTCTACTCTTCAAGTATATCATATCACAATATTCATATGAAATCATGAAATCTAATACTAAATAAATAAACGAAATATGTGCAAATGAACTTAAAAATACTATCCCCCGTTAATTCCTAAATAAAAATCAAAATATGAACTAACTTACCTCGCCTCTTCCTATCCAAGCCGCCCTTCACCGTATCCTCTGTGTCTGAACCCTCTGCAAAACATTTAGTAACATAAAACGACTAAACACACATTCATGACGTCTAAACGAATGTCAGCAAAAAATGGCCTAATTTTAACAAAAAAAACTATTACGTCATTAAAAAAAATCACAATGTTATCTTTTGTTATCTATATACTAGATATAGTAACATCAATGGAGGTAACTCAATTTTGACACTTATTTGATTATTATTAGGCCATCTTAAAGCTGATTTAAAAAATAATGATTATGAATAATTAAAGCGATTCGATATTTAAAATATAAACAAATATTGAGATCTCATTGATTGTGTTTAATTAATATTTTTTTAGGTGACTAACCAGATATCATAGCATTAGCATATAAATTAAATAAATTTATCTTATAATATATATGATGTTTAATTTACCCTAAAATATTTATATTACAATTTTATTTATTATTTATTTGGGAATAACATTTAAAATCTTTACGTTTCTTTGTGATTTTAACATTTATGTATATATTAATAAAGAGAGAGAGACATTATATAACGAGGTTAATGTAAAATAAACCACCTACGGGGGTTAAATCCACTAAATGTGTTGATCATGCAATAAAATTTGACAATAAATACGTGCTAATCAACATTAGAAACATCATGCAAAAATCCTAACCACTATTTAAAAAATCCCGACATGATGCCTAAACATTTAAAAAATAATAATAAAAACAATCATAGAGTATATGTACATAGAGTGTACAAGCTATGTTGATTTTGTCTATGGAAACAGTAAGCACAATATATATTTAGTTACAATAATTTGATTACAGTCACAATTACGTTTGTACATATATTTTTTTTTAAAAAAAAACAAAGAGAATTAATATTCTTAAGGAGAGTTATTATATTCATTTGATTCATAAATTATTCGGGAACAATGAATTTTCGTTAAAATTCGTGAATATACAATAAAAAAAGGAAAAGAAATCCTCTTTTTTTTCTTACAACTATATATTAATAATTATAATAGCTTGTAAACTATATGTGTCTCTATGTTAATTCGTTTGTTATCATACTTACCAGAGTTAAGCTCCCGCACTAGAGTGGACATGGCGTTCGTCACTGAGTCGGCGGCGTACAGGAGATCACTTCGCAGATTTCTATTGTCTATGCCCACTGGAAATTACATAGGTTTTTTAATTCTATTTATATATAGAATTGTAGATAATTGAAACTATTTTAAATGGATTAAACTCTTATATGAATACCAAAAGTATTCAAAAATACATGATTGAATACACAGGATTGAATATTGAACACTTTACAGTAGCTGTAGTGTTGTAACTAATTCGGGTAGAGGTATAAAAATTAATTATATCAATCTACCGCTATCTGTTTCTTAATTGTCTCGCATACTGCCCTCGATTTTTGGAGAATGAGTTGACAATCCATTTAAAGTAGTTTCATTTAGAATGAGTAAAAATCGCGAGAATCATTGATCTTATTATATTGATGATACTAGGTAGATACTAGGTTAATAAGTAAAGGTTACGTCCACTGCATAAGATTTCCAAAAGCCCGTTACTAAATTAGTCGTGTATTAAGATAAGTATATGATGTTTCATTTAATCCCATCTTTAAACTAAGTATTTTTAAAACGTATAATCATTTGAAAGCATCGGAACTCGAATTCGCACCTTACGGAAACCATCCAAGTTTTCTGACTACTAAGCTATTCACGCTATCTATCTATACGTCGTAAATTTTACTTGTTATTTGTTGGATTAAATACTTTTTTACATTGATAGGTTTAACTCACAAACTTAGGATAAAAAGTTTATGGAAATGTGTTTTTCAAATTCTTTATTTTTTCTTAAAACTTAAATGTTTTTTTTAGATACGTCTCGCATTAAGTATTTTGAATAGAGAACTGAAAGTTATAGTAATCTTTTTTATTTTTTTTATAATTTTAACTCTGCCTTGTTTTTTTTTCATAATAATAACTAATAATGATTTCTAATAATATAACCGTTTTCTAATTTGATCTCAATAGCTATTTTATGAGGGTAGGCATTTGCCTACCCTCATAGAATAGCTATTGAGATCAAATGGCGCCACCCTTAGTAAATCATTACGATTAATATCTAATTTATTTATAAGTGAATTATGCTAACACATACTTGTAGTCGGTCGTTGATTCTGATGGAAACTCCTGCCATCCCCGCCCATACTTTCCATCGCACCTGATACAAACATTATAATATGCATAATTTTATAAATCACATATAACATAAAATTTGATATATTTATAGTGATACCTCTAGTAGCATACTTTTTCTTTATAAGAACTGAATTTGCTCTCGTTGAAAACTTTTCTCGTAATGACACCGATATCTTGAAAAAAAAGCAGCTTCACGCTTTATCATTAATAGCAAGGTAGACAGAGACAACCTAGTGTCAAGACACTCCACCCGAAATGTATGTTTGTTCCAGCCAATATCTGGAACGGCATACGACATGACCGATTTTGACGGCACTTTTATTGGCAGACAGTTCATAAAATAAGGAGAAACTAGGCTACTCCTATTTAAGGATCCAGAGATGTTAAATTCTACGCGGACTAAGTCAAGAACATAAGTAATTTATTATAAAAATATATCAAACCTAGACTATGTGTCATGTCAATGCGTTCCCTCTCTCCGAGTGAGGGCGTTTGCGGCGCGCTGCGGACTGTTCCGCGCGGGGGCGCCTCCCTAAACGACATAAATATGTTAACTTTTTTATAGAATATAATTTATTGACTAAGTCTAATAATAATAATTTAAAAGTAAAAGGAAAAAAAATAGTGTCATATAATAAAAAGATATGTGTTACTGCCTTTATTCACGCCATAACTAAAGACGACTTCTTTTCACTCCTAATTGAGATATTGCATGATGAGTGGCGAAGTCAATGCCGCGCTTTGTCTTACCAGGACGGATACATGAAAATAAATTTTAAATATAATAATTCTCTTGAGTGGGAATCGAATTCACATCCAGCCGCGTTTACAGTCAGATGCTGCCCCACTACGCTACGATATCTTACTGATATTTAGTAGATTATTAGAAAATACAGTTAAAAAATTAAGCAAAATCTTGAAAATATTCAGAAAATATATAATTTTAAAATAGATATAACTTTCTTCATTCCTGGGAAAACATAAACCAAAAAGCATTATATTAAACATAATGTTATCGAAATAGCTTATTTTTATTTATTTAGTTCGAATAAAGCGTTCAGTTCGTAACAAAGACAAAGGTTAGTTATATATTAAAAATATAATTATTATATTTACCTCTCAGGAGCTGACGGCTGCGGCTGTGAGCCCGGCAACGGCGGACTCTTAGTGGAACGCGGCGAGGAGTTGGGCGTCGACCGCGGACTGGACTGCTGAGTCTTATGGATATATTGTTACATTTAAGATCAGCTTCATGTTTTTAATATTTTCAAATTGCTATTCCACACATGGCAAGATTTTTATAAAAAGGAATAAATATCTGAAAACAGCGGGTTTCAAACCTGCGCTTCTAGGAAACCGTTCAAACGCTCTCACTGCGCTGCCGGTACGAATATTGATGTATTCAAATTTTTATACATTATCGAAAAAGCCTTTTTACATAGTAAGGCAGCTAGTGAAAACATAGTGTTAAAATACTCCGTTCTCTGCTTTCCATGCGAATTCAAGGCAATTCGCGTTAGTATTGGTTGAACGAGATATTATTATACTTAATATTATACTTCATATTACACTTAAAATTACAACTTTGTATTGATTTATTGTAAAAAAATGTCATATAATTTCTTGTTATATTATCGTATAGTTGAAGTTTGTTTGGCATTCGTGTTAAGAAATTTTATATTTATATATATTTTAATTTAATATAATATAATAAAAGCGTTGACTTGGTTTTGTTAGATGACATACGACGTTATGTTCCGCATGCATAATATCTGTACAAAAAATTGAAACTGGAAAATAGAGTGACGAATTTGCTAAAGTGAAAATCAAAGTCAAATATTTTTATTCAAAATAAGAAGTGACATCATGTTACTTCCTATTTTGATGTAATTTTTTTAACGTTAAATGATTTACCACCAGTTTACTTAAGTTAATGCTTCAGACCTGAGAAGAAATGGCGCAAGAAATTTAGCGTTTCAACTCTTTTTTTATATGCCAAAATTTTTATTAAAGAAATTATATTTAGTGATATTATTATATATTATAGAGCATTTTTACCCAAGTCGTTATCATTAGTATGGCAATAACTTTTAACACACGTACGTCTATTCATATTTCTTTTAAACTGTTCTATAGAATTATCTCGAGTTTTCTGGGACCATATATATACCGTATAGATAGTCCCAAGAAAGAATTGCGAAATGCAATTTGATAGCATAGCATATAGAATATGTACACACACACACACACACACACACACACACACACACACATATATATATATATATATATATATATATATATATATATATATATATATATATATATATATATATATATATATATATATATGTACAATTCTACATGCTATATGTTTCGTAACAGCGTATTTTCAAGTCATCATTATATTAATAACGTCTAGGTTGTGATTTGGTTTAAATTAAGAGTTATAATAATAAAACATCATAAAAGTGTTGTTAAAAATATGGGCCAATGATAGATTTTAAGGATAAAGATTATTGAAGACTGATTACTTGAACTTAATCATTTTATTTAGTTAGGAAAAAAATATATAAGAAAAATGGAATAAAAGAAATTGAATTGCGTTTTTTAAAAAAACCCTAGCTTTTCTAAATACTCAATTCGATTTTAAAGCATGTTATCAACGTTACAGGATCCTGCGTGGGATCGATCGATCCTGAACTTCGATTGTATGCTCGATGTATCCATGCGGGATTCTAATTCCTTGATAGGATTTTAATGTACAGTTTATACATTAAAAATGGCTGCATAAACCACGACTGCACAAACACAATTCTTACTAAAATATGTTTTTAATATGCTTATATACCTTTAACATCCTCATAAGTCCTTCGAGCTGATGCATAAGGTGTTTGCGTGACTCCTGCAAAGAGGACAAGTGGCCCTCCAATTCGTCTTTACGTTGTCGCAGTGCACGTAACTCTGATACTAATGGAGGAGCCGAGCCTCCGGGTCCAGGCCCTCCCGCCGCCTCTGCCTCTTGTTGACGTCTGGGGATATATGTACCAGATTAGCATAAGCAAGTAGAGAGTCGAACATTAAATGGACAATTTAGAGTTTGTTCGGCATTCGATATAAACCTAAATGGTTTTTTGTATAGTAATAAATAAATAAAAAAATATAACACCACCTAAGTAAGAATTTTGTATCAGGGCCGCATTTACGGTTTCAACCTACATACCACTTTCCAGTGTGAGAGATGCAAAAAAATCTTTACGAACACGTTACCGAAAACGATACTATAGTAGATAAATATTATAATATAGCATATATTACTGTTACTAATATATACCATAAAGCTCATTAGGCACAGTTTAACTCATGCCTGAGTCTATGGTATCTATCAAATATCAAGCTCTTCTGTATATCATCATGTATGATATACAGAAGAAGTTGATATTTGATACAGGTACAATAGGTGATGAATTTGTGTAAATATTTATATAGGGAAATAAATGAAAGTGAGTAAAATATTATATTCCACGTGAACAAAGTCGCGGGCACAGCTAGTTTTATATAATTTATATGTGTGGGACAAACAAAATATGTTTTGAAATTTAATCAATTTGTTTTGAAGATCAAATAAAATGTTCTTTTAACCAATGAAAAAACATATTATAGTAATGAATAACCTTTCATGTGCGACTTTATAAAATGTAAAATTGATTGATATTGATAAAAACCATAATTACCTAAGCCTGGCAATCTCCCTCATGATTTCCCTGTTCTTAGCTTCCAGCTGGGATATGAGCTCGCGCTGTTGCCGCGCCGCGTCCACCTCCGAGCCCTCTGACGATGAACGACCCTACAATTTATATTATTATTAAATTAATAACTTCACTCTCTCTTTCACACACCAGGATAATCAGAGAAAGCCTAGTTTCAAGACACTCCGCTATAAATTTATTGCCTAAAATTCAGACATTCAGTGTAGTGTCTTAGTGAATGTGAGATAGACAAAATGAGCAGAATTTAAATATAATTACTACTACTCCCAACCAATCGTGTTTACAATCAGATGCGAGTCCACTGCTGTACAATATAATATTGCTACATTAGTATAATGCTGTACAATATGGTATATTTTATTTTTATTAGAGTAACTTCTCTTTAATTACCTCAATAAAACTTCTTTTTATTTATGTAATTAAAAAAAGGAGTTGGTACTTTACATAATAATAAAAATAAAAAAAAAAATATTATGTAAATTTTAATTAGTATTTACGTTATAAAATACGACTTACGTTCAATTTTTGCTATCCCAACAGGAATTTTAAAAACTAGATATGTAATTTTATAACAGGAAAATTAACAATGAGAAATGATCTAGAACTTACCAATTCAGGTGTAAGAGAAGCTGACCTGCCAGCTCTAGGCTGTAAATAAACCAAATAAAATTTTAATGTATTAAATTTTATTTTACGTTCAACATAAATATAACTTCGAGCTTCTTTAAAATATTTATGTCACTTCATACAAAAATGTATGTCAAACATTACTACAAAAATATTGGGTTTTAACTATTCTCATTCACATAAACTTTAGTAGGCTTCATGCTAAATTTCAAAAAAATTAGCTGTCTATGAAAATTTACAAAAATGTTAAAATTTTTACATAAAACATAAACTAATGGTTTTATTTTTCAATTAAGAAGCCATGAATATACAAATCATTTTTCGTTTCTATTTCTAATTGTAAGCCAGAAGAAATAAAATTATTATTATAATGAATAATAATGAATTTATTTTACCATAGTACGGTTTTCATGCGCCAGTCTCGCCGCATATCTTGCTATGAGACGGTGTTCATCATCGACGCCACGCGACAAGTGTTCAGCTATACCTAGGTATTAGTTTTATATATAGTACAAATAACCTATAAAAAAGTAAAGTATAAAAATTTTAACGTAACGGGTACCGAACCCACACCATTGGAAAACCATCCCAGCACTTTGATAACTAAGCCATACGTTCTACATACAGCTGCGTCGGCATTCTTATACACTTGTTACTATTTATTTATGTAATATTTTACTATTTTTAAGTATTATTCCACACTAAGGAATAAACATACAAAAACTTTAAAGTCAGTGTTGGGCTTTTATTTCATAAAAACATACCATCTGTTTTTTATAAAAAGCCTTTTTAAAACATATTCCACAGATCAAAAATACATGTCTTTTTTATTAAATACATTAATACTACAGACATGGTTTGAACCTTGTCTTTCCTTATTGTCATATAATTTATCACGTAAATCTCATATTAATAACAGTTGATTACATAAAATCTCAAACAGGTTAAAACTTTTGATATTTAAATATTTTCGACAGTTATATTAAAAATAATATAAATAACGAATAAATTTCAACATACTGCGGTGTGTAGACCGTGAGGAGCGGCTGTCCAGCGAGCCCGTGTTGACGTACCCGCCCACGTACTCCGGGAAACCGTTGTGCGCCGGCACCGGGGAAGGCGGTCTGGCCATCAAATTTATTGTTAATTAGCAACTTATATGAAAACAAATTAGAACTTAGATGACATGCCATATTATATGACTATTTCTCAAGCTTCACACTTCATTTGTATCGGAACATAAAAAATCATAAAAAAAAATTATAAAACAGGTAAAGGTTCTGGATATTGAAAGCTAATATCCGACATATATATTACTAGGTAGTACATACATATATGATCTGCTCTTATACAATTTCTAAAAGAGAATTTATAAAAATCCCTAAAATAAGAATGGGAAATATCGTTCTTTTTTTATAATCGATGTAAACGATGTTCGGAGATTCATTTGGACACATTTCTATTACTATACTCACACAATATGGCTTAAATTGAGCGTGCGCTCCGGCTGGTCGGGGTAGCGCGGCAGCTGCGGGCGAGCGCGCTCCGGCACGCAGCGGAACGACTTGCGTAACGTCGCGCCTATTTGCTTTGATGGAGATTTCTGGCAATTAACGTTTTCAAGATTAAAACAGGCTCGAAAGTGAAATATTTATAACTAGGTAACATTTTAATACTATACGCTCGTTTTGTAATAATCACACGAGAAAGACAGGTAAAAAATAAGAAAATCACTATATATTCTTTAGTAGGCAAAAAAAATGAAAATTAGGTATTATTTTAAGGTCATGTATGTATTTTTTGTGTCAAACTAAGTAACTTTATATAAATCTAGTAGTAGAAAGGGATAGTCGCGGAATCACTGACTAGTTTCTGAGTTATGTGTACACCTCTCTTATGAAAAAAAAAACAATCCTAAATATGGAAATATATGGGATGATTGTTCACCAACTGATTTTGATGTACATAAAAAAATCATATGTAGCTTTACAGTGTACTGAACCCTAGATAAAAAATACATAAACATACAAACAATAAAAAACTCACATAGGTAGCATACTCCTTGACCTCATGGTCGTTGGCGTGCGGCGGCGTCACGTGACCGCGCCAGAAGCACTCCTGGCAGAGCGTGTACCCGGCGCAGCGCGTACAGCGGTAGCGGAACCCCGTCAGTGAGCCCCGCCTGCACACGCTGCACGCCAGCGGGTGTACCACTGAGAAATACACATTAAATGTAAGAAGAAAATACAATAATGTAATAATATATAATTATAATTATAAGACGATGTGCGGTTTTAAGTTAATGATTTAACAGTAAATATTTCGATTTCGGGTGGAAAGCAGTCAATGGAGAGTTTTGACATTAGGTTATCACTGGCTATCCTGAAATGTGGAATACAATGTGTCAACTTGATATATATATGGAAATACATATGTCAAATTCACATGTTGCTATATTATCACTTTAATAATTTTGCCATATTTGATGATGAAGCATTATTTTGAATTTATATCGAGTCTTTATTCTTCATTCTTATTCTGCTAGAGACACTGAATTGAAAATTGTAAAATGGCAGAACATACTACAGGGCTTATTTTATCAGACCAGAAAAACAGAAGGATTTCAAATATAAACTAATATTCATCAATAGTAACAATTTCATAGAATATTGTTTTTTTTAATCAATATAACTTAATAAATCTCTGAAATATTTACCATTTTCAACACTTGCGAGGCGATGTAGTAAGGGTAGCCACACAAGACAAGGAGGACCTGGATCTGACATTAGTGTATCCAGGAAGTCATTGACTGTTATCTTCCCATTCTGTAAAAAAAAATTATATATTTTCTCCTTTCTTTCTTTTGCTTCACAGTTCATCCTAAGATTTAGGGAAAATGATCCAGATTACTCAAAGATAAGCTAGTGTTAAGACACTCCCTCATTTCCCTTACTAAATGCCAAAGTTTCTCTTATCATAGTAACAATAAGCATATGTAACTACAATGGCAGAACTGGATCACAACATATTACTCCATAATATACAATTGTTTATGCTTTAAATAAGTCATTATGACACACTTACTATTATTAAATATTATTGGATTTATTTTGATACATTTGTGAAAAAAAGACATGATTTTTCAAAATATAAAAGTGTTATAAATCTAATATTTTTTTAATTAAATAAACTGTATAATGATGACTACATATATATTCTAATTTATTAATTAATCATATATTTATTATGAACTGACATTTAACTGTGACTTAATTTAAAAAAATATCTAATAATAATTACATATTCTATTACTTTTCCTTTTATATATTTTAATACATTGATATAATCATATTTTCTTTATATGCACAATATGTACCACATTTAAAATACAACAAAAAATATTTTATTTTAAAAATACTAAAACTTTACAAACTAAACAACACAAAGCAATGACTCACCTGATTAAATATAGAGATGGCCAGATTGTCATTATAACTGAAAGATGGTGACTCATACACAGCAGCAGGCAGAGCTAACACTTCACGTAAATAGTCTGAAAGCCTCTTCATTAGTAAGTGGCCATTGCCATCTGACAACTGAGAAAATATATCTAGAAGAAAACATTTTGAAAAAAAATTAATATAGGTGAATTTGAACAATATTATCAATAATTTATTGAGTACAAATAAAAAAGAGATAATTGTTTATTTTTATTCTTCTAATTATTGCAAGATCCACCTACATTTATCTATTTATAATGTATCAATCGACATAATATCATCTTGTAACATTGATGTATATGAGAATGCGTTTTTCCTAGTGACATGCCACTCTTTAGTAAAAATAAGATACCATAGCATGATCATTTTAAAATAATTATAAGCAACTCACATCTCAATTTATCCATGAGTTTGCCTGCACACATTGTGGCTAGTGCTACTTTTATAGAAAACACTCTGATTTTACCAACATTTTCCCTGTAAGTTGTACATATAAATCAATTTAACAATTTTAATAACAAGTTTAACAATAATGTCAAGTTTTACAGTAAATTACCAAGTCTGGATTAAGTAATATGTTGATGAACACCATTAAAGAAAGATCTAATTAATCTGTTAATGCATTTAAAAAAGTGCTTTACACTCCTATATCACAATGTGGACACAAGTAACATAATATCTAAACAAAAAGTAAATTCAATTTTTAATCCATAATTTAAAATAATGTTTAGAACATCAATTTATAAAAAACCAGTAATAAAAATGTTTCTATCACAAATCTAGCACATTTTCAAATATCATATCATTTTAGTTTCTTTGCATTTAATTAAAAGTTATAATGTATTACCCAGTACTATACGCTGACAGAAGCCAGTTCAATAATAGAGCTGAACATGCTTCCACTGAAACCTGGTTAGCAGGTGGTAATCTTTTGTTCAGATTATGATACAATGAAGATACAAGTGTCTCCAGGCGTGTAACATTGACACAAGCAGTTGGTTCTAACGTATTCAGAGCATTTTCTCGAAAAGCCTCTATCACATTCCATATATCAATTGCATGTACTGGAAAAACATTACATTATATATAAGTCAATTTCAAATTTGACGAGAAACATTTAAGCCAATACATCATTTTGGTATTGACTTTAAACAATTTAACTAAAACAAAATTTATTTTTAATGTACACACTCACAATTGCACTTCTTTTGGACAAATCTTAGTTTACATGCAGTTCTGTAGGATGCAAATCTTATAAGATCAAAGTTTTGATCCCTCATTTCTTGTATAAGTTGTGAACGGGGATCTAGAGGGCCACTACCAACTGGGATAGGGGGCATCACCCCCATACTCTCACGTTCTAAAGACATGATTACCTTAAAACATAGGAAAGTGAGTAATATTAAAAAAAATACTATGAAAACTGTCATAAGATAATCTATTGCTTATTAACAAAGTTCGCATTAACAATACTATTATAATAAAAATATGTAATACGACATAATTAGTAATATACTTGAATATGTAAACTTTCAGAAAAAATATAGTAATATTTCATGGCATAGAAATATACTTAAATTATCATTGTTTGTATACTCAGTTTTTTATTAGTATGTAAACATTGTTAGTCATTTCGTAACTTGGTAAGACGTCGCGTTTATCTTTAATATTATAACGTAATTGACGTACTTTTAATGTACTTTACATTAGATTTAACATATGTTTAAAAAAGATATATAAGAATTTTATTGTTTATATAATTAGTTCAGAAATAAGAGCACTTACCTCTCGCTATCTCATTACTTTTTAATGAAATTGTTGAAAAATACTGCAAAATACAAACGTTATTTACTTATATCGATTATATAGTAGTCACACAGAAATGTCGTATTTTCTTACTAAATACGCTTTAAATGGTGATAATGTTAATATTTTTTGCTTAACCTTCACTTTTAAACTGATGCACTTGCCTCTAATAATTTTGTAGAATATACAATGTTTAGTTTAATTAAATCGAAATAGTCTTAGTACGTTCTGTTAAATGACAAGTCTGCCATTGAACTAACGTTAAACGTTTCACGGTACTATTAAGAAAATTATAAATTATTCTCCTTACAAAATAAGTATATAATTATTAGAACTACAATATATATTGAATATTTATCTTTAATTTATAATAATTTAAAAAAAAATATAAAAAATTGTACTGTGTTTTAGATTTTAAGCAAAATAATTTATACAAAATTTTGTGCATGCGTTGATTGGAACGCTGTCTTACAATCCAAGTATCAAACGTAAGGAATGAAATTGGGGTAGAAATATAACGGAATAAAAAGTTCAAATAAATGTAATGCCGACAAAATTAATAAATTCTCATATAATTTTATTTTTTTTATAAATCATGAATAACATTATTTTGATATATTTCATGTGCGTTTTTAAAATTTAAATTGTGGTTTGTCCGTAGTTACCCCACTAAGGAAGAATAACTAAATACTAAAGTATATAAGTATTTCAAAAATAAAAATAATATTTATTATTTACAATTTTAAAAATATGGCGTCTGGTTGACGCTTTGGTGAATATCGTTAAAATAAATCTATTTTAAAATCAACAAAATTAGACAATGGCACAAAGGGAGAGGTATATATATATAAATAGATTAATAAACACCAGGCTTCCATTACTTAAATTCTAAATTCATAAGTCTTCGTCATCATCGTTGTCCCACCTCGCAAACGGCAACTTGCTGGCCTCCGAGTTCCAGAATTTCCCCAGCAATTAATCCTTCGTTTCCCTATCTAGTGGCATTTTTTAGCGTTTTTTAATCATAAAAGTTTATATTTATAAATTTGTTTTCAGATATTAAGGTTTTTGACGGTTTTGTATCATATATTTCGCATCAAAATATTGTGAATTTCGAGTAGATATAGAGTCGTACTAGTACTACCTTGACTATTTTAACTTGAGTGTGTAGCAAGTAGGTACTCGTACGTTCTTGAATAATCTTAGTTTACATGCAAATGTACTAGTGCATCCTTAAGTGCCGTGAACGTGTACATACTAGAGGAATTATCTAAATGAACTACTCGAATGAGTAGTTATTTTTTTTCAACCTTGAATATGGACCATTATTTCTTAGGATATTTGTCCTCTTTTAAGCTATACAATAAGCAGTATAATTAGCTTTAACTTAAGGCCTTGCCCGCATAAATGAGAGCCAAAATGACTCTCAATTACGCAACAAATATATACCCGAGTACTTCTTTAATAAAAAATAAAGTTGCTTATTATTTATACATATATTATTTATTTTTATATTTTTTTAAAATCTTGGAAAGCGAATGGCTGGCGTAGGGAAACTTATATTAAGACAGTATGAGGACATTGTAGTACAGACCATTTTTTAACAAGCTTTTTGTCTTGACTTACGAAAGGCGAAATGCATATGTACAGTGTAAAATTGGGATTTGGATTTACTAACAATGAGAATATAAAATCAGACAATACTTCACTAATCATTTTTCATATGTTTTTAGTATAGGTCAAATGAAACAAAAAAAATACAGTATCTAACACCTTTATTAAATTAAATGAACACAGTTCACATTGATGTCTAAACATTTTAAAATATTTTTCATACAGAACTACGTACAGCGACATATTTACAATAATCACTCATAGCAATTTCACTACTTTATATACAAGGTACAGTTTTTAACTCGCCCGGAGCATCTTATAAAATATAGACAGGCTAGGTATAGAATGTAAATGTGTAAAGGCTCGGCTAATTCACTGCTATAACAAATTGATTATATTTTTTTAACATGCTTACAGTAGAACAATTCTTATAATTTATGTTAGTCCAACAATTAATTGCTTAAAAGAAAAACGTATTTTTTTTATAAATAAAATAGGCATAGACAGAAGTATTTTTGCTAACAATGTTTTAATTAACATAAAGGCAACAATTATCTAAAACAATATTTTTGATATTTATATTTTTATATATTTCTAATCAAATTTTACATATTATTTTTTTATTAATATTTATAGGAAACTGCTAAAACATTATTTATCTATAACATAGAGGTACACACACTACTTTAATTTAGTTGTTGCTATAAGAATATATTATAATGTTTCGACGTTCTTATAAAATATCTAGTTACATTTTAAAATTTTCAATAACAAGTAGACACATATCATGATAAGCATTATTAAATAAGATTTATTAAATTAATAATATACAGGTCGATAAATACTGTGTACATAGCTCAGGCGTATTTATTTGAATAAAAGTAATTGTACATATACATATATATGCGTATATCAATATTTACAAAATTATTGTGTCTGTCACAGTTCCGATTAAAATTTAATCCCCATTCTGGATAATACATATAACAGATAGATAACAATAATTACAAATATATATTTTTTGAGAATAACTACTTTTTTCTAATGCACAGGATATAATAAGTACATGTTAAAGCGATCTACTTTATAATAAAATGTTTATTTCGTCGCCATTGTGGGACCCGCCCTGAACAATTATGTTATTTATCATAATCTAATAATATTTTTTTTGCCGTATAACTATGTAGTTACATAAACAAAAATTATCTACATTCATGTTAATTATTTTAGACAATGCCTGCCCACAGACCACCATCCATTTATCTAGTAAATTTTCATAATAATAATATACTTAAATATTTTACTAGTGACATTATTACTTACGAGTATTTCATAGTTTTTATAAGAATATATATACAATGCTAAAATTTCGATAAATATATTTCAACAACAAGGGTTCTTACCCCCTATATACATGCTAATAAAAACAAACAGGCAAAGGAAACAAACGTAGTAAACGTAGGTAAACTAATTAGGCCTATATATTCAAATATTAATCAAAGCGTGGCAATGACTTTAACATGTTATATGCCATTATAGGTCTAAATTTAAAAAGAAGACATTGTTGGTTTAATATTATATTTGTATTATATAGATAGTTACTATCGTTAACAATGCTTTTTATTTAACATTTTTAATAAATTTTTGTAAGCAATACAGTGAAAATAGAGCAGTAGGTTAAT
This sequence comes from Dryadula phaetusa, assembly GCA_032432895.1. Classification (NCBI taxonomy): domain Eukaryota; kingdom Metazoa; phylum Arthropoda; class Insecta; order Lepidoptera; family Nymphalidae; genus Dryadula; species Dryadula phaetusa. Next base: position 1,163,338 of record JAOYRS010000078.1, read on the forward strand.
ATTTTGACAAATCACACTTATAAATTTTATTTAGATGTAAAGCCAATGTCGCCAACTGAAGCGGCTGACTGGTGCACCGCCGCGGATAGCCTCGTGTTCGGATTCCGGTGAAATACAACATGCTATACGCTGGAATATCGTACGTCACGTTTTTTATGTTATTAATTAAAATATATCTGTATAGTAAATTATTTATGATTTTTATATTCAAAGTGTATAAAAAAATAATGTAGCAGGTCTCAAATTCGGACTTGTTGGAAACTGGAAATCAATTTAAGCATACAATCTTATAAAAGTCATAACTTTATAAGTTATCGTTATTTTATATTATAAGTAAAGGGAATGTACATTTTATTTTTTAAAATAAAGTTGAACTACCTAGGATATTATCCATGATTACATTACTATTAAACTTAAGTTTTTATTTTAAAATGTAAATTTCAACTTCGTAAAAATGTCATTAAACCACATATCATATTTTTATTACTAATTTCTTACCTGTCGACAAGTGCCAGGCGTAGTAACGATTTTATAAATAGCCACAATAGGAATCATCAGAATAGAGGAGCAAGCAAGACCCCACCCGAGAACGACAGCCCACTGTGGATACGTGTAGTGTTGATACTGAAGAGGTTGTTGGTATAAAAGACCGAATACTACGACACCCTGAAAAAATGTTAATGGTTCTTCTTATGATCTACTCTAATTATAAGAGACACGTGTTACAGAATGTATATGTATAAATAATATAAAATTCCTAAGAGATTATAATAATTAACTTATGTTGACAACCGATCGTGGTGCAGTGTGACAATGTTCGACTGTAAACGCGATCGGTTGTGGGTTCCATCCCCATTCGGGGGTGTGATTATATTAAAATTATTTTCATTTCCTCGCTCTGGTAAAGACAAAGAGCGGCGTTGAGTTCCACCAATCAACACGCAATATCGCGAATTCGGTGGAAAGCGAAGTACGGAGTGTGTTGACACTAGGTACTTTCTGTCTACCCTGCTATGCGGGATAAAAGCGTGAAGCCAAAAAAAAAGAACTTATGTTGAAAATATCTTTTCAAATATAAGATAATTAAATCATGATTATATTATGACTTTTTATTTTAACAAAATAATATCAATATTTATTTTAAGATAATAAAATGTGCATCTTACAATTATGAATACGGGACTCACGAACTTCCAGCATATTCTCCAATACAGACCAGGTCTAAAGCCCAGCATTTCTTCTACGTCATCAGAAAATCTTTTTAAACCTAAAAAGGAAGAAGTAAATTATATGCTAATGTTTTAATTATAGTAATATTAACATTTATTTGTTATTTAAAAGCAATTCATGTTACATTTGTATAAAACATTTTTCTACAGCATATATTCCTCTATAAGAGCATGCCTATATTAATGAAATCTCGAAATTCTCTTAGACGTAATCAATTTTTGCACCTCTACGCTTAAACGGCGTAATAAATGAGAGAAAACCAGCACGTACCTTAATAATTAATATTATACATACATATATTATTATCCAAAACACATTACCGTAAAACCAAGATACAGCAAGAGCTTCAAAAAGAGCCGAGCAAAGTAGAGATATCCCCGCCGCATATGTATCCAACAAATGAAACATATAGATACCGCCCTGAAAAATTAATGTATTCATACATAACATTCACTTTTACAAACAATAATATAATAAAGTTTTCAATTGGTATTTTTCAATAAACTGGGACTAATATAGAAATTATTGTAATCTACCCGTCTATCCCGCATAGCAAGGTAGACAGAAAGTACCTAGTGTTAAGACACTCCGTACTCTGCTTACCGTTGACATTGTGTGTTGAGTGGCGGAATACAACGCCGCAACAGAGCGAGAAAATGCAAATAATTTATATATATTCGGTCCCCCGAGTGGGAATTGAACCCAAAACCGATCACGTTTACAAATAGACGGTGTCCCATTGAGCCAGGACCGGTCTAGACTATGATAACTATATATGTTACAAGAGTATTTTTTGTGACAATATCTAAATATTACTTTAAACGTACCGGTGTTATATTGATGCAGGCAACACAGAACGAGACACACACGACAAGTAGCGTAAAGTGTTCACGACGGAGCCAGTGAGCGCCACAAGCTCGAGCTTGATCCAAGAGACCTGTGATGACGCACTCTAGACCCCCCATCTATAAACGATTTTTGCTCTAGAATATTATTTATTAAAATTAAAGAAGTTAGAACCAAAAATTCAAAGGTCAATACGAAGGTTCTGATGTTGCTATATTTTTTTGAGTTCTTTCTGCTAGTTGGTTTACAAAAACTACCATTATTAAAGAAAAACAGGTTAAAGACAAAAATAGATAACATTTTAAGAGGAAACGAAAATAAAAATTATTTTTAGAGTTATGGCTATCAAAGAATTATCACTCACGCCAGAATCCAAACCAAGCATAATCAACATGAAAAAGAATAACATGGCCCATAAACTAGCACCGGGTAGAGTCGCCACTGCCTCTGGATATACTTGAAAAACTAGACCAGGTCCTAAAAAAAGTTAGGTTGTGTAATTATAATGTAAATGTCACACTAATTAATGGTAATATATTTACTTAAGCTTTTGATGGTTTTTAAAATATATTTAAATATTTCTTCCCAGCGTCCACTTTAATAAAATTAGGCAAAGATTAACAACTTGTACGTGTTTGCAATTAGAAGCAAACTAAATTTTATTTCAATGATTAGATTACTTGATTTACCTTCAGTGGCAACAGATGATATAGGTACACCTTGCTTATGAGACATAAAGCCCAAGTACGTGAAGATGACGAATCCAGAGAAGAATGATGTGAAGCAGTTAACTAGAGTAGTAACGAGACAATCCCTGAAATTATATTACGAATTTAAAACAAAAGGTATTTGTTTATACAGGCTTACATCTGCAATGACTATTGCTAATGTAAGGTAAGAAATTATTTTAATATCATCGCCGTGGTAAACAATGCAGGATACTGAATTGAAAAGAGAGAGGGAGAGTCTTGACAGTTTTCTCTGTTTAGATTGTTATGCATTATTTGTTTTTTTATTGTGTGCCAATGATAAATATATATTTCATCATAGCCATACGAGATTTTCTGTATAGCGTTACGTACATGCGAGTACGTAAGTGTATAATGAAACTAAGTACTTCGTTCCTCCAGGGTAATCTTTAATGAAAATATAAATTCCTCTATAACTTAATATATTGTTCAGATCACTTACCTATAACAATTATTATGAAAAGTGTTATAACTTGCATAAGACAAATGAACGCCAAAACCTGCTCCCACTGAATAGAATATCTGTACGGCAGCATCCACCCAAACCTGCATAAGAAAAGTTTGTTATGACGTTTAAAAATAAATTTAAGATTTTCAAGGAAAATTTGAACGTCGTATATTTATTTACTGCTATATCATGTTAGGGTTTATATTTATATCTATATAATTAAAGTTTTCGGTATGACAACACTTGTAGAATTGATTACTGGTTACCTTCATATTTATTTTAAGTCTACCCTATATTTCTTTTAACTTTAATTATGACGTGTTTTTGAACTTGATGGCAGTATTCCCATATCTATATCCAGCAAGCAGTGATCCTAATAACAAAATATCCAACCATCCAACAAAATTCTAGAGTTTCAATTAACCGTAAAAAACCTACTATATCATAATATGACAACATTTTAAAACTCAACACGTCATGTGTATCGATTTTGAATGCAAAGCAGTCAACGGAGTGTCTTGACACTAAGTTCGTTCCGACTATCTTGCTGTAAAACGTGAAGTCGTAAAAGCCACATTTTAAAATATGCCAATATTAACCGTTCAATCATAACTGAGATTAAGGCCACTGATGAAAAGCTGAGCGCGATACATACTGACATGTATTTGCAATATTAAAAAATGAAAGTTTTTCTAGTAAAACCTTTTGTTATATAAAAAAATTATTCAATTTTATTTGAAAGGCAATATAACAAAGAAAACAATATTACTAAAAAAATAAGAATTAAAGACAACTTTTAATTTACACTTCACATCAGCCTGTCCTAGGTATTTAACCAGTCAAAGTCACTCAACATGTATCGTCTTGAATTAGGGCAGCAAAATATGAAATATTAGGTTGTCATTGTCTATCCTGAATTGCGGGACAAAGCGTGAAGCTGAAAGAAAATGATTCAAGGTTTTATTTTATTTGTTTGATGTCGAAAACGTACTTGTGTATCCTTCAACCTAGCAAGTTCTGGATGTAAATAATAAGCAATGCCTCTAGTAGCGCCAGGTAATAGTAGACCTCGAGCCAGAAGTATAGACAGGACTACATATGGCATAGTAGCTGTCATCCACACGACTTTGCCTAAAAATAACATTATATATGATTATATAGGTGCTTATTAAAATATGTCAAGAAAGAAAGAAGTAAATTTAATCAAGTATATCCCTTTATTTTTCATATATATTATTTATATTATTTGATACATTTCAGCTCAGTCTGTCTGCCAGTATTTTATGCTTACTATAATTATGATTACTTTATTCATAACCTATTTCTTTTATATTAAATTCGAAAGGATTTTCGATCTTTATTACGTACCTACATACGTGATTATTTTTACACCATCTCCAGCCTTATGAGGGTGTACGTAAACTCTACGTTTATGTAAATTTATGTAAAACATAGAAATGTTATCTTTAACCAATTTCATGTAGTAAGTGGTCCCATAAAGATGCAATTATATTCTTAAGAAAAATATATTAACAAAGTATCTTCGTAAAGTTAGAAATATAAGTTACTTGTAATTTAAATGACTTCAATAGTTTTTACCTGAACTTTTTACACCTTTAAATAAAGAGAGGTAAAGGGTAATGTAAACTACCCCTAAACATAGAGCAAGTTGCCATTTAGGTAAACCCAAGTCGTTCAATCCCTCAGAATGCTGCATCTCTAGAACCGCTCGACTGAAATATAATTTATTAATTGTTAAATACATATGTATTAAAATTCATAAGATACTTCATACTCCTTTATTGAAAAAAGAAAAACGCTTAAGGCAATGTTTGATGTATACATACTTGGAAATAGAAACATTTTTAATATTAAAGATGTATTATACTTAACACCTATGTAAAATTTGATAAACTGTTTAAAAAATATTAAAATCACAATTCTATATAAAAATAACACCAATAGTTAAAAATAACTAACTGAAAGAATTCAGAAGCCGGTGTGAAATGCGATAAGGGTCCTTGGTAAGGGATGTCAGTTCGGTTTGTGGCGTTGATTCTTGCTGCGTCCCAACATTGTTCTGTGTTCCAAGAGTTATCACAATGCAGCCACGGTAGTTCAGATCGAGCTGAAGATACGAGGAAGTAGAACGCCCAGCCTATATATAAAAAATATTCATACAAATTATTTCAGTAAAGCAAGTGATTGTAGTTTATCTGTTTTTTGTGACGACGCGGCGTAGTAGGACAGGGTTTGATTGTAAACGCCATTGGTTCTGGGTTCAATTCCCACTCAGGGGAATAAATCTATTCAAATGATTATCACTGCCCGCTTTGGTAAGACAAAACGCGGCGTTGAGTTCTGCCACCTAATACGCTCTCCAATTCGGCGGAAAGCGAAGTACACTGGGTACTTTTTGTCTACTCTGCTATTCGAGATAAAAGCATAACACAGATAAGAAACGTTAAAAATTTATTGTTAAACATAAATTAGTGGCAAGAATTATTATACGCATATTTTACAGATTTGTACATTTAATAATTACTAATAAAAAAGTTCCTTATTTGTACATATCCAGTAGAAAGTAATATATAACTTGAAAATACAGAAGACAATTAAATACTTATATTGACTGCTGACAGTAACCAAGTTATACGAGTATCTACGTAATTGAGAGACGTCGGTATGCCAAGAATTCTACTCCGAGATATGTCGAGTTGACACAACTTTCACAACTATCTATCACTAATTTGATATACAATTAATTAAATTCATTATACTATAATGAATTTTAAGTTTCGATGTCGATATATAAAAAAATACGGAAAAAATCTATTTGAAACTCCATATGGAGAAGGAGGGGAAATTGCTAATATTTTGAATGATAATGCATTAGATATGCAACGAAATAATACAATAAAATTACACACATCATATAGTAGTATATGTTGGACATTTATGTGTAAAGTGACAGTGAAAGTGACACTTAAATTAATCGCATGTATGGAATAATTAGCACGAGATGTAGACTGATTTTTGCAAAGGGCTCGCTTGAATGTCTATAAAGACTCGTTTACAACAAAGCCCTTATGATAGTTCTTAATGTTTTTACTTTATAAAATAATGCTCTTTGTACTCTTTTACTAGTTAATAAATTAAATTGCTTTGTTTGAGTAAAAAATAAAAATAAGAAACAAGCCCAACTGCTAAAAACCTTTAAAATATAAAAAAACAAGCTTTTTTTAGCTTCTCGCTTTTATCCCGCGTAGCAGGGTAGGCAGAAAGTTTCTAGTGTCAAGACACTCCGTACTTCGCTTTCCACATTGCGTGTTAAGTGGTGGAACTCAACGCCGCACTTTGTCTTACCAGAGCGAAGAAGTGAAAATAATTTAATATAATCACTCCCCCGAGTGGGGATCGAACCCACAACCGACCGCGTTACAGTCAGACGCTGTCCCACTGCGCCACGACCGGCCTCAAGTTATAGTCATTTGTAGATTTATTGCTCACAATATGGCGTCAAAAATCCACCATTTTCGATTTTAATTTTTTTATGTACGAGTCATACATTAAAATCCTTGATGGATTTCTTGATGGATTAATGGATTCCTTCAGGCTGTAAATAGGAGCATAGAAATCTAGATACATACATACAGAAACATAACCCTTCCTTCTATTACAGTTGGATAAAATATTCACTACAAAATAAATTCACTACAAAATAATTTCTTACCTATAATGACATTGTAGTAGAACGAAACGTAAAACGCAACCATCACCGCGCAGAACCCCACACCTGTTTTAGTAAGTATCATAATAATATTATATAATAAAACTGAAGCTTTATGCAATAAAGCAATATTATCAATGCGTTTCTGTGCAAGTCACAAATTACGATTAGTACTTGAAAACACACTTAATTTATGTTAAAATTACTCTCATTCTACAGATCTCAATTAAAAAAATATTATAAATTAGGTAGTTACAGTACATATCTACGTACCTACATAGAAATGGTCTATCGTGTTTTTAGTACAAGCCCAACGTATTAATATAAAAAAATGTTTCTTTCTTACCCTTAAAAAGTGGACAAATTTTCCATAAAGTAATAGGTCCTTGTCGATTGTACTGTCCAAGAATCAATTCCATGTAAAAAAGAGGGACCGCGCCAAATATTAGCATAAGCATATACGGGATAAGAAATGCACCTAGAAAAAAATAAAAGCTTAAAAAAGATAAAAAAGTTTAGCTAAGTATTTTTTAACATCAACAAATAACATCATCAATTTATAAATATCAAAGAGAATTGTAATTTTGTTTTTATAAAACTGGCTATATCAGCGATTTCGGCTGCGTGATATTTAACATGTCTGGATTTTATTCTTTAATTCTGAAATAAAAGTAGGCTAAGTTACTCCTTGTTACATCACCTATCTGCTAGTAAAAATTTCATCGAAATCGCTCTATCTGTTCCAGAGATTAATCGGATAAACTGACAGATAGACAGACAAATTTAATATAAAGCATTTATTTTAATATTATAAACAGACATTTTTTATTAATTTACTGTGTAGATAATATTTTAAATAATTGACAATCACTATATATCTAATGAGTCAAAAAACTTCTATAGAGATCCGTGTTTTACAGATCTTTATAAGTATATTTTATAATCTTTATTAAGTAATTATATTACTTAATAAAATAAACTAACTCACCGCCTCCATTCCTATAGCAAAGATAAGGAAATCTCCAAACATTTGCCAAATCTACAGCAAAACCAATGATGGATAGTAAAAAATCCGCTCCAGTGCCCCACGTCTCACGCCCGTCATTTATTTCTAAAAAAATATAAGTATGTCATAAAATTTAACTAATAAGTGAACCATCAATATAACTTTTTTAGCTTCACGCTTGTATCCCGCATAGCAGGGTAGACAGAAAGTACCTAGTGTTAAGACTTTGTACTTCGCTTTCCACCGAATTCGAGACATTGTGTGTTGAATGGTGGAACTAATGCCGCACTTTGTATTTACCAGAGCGAGGAAGTGAAAATAATTTAAATATAATAATCACTCACTTGAGTGGTAATCGAACCTACCACCGATCGCGATTACAGTCAGACGCCGACCCACTGCGCCACGACCGACCTCAATATAATTATATAATATTTTATATTCATATTGGTGTCAAATAACTAGATATATTTTATCTATAATAACACATTATCTGTCAAAACATTTATAAAAATGTTTGTTAATGTTCCACTATTCTTTTTTTATCTTTAAGCATCTCCAACATTTATCTAGTGTTGTGACACTTTGTTCTACATATTCTACGTAATAACAAATTAGTTTTTACAATTCAACTTGAAACTACTGCGAATAGGCAATGATTATTTGCGTTATAATCAGTCAACGAATAAGTAAAAAATTAAAAACTATATACCTGGCTTAACAACACTATTGCCTCTGATTCTTTTGGAAGATTCACTATAATACACCTCCTCTTCGATTTGAATTTTCGGTTCCTCTGCAAAATGTATTGTCCATTATATAAATCGAAATATTATGAGTATAATAACTGCTGCACTTCGTTCGTCAAAACGTGTTCATTAAGGATATTAAATTATTTTTTAATACTTCAGGTAAATTTACACACAAATAATATATATAATATATATATATATATATATATATATATATATATATATATATATATATATATATATATTATTTTATAACTAATTTACACTTAAGTGAAAGCCAAAATATAAAGTAAGTTTAAAAACAATATTATTACTGTATTAAAAATATTTAGTAAAATAATATAAAAGTTTATATTAATCGGAATTAATCGATTCGATAAACTGAAAACAACACTTACTTTTATAACATGACAACGTCACTACGGAGCCTTTAGTAGGTTTGTGTTCTGCAACAATTAACAAGATATAAAATAAAAAAAATATGAGCAACTCGTTTGTTACTTTGTACAAAAGTGTGTTGCAAACACATAGTCGTGTGTGTCATATCCTTCTGATAGCACGATAACCTTCCATAGCCTTCCGTCCTAATAATATTCGAAGAAAAAGAACCTACTTCACTTACTTATATGTAGATAATATTTTTTAATAAACTCTCCTAATTCACTCCTATTAACTTAAATCGTCTATCCCTATATTTCTATTCGTATCAGCATACCTGACCGTGAAGGACTCAATAGAAATACCAATTCATACACCACGATCTCAATATCATCGGCATCTTATAATGGCGCGCCGATGTGAAAAAATTCCAGCCGAGGTGTTGAATGCAGGATCAATGGCACTCGGATAATTAATTTCCGAAGAATTTTAATTATTTAATAATCGATAAGCATTTCTTTAGATGTTTAATAAAGTTTGGACTACGAAAAAGATGAAATAATATTTAATCAGAAAGAAAAGAAGAAAAAGATAAATAAAAAATGACTACTTCTTTATGTATGCAATATGTTTTGTTTTTTAAATAAACCTTCTCAGAGTTTTCTTAATTTTGATTAATTAAGTAAATTAATAAAGTAAATTAAATCTAAAACCTAGATTGTTGCGAGGCAGCATGATGGATGCTATCAAATGTATGTTTACTCAAGAAATAATATAATTAAGATATATAAGAGAATTAAGCGGCAGCGTCGTGGTCGGTAATAGTATTCGCCATGGTTATTGGTTATAATTTCACTTGAGGAAATATTTATTTATAATATATATAAGTGTTTCTAATTTACCCTGAACTTCTACGTTTAGAGTGAAAAGTATCAAAACATGAACATAATCACTTGTTTTATAATGAGACTTTTTTCAAAGTTTTACTACTATACCGTAAAACGTCCTAGTGCTCTCACTAATTCAACCATTATTTGAGTTGATTTATTTTTCAATAGTCAAGATTACTATGTTTGAACAAGAAAAACCTTTTGAAATGTGTATAAACCTCTTATACACATTTCAAAAGGTTTTTCTTGTCTATAAATAATCACAATTGTTTATATGCTACGAAAAACATTTTTTGAAAACACAAAATTTTCAAATTGGGGTTTAAATCTACTACATTCAAGTAAAACGCTACTTCACTTGACATAATTGTATGAATAACACTTTAAAAACATTAAAATATTGTTCAACTCTATTTAAAAGACTTTAATAAACCAGGTAAGTGACAAATTACATAATTTCTTCCCAAGACCGTAGTAAAGTCTTCACTTTATAGAACTTATTGCCTCTTCAGTACTCGCTGAGTTGTTTGCTTACCTTGAACCGTTGTTACTCGTTCAGAACTTATTTATTCTTCGAAGGTAAGATGCAATAGAAACTTCTCGCAACATAAACTTCAGTTTTGCCTTTCTTCACTACGATTTAACTATTTCTACTAAGAGTCATAAAACAGTTTTTATTCTAAACTAAATCTAAATTCTCGTTACTCTTATCTTAAAAGTACGGTTTTTACTTAATATGAATACGTTTCTATATCAAGTAGGTAGTAGTTTGTATAATTATTTAAGTTTATTACAACAATTAAATAAAAAATGCATTAAATTACATATAACGAAAGTGACATTACAGTTTTATATTATAAATACTTGCCAAAAGCTCTCGGTGTGCTTCCAGCAGAGCAATATCCATCATCCCTTACGCTCCTACCGCCGGGTGTTCCGCCGGTGTTCCTGTTTAGAAGAGCTGGACTAGCTCGTTGTTCTTCATAAGACGGTGCTGTGTGAGTTACAACACTAGTACCGCTCAGTTTCGCCTGTGTAAAGAACAAAAAAAATTTAATCTTGAGTGTGTAACAATTGAAAATATTAAATTTATTTTATATTTATGAGACCATCACGGCGCAGTTTGCTTTCAAAGGTCAATACTTTATTAAATTATATATATGTAGGTATATACAAACGTAGAAATATCATTTTGATCAATACCTAGAAGGAAAAAAATGTTACATCATTACATACTACATACTACAGATATAGCAGTAAGATGGGATTGTCCACAAAAGTGTAACTTTATTACGTTAACTTAAAGCGTTATTTAATATAAGAAGGGACAATCATTTTGTTACGCGCATCTGTTTTCAGGCGAATATTTTCAAATCTTACTATTTTTTTTATTGTTGCAAAGGAAATTTTATAATATGTAATTATTTTTTGTAATAGAGCGAAAGAACCCACAATGTATAATCATCAGTCATTTTAATTTTAATTAATAAATTAATATTTACTTAAATCCCATGTATATATTACAAAATTAAGGGCCATATTCCCACTCAGTTGAATTATTATATTTAAATTATTTTCAATTTCTCGGTCATTTTGATAAAAGGCGTTTGTTGACTAGCAAATCAAATAAATAAATCAATAAATAAATCAATCAATAAATAAATCAATCAATAAATCAATCAATAAATACCACGGTAGGAACTTTGTCTTTAAAGTCTCGTTCGTAGCTCGTAGGGCGAGGTCGAGAAGGCAACGAGCTGGTAAGGTCGGGTCTATGACAGCTGACATCCACCTCTTGCTCCTTATAAAGAAAAGTGTATACAATAATTTGAACCGTTACTATCAAATATACAAGATATTACATATTTTAATATTTTTAAAGTGCTATTTACGGACTTAAATACTAAGCCACGTTTAAAAATTAATTTGCATTGTAAATTATATTATTTTCTAATATTTAAAATACTTTTCTATTCATTTAAACCATCTTTAATTTAAAATTAAGTGGCAGCAACAAAAAATACAAAATATACTTGTAATTTCATATAACTTTGAGAATTTAATTAAATTTTTAACTATTTTAGCTATCTGCATTCTTTTTTAAAATATCAAGTAGGTAGAGACTTACCTGCCCCCTTTGAGGGGAGGAGCCGCGTCGAGAGCCACTACTTGACGACCTGTTGCTGGCATCGGCATCTGCAACACATTGGCAAATATATCCATGAAGGTAAACTCAAATATATAAAGTGGAGTCGACTTTATGTAGGCTTACTCATTTTATAGTAACTTGAGAAAACCTAGTGTCAAGACGTTGTTGTTTTCTTGTTTCTTTAGGATAGAAATTGAGATAAAGGGTGTTGAGTATCGGAGCACTACGCCGTACCTTGTCTTACTAGAGCTGGAAAATATAAATAATATAATCTTAAACTTCTATTACAATTATAATAACTATACTTGTCTAAAATATCCTACACACTTTAGTTAGATATTAGAATTAAAAACTACAAAAACAATATTTTATTAGGCAAAACCACTTGTGCCACGAGAATCAACATATTTTTAAATTAAGTTACACTTTACTTATCACTAAGACTTAATTAATACTTAATTAACAATATAAAGGCCAAGTTATCTTTACTTCCAATCTTGGCCTATTGAAACTAAATCGCAGCTTAACGTATAATACAGACATTGATTTATTTAATGGTTATACTAATAGTTAACTAGAGAATAATATGCTTTGGCAATGTATACTATGTTAATTATCATAAAAGTGTATGATTATAACGTAGTTGTGTGTTTATTATATTAATTAAAAATATTTATAATGCATTGTTTTCAAATAAATATTGCCTTTATTCTATTTAAACTAACTAATTATATTGAATTTCATAATACTTGATAGTGTGAATGTATCACATAATATTATTATCAAGTATATAGATTTAGAATAAATAATAAACGAAAGAAATATATAAATACGAAGAAAAATTAATATATCCCTCAATAGGCTATGAACCCCCAACTATCGTGTGAACATAACAAAACGTAAAATATGTGCTATTTGGTGCTTGATAAATAGTCATGTAAGTTCATCAAATACTTGAGAAGCTGTGCGACCATCTGCAGATAGACAGAGTATTTTCTACGACACAATTGCTTTCACTGTAAATGACGGGGACGTTAGAATAAATAACACTGTCTAAAGCAAAATAAGCTTCAAAGAAACAGTCTAGCTCTACTTTACTCAAGATTATGTTATTGTAATTACGTTTACAACAAACTATTTCTTATATTATTTTTTTAGCAGCTTCTTACTTTCCCGTATAGCAGGGCAGTCAGAGACAAATTAGTGTCAAGGTACTTGACTGCTTTCCATCCGAAATCAAGATATTGCGTGCTGCGGTGATCTTAACGCTGCGTTTTGTCTTACCCGAGGATAATAAATTTTAAATATAATCATTTCTAGAGTTGGAATCGAACCAACAACGAATCGCGTTTACATTCAAACACTGTCCCTCTTCGCCAAGAATTTTGGGGGATTTAACATCTAACTTCGAGGAGAACAAAAGGTCTCGTTAACTAGGTTCTCTTCTCTAATATGTTACATGAAGACTTTTCGTTCTCTTATTCAATAATAATTTTAAATATTATAATCATTCGTTCAAAGAATAAAATCCACAACCAATTATGTTTCACGATTCACGTCACGATGCACTTCATTCCAGCATTCATTTATCCAAAAAAAAAAAATACTTTACAAAATCAATTTAATGCTTGTAAGTAACAGGCTTATTAGCATCATATGTACGTTAATACAAAAAGAAAAAACTTTGCCTTTTTCGTCAATTATGAAGGTATTACGCTTGTTTAAAGACATGAGATCTAAAAAGGAATAAACATGATCATTTCTTTATATTTAATACTTTTTTCGTATATTTCATTTAATTAACTGTACTATCGAGACTGGTCGTGGCGCAGTGGGAAAGCGTCGTTGTGGGTTCGATCCTCACTCGAGGGAGTGATTATATTTCATTTATTTTCACTTCCTCGCTCTGGTTGAGACAAAGTGTGGCATTGGGTTCCACCACTCTACACGCTATGTCTTGAATTAGTGGGAAAGCGAAGTACGGAGTGTCTTGACACTAGTGCACTGGTACTACACTTTTACACTGACTTAATCATTGTAATCATTACCCGTATATTAATATGTAACATAATATGAAAACATTGTATCTCTTTTAACAAAAATTATGCAAATGGAAGACAGTGAAATTTGACTCAATGAAAATTTATACAAAATTGGAGTGTATAAAGTGTTTTCTTTTTTGCAATAGTGCACTGGAAAGACATTTAAATAAAATATATAATATAATCAATTAATAATTACTAAATCACACTCTCAAAGAATTCGAATAAACTATTTTAATATATGATTAATATTATGATATTACTATTGTATTGTATTGTGAGTACTGTAAAAACTTATCTACACCATAATCATTTAATTAATATTTCTGGAAATTTTAAATGGTCATTATTATCAGTTGTTAAAATAGTCAGTAATTTGTGAAAAATAAAGTCGTTAATTTTATTAAAAATCCAATATAATATTTTAAAAATAATTATAAAAATGAAATTATTACTTAGGTTTCATCAGGAAAATATTTTCCCTATAAATTGAAAGCGGATTAGTGCATAACTAAGTGAGAACTCGGCGAAGCCAACAAGTAAATTACAGCTCACATAGTGGAACAATTTGATAAGTTTTGCAACTTCTAGCCATATCTAACTTGTAAACAACTCAGGGTCAAATTTTGAAGGTTATGATTATACAATGCACTACGGCATGGTCGTGTATGGAAGAAGTTTTAGCGCACTATTACTATTTCGATTATATAACTCATTTTTGCTTAGAATATTTATTTTCTGATGATAGTCACAAAAAATCTTGTACTATCTATCTTCCGTCTTACAACTTTCCCCTAAATTTATTAAATATGTGTAGAATAGCGAAACTTAACGCCGCACTTTGTATAACAAACTGGAGAGATGAAATAATATTTAGTGGGAATCGAATTCATAATCATTCGTGTACAGTCAGACAGGATCCCACTACGCCACCATGGCTTCATAGAATCAAGAATTTAAAAGTAAAGTCACCAGTTTGGTTAGACAAAACGCAATGATTTATCCCTAAGGTCTGTGTTTCTATTCCACAATCAATGTGGGACGTGAGAATAAAATCAACAAGTTGATTCGTAGCAGTTGTAGCTTCGTAGCAGCGTAGCGACAAGTATGATACGAATTACGATAGCTTGAAGATGAATATGTTCAATCTATCGTACTCGACTCGTATATGGATGTACATACTATTACAAAGTACAATTTTTTTCTCTATAAGTAAAATTATAAGTAGCAATGTAGGTAATATTAAAGAAAATCGAAATAATCTGATATGCGAACAAAAATGACTGACTAAAATTAAATTTATTTACTAATATACTAAAAAAATTATTTATATTAGAATTTACAAAAAAGGTAATTAATTGAGACGTGAATAAGACGTTGGCTGTCTCGTTTGGCGGGCACTTCCGGCGATCCCCTTAGGTGATCCTCCAAGGTCGTAAGATTCCCTGAACCAAAGTAGGGGTCAAACTTGACCGATGCCTGAACAGGACCCATCAAGTTAAGAAAGCCACGAACGCTGTTAGGGCCGCGCTCCACCATCTGCGCTCCCTTCTCAGATCCAAGCTGCTGATATCATCGAGGTTGAACTTATTTAAGAAGGATATCCGCCTTCACCTCACCTACGCTACTCCACCTTGGTACGCGCTTGCGAATGTGTGCCAGCGTAATATTCTGCATATAGAACTCCGCATAGAATCATTGGAACATCATATCTAGAGATTGGCCACCAAACAGCTTCGCCCGAGTGGATATATCCAAGTATGTTCACGAGAGATATCCTACCGGTACTCGATCCTAGAGCTGCTGCCGCGTACGCTGAGCCGACTTAGCTGGGCCTCCTTTGTGTAATCGAGAGTCTTACGTGGCTGGGCGGCTGGCCTGGGTACCTATAACTCATTCTCTCCGTTCACGACCTCCATCATCCCCAATGACTCTCGGGATGTTCCCATGCCGGAGCCATCATATGGCTCCCCTAAGGATCCACTCATATTTATGGGCGGCTATGAGACCACAGTCAGAGGGCTCAGCCCTAAAACCGTTTTCCCTCTCCCTCTATTAGACGTTGAGAGAGAAGAAGACTAGTGGTAATTAATTGAGACGAATACGGCACTCAAAATAAAAAAAAAACAACACCGTAATTAATAGTTATATAATAAACTTTTATTTTTAATTTCGTATATATATGTATACTTCTTACCTTCCCTCAGTTCGCCTGCACCCACGCTGTTGCCCAGCACGGGCATGCCCGCCATGCCGCCCACTAACCAATACGTTCCATCATTCTTCCATTACTGTTGACAAAGTAGAATAGTTTTGTTTATTTATTCACAAAAATATATTATTGTAACTTTTTATACTTAAGTATTGTTGCTTACAGAATTTAAACCTGTGCATTTTTTGCTACTCTCAATGTAATAAAAAATATAAATGAAAGTATCCTGCCTTTAAGTTATTAATCTAAATAATATTTAAAATGTTTAAACACTTAATTTTTTTATGAAAGTACGGAAATTCCATATACATACAAACGTATAATAAACGTCATAGTGTACCAGTTTTACTAAATTTGACTTTTTTTATAAATTGTCTGTACGTAAATAATATCTGAATTTTTTACCTTACAAACCACGCCATTAAATGTTTAAATAAAATTTATCAATATATTATAAACGCATGGAGTTCATTAATTTCAATTATCGCACACGAGACCGGAGTTCTGATGTACGTCCCATCAGATAGATAAACACGGTATTCAGTACAGTAAATAGGACATTACTGTACAACAAAATTATTCATATTAATATTATAATTATACATATTAAAATTATACAACGTAATATTATAATTATACATGTCAATCGATATTGAATGTTCTATTTGCTCTTTTTTTCTCATCATTTAGTACTAAGCAAAGTTGGTTGCTGCTTAATTTGTTGATATTTTGTGTTTAGTGTCAAAAGGTGGAACTCAACACTGCGCTTAATTTTTATAACGGAGAAATAGAAATAATTTACAAAATAATCAGTTTTTCGAGCGGAAATCGAAGCTACAACCAATTGCGTTTACATTGAGATACGATTACGATGGTCTGTCTCGATTTAATAATAACTATGTATAAACAATAAGGAAAAGTAAAAATAAGTCAAAACATACGCATATGTGTGTACAAAGCATTGTGTCTGTTGCACCCTAACACGTAAGTTTAAAAAGATCCTTTGAAATCTACTGCCTTCAGCTTCATTCAAAATATACATTTTTGCTTCTAAAAATTTTTAAAGTCACGTCAAGTCAGTGAGTTCTTTAAAATACATTGTTTTCTATTTTATTGTTGAATTAATTGTACGTACAGCCAAAATCATTTTTTATTTTAATATGCTGAAATTTTTGGATCGTCACTTAGCATACATAATATGTAAAAAATTATGAATAGTCCTACTAGAAGCTACTACCGGGTAGTTCTGCCGAGAAGAGTTGGCAAGACACTCAAGAGTAGCTCTAAAGTTAAATCTAATTTGACAATTGAACAATGATTAACTACCCGAGTAAACATCCATCGAATTTATTTCCAAAAATTAATGTCAGTTCTTAAAATTTTCAGCTTAACGTGAAGTTAAAGTAGGTAATATTTTCTTTTAAAGGAGAATATATAAAAATTAGTAAATGGCACATAAAAAAATAACTTCTAAAACATCAATACTCAGAAGTAAATGTAGATATTATTTTTAATTATAGAAATATTAAAGAACAGTGATACTATGAAAAAGTTTTAGTTATTATTATGAAGCCATTCGTAACGCAGTGGGACAACGTCTGGGTGTTAACGTGATTGAAAGTGGGTTTGATTTCCACTTAGGGAAATGAACTTATTTAAATCATTTTCATTTTTCTCGCTTTGGTAACAAAGCGCGACGTTGAATTTAGCCACTGTGGCAAAGTGGAGTATACGGAGTATTTTGATTTACTTAGATGTTTCCTACTCTGCTATGCGGGATAAAAGCGTAAAGCTAAAAAAATAAAAAAAAGTATTATTATAAGCTTTAGAAAAATTCTTTTTATTAGAATTTATCTTAAAAATCAACCACTCTTTCTCGTCAATCTGTGTTTCATATAATACCTGTATTGTAGACGCATGAATGAAATAAAGCCTAATTCAATTTGGTTTTAATAGCACTTTTGAATCTTTATTCGAGTCAATTCACGAGGAAGCAACGGATCGGAGGGTATTTTTTTTCAGAAGCGCCAGCGTGAAGCGTGGAGCTCAACAGTTGCACTTTTGAACGCCAAATACAATATATGTATATATGTATGTATGTATATATGTTTATAATTAAAAATATTTTTGGCATCTAAGATTCTGCTGATGATCTTATTCTCCTTAAATTGAAGAAGGCAGAGAAAACCATAAATAAATACGCTATAACATATTTGCGCCCTCATATATTTGGCGAGGTCACCTTAATTTAACCCACATTCAATGGTTGTTACATTAAAGTCGTTAGTAGTCGGGGATTCGATCCTCATTCCAAGGCATGATTTAAATTAGTTTCATTTCTCCATTGATTTGCGCCAATCAAAGTATAATGTCCAGATTTCGGATTAAAAGTAAACAACAGAGTGTCTTTATACTACGTTCTCTCTGACTATAATAAAGCATAAATTTAAATGAAATCTTAGTTCTCATTGTTGTTTGACTGGATAACATTTCCGTGACCTTCTCGTATTAGTGATTATGGAAGGTGATTTTATGTGTAATTTAAATTACTTTTCTTTCTTTACATCACTACCCTCACCCTAGTTTTACTTTATTAACTATAAGTTTCTATGAGTTTTGAAATAGATAAGTTATAAAAGAAATTTTATAAAAAAGATATTAAATCGAGTTTTATACTTTATTCGACATACTTATATAATTAATATTTAGTTTAATTATTTAATTGGGACTCCAAACATAACAGTTGAGTTCAAATCATTTCGGCAATGTCAAAATTGATCATTAAAAAGTAGATATCTACAGATGGACATGATTAGTCTTCTATAATATACTTTTAATTTAAATTTTAATATAAATGACGTCATTGTGGTACAGTCACGGTGAAAAACATGTCCTTTTATTTTGCCCTATCATTTGTTCATCCCATTAACTATCCTGTAGCCGTTCAATTTTATAGCTGGAGCATACCGTTCGGTTTATGTGGACTCCATGTGTGGCATTATGATCAATAAAATTACTATCATTATTTATTAATGTTCAATTTATGACATATTATTCTTATATTAAAATACTGGATCTCATATTTTCTTAATATACACATATTATATGAAACAAGAATTCAAAATATTCATTTTTTTATATTAAAGCAGCCTTACGCTTTAAACCGAATAGCAGGCAGGCAGCGAGAACCTATACTGAAGACACTCATGACAATCCAGCACATGTATAATACTGGTAAGAATACTCATGGTACTGTTGAGTTGTATATTTCAATAAATAATAGAGGCTATAATTTCGCAGTACAGTATTTACTGAAAACACACATATTTTAACAAAAATAACTTCTCCATTCTTTGAAGACAATAAATACGATATTGGGTTTGGTTACGATTTGAATTCCTGCACAAAGTAAAGAACAGAGTGGTTTGTTACTAGGTTCTCTAACCTGTTATGTCGCAAAAAGCTCCTATATAGTATAACTCCTATATATTAAACTATGTAAATTAAATAAAAAATATTCTTACTTATTTTTTAGTTATACACAAAAGCTAACATTGAAATTAATTTATACTGGAAACCAAATAAATCAATACACCGAAGCATTTATTACATTATATTTCACATGAGCTTATCCACTGCACGTGTAGTTTCGGATTACACGGTGCCTTGTTTTGACCAGCCATTTATTATTCATATATAATATTGCTATGGCTTTTATTTCGAAGAACAATGGAGATAAAATATAATGAATAAATGAAATGTTTTTTGGCATTGATCTCCTGGAAATGGTGCGATGGATAATTTTGGTATATATGTACGACTTTTTTCTTCTTTTAAAGGTTTCTTTTAAAGGTTTTAAAGGTTGTAAATGAACATAATTATAACACGTTGCAAATTTAGATAAGCTAAAAGCTTATCTAATTTTTAGTTAGATCTTACTTTATATAAAGATGTGAGTCATTGTAGGCTTACTTGAGCGGGGTAATAGATAGAACCGACAACCATCGGGCTAAGACGCTCACTTGCTGAACCACGATACAAAAATATCGGATACAAAAGTAATGATACCATTTTTCTATATAAAAATGTACATAGTATACATAGAAAAAAGTACATAATATTAACTTCTCATCAACGCGTTTAAGGTTGAGATGGGATAATTTGACAGATATCAAGTTAAGTTATCAGACGTGCCACGAAAATGCCCACTTCGCGGGGGGTGAGAGCCCATTCAGCATATTCATACTACAGAGTGTGTGTAAATTAATAATTTGTTGTAAACAATGGTTGTGTAAAATGTATTATACAGTCGAAATGTAGAATAAAATCTATTTCATTATGACAATATATTTAGAAAGCAAATTATTAATATTTAAGATTTTTTTTCATATTAAGTTCAAAATTAGGACATTGCGATTTTCGTGACGGAACTTCGTCACGCTTTATATTTTAAAGTATTATGTTAAAAAAAATAATATGTTTTTTTGATAAACTTGTTGAACTTATCTTTATAAAGAAAATAGGAAAGATATGACACTTGAACTGAACTGAAAACATCTATTTTAATTAGTGTTACTACCATGATAATACAATATAAATCAAATTAAATTCAATACAGTCATATTACTCAATGTAAATTTATGTTAATCCGCTTATTTGACAACTAGCTGCGTCAAGTGGATTCGCTCGGTGTATAATTATAAAAATAATTGACTAGAATATATATGTGATGTTTCTTTAATTTTTAAAATTAATTTATTTAACACACAAGTTTGAGGCCATCGAAGCGGTAAGCAGAAGCTATAAAAAACTATATTTTTTTTTGTGTTTGTAGAGAACATTCAACATAGTGTCACGATACAACACAAGTTTGTTTCCGAGTACCCTGTTATTCAAGCTAAAATTATGAAGCTATTTATTAATACGAATGTCCCATAATGATTGCATCATATAAATCACTGATCAAAAAAACTCTGTAAAATATGATTTATGGTAGTAAAAGCACATTTTTTAAAAGCTAACACGTCACAAAACCTCTAGCCCGCAACTTAGTATTCGGGGTATCTGTGACGCGCGTCGTGCTTAATGTAGCGAGGAGCTAATTTACTACGTGTGCATCCGATAAGTGAACCGTCCGTACTTTGACGCGACTAACACTAGCATTCTAATTTTTTAACATTTTTAATATTGTTAATTTCTTGTTTTTAATTATTTTTTTAAAAAAGATAGATCTATGGATTTTGAAAATGTTGCGCCTGTTGAGAAAAAGACATAAGCTTATATAATAGTTATATGTTTATTTGAAAATAACGCTAGTATTTTTTTAAGTCTTGGGATTTAAGGTACCTGTTACTTAAGTAACTTATAACCTTACATTTGGTTCTCTTTGTCGACACTGCTACAGGGTGAAGAAGCTTTAACTATTTATCACTTTATGCAATAAGCGTCGGTAATTTTGTGGAATATCACTTTTCTTTACCGTTTTTATTTACGCTAAGATAGCTCTCAGGGGGCAGATTTTTAGTCGACTTAATTGATATATATCGTTATATTACAACCAAATTACAAAAAATAATTAAAAATTGTAGCCCTTATGTTATTCTCATTAACAACTTGTAATACCGTAAACTTTCCTCCAAATCGAACATACATCCTCAGAAACTTTAGATTTTATAATATTAGTAAGAAGACTATCGACACTGTCAGCCAGCGTCCTCCCGCCTCACCGCTGTACACACTCCGCACATTAATGCGCGCGTGGTATTTGACGTTATTATTTTAAAACGATAATAAGTCCTTGCATATTGGTTGAAATCAAATACTGTCAAAGGCAACTTTGTTCAACAAAAAGCACCTTTACAAATTATTTTAGAACTTAAAATATACACATAAAAATGTTTATAGTTAGTCATTTATAAAAGCTAGACATATGCTGTCGCTAGACAATGGTCACTCCATTGTCATAGCATGTATTTATGTAACATTCCAAAGAGATAAGTAAAAACAGATATATCAATAAATTTATCTTTATCTATTGTATAGTTATATTATAAATCTGTAGAAGTATTAATTCTGTGCACTGAAAATATCAAAACTCATCGAGGGTTTGACTGAACCCAAAAATGTAAATAAAAAATATTCTCGGTATGTTTGTTCAAGTATCACGTGAAAACTACCTTACAGATTACAATGATACTTGGTAAAGTTATTTCATTATTTTGGGCATCTCACTTTGTACTTTTCATCTCGGAAAAGTAAATACATTAAAAAAAACTTTGGGTCATGAGAAGCTTTGGTGCCATGATTGGAACCTGGTTCAGGTTGGTGCAGGTTCTGACGGGGTATGGTTGCTTTGGCAAGTACCTGCACCAAATTGTATGCCGGGAGGCGTCGCCGGCATGACATGAGTGTAAGACGCCCGTTAATTCGGCACATCACGCTCTGGCTGAATGCCCCGCTTGGGCCCCACGACACCACGCCTTTATGTATATTGTGGGTAGGGACCTCTCACTATCCAGCGTGGTGAGGGCTATGCTGGATAGTGAAAGGAACTAGTTCGCAATGGTCTCCTTCTGTGAAGCAGTCATCGCACTGAAGAAGGCTGCGGAGCAGGTGAGCGAATCCAGTGCAAATGCAGACCCGCTCCGCCGTCGTAGGTCAGGGGTAGGATAAAGAAGTATGCGCATCTCCAACTCCCCCTACCCTAGAGGAGCTACTGTGGGAAGTTCAAAGTGATCCTCCTGCAAGTCATCGGGGCTGCAGGTGCTCTGCAAACCCTAGAGCTCCTTGAAGGCGACGGTGGCCTACAATAGGCCTTCTACCGAGGCGTCGTAGTGGCATGCACTAGTGATCCTGCGAAGTCTCATCGGGGTAGAGAGGGTTCCGCTGGGTTTTAGTGGGTTGTATCGGTTCTACTGATGAGCCCCACAGTACCTATTCCTCCTGCACGGGAGGGCGGTCTGCATAAAGGCATTTCCCAGCGTCACAAAAAAAGGTGACACCGCGAGCGGACCTCTAGTAAGATATAAACTAACAACTACCACCTTAATTCGACCACTACTACTATATCCAGTAGAATGAGAAATGATAATTAAAAAAAAATACTTATGGATATTTTCACAAATTATAAGAAATAACAAATTCGTCTTGAATATATTGCAATATAATTCTGAAGTTAATAAGTAGCGATGCTCTAATTAACTAATGCATTCAAAGTGAACGTTCGTTTAATTAAAGGTTAACTCTTCATTGCCTTCAGTTCAGACACATTACAATTTACAATATATATTAAAATATAAGATTTATGTATAACGTTACTTATCTATATAATTGAATTGTTAGTTAGATTATTACCGTTTACTCAAAATGTTTGAAATTATAAGATATTATTAACATTATGTCAAAAGAATATCTTTGTATTCATTTATTAATAAACTTTTCTACCTTCTAATATTTCGACAAAGACAAATTACTTTTCAAATGAAAGAACTCTTAAAATTCAATTTTTATTATACCTATACCTATGCATTTTCTAAAAAATATATAAGCACATATATTACCTCATTAAAGACATATTTATCTAAAATTTCAAATCTGTTGACATAAATCGAAATCGATATTTTGAAGACACTTTGAAATATCTAAGTAATGCTGTCTACTAAATGCGGCTCATTTACCCAACATGGGGACGATGTCATTAGAACGGAATAAACTGTTAAATTTGGTCATCTAACGGAAAATATTCAAATATTGGCTCGAAACGAAAAAATTATACATACTTACACTTCTCTATGATTAGTAGATGATCGTGTTTTTAAAAAGCAAACAAATCAAAAGATATAAGTTGATCAAGAAATAGTATTTTATTGGAATTAATATTTAGTGTTATACACGTACAACGAAATTTGAATATAAAATATGAAATAATATGTTCAGTTTTCATAAGAGCACAAGTTCAATTCCAATTTTATATTTATCCGAATTTGTAAAGAAATTCCAAAAAATTCATGTTTTTATTTCGAATAATAAATAAATAATTTTTCACAAGATTGTATTCAAAAAAATGTTGTGTTAAAACACTCCGTTCTCAACTAACTGATTGAATTAGAGACATTACACCCTACCATAAAGAGAAAAATATTTTATTTTTAAGACTGATATAAGCATTCCTTAGAGTAGGGAGCGAACTCACAACCAATCGCGTTTATAATCCGTCACTGTCCCACTACACCACAATGGCTTCAAACTTTAGAATATTAATAAATTCCTTTAAATCGTTTTATTAAATACCAAGTAGCCTTTAGACACTATCTACAAGAAAATGAAACATTTATATTTATTTCATAAAGCTAGACCGGGTCCAACCTAGCGTATGCGGTTTTACTTAGCTTTGAGCGGGCATTTACCTCGCTGTTATTAAACTACTTGGTTGTGTTTATACAAACTATTGTATATTCTCTAATGCAATGTGGTGCTAGCGCCATTACTAACGACTTTAGATTACGTAACAGGACACATGTACGGTTAAAAGTGATATGTCATCAATTCAGACTTTCTCAGTTCTATAGATATGTAACCCTTGAATTTTTTTTTCTTATTAAATAATTATATCCTAGTTTTCAGGATATATCTACATATTTTTTGTAATAACATAATATCATAATATATAAAAATATAGTAAAACTAGTTTCGCTTATAAAGGTAAAGCATAAATTAATAATATATTTTGTTCTAAATACAAAAGAGGCAAACGAGCTTAAGGACCAGCTGATGGTAAGCTTACTTACTTTTGTCCATGAATTTTCACATCAGAGTTGAGGATGCGTTGCCGGCCTTAAGATGGTAGTGAAAAGTGGTTATGTAGTGGCCGGCAACCAAAACTGTCGGAACCATCATACTCAGGGAAAAGTTGGCGAGGAGTAGAGAAAACTGGCTTACATTACATCGAACCGGGAATTTATATATTACTCCTGCTTTTTTTAATTTTAAAATTTCAATAAAGTTTTAACATACTGTATAAAAATACTTAAACATTATCTAAATAAATGAAATATTTTTATAATATGATTGTATAATATTAACAATCGAGTAAAAATCGATCGAAGGTAAATACATATAAGCCAAAGGTCTAAACGTCTCGATATCTCGTCGGAAGCGTCTTGCTGTTGCCAAACGACCATGACAACCTTATCTCCTAAACCGCTTTGTTTAGCTAATGCTTGTAGAGATTAGGGTTCAGTGTTTGGGCTAGGTCAGCTATGTCAAATTTTGTTTAAATTTATCATTGATAAGATCTTTGATTTTGGCGATTTTAAAATAAAACATTACATTTTACATGAACTATAACTAAAACGAATTAATCGTGTATATTTTGGTGTTGGAAAGTAAAAATGCATCTAGGTTGGGAGATTTATACAATTTTTCTCTATTTGTTATTTCTTATACAAATTTATTTCTAAAAGTTATCAATTTTACGAGAGGTTTTTTAATAACGTAAACATTTTATTATAATTAAAAATAGTTGCAACAACCATATAAGAATTAAGACATAGCTCCATAAGGGCGTGTAGCTTTTTGCTACATAACTTGGATGGTTTCCAAGAGACGCGAGTTCAAATCCTGCGTTTCATTTATAAATTTACTATATTCACAATTTTTAAGTTTTCATTTTTTTATAAGTTTTATAATATTTTTCCTAAATTAAACATCTCAATAACTTAACAGATAACGAAGTACGAGATAATATTTACATATGCTTTTAATTTTTCGTGACAACTTTGTTTATAAAAATTTGTACTTTCTATTTATAATCTATGTTAATTCAACGTACTTTTATTTTTTTATAATTCATTTGGTCAATAATAATTCATTTTTAAAACAAAAACAATTTCACATATGAAATAGTATTGTTAGATTTACGTTTCCCTCACCGTGCCATGACCGAGTGTAGCCTTGACACCTAACTCTATTACAACCCACAGTAATCGTCGTAATGATAAATCAACCCCCGTCCTTCGTAAAGCAAATTTAACTTCACTGCCTGAATGCCACTACCGGTATACTATTAACTATAGTTACCCTGCATTTTTGTCCGGTGAGCTTATGTTTCTGGTTTTGTCGGGGCTTTCGACATTTTTCGTATAGTCTTTTTTAAGTTTTTTATTAAGTGGTGGTTTTAGTGGCATTTATGATTAAAAAAGATTTTTTTAAATGAAAAATTATCTGTTCGTTATGTTAGTCACTCTTGCAAGGAAATTATGCTACGAGTATTAAACTTTTGTATTGTTTTCTAATAAAATATTTAAAATTGACAATATTTTTATACATTTATATTTAGGTAGGTAAAGTATAAATATTTTATTTTTTTAAATAATAAAGTATATTTTTTTAAATAAGAGTATCCAGACGTGCTTATGAAAATAGACGTCAATTGAAAAAGCAATATTAAATATTATTTTTAATTATTTTTAACTAAATACTATAAGAAGTTTATGAAATAGAATTTATATACAACATAAAATTGGATTTTGCTCGCATTTAGCTATAAAATAATGGATAGACATACCCGTTTTTTTTCACATTTATATATATGTATAGAGACATTATAATACTAGTTTGAAGGTTTTCGGCCTTCATTTTCATAATTTAAAGTTTAAATGGTAAAACTTTTATTGTATAAAAAATATTTCAGAGCGTGGCGTGTTACATTTTACACGCCACTCCGTTCTTCTTTTTGAAAATATTGTTGAGTGGAGGAAGTTAACGCTGCGTTTTGTATTACTCGAGAGGAGATAAGAAAATAATTTAAATATAGTCGTTTAGCCGAGTGGGGTCAAACCCACAACCATCGCGTTCACTACAAGAAACTCTCTTTAAGCCTACCATGGCCTAAAAATTTATATTAAATGTACATATTTTCTAATAATGTGTTCACAGCTTATTTTTTTCATATTAGATATTTCCAGTTCTGTGTGTGTATATATATTCATATTATATTCGTATATACGCGAACCTTGAGCCACCTTACATTGTCTAATGTAGTTACTGTCGTTACTTACGACTATATTAATTTATGGAGCATTTAAGTGTAGGAAAGTCTAGGTTTCATTTCCTTTTGAAGAATTTTCTGATTTACAAAAAAAGTAAATTTTAAAACAGGAAATTTAAAATACTTGTTAAGCATTTATAAAACGATGAAATAGTTAATTATCTTGGACATTAATATAATTTTAAAAACACTTGATAACATTTGTTAATTATTAAATAATAATGTAAGTTTATTATACTACAACGGATTCTTTTTGCCTGTATGATTGCCTGGAAGAGATGGCTGATTAATAGCCATAAAATGTAAGTTAGCACTTTTGTCTTTTTTATCTGTTACGTCTCTAGTATTTTAATTGAATATGGTGTACAGATAAAGTAATAATAATAATAATTTAGGTTATTTACAACTATTATAATACTATTATACCAGATTTTGTTTTTGATGTTCGATATTTGGCGCGTAAACAACGCGTTGCCTTAGTAATGTAAGTCATATCTATTTTATTAATTTAATATATTATTATGCATTATTTTAAAACATACTAACATGTTCCTTCCTTTCCATAATAACTACAACGTATATTTAATGTATATTTCGTATATGTATTAATATAGACGTTAATGTTATTATAGTTTTAAGTCATATCAAAGCAGCTTTACTCTTTTTCTATAATAAAAAAATTAAGCATAAAGAATCATCAATAATTCATTCATTCATTTAAGTGTTGGTATTGGATGTTAATCTTAAATATTAATAATTAAGAGGACTTAATTTAACCTTAATGGATATAATATTGTTAGAAAGTACCTATCCTCCTTTGTAAATATGATTTGCCTTCATTTGTTCGATGCCTATATAGGTTGGCAATTAAAGCCGCAATGGGTTTTTTACTCGTTCACTTTCGAATGGTAGGTTGTGTTGGGTGCAACTTATTTTTCTAATCCTGACGTTATTATTATTTCAATATATTTCACTTGTGTATTCTATCTCACTGAAGAATGACTACACTTACCGCCCGAAATCTAGACATTGCGTGTTAAGTGGCCGGAACTACGCCGCGCTTTGTCTAACCAGAACAGGAAAATGAAAATAATTTAAAGCTTATCTTATGGTGTACATACTAATGTTTATGATTTAAATTTGACTTGGACCGGTTTACTTTTGTATAATAAATCCTTTTATCGGCTTTTTCAGGTAAAATGAGACGTTAGATTTACGTTAGCACAACAGTATTAGTTATGAAGTTAGTTAATTAGTTTCTCTTTGTTTACATAAAATATCAAAGGTATTAAGGTAAAAGAAACAATTATTAATAACCACCTGAAATATTTATGGCTATTAAACAGTAGTATTTAATATAGAAAATAGTTCAAAACAAAACAAAGCAATTTAGAAAACCGAATGAAATATAATCAAAATCATTTGAATCAAGATTTTAGTGGGCCCTTGGCGTAAGAAGGATTTATTTAAAATCTGTGTTATTGAAATTTACAAAGATAAAGCTACTTTCTCACTATATTAAAATAATAAACATTCTCTAGATTATTCCTTTTTATTTTCAAGAAATATATATACTATTTATTGTGTTTGTCACTATATAGTGTTTGTCAGTAAATTTAAAAAATAAACGACTATCAAATAACACTAGATTAAATTCGAATCATATTTAAACTGTTTAATCGAAACTATTATTTTATCTTAAATGGAATTCATACATTCTATATAGTAAGGAGTTATTAAAATTATTTATGGGCAATAAGTACCTGTACCTGCAAAATAAAAAGTATAAATCTGTATACATACAAGCCTACAATTACTTATCCTATAATAATCTATGTGAGAATATTTATATATTGTATTACAATACAGAAATTCGTGGGAAAGATCCTAAATTTAAAATTTTAGATCCTATTTGTGGTAAACTAAAATAGTATATAAAAGACCCCGCAAATGAAGATACAGGTAGCAAACAATAATTATAAACATATTTTTTATTACGTCTAAACTAAAAACAGTATTACAATACTATGATATGGCCTTAAAAATTTAATTAAGAAGAATATTATGAAGTACCCAGTACTTCAAAGAATCGTTTTCTCGCAACTAAAATTTCCTAAACGAAATTTAACAAGTTGGTAATTACTCATTTTCATCATATAATGGGTTAAACTTAAACCGGAAGCCATGTTTAAGTTAAATAAAAACGGAATATTTATATATATATTTAAATATATATATATATATATATATATATATATATATATATATATATATATATATATATATATATTTATATATATATTTAAATATCAAACTTTATTAACATTTTTTTGACGCTATTTTATGCTTTCTCGACATAGTGTACCATAGTACGTATTTCCGGTTCTATTTTTTCTTTTATATAATGTCAGTTCAACGTAGTATAAAGACTGCATAGTTGGAAATCAGAATAAAAATTTATATTATTATACTTTTATACATTGCGTTTATCGAAGAAATCCCTTTGGTGTTAAGTTTATCGAAGATAACCCTTTGGTGTTAAGTGAACAATTTACAAATACTAATAAATAAAGTACAAAAATTTTGCTTTAAATTAAACAGGACGGAATGCCGTTGTCTGAAAAATATCTTTAGGCATACCTCATTAAGCAAGATTTCAGCCTCCGTTTCATTGTTTACAAGCGATCTGAGCACAGATAGTCGGCGGTGAAAACCTGTGATTTATAGCCTTTAAGTCGATTAGTCTAATGTTGAAAGTTACATCTTAATACCAGAACTTGAAAAGCTTAATTCTTTTAGGTTTTAAGTTAAATTATACGCTGTTAGTGAATTATAAGCGATTATCGTAAATCTATTTCATCTAATATCGGCCTATCTAACACGGCGATATAAAGAATCATATTATAAATAATAAAGCACGGCGTTGACTTCTTCGATTTCTATGAAATATATCGATTTTAGTATGAAAGCAGTCAACGCAATATCTTAACTCTAGGTTAAACTTCTCTGCTCTCAACACTAGGTTATCTGTGACTATCTTGTCGGAAGAGGTTTTTAAACAAGGAAAATAACATAAAGTACGATGTTTATACACCATTCATATCAACTCTTGCATAAATTAATTAGTATTCAACTATCACTTTAGTTAACTAATTGTATGCGATGTTCACACCTTTTTTAATTATCGCAACACGTCAAACGGTCCCAAGAGGAATCATATTAATTTAATAGATCATATTGTAAGTTTATAAAAAAATAATAGTTTCTTGTAGGTGTAAGTATCCAAACAAAAACATAAATATGACATATATCTATGAATATTTTATAGCAATTTAAAATATCTTTTCTTGATATAACTTAGGATAACATATTAAAGCCTAAGGTCTGACATGGCTAGTTTTCAAGCTTTTGGGTAGAATTCAGGTTTCAGCATATGAATCAATGTTTATTAGGACTGAAATTTTGATTGGCCGATTTCTACTTACTATAATTTCTTTAACTTTGAATATATTTAAATTATTTTCACTTCCTCATTCTGGTAAGACAAAGTGCGTCGTTGAATTCCACTATTCAATACGCAATGTCTCGAATTCGGTAGATAGCGGAGTATGCAGTGTTTTTGACGTAAGTTACTTTCTGTAACCCTGCTATTAGGGGTAAAAAGTGTGAAGCTAAAATAAAAGCATCTTTCGTTACTTAGATAGATAGATAGATGAGAAAATATCTAAGTACCTGCTTGTGAAATTTGGAATAAACATGTATTTTGCGAGTCTTATTATATGACCCAAATTTGACATGTTTAAAAAAAATTGTGTTTCAATAATAACGTAGCTATAAGTGGCTTCAAATGGTTCTTATAATATTATACTCGCCAAATAGGTTGAAATGGTTAAATGTTTTCTTGAAAAAATCAAAACGTCCTGGGGATTTTCTTGTATAAACGTATAATATACATTTTCGTTAGAGTTTTAAATTAATTATATTATAAGCTACATTCACTATGTCAAAATATGTAAAAAGTTATAACATTACAAACTCATTCTCATAATACAAAATAGCCAAGTACTATTTCTATTTTTAACACGCTTATATTGGCTTTACCTGTATCTATCTATCAATCAATCAATCTACTTAAGAAAATCTTGCAAAGTTATTGGACTAACCTTGGACTTACTTTTTGCCGCATTTGCTTGAAAGTTACCTAGTAACTAGTATGGCCATTGATAGTGAGAATCACTTTAAAATTTATAAGTAATTTTAATATTTTTAATATTTTAAATTCACTTAAAATGTATAATAATCGCGAAAATCAAACATATTTTTAAATTTATTATTTTAACATGGCCCATTGTCTTTCCAAAGATGTTTAATGTACAAAATGTCAATCAATACAGCAATGATTTGGACATATGATTGTCATCCAGAGTACTCAATCAATTTTAATTCGACCACTAAGCTTTGACGTGACAACCGTTGATTTTACATTCATACCTTGTTTATGAGGTCCATTTAGAAACATTTTTCTTATTATTAGTATATATTTATACCAAGGTCTAGAATAAGGCTTGTTTACACGAAAATTATGTAGAGTATCAAATTTGATATAGTTAAACTTTATATGATGGAGATGTGTAGTAA
This sequence comes from Dryadula phaetusa, assembly GCA_032432895.1. Classification (NCBI taxonomy): domain Eukaryota; kingdom Metazoa; phylum Arthropoda; class Insecta; order Lepidoptera; family Nymphalidae; genus Dryadula; species Dryadula phaetusa. The sequence goes on from JAOYRS010000078.1 coordinate 1,195,455, forward strand.
GGGTTAATTAAGAATTATTATCAAAATCATTTTTAATTCAATAGATTTACTAGAAAATACAAGTTACAAAGGCAATTCTACCGAGAAAAGTCGGCGAGAAACAACAAAAACAACAATATCAACAACATTTCATTCCATACATTAACATTAATATAGTATTCTTGCATAGAATAATATACTTCTTCGAATATTTTTTTTTAATATTGCTCCAATGGCAGATCTAAAGTTGTTTGTGGATTTTTATTGTACTTACTTAAAGACTTCATGTATGACCAGCTTAATTTATATATAAATATATATATATATATATATATATATATATATATATATATATATATATATATTTATATATGTATATATATATATATATATATATATATATATATATATATATAAAGCTTCAAGCTTTCATCCCATATAGCAGGGTAGGGTTGACAGAAAGTACCTAGTACTTTCTGTCAACACACGTACTACACGACACTCCGTACTTCACTTTCCAACGAATTTGAGACATTGCGTGTTGAGTGGTAGAACTCAACGCCATATTTTTTTAGTATTAAATATAATCACTGCCATATTTACTATTTTTAAAGTGTTATTCCACACTAAGGATTAGAAAACATTTTTGAAAAAACTTACAACTTATTTATGTTGTTAGCAACTCTGTAGAGAGATTTTTACAAATTTCTACTACTTAAAGATTATTAAGAAATAATCGTTTAACAAGAGAGATTGCTATTTTATTTTAATATTTACTATTTTTAAAGTGTTATTCCACACTAAGGATAAGAAAACATTTTTGAAAAAACGTATAAAATTATTTTTTTTAAATAAGTTGTGACAAAACGTATAAGAATTTCGACGCAGCTGGTAGTAGAACGCATGGCTTAGCGGTCAGAGCGCTTGGACGGTATCCAAGAGGCGCGGGTTCGAATCCCGCTGCCTTCAAATTTTTATACGTTTTTTCAAAAATGTTTTCTAATCCTTAGTGTGGAATAACACTTTAAAAATAGTAAATATTAAAATAAAATAGCAATCTCTCTTGTTAAACGATTATTTCTTAATAATCTTTAAGTAGTAGAAATTTGTAAAAATCTCTCTACAGAGTTGCTAACAACATAAATAAGTTGTAACAAAACGTATAAGAATTTCGACGCAGCTGGTAGTAGGACGCATGGCTTAGCGGTCAGAGCGCTTGGACGGTATCCAAGAGGCGCGGGTTCGAATCCCGCTGCGTTCAAATTTTTATACGTTTTTTCAAAAATGTTTTATAATCACTGCCCCAAATGGGGATGGAACCCACAATCGACCGCTTTTATAGTCAGCACTGTTCCACTGTACGACGATAGGCGACCATTTTTAATAATATTATATAATATATTAAATAATTGTGAATGTTTTTGCGGACATTAAATTGGAAACAAATTAATTAGACATTACTAAAATAAATAATACATACCTACTCCAACGTGTGTTTCACATACATTTTTCAATTCAGTGACGTATAAGTTGGTAGGCGACGCGTATTTTTCATATCAAATAGTCTGCCAGTTCGACTAATAAGGGATCAGTTTGTTTATGAAAGATGTCTAAGTTATATTAAAATTAACAAATAAAATTGTTGATGTGTTTACGAGTTAAAATTTATCAAAAAATTATACTGGATTTATATATGTTATTATACTTGCAATATTAGTTTAAATTAATTTATTTAAAAAACAAATTTATTCTAGAAGTAAATTCGTATGTCAGATATTTTTTATATTTTACGAATATTTTCGATAAAGATTTCATCTCAATCAACATCGCCGCATTGACATTTGTTGAGGTGACGTTAAAATAGTCTCGAAATTCTTTTATGAATGTATAGTAAAGTCTACACGCACATAAATTTACAAAGTCCCTATAACTATAATTTAAATTTAGAAAGCTAAAACTTGTCATGTAACCTACCTTGAGAAATGTAATTTAGGAATTATAATGGGATTTTTTTTTATAAAACGTAAAAGAATCTTTTTAAAATCTCTCTACAGAGTTGCTAATAATAATAATAAGTTGTAACCATCTTATAAGAATTTCGAAACAACCCGTAGTGGAATTCATGGCTTAGGCTTGAATCCACGAAAAACGAATGTGACTTAACACTTTGAATATGATAAAAAAGAAAAATTGATTTTTGCATTGAATAGTTTTCAAAGCCTTTATATTGTCAATTTTAAAATAACATTTTCTTTATATATATTTTATTTTTATTTAAACATGTAAAGCAACATATCACATTTTGTAATAACTGCAAAAGACAGGAGCGACATAATCAAGTGCGCGGAAATTAGAAGCACGACGGATATTAGGATTCTAAACTGGTTTTATTGCTTAATAAGGTATTAACTTATTTGTAAGCGCCTCAAAGTATGTCTAAAAAATAATTAAAAAAATATATAACTTCATATCATTGTCTAAAGTTTTATTACATTTATTACAATATGTTTGACGTTTAGTTGTTAGTGTTAAGTTATTTTTGGGTATTTACTAAAAAATCACGTATTCGAACTTACTTGTGTCTGATTATTTTCAGTTCTTAGTATTTATCGATAAATGAAAGAAAACAAATGTACAGGCATTAAGAGTATTTTCAATCTACTTCCATCTCTCTTAATACGAAGTCTAAATTTAGCCATATTTAACTTTTATTCAATTTTTTCATCAAAAAATAAGACTTTTCCGTTTTTCCCCATTATATAAGAGTTATTGATGAAATGAAAAAGCACAGCAAGATACATATGATAACTGATAGAAAACCGATTTATTTATTAATCGATTATGAACGTATATACGTATATGTAACTTCATTAAATTAAATTAAACAATCTGAGAGTCCCGTGAAATAAAATTCTACTTTAACTGTTTAATTAAAGATTCAATATCCTGAACCTGATTGCACTCAAAAAGTCAAATAAACTCCTCAAGCAGTTTTATTATTTGAATATTAAATCGCCTTCGTAAACCAGTCCTATGATGATCTGTGGCTCGACCGTTGTAAATTCGAATAAAATTTGCAAAAGCAAAATATGACACTTTAAATATAGGAGTGATATTATATGTGTAAAACTATACTATTGTGTGTAATATTTATTTTATTATTCTCTTATGCATTATTATGAAAAATATTTTTGACAAAATAGTCCCAAATTCTGTCAGATAGCAGCGAACTAATGATCTCTAAGTCATATAGACAAATGTACAAATAAATAAAATATTGTCTTTCTGCATGGCTTTTCTAGCATAACTTAATATGAAATTTAAAAAAGAGCTTAAACAGATTTTCCTTTACGTATTTATATATGATGTTGACACAACTATACCTAATAATAAGTGTTAAGGAACAAATAAATAGGTATAAGATTTACTATTTTCTATCCAATTTCGTAGTACAAGTCCTTATCCGAGCTAATGGACTCCAAGTGCATTCTTATTAGAGTTTGAACTTGCTTTCTTTATTATTATATTACAAGGTAAAATTGTATAGAAGTAATATTGTAGGCCTCCTTGAGTAAATAGAATTTTTCCAGTTAAGTTTCAACTCGTTGTCTTATTAAATGTTTACTTTACAGTGTCTTGGCCTTGAAGACAATATTTACTGCAACAAGATTTAGGTTTCTTATTGCTTATTTTTTGATTACTTAAATATGTAAAAGTATTCAGGTTTATTTTTAAATTATTTTAATAGTTTACTAGCAATCGCCCGCGACTTCGTCTGCGCAATAGTGAAAACAAAATTTTATGCTATAGATATGTCATACTTAAAAAATTGTTTTGTTTTTGTACAATTTTTCTACATACCAAATAGCATGTTATATTTTCTAGCGCCAGTAAATTAGGCGAAATTATCTAAATCCGACCAAATATAACTGACCGTGAGAGAGGTAATCGTTCCTAAGATATACAGACACATTTTAATATATTGTTGAAATAGCTGTTATATTTCCTTAAATCGTCCTTATCTAAAGTCCGTTCATATTAATTCACTTTAAAGCCCGAGTCATCATATAAAATCCTTGCGAGGTTAAACTTTCATAATCTCACCCTGTCAAAAAAATCATTTTTGACGAACGTCTTCTACCTCCAAATGTCATGTGGTTTCATACATCCAAATATGGCACCATATGATTTTTCTCACCCCCATGAGACACCATGGTCGACATGTGAGTTCCCTTATCCACACATGACACCATAGTCCACATATGGTTTAACTTATCCACACAAGACATCACGGCCCACATGTGATTTCACTCATCCAGACATGACATCATGGTTTACATGTGATTTCACTAATTTACACATGACATCATGATCCACATGTGATTTGACTTATCCGCATATGACATTATGGTCCACATGTTAACTCACTCATCCATACATGACATCATGGTCCACATGTTATCTCACTCATCCATATATGGCACATGATACCATGGTCCACATGTGATTTAGACCCATCTACATATGATACCATGGTCCACATGTGATTTTAACCCATCTACACATG